>JASDDO010000018.1:19414195-20014195 GCA_030015575.1 Agapanthus africanus
TGGCGGTTGACTATGTTTCTAAGTGGGTCGAGGCTGTGCCCAGCCGAACGAACGATAATAAAGTTGTCGTTCGATTCCTTAAAGAACACATATTTTCTCGATTTGGGCACCCTCGGGCAATAATAAGTGATAACGGTTCTCACTTCTGCAATAGGACTTTCGAGTCCTTAATGCGGAAATACTCTATCACCCACAAATTGTCAACGCCATATCACCCTCAAACATGTGGGCAAACCGAGGTGTCAAATCGGCAAATAAAGCAAATCTTGGAGAAAACGGTTTCCAAAAACCGTAAAGATTGGTCACTTAAACTGATAGATGCACTATGGGCTTTCCGTACTGCATATAAGACCGATCTTGGTATGTCTCCATACTGACTTGTGTACGGGAAGGCTTGCCACCTCCCAGTGGAGATCGAGCATAAAGCATTTTGGGCTATCAAAGAGCTGAATTTGTCTTTAGGAGATGCGGGCAGCAATCGAAAGCTGCAATTGAATGAGTTGGAGGAGCTGAGGGATGAGGCATATGATAATGCCATAACTTCTAAAAACCGAGCCAAGGTGTTCCACGATAAACACCTTTTGCGAAAAACTTTCGAACCTGGTCAACAGGTTCTACTTTATGACACTCGGTTACACTTTCATCCCGGCAAGCTCCGGTCTAGATGGAGAGGACCCTTTATAGTCCGCACCGTTTATCCGCACGGTGCGGTTGATCTTTAGAATCCTGAAGACGGTACCTTATTCAAGGTGAATGGGCATCGACTGAAACCGTTCTTCACAGCGGACCCTACGGAGGAGCTCCTGTTTTTGTAGGAGTCGATTTACACTGATTGATCTTTCTCCACTTTCAACCCCAAATTTCTTTTCCCAAAACATTATTTCAAATAAGTTTGGGGGTGTGTATATATATATAAAAAAAATTAATTAAAATTTTTTATAATAAAAAATAATAATTTTTGGACCTAATTGCAAATTTGCAGATTAAGTGCTGATTTTACAAATGAAACCCTCGTTTTAGAGGGTGTTTTCTGCAAATCACCTTCTCTCCCCTCTATTTAAAGGAAACCGAGCCTCTGTTCTTTTACCCTAAATTCTTTCCTCTTCATAAAACCCTAGCCGCCGCCCCCTAGCCTCTGCAGAAAAATATCGCAGCAACTCCACCAAACCGCCGCGTTTCCGCCGCCGTTGCCGCCTCCCGCCGCGCAACCGCCGCCTTCTGGTCTCTTCACCCCCTGAAATTTTCAGGGGAGGTAACTCTGTCTAAATCCTCTCTGTTACTGCATATCATTTTACTTTAAACATCTAAATGGCACATAAAATGCAGTATGAAAGGGATTTTTCCCCTGTTTTCAAACACGAGGTATACGGTAGATATTTCGCGCATGAAATCGCACAACGGGGCTGGAATTTCCTGCTCTATAATCATGCATCTGCGTTTGCCCTACCTAACCTAGTTGCCCTATTTTACGAATCCTTGGAAGATAATAGCCTTGACAACTTAGGTTACATTAAGCTAAATTGGGGAAATCGTGAAATTCACATCAATAGGAACTTGATACACGAGGTTACACTCATACCACGTGTACCTGCACATGAACACCCATTGCGCTTTGAAGATTATATGCCCTTGATGGGTAATGACTGTGCACGAGAACCGCGTAAGGGCATCCAAGCACGGACCCTTTTCGCGAACGTTTTAACTGTGTGCCGGTGGGCACAAAACAATATCTTCGGTAATTCCCACAACACGACCTTTTTCACCCCTTCTTTACATGTCGTACACACACTGATGATGAAGAATCCTAGGTTCGACATGTGCACGGTTTTGCTCCAATCTATAGGTACGGGGAAACGAGGTTCCGTATACCCATGTCCCATGCTCGTTACCCAACTCTGCCGTTATTTCCTCCCCGTCGAGGAATTTGACTCATATATGATAGACGGTGTCCCGGTTCGACCACTTGTAGAGGGCATCTCGTCGTCCTACTCTAGACTCACAGATATTTGGACACGAACCGAACCGGCAGAAAATGTACCTGCACAGACCCCTAGCTCGAGCTCGACTTCGAGTGGGGAAGAACTAACTCCCCAGGAGCATGCGGGATTAGTGAGGAGAACAGTGAGGAGAATCGATTCTTTGAGAGATGAGTTTCGGGCAACTGCACGAGATCATGACCGTCGGTTGACGGAAATTGAGAGGGGAATCCAAACACTTTTGGGTAGAGGGGAACGATCACGGTCATGCTCACGAGCGCGACGTGGGGCCGGGCAGTGAGGGCACTGCTTAGCTCAAGTTTGGGGGAGAGGTAATGTATATAGTTATCTTTTGCATTGCATATTGTATATATTTCCTTTTGCATATTTAATTTCGGCATTGCATCTTTATATGAAAAAATCATAAAAATTTGAAAATTTGAAAAATAAAAAAATTAGAAAACTGAAAACCCCATAAAAATTGAGAAAATTTTAAAAAATTTACAAAAATTATTGTATTCAATTTTGGTTAATTGACTTGAGTTTGATAAAAAGGTTAACTGGCTAGGAAAAACTAGATCTTAGACTTAGCAAATTAAAAACCCTAAAAATAACCTTCCTTAGAGTTTAACGGTAGAGAATATATGTCTTTGTAGGTTATTTAGGACTAGGCAAATTTTGGATTCACTTCGTGGGTTGAGCCAAAACGAGGGAAGAGTATTAATGTTCTTATTAAAGTATAAGTTCGAAAGATAGTTCCTAGCTTAAGTTTAGATTCTGAAAACATGTACCCTACAAAATGCACAATCACGCACCTTGAACTTGGATTAGTAGAAGAGACCTTGAATTACTCTTGTCTAAAATCCTTAGCACAATGAAAATAAAAAGAAAAAAAAAGTGAATAAAAAAATGGACACTGGTTTTTGTGATTACTTAGGGCTAGAAAATTAATTAGCGAGGGTGCTTCATCACCTAGTGCCTTAGACCAACCGGTTTGGGAGTCACTGCTAAAAGCCTTGGGTGTTGCAAAACTAGGAAATACGCTTTAAAGGGCTAACGCATCTTGTAATCGGCTGTTGGTACCTCAAGAAGTATTAACGGTCGCATGAAGGATGTGTAAGCGAAAGTTAGGAAGAATTCACAAATTAATAAGTGCTTTGGACAATGGACGAGAGTACGATTGCTTGATTTGAATTTCCAAGTGTAGGGGTAAAAATTACACACACGTGGGGACATGTGATTAGAGTTTAGATAAGAGAAAGGAATGAAAAATAAAACTTGTATCTTTAATAGAGTTGATAGAAAACCTAAGTGGAGATGAAACTCTAGAAGGAAAAACTTAAGAAATGCTGAATTCTAAGTAATTTTATAGAACATGTACAATCTTAAGTTACATAATAAGGAAGTGTGAAGAATATGGGTGGATAATTTGCAGCGCGACGATAATAGAATTCCTTGTTAGAAAACCTAATTGGAAAACAAAAGTCGAAAAACCAAGTTGATAGGATTTTGTGGGTGTAATCCGCTGAAAACCCTCAGGAGACAACACTCCTCCTACTAGGGACACCTAGAGGTTTAACGGCTTGTTGCACGTGCTAAGTGCAATCGCGTTTCCCTGCGAAAGTGCGGCTAGGTTAGAATAAATTAATAAGTTTGCTCGAGGACGAGCAAAAGATAAGTTTGGGGGTATTTGTTCACATCAAAATATTGCAATTCATACGCCCCACTTTTTATGCATTTTATAAGTAAACAGGTACTTTTGACACTCGTTTGTTGCATGATACAGGATACAGGCTCTTGGAACAAATACAGTGAAAAAGACGAAAGATGCTACAGTAAAGGGACTTTTGACCAACAAGCAGACGGATCTTACTCAAGCCTAGATGAAGAACAGTGCAAGGTCCAAAAGACGAAAGTGAACGGTCAAAAGCTCCTTACAAGTTTTCATTGAAGATCTGGAAAAGACCAAGAAGTCAAACAGAGAAAAATAGTGAAAAACAAATAAGCCCAAGAACCCAGAATGAAGACCACAGAAGATGGTGGCATGAAGCCACCAAAGGGCCGCGGAACCGCGGCCAAAGGCCTATCATTGCCGCGGTTCCGCGGCCATATGGTGCCCTTGTCAGCACCGACTTCTTGTGTCGGTGCGACGGTGCGTGTGTTGGGATTTTTAGGGGGCAAATCTGTAATTGCATGTCTACGAGAGTCTGTAACCCTAGCTTCACTGGTTGCTTATAAATTGTACTCAAAATCTGTAAAATGTATACCTCTTTTCAATCAATAAAAGTTCAGATTTGTTGGGAGATTTAGAGCATCAACCTTCTTGTAAGTTTTAATTTATTTAATTCCTGCCTTAGTGTAATTTCATTACTTGCCGTAGTTATCCCATTGTTTGCTGTAGTTAACTAGTTTAGCTCTTTTTAATCTGTAGTAAGAGTAAAACTTTAAAAGATAAACAACAAAAATGTCGCTTTTAAATAATTCCCTAATGAGCGAGTAAAATCCTCGCTCGTTAGGGTTAGGAACAAGAGAGGGAGTGAGAGATGGATATCTCTCACCTCCTTCAATGCCAACATATTTTCAAAACGAAACCTTCATGCACGTATGTATGATCCGCCCCCTATGGCACCCTACCTACGAGGTAACGGTGAACCGTAGTATAAAAGGCCGGACGCGCATGACGTCCATGAAGATTGCAGCAATTAATAGGAAAGGACGGACAAGGATCTAGAGGAAGAAACTTCGTTCTTCCCGATCATCCTAATCCCCTTTGCTAATAATTGCTGTGATTTTCTAAAAAGCTTTAATCAAATGGCATTGAACGAGGTGACAATATTGATCTCATCAACCCTAGCTTAGACCTAACCCTAACGAGTTCTTTCATATCATATAAATTAGTTCTTTAAATCACTCGATAAAAAACCAAACAAACAATCTGAATCAACTCGTTATAACACAAAAACAGAAAATTACACATCTCTGCGGATCGACCCGTATTCACCGGCTAGCTGCAAAGCGACGCCGTTTCTGATTACGGTAAACACAAAACTCTGGACTAATCAAACCCTACCATGCAGTTCTGTTCTGCGTGAACAACCTAAGCAATATAACACAAGAACCAGCAACTGAAAACATTCTTTACAATTCATATTCCTTGAATCTTATCATTCTATATACTTTGAATCTGTCCTAACCTAAAAAATTTCTTCAAGGTTATGGATTCCCCGAACAACATCAGCACCAACTTCAACAACACTCCACCACCACTACAAATTACACATGCCGTCCCTCCTCCGATCAACGAGCAGACGGCTCTGCTTGAGGCAATCCGCAGCCTCCTGGAAGGACAATAGCAGCAGACTGCTCTTTTAATGAACCGTCCCGAGGCAGAAGCACCTGGGGTGAAGCAATTCAGGGCTTTGCACCCCAAACAGTTCTCAGGAAAGGAGAGCCCATTGGAAGCTGAGGAATGAGCTCAGATAATCGAAGATGATCTTGCAGCGGCACAAGTGCCAGAGATAGCTTTGGTTCGTGTTGCAAAATTACAGCTCACGGACAATGCACGTGTCTGGTGGAAGGCAGAAGAAAGCCGTCTTGAAAAACCCATCGAATGGAAGACTTTCCGAGACATGTTCAACGCAAAGTACTTCCCTGAGACTGCCAGGTTCGACATGGAACCGCAGTTCTTCCATCTACAACAAGGTTCAATATGGACCAAATCATTAGATGAGTATGACGCTGAGTTCACCATGCTCAGTCGTTTTGCGGCACACCTGATACCGACGGATGAGATCAGAACCCGTCAATTTCAACAAGGTTTGGATTCGGAAATCCATGCTGCACTGGCCATAAGAGATTTTCCGATTCATGAATCGTATTTGAAAACTGCCCGAAAATATGAGGCAGTAGTAAAGAGGAAGGGCAGACCCCAATCTGCCGATTTGAAATGCCCTGCCACTCAAATGGAAGGAGGAGCCTCTTCAAGGCCATCGTTCGAACCCAGGAGAACTGAAGAAATCAATAACCAGTCGAGTCCAGTCTTTTTCTACTACTGAAGGAGAAAGGGACACTTGTGGGAGGACTGTAGGCGCGCAAAATGCCTATGTATAGTTTGTGGCGCGTCCAATCACGGAATTGGAAACTGTCCTTATAGATGCAACCCAGCTCACACACCCACCAACTACCCGCAGCAGCCAGCTATCCAGGCTCCTACACCTCGTCTAGCACTCCCTGCTCCACCACCTGCACAACCTACTCGCCAATTCCAATAAGCAATGAGGGACATTCCTCGAGGGCAAAGAAACATGCCCCAAGGATATAATGTGCCTCCAGTTAGGAGGAATGTACCACGGCGTCAGACTTTCACATTAGAAGCCGTAGAAGCCAAGGCTGTAGATTAAGGTAACACTAGTAAGTCTCTTTCACATTCTTAAAACCCTTGTATCACTTTGTTATTCATACACTATCAAGTACTTCTATCACCAAACTTTTCTTGAATCTGTTATACTTTCCTTTTAAAAATTTCGAGGACGAAATTTTTATAAGAAGGGTAGAATATAAGGAGGGTAGAATGTAACAACCTTAAACTTTCTGTACAAATTTCTCAAAAAAATACAGAAAGGAGTATTTTTGCCTGAGCACAAGTTATAAATTTGTTTTGCTTTTTAATAGCAAGAAAGAGCTTGTAGCTCATTGGTAAGACCTTGCACTGCTGAATGTGTTAGTGTATATGCCCTAGAGGCCATTACTGTATCATACTAGTTTGTATATTACTTAATGGAAGCTTGGGATATTCACAGTTGTATATACAATCTTGCTCGAAATGGTAGTATGCTACTTGGTTTGTCTCTGCTTTAATATGTGCATGTGTTTCTTTTAGCATATTGCTGGTATACATATTAGTAGAGCCCTTAGGATCTTTGCTTGATTACCAGCGTTGTGATGGCGCTCGCACTCGTGGGAGCTGGGTAATCTATAAGCACATCCTTATACAGGTCCCTGGTCGTTGGACTATCGAGACAGGGCATCGATACTCCGGAGTAGACTAGCGTATGCGCTTCTCATCCCAGTGTGGGAGACGGTCTGTCCCACAGCCGTTAGTACGTCGTACTTGGGATAGTATGCGGGTGCTCGTTAGGTTACGAGTACACTGGACAGGACTCGTCGGGAACTGTTGGTTGGTAATATACCTATCGTCAGTTATCAGTTCCCAGGTGACATGAGTACAGCTTAGTCCGCTGACTTGACACTGTCACTTCGCCTCGAGTGTGTTCCCACTGCACTTTGATTACTACCCTACCACGGCTCAAAGGAGCTGTGCAAACAGGTAGTTTTTGGGTGCAGTCCCGAAGCACTTGGAGGCAGTGACGGTTAGACAGGATTCGTCTCTCCCGGTATTGGGGGTTGACATCGCGCTGTGTCCAGGAGAGCCATTACACGAGTAGTCCCTGGCCAGGGCAAGCGAGATATACTGGTAGGCTTCCAGTGTTATCTCAGGGTGTTCTGGGCTTCACTCCGACACGACTTGTACCGCTATTAGGGGACTGACGTTCACCGCCCCCCTAGGCCCGCCATGCGATGTATCAGACGAACAGACCGGACTGTACGGAGACTGTCACATACAGGCTCAGTAGGAGTGCAGATGGGGTTCACCTCGTCAGTCTTCTTATCGACATCTACCTGGGGACCGTTACGTACAGCTAGTGCCGCTTGCGGTCTGTGGTTAAACCCACTGCCAGCGTAGTGTCGAGTCTTTAGAGTCCCACACAGAGAGCTATTCGCCTTTAGGCAAAATGAGTAGAGGTCGCATGGTTTTGCGACAGGGTTCGTTCGCATCCGCGCACTTGTGCACGTTTGCTGTCCGGACAGTTTATACTAGCGGGCTTTGGTTTAAGCCGGATCCTAGTATATGATTTGAGATTGGTTTTTCTCATTGTGTTCGTGTTCCTCGGTTCACGAATGCGGGTGCGTATGCACGGTTGCTTGAGATTGAGGGAGAGGACCTTGTTTAGGGTTAATGACTATTGTCATTTTATTAACCCTATTGTTTTTGTGTGTATTATTGTTAATTAATAATTAGCTTAATTATTGTGCATGGTTGTTGTTGTTGACACTTTGACTTTGTTGACTTGTTGACCAAGTTGACAATTTGACCATGATCATTTCATTTGGAAGATGCTCTTTGATTCTTGCAATTTGCATTAATAATGAAATGATAATGGTCACCTCTTGATTAAACCATGACAATTTTCTTGCTAATTGATTAATTAAAATAACTCACACATATTAGTGAGAATGGCTCACTATTATTCTGATTCTCTCATTTCTTTTCTCTCTCTTGCTCATCCTCTCCCTCAAGCTCTCTCCCTCTCATGTGTTGAGAAACAAAAAACTTGAGAAAAACCCTCTCTTGATCTTCTCTACTCACTTCTAGGGTTCAAGTCTTAGCATTTCTTGCACTCTAGTTACTCCTAGCTTGGAGTTGAAGCTAAAGGTGGTGGCTTTCGGGTGGATCCTTCTTTGACGGGAGAAGACAAGCAAGGTGATCCTTTTCTACCATACCTAGGAGCAAGGAGAGAAGGACTAAAGACCAAAGGTATAACCTTTCTTCACTTAGCTACTTTGTAGTTAGGGTTAGCTAGTTTATGTTTAGCAAAGATCCTCACAAGCATAGTCCATGTTGCCTAAGTCATTAAAAATCCGATTTTTATTATGTTTTCCGCCTCCCCGTAAGCACCGGGGTGGGCAACACGGACTTACAGTGGTATCACAGCCTAACTAAACTCAAACTAGCTAGGTAGTGAAGTGTAACGAAGTTTCGAAACCGAAAATCCAAAAACCGAACTTTTGAAAAACCCTAGTTTCTGTTGAAATTTTTTCTGCTCAAAATAGAAAACTTTATATTTGTAAATTCATCTCAGGGTTTTTTATGAACACCCATGAAAAACGACACAGAGATTCGTTCAAACCGCCGCCCTTCCGCCGCACGAGGTAGGCTCGTGCCGCGGAACCGCCGCGGTTTGATGTCCTCTCTGCATCGTTTTTCGTGCAGTGTCTGTATGTGTTGATTTTGGGATTTTTAGGATATATAATATATGCCCAGATTTTCCAGAACTAAAATTTACTTTTGGGGGCCTATAAATCCGTATTTTTCGGAACTTCACTACACTTTAACTACATCGGTTATATCTGTAATGCTTGCATGTATTGAACGTCGGCTAATCGCTATAAGACGATTAGTCGGGGTTATACATGATCTGTGATTGTTATTGGTTTGTGGATATGAATGGATTGGATTGTCGCGGGTGAATGGCCGGGGTGGATGTGAGATGAGCGTTGTTTTTCTTTCATTCATTTGTAACATGTAAATTGATGTAATAATATTCTTTGTATGGCCGCACAACCGGGTCGGGGTTGTAGCCGTCATTGTATAATTCTTTTTACTGTTTTTGCTCCTAGGATAGACCCATGGAGGGGGTGCACAAACTACCGGGTATCTCGAAGTGCCGAGTGGCCTACTCACGGTGGTGAGGGAGGTTGCTTCGCTTCGGGTGCTTGGCGGGTAGTTTGCCGCACCCGTAGGGGTCTTGGGTGGGGTATTGGCTATTCACCGCGACCGTGTAATCCGTTTTGCGTTGCAGGCTCGAACGCATTGCGGATTCCTAGTATATCCAATGTATTCATCTGTGATCTGTAATGTCTATCATTGCCGTATAATTATATAATAACTATTTAGGCGTTGCTTATGTTTTACAGCCGCGCTAGCCCAGCCCCCGCTCTGTCGTTAGTTAAGTAACCTAACGGGTGATGACGGGGCCCCGTGGCGAATGCGAATGGCATAAGCGTACGTCATATTTTGGTTGTTTTCTGCAATGGTAGGATTAAATGATGGGACGCATTAAAAGAACTAATGCAAGAAATAAACCAAGTAAAAGTCGATTGGAACACTTTGAAAACCACTCGGTTCTTTTTTCAAAAACTAAACTTTTAAACGCGGAGCTTGAACCACTCCTTTTAAAAGCTATCTCGTTCCATCGATTATATCAAGTTCACTACGTTCACGGTTTCGCCAAAACCATCCGTAGCCCTCCATCATTTCGGTTAAATATTCGGTAGTATTCAAGCTATGTATTTTGACCTCACGCCAAGGCATAGTGATTGGTAGCTGCCGGATATTTATCCGTTGCATAGATAGAATGCGTTGATTTGAGACAGTCGTACTGCCGTTTTGGCCTACGTCAAGGGTAGGTACGGGTGGGTTCAAATTAACCAGGATAATGATGGGAAGAACTTGACATGTGACTTATGACATTTTGACCTCACGCCAAGGTCATAAGAGCATGGGGCAAAAATCCACATCGGGAGTTTCATAAGTACTGAAACTTGCTAGCGCTGCATACCATTTGGAGTGTGATGATTCTGGTAGGATTCCTTCGGTTTTATCACGCGATGATATTTGGATCCCGATCCTACTGTGAGTATATGCTACTCCTCGGGAAAACTCTCACTTAACGATCAATGCTATAAACCTAGTAGGTGCCTAGAAAGGTGTTAGCGGGGCTACGCCCACAGGGAAAAGAGGTTACTTAATTAAGGAACTTCGCGAAAGCGTTGGAAAACCTCCCTCGAAGTACCGACACTGGCCTGGCTGAACGGTTAAGCAAGTATTGTACGGTGAGAATGATCCCGGCTAATCCTTTTCTTTACGGTTTGAGAAGGGATTCGAGAGACAGTGGGAGCCATCCAGTTTAGACAAACTAAAAACCACTCTAAACTTGCAAGAGCATCATGCTAAAGTGTTTCTTTTCTCTCTCCTAATTGCAGCGACCATTCAAGATGACCGGACTTAAGTTACTATTAGATAAAAACATATTGACAGGGCCAAACTACAAAGATTGGCTCAGGAATGTCAAGATGGCTATCACTTATAACAAGCTGGGGTATATACTTACCACCAAAGCTCCCCCTGTCCCAGGTCCCACCTCCAGCGTCGCGGATGTTGAAATCCGTAAGACATGGGAGATAGATTGCGCGAGGGCCAGATGCCTCGTACTAGCCTCGATGGACAACGACCATCAGAGGAGGCACGAGAATATGGACCTAGAGTCCATATTTCTCCATACAAAAGAACTGTATGGAGAGCAGTCTCGTATCGCAAGATACGAAGTGTCGAAGAAGCTCTTTTCGGCAAGGTTGGCCGTCGGATCATCGGTAGCGGACCACGTGCTTAAGATGATCGGCTACATAGAGGAGCTCGCGGACCTTGGGACCACGTTGGAGAATGAACTCTATACTGATCTGATTCTCCAGTCCCTTCCTTCCACTTACGCCCAGTTCATTCTTAACTTCAACATGCAAGGAAAGGAGGTAGAACTTGCCGAGCTTCTGAACATGTTAAGGACTGCTGAGGGCACCCTACAGAAGGGTAGGGAGACATCCACTTTGTTTGTAGGAGGATCTTCCTCTTCTAGGTCCAGGGCGAAAGCCAAGGGCAAGAAGAAGAAAGCCCCCGCCAAACCAAGAGGCGGTGTCGGTAAAGTGGATGCGAAGGGAAAGGGTAAAGCAACAAAGGTAGCGGGGAAGCTGGTGGGGAAGGAAGAATGCTTCTATTGTCACAAAAGTGGCCACTGGAAATAAGATTGCAAGGCTTGGAAAGCCAGAACACAGGATTTGAAGCGAGTTGCAGCTTCAGCTTCAGGTGTGTATGTTATTGAAAATTGTCTATCAATAAACTCTACTTCCTGGGTATTGGATACCGGATCAGGATCTCATATCTGTAATTCTTTGCAGGCGTTGAGAAAGCGTAGAGTTTTGAAGGCAGGTGACATGACCCTCAGAGTTGCGAACGGTGCTAGCATGGATGCTGAGGCCGTGGGGGACTATCACCTGGGATTATCTGATGGACACTTTTTGGTTTTGCGTAGTTGTTATTATGTACCAAATGCAACCTGTAATATCATTTCTGTATCTTTATTATCTAAAGAAGGTTATGAATTTGCATTTGTAAGCAATGTAGTGAACATTCACCTTAATCAAGTTTTGATTGGGTCAGGTACATTAAACAACGGTATTTACGTTTTAAACCAACCACAGGTTTTCAATATCCAGAATACACACAAAAGAAAGTCTCCAGATATTAATAAAACTTTCTTATGGCATTGTAGACTGGGTCACATCAATGAGAGAAGATTGACTAAGTTACATACTGAAGGATATTTGGATCCGTTCGAATATCAATCGTATGCAACTTGTCAATCCTGTCTCAAAGGAAAGATGACAAAGGCTCCGTTTTCTGGACACGGAGAAAGAGCGAGCGAGCTCTTGGGACTCGTACACAGTGACGTGTGCGGTCCAATGTCTACACATGCACGAAGCGGTTTTTCTTACTTCATAACTTTTACGGATGATTTCTCAAGATTCGGACATGTCTTCTTAATGAAGCATAAATCCGAAGCTTTTGAAAAGTTCCAGGAATATAAGAGTGAAGTAGAGAAACAAACCGGCAAAAGTATCAAGATCCTAAGATCGGATCGAGGAGGAGAATACTTAAGTGCCGAATTCCTGAATTACTTAAAAGAGAATGGAATTCTCTCTCAGCTTACTCCTCCATACACCCCGCAACATAACGGTGTATCGGAGAGACGGAACCGAACCCTATTGGATATGGTACGGTCCATGATGAGTAATGCTGAGTTACCGCGATCTTTCTGGGGATATGCGCTAGAAACAGCTGCATATCTTTTGAACCGTGTTCCCACTAAGACTGTGCCTACCACACCATATGAGTTATGGAGTGGGAAGAAACCCTATCTTCAATACTTGAAGATTTGGGGATGTCCAGCTTATGTCAAAAAGCAGCATACGGACAAACTCGAGGCACGCTCAGTACTGTGCAAGTTTGTGGGATACCCAAAGAACTCCAGGGGGTATCTTTTCTATTACGCAGAGGAACAAAAAGTCCTTGTTTCTCGCAATGCCCACTTTCTGGAACATCAGTTCATAGAAAAAGAAATAAGTGGGAGCGCAATAGAACTGGAAGAAATTCCAGAACCACAAACTATTACTGAAAGTTTAGTGGAACCAGAAGGTTCAAAAGAACAGGACATTCCTACGCCGCTCCGCAGGAGTAGTAGGCAGTCTCATCCGCCCGAGAGATACTACGGTTTTCTCATTGACGGGGATAGAGAGGACTGCATCCTAGATTGTGATGAGCCTACTAGCTTCCAGCAAGCCATTCAGAGCGTCGACTCGGTAAAATGGCTGGATGCAATGCGGACCGAGATGGAGTCCATGTACACCAACAAAGTATGGATGTTGGACATTGCTCCAGACGGGATAAAACCCGTAGGATGCAAGTGGATCTTCAAAAGGAAGATTGGTGTAGATGGACAGGTTGAGACCTATAAAGCTAGACTGGTAGCAAAGGGTTTTCGTCAACGACCTGGTTTGGACTATGACGAAACCTTTTCTCCAGTAGCTATGCTGAAATCCATTCGGATCCTTCTTGCCATCGCTGCTTTCCACGATTATGAGATTTGGCAGATGGACGTAAAGACAGCTTTTCTAAATGGTCATTTAGAGGAGTGTGTCTATATGGACCAGCCAGAGGGTTTCATTCAGGGTGGGAGCAGCGGAAAGGTGTGCAAGTTGCTCAAGTCCATTTATGGACTCAAGCAGGCATCGCGGAGTTGGAACATCTGTTTTGATGAGACGGTCAAAGAATTTGGCTTTATCAAAAATCCAGATGAACCATGCATCTATTGTAGATTTGTAGCGAGAACTGTAGTATTCCTCGTTTTATACGTTGATGACATTCTCTTAATAGGAAATGACATTCCTATGCTACAATCTGTCAAGGGGTTCTTGTCACACAGGTTCTCCATGAAAGACCTGGGTGATGCCTCCTACATTCTGGGTATCCGGATCTACCGTGACAGATCCAAGAGGATATTAGGACTCTCGCAGTCCAGGTACATCGACACCATACTGAAGAGATTCAGTATGGAAGATTCCAAGCGCGGTAATCTACCGGCTTGTCACGGGATCACCCTCTCCAAAGAGATGTCTCCCAAGACTGATTTGGAGAGGGATCGCATGTCTATTATACCCTACGCTTCTGCGGTAGGCTCTATAATGTATGCGATGTTATGTACCAGACCGGATGTGGCTTATGCACTGAGTGTGGTAAGCAGGTATCAGTCAAACCCAGGGGAGAAACATTGGATAGCAGTAAAGAACATTCTCAAGTACCTGAGAAGGACTAAGGAGATGTTCTTGGTGTATGGCGGAAAAGACCTGCAGATTGAGGCCTTTGCTGACTCCAGCTTCCAGAGTGACAAGGATGATTCCAAGTCCATGTCGGGTTTTGTCTTTACCCTCAATGGAGGGGCGGTGTGTTGGAAGAGCTCCAAACAGGAAACCGTTGCTGACTCGACTATGGAAGCGGAATACATCGCTGCATCTGATGCCGCAAAAGAAGCTGTCTGGATGAGGAAGTTCTTGAAAGAACTTCAGGTGGTTCCGTCCATTGTTGACCCAATACCTCTGTATTGCGACAACAACGGGGCTATAGCTTTAGCGAAGGAACCCAGGTCCCATCAGAAATCCAGACACATCTTAAGGCGGTATCACCTGATCAGGGAGATCGTAGATCGCCAGGAGATCGAGGTCCGGAGAGTTGCATCAGAGGATAACACAGCAGATCCATTCACGAAGGCCCTACCCCAGACTCAGTTCGAGCGGCTGATCGAGATGATAGGTCTTCGATACGCCAGTACATGGCCTTAGTGCAAGTGGGAGATTGTTAGTGTATATGCCCTAGAGGCCATTACTGTATCATACTAGTTTGTATATTACTTAATGGAAGCTTGGGATATTCACAGTTGTATATACAATCTTGCTCGAAATGGTAGTATGCTACTTGGTTTGTCTCTGCTTTAATATGTGCATGTGTTTCTTTTAGCATATTGCTGGTATACATATTAGTAGAGCCCTTAGGATCTTTGCTTGATTACCAGCGTTGTGATGGCGCTCGCACTCGTGGGAGCTGGGTAATCTATAAGCACATCCTTATACAGGTCCCTGGTCGTTGGACTATCGAGACAGGGCATCGATACTCCGGAGTAGACTAGCGTATGCGCTTCTCATCCCAGTGTGGGAGACGGTCTGTCCCACAGCCGTTAGTACGTCGTACTTGGGATAGTATGCGGGTGCTCGTTAGGTTACGAGTACACTGGACAGGACTCGTCGGGAACTGTTGGTTGGTAATATACCTATCGTCAGTTATCAGTTCCCAGGTGACATGAGTACAGCTTAGTCCGCTGACTTGACACTGTCACTTCGCCTCGAGTGTGTTCCCACTGCACTTTGATTACTACCCTACCACGGCTCAAAGGAGCTGTGCAAACAGGTAGTTTTTGGGTGCAGTCCCGAAGCACTTGGAGGCAGTGACGGTTAGACAGGATTCGTCTCTCCCGGTATTGGGGGTTGACATCGCGCTGTGTCCAGGAGAGCCATTACACGAGTAGTCCCTGGCCAGGGCAAGCGAGATATACTGGTAGGCTTCCAGTGTTATCTCAGGGTGTTCTGGGCTTCACTCCGACACGACTTGTACCGCTATTAGGGGACTGACGTTCACCGCCCCCCTAGGCCCGCCATGCGATGTATCAGACGAACAGACCGGACTGTACGGAGACTGTCACATACAGGCTCAGTAGGAGTGCAGATGGGGTTCACCTCGTCAGTCTTCTTATCGACATCTACCTGGGGACCGTTACGTACAGCTAGTGCCGCTTGCGGTCTGTGGTTAAACCCACTGCCAGCGTAGTGTCGAGTCTTTAGAGTCCCACACAGAGAGCTATTCGCCTTTAGGCAAAATGAGTAGAGGTCGCATGGTTTTGCGACAGGGTTCGTTCGCATCCGCGCACTTGTGCACGTTTGCTGTCCGGACAGTTTATACTAGCGGGCTTTGGTTTAAGCCGGATCCTAGTATATGATTTGAGATTGGTTTTTCTCATTGTGTTCGTGTTCCTCGGTTCACGAATGCGGGTGCGTATGCACGGTTGCTTGAGATTGAGGGAGAGGACCTTGTTTAGGGTTAATGACTATTGTCATTTTATTAACCCTATTGTTTTTGTGTGTATTATTGTTAATTAATAATTAGCTTAATTATTGTGCATGGTTGTTGTTGTTGACACTTTGACTTTGTTGACTTGTTGACCAAGTTGACAATTTGACCATGATCATTTCATTTGGAAGATGCTCTTTGATTCTTGCAATTTGCATTAATAATGAAATGATAATGGTCACCTCTTGATTAAACCATGACAATTTTCTTGCTAATTGATTAATTAAAATAACTCACACATATTAGTGAGAATGGCTCACTATTATTCTGATTCTCTCATTTCTTTTCTCTCTCTTGCTCATCCTCTCCCTCAAGCTCTCTCCCTCTCATGTGTTGAGAAACAAAAAGCTTGAGAAAAACCCTCTCTTGATCTTCTCTACTCACTTCTAGGGTTCAAGTCTTAGCATTTCTTGCACTCTAGTTACTCCTAGCTTGGAGTTGAAGCTAAAGGTGGTGGCTTTCGGGTGGATCCTTCTTTGACGGGAGAAGACAAGCAAGGTGATCCTTTTCTACCATACCTAGGAGCAAGGAGAGAAGGACTAAAGACCAAAGGTATAACCTTTCTTCACTTAGCTACTTTGTAGTTAGGGTTAGCTAGTTTATGTTTAGCAAAGATCCTCACAAGCATAGTCCATGTTGCCTAAGTCATTAAAAATCCGATTTTTATTATGTTTTCCGCCTCCCCGTAAGCACCGGGGTGGGCAACACGGACTTACAGAATGGTGAACAAAAGCACCAGAGTTCAAATCCCATCCCCCACATTATTTTTAATATTGTTTTCTTTTAATATTTTTAGAATTCCAAGAGTCTACACATGTTAAGCCCGTAAAACCCCACGTCACATATAAAACAAACTGGACCAGAGGGTAGACCAACCGACGAGCGACCCACGACAAAGTTTCCCGGCCCGACTCGCCGTGACTCGGCCGGCGGACCGGCCGACTCGGCCACCGCCGTCGGCCGATTCACCCCGGATCACCGATCTTCCTTCTGTGAACTTGTGCCTCTTGAGCTCCCCATCACTTCTGTATAGTTTAAATTCTTGGATCGGTAACAGAGCCTCTTTAAATCTCAATAAATCCAATTTTTAATACAATTTAATACATTTTTCTTCACACCCTTTCACCTACCCTAACCCTAGCTTTACCCTATAAACACCATCCCTAAACACACACCCCTCACTCACAATTCTGTCCAAACTCTCAAGAAAACTCTCTAGAATTTTGTGTACAAGTGGAGTTAGCGAAGGGCGAAACTCCGGCGATCTTCCGACGACAACCCTAGGAGCTCCCGGCGACGAAATGACGCACCGGCACCTCCTACGTCTTCCTCTCCCTCTCCTCTTGATTCTAAGCCAGTAAGTCCCACCTCCCTATTCTCTAATCTATTCTTAAAACTGCTTTTGCTAAAACCCGACGGAAGCGGACTTAAATACGACTTCCGATTCGGTTTTCTTTATAAAGTTCAATTTTCCTTAACACAACCATATTAAACTCTTACATCTTGTCTATTAATCATTAACAAAATATGTTGAACAAGGTTCATAGAAAAATATTTCATTTTGTAACTTTTACCGTTCTTTTTCAGTAAAATACCATATAGTATAGTTTCGACTTTAAAACATCATTAATCTTGCTATACCTTTAAGTAGATCACGAGGTAATGACCCGCCTCCTCATGAAACTCATATGCAACATAGCACAATACCTTTTGGGAAATATAGATTCGGGAAATACCGTTTTACACAAAACTACCTTTTACTATTAAAACCGTTTTCTACAAGATTACGTATTTTTACAAATCTTTGCAAAGCGCCGCTACAACCCATTTGGGGAACCCGTTCGGGATGGTGCGGATTATCGCACATCTTCGGTCTTAGTAGTGCGAGATGCAGACCTCCGCAAGGAGCATTCGGTCTCGAAAGATCTAAAATACAAATATCTTAAGAAAATGAGATTTCTAGAAAATAATAAATTAAAATTATTTTTATAAATATATAAATATATATGTATTATCAAAATATCTATTTTTGTTATAATATCAATATTCCAACTTTTCTAAGTCAAAAGAGTCACTTTACATTAAAATACCATGAATTCCATACAAGTTCAATATTACAATTAAATACGCTATATTATGAAATTAGGTTATTTTCACTAGAAATATCACAAATATAAAATCTACATCTATGAAAACTCTAAAGACGATAATTAAATGCTTGGGGTGTATTTTGAAAATTATACAAAAGGTATTTTTACATATAACCCCATCAAGTTTTATAAATTACAATAAGGACCCTAGTAAATATAGGTTTAAGCGGGACCAATCTTTTGAGCCTCAAGGAGCTGGAGAAGTGGGTGCTTGCCTATCTAAGGTAGATAACTTAACAAACGGTGTTATCAACACGGTAATCGTCTTTGAAAAAGACACAAATCATGCTGCCCATGTACAGCGGTTACCGATAACATCAAAACCTAATTCAGGGCTTCAATTTCTATTTCTAATTGTTCTGACTCAGACTGAGTCTCATTATAAATAATCTGACTTGAATATTATTCAAGTACAATCTGCAATCTACAATTCAACATGAATCCATGAATCCATATATTCAATCTATTCAATTTATATTGACTGAACCGAACCATGGATATACTTCCATTTACATGATTCTCCAGTTACATCCATGATTCTCCAGTTACATCCATTTACTGATATCATGGTTTCGGCAAGTCATCCAATTATACAATCTATATTACAAGATAATACAAGTTGCAATACAATTCAAACAATACAACAATACAAAACAATACTTCACGGGGTTTAAGGGGTAGATTGGTACGGAAGGTGTTAGATGTGGCACGAGACTGTAAGATTTAAGACACCTAACTTGAATACAATCGTCGTTGTTCCGGGCATTCTAACGGGGCCTTGTACTTCTAGTTGCCTTTAGTCTCTGGCATATAGAGACCCCTCTCGTATACACTGGTATCTTTCTGTACCAAGCTACAAACAACAGCGTTAACCATATAGTACAACTTTAAAAGTTACACACACACTCTCTCTGTCTATTCTATTTCTCCCTTATCTTTGGTACTTACCGAGCGATTGTTCGCTGACGACATTCCTTCTCTTTCTTCTTTGGAATATTGTCAGGTGATCTGGACACTCAGGAGATCGAGCCTACCAGCAAGGACTTGGATCAGCTTGCCTATGACCCAGAGCTCTAGATTCATTGTACACGTTTTATTCCAGTACTTTTCATTTCTGTTATACCACTGTTTAGGCATTGCTTTCATTCAGAAGTATTTACTTTTCCTTGCATTGTACAAAAGAATGTTAATAAATAAAATTGATGTTTCATTATATTTGTCTCTTGTGTACATTTCTTTTATATTGCTTATTTACGCTTAGCGTATTTACTTCAGAGTAAATACGTAGCGGCCTCGTCGCGTCCTCTTCCCGTACACCAGGAAGCGGGGCGTGACATCGAGGTTTTCCATAGCCAGTGGACTTGTAAGTGCCGCCGCCTGAGCAAGCATCTCATGCAGCTTTTCATGTTGTGGCTGAGTTTTTGTTAGAGACCGAGTATGCGACTTGTGACTAGTAGATGCATGACCTTTGTCTTTGGAGTTCACTATGTAGACTGTATAAACTACCATGCCCTCATGCTTGGGGTATTTGGAACTTTGGCCTCTGGATTTTTCTTCGGGACATGATCTTTATCTAGCCTCTATTTTTTGTGAGAAGTCGGTTTAAGAGGAACCATCATACCAAAGACCGCCTTGAGATGAATCCCCTTGTATTTAGAAGGGGAGTCGTTAGAGTTTGGCTGACGCTTAGGGGAAGAGCCGCGGACAACGACTGAGTTCTTCACTTCATTCCACATCTTATATATAGATGAGAAAAGTCCTTCTGGGAAGCAAACTGTTTTTTAATCTCGTTGGATCTCAATATGCTGCGGAGACTTATTCAATGCTGCAGCCGGGAAATTTTGTCTGACCCTTTATAGCAGTTCGAAGCTGTTCCTGATTGGAACAGCAGCATTCACCACCAGAGTTGGAATCAGCCCGGAGGGAGAATTGCCCCCAACTTGTCTTATTTGACGCCGATATTGACGTCGATGATGTCTCACGACCGGAGTTTCATCGGCCTCGGGGATTTTCCAATTCTGCCCCCTGTTTTCCTTGAGAGCATGAATTTTATGTCCCCTGCGTTGACCTTGGTCTTTGGAAGGTACCAGTTGTTTGGAGACCGATTCTGTCAGCAAAGCTGAACCATGAGGAGCCGGCCTATGGAAGACAAACTCCTTCTGAGCTTTCCCTTTTGGCGTTGAGCCGCCGAGGGTTGGAGGTGGGACCATTGTCCTAAAGAAAATCCTGTTGATTTCATGAAGAGTCGGATTGCAGAGACTTGAGGCTGCAAGTGGTCCATATTTGACTCCACTAGATGTGACAGAACCTGAGTTGCAGTGAATGGAAGCAAACGCCATCCTGCATAGAGACGAAACGCCAGCTTCAGTGTCCCATCACACAAGGGCAACTACAATATATATATATATATACCGCGATTTTTTTCGTGAAAAACAAGACACACGAAGTGTGGAGTGAAAAGAGGGAAAGGTCCCACCGGGCGTGGAAGAATCTGTTTACCGCCGAAAACTGAACTGAGACGTGGAGGCGTCTAGCCTGAATTTGGGGACAGATGCCATATGAAAATATCCATCCACCTCTCCAAAAATACCATGTTGATTTTGTTGGGGTCGAAAATTGCACCCCAGTTGACCAAGTCAACATCAAAGTCCACCCTAAACCAAGCGGGCCTAAGCCCAGATCAAGTGGGCCCATGCCCAAGTCGAGCCCTGCGGCCGGCCTCTCCCTATGCCAAGATAAAAATCATGTAATAAATAATTTTTATGTAATTTTTTTATGCATGAATGTAAGCAAAATGGGCATAAAACCAAATTTTTGTAAAGCCCATGACTCATGTGCAAAAGAAATGAGCACTTGTGGCATGAGATAGGCAAAATGCCATTTTGTAAAGCCCAAGGGGCTATATGTAAATTTGTAAGCCTATAAAAGGCAACATGATGATGAAATAAACCATACAATTCATTCTCCCCAAAAACTAGGGTTTGTGCCTCCATCCTCTCTCTCCCAAGTTCTTCCTCTTCCTTTTCATTTTCCAATTAAATTAAGAGCTTAGCTCTCTCTTTTTTTTAAACTAAATAAAGTTTCACCACAAAACCCACAAAGGGGAGCTTAGATTTTCCATTAAATCACAAAAAGGGAAGATTTTTAAATCTCACCCCCTTTCTCCAAGATCCGGCCAACCGAAAGGAAGAAGAAGGAGACCCATCTCCAAAAATCCCATCTTGGGAAGATCCAGGGCCAAAAGGGAGAGAAACAAAGGGGCTCCCTTTAATCATTTCTAAAGATTTCTAAGAGTTTAACTCCATTCAAGATCTGTTGGAGTTCAACTCCATAAATTAATCTCTTTTTAGGAGTTTAACACCAGAAGTCAAATTGGGAGCACAACTCCCAGTGCAAAGACAAAGTCTATTTTTCTGCAGACGCCTAGCGCCTGCGTGCCAAGCACGTAGGGAGCTGGCGCCAAGCACCAGCGTGCTAAGCACGTGGAGCACCGGCGCCAAGCGCACGCGTGCCATGCACGGGCGCTGGCGCCCATCTCCCAGCGCCCGCGTGCCATGCACGTGAGGTGCCGGCACCCAGCGCCCGCGTGCCAAGCACTTAAGGCGCTGGCGCCCAGCACCTAGCTCCCAGCATGCTAGTGCCTACATGCCAAGCATGTGAGGCGCCAGCGCCCACGCCTGCGTGCCACGCACGTGAGGTACTGACCCCATGCGTCCTTTGGATGCTTTTCCCCCTTTTTATATATATGTATATACACACACACACACACACACACACACACTCCACGATACTGTCCCTGTTAGAAAAAATTTCTAAACGGGGCGCTGCCCCGCACCCCGCAAGGGGGCTGCTAGCCCCCTTGACCCCCAGCCCATTATCCGGGTAGCGGGACCCCCGTAAAAACTCTGCGAGGCCCCCGATATATCCAAAACTCCTTCAAAACACAACACCGCACATTGAGTTCGCATGACCTGTTTGACCCTTCAATCGGAGGTTCTCTCACTCCAAAGGCGAGGGGTAATTAACGGCAGCTTAGTCCGCGGCTGCCGGAGATTAGGACCCCCAGAATCAATAAACCCCAGCCTACCCTAGGCAGGAAGAATCTGTAGTATGCCTGACAAGAGCTCGTGTATTCCCATCTCAATGGGGTGACGAAAAACACCCTACAGATTCTGGCACGCCCGGTGGGACATATCACTCCTCCCATATTTCGGGTTAAACATTCACACGAACTCAATCAATATACATATCGATTGCCTTTACTGAAATCATGCTTCTTTGTGCAGGTTAACAAATTTCAAATTGCAATCTCCGGACGCAACAAAATGTCTTCAAGGATCAGCTCAGCTCTCAACACAACTCCCATCTCCTACACGATGAAGACGGACGCCAGGACGGTCCTCCCGGCCAGTCTCGGGCGACAATGGGAGAAGCTGCCGCTACCATTTGGCTCTATTTTGTTCATGTCAGCTAATGCCATCCCAGCTCCTCAAGCTCTGGTAACAGACAAACCGGCCTCAAAAGGAAAGATGCCAAATGTGGTGATCTCGAGGGCACCACTATCCAAACGTAAGTCGGTGTTTGAACGACTTTCCTTGGCCCCAGTTAGGGGCAAGGCCGTCAACACCAACAAAGCAACACGGCATCTCGGCAAGCTTCAGCGACGCCCCTGAAAACTGATCAATTGGGTATTTCTCTAACCTCCCCGTTAATCGGCTCACGATGGCTTCCTAGATGGAAGATGCCCGCCAAGCCCTCAAAATCGAGAAGCTAAGACAGAAAAGGCTCAGATATAGAGTCAACAAAAAGGCTAGGACTCATGATAGGCTGAACTTCATGAGGTTCCAAGAACAGGGTTACCCCGCCAAAGACAAAGAGACGGCTGGATATGTGGTCCACACTGTCTACATGGCGGGCACGCGCAGCAAGAGCAAGGATGCGGCCACTACATCTCAAATCCAATCTAGTGTGAATGTGGTTGTCACTTCCCAAGACCAGCATCCTCCGGAGGGTGATGAAAATCCACCCAGTGAGGCTGATAGGCAGAGAGATCCCTCAGTTCATGAGGAGTCGGGCTCGGAAGGCGAAGATGATCCAATCTTCAGTCCCAAGAACGCAGAGCAGAAACTTCTCCAAGAGCTCCGAAAACAGCTCAAAAGTAAAGACAAGGAGATGGCCAAGCTCTACTAAAAAATTGACGACTTGACAAACGTCGTCTTACAGCTCACGGCCCAACATGCCTCTCAGCCGTCCAATCAAGCGCAGGGCTCTGCTCATGAACCGGGAAACGGTGTCCCGAGACAGCCGATGTCTATTCCCTCAAATCTAAAGGTAGGCGGACCGCATGAAAGTCGGCCACATCCTATCTCGGGAAATGTCTTGACTACCGATGACAGCAACCCGCTAACTCAAGATCAAATCATGGATTTGGTAGCCAACAAAGTCAAAACATTGGTAGCCAAAGCCGAAGAGCAAAAAGATGTCAGTAGAAGCGGGAGACCATACCCTGCTCGGTACGATCTTGTGGAGTTTCCTACTGGCTATGTCGTCCCCAAATTTGAAAGGTTCGATGGGACGAGTAATGCGAACCGGCACATTGCCAATTTAAAGCATCATGTGCAAACACTAGGGGCAATGATGCGCTCCTTCTCCGCCAGTTTGTCAATAGTTTGACCGATGTTGCTTTCGATTGGTATGCAAGCATACCGGATGACTCGATCACGATGTTCACTCAAATAGAATCCATGTTCAAGCAAAGGTTCATGAGTGTCAGCGATAAAATCACCATTGCTGACCTTATAAGGACCGAGCCAAAGAACAACGAAAGCAACATGGATTTTATAGTCCGATGGCGCAATCTCTCTATTAAATGTGAACCGCCGTTGGAGCAAGACCAATCCGTCAGTCTTCTTATAGAAAATCTAAAAGACTGGATGAAACATTTCCTGTGTACCGCAGGCCTCAGAACATTCCAAGAGATGACCAAGAAAGTTCAAATGTTGGAACTCTCAAAGCCCGAGTCCACTCAGAATCTCCAATTCACAAACAGACCGAGACGTCATAGGGACGACAACCGGAAAAGTGAAAGTTCCAACAGCACAGATTCTCTAAATAAGCAGAGAGCGAGCGGAGCAAAGACTAACAAATCTCGAGAGCCAACTTTGGAGGAAAGAAGAAATAAGGTCTACTCTTTCAGAAAGGACAAGGTCCACAAAATTTTCAAAGATGCTCTGAAGAATGGCATGCGGCTAAAAAGGCTAAGTGAAGTGAGCAGGACTGATCATCCCAATTTTTGCCCATACCACCGAGTTTTAGGTCACACTATTGAAGACTGTTGCGTCTTCAAAGATTGGGTCGAGAAACAATACAAGGCGGGAGAAATATCATTGTCCCCTGGCGTGTTAACAAACAATCAAGCTGCGACCGCCAATTTCATACAAACGGATACCGAAGTCCTTCGAGAACCTGATTCTCTCAGACATCTGCCTTTATCTGAAAAGAGCGGACCAAGGCAACAAGCTAAGAGCCAAGAGAGCAACATTGCCAATGAAGAAGCAATAGACGGGTACACAACCCATACGGTCTACATGATGGAGCTCAGAGGAACAAGTCCTCCTACGCCTTATAACCATGACAATGATGCGGTTGTTGCCATCCAACATCGGTTCGATCCAAATGATGAAGAGCTCGCTCAGGCCATTAAGCCAAAGGAACTCGTGGTTCATGCTGAATCAAGCTCAGGTGGTAAGGATGACCACGTTGTCATACCTGGAACCATAGAACAAGCATTATTCCAATGGCTTCAAAGGCAACTTCAGGACAGGGATGAGAAGATGGCTAAGGTCCATTCCAAAGTTGACGAGCTGGCAAATGTCGTGGCAGATCTCACGACCCAAGTCACCCGATTGCAATTACAACAAAATCAAAATTTGGTTCATGGGCCAGGCATTGATATCCGGAAACAACCAACTGATACCCCTTACAGCCCAAAAGCGGAACACCTTTGCGAAAAACGGCCGCGATCCTCCAGTCCATCTGATACGTACACTGAACGTGGTAAGCGAACAGTAGGCGAACCAAAGACTGATCGTCCTCAGGGTCCAGCATCAGTAAGGGTACCTACTCTAACGGAGAGAAAGAAGAAAGTATACTCCTTCTGGAGGGATGAAGTCCGCAAAATATTCGAGAACGTCTTGAACAACGGTTTGCAACTGCCTATTCCAAAGAGGCCACATGAAACGAACATGACCAGCAATCCTATATACTGCTCATATCATAGAATAGCGAGTCATACCATTGATGACTGCTATGTTTTTAAAGATTGGGTGGAGAACCAATACAAACTTGGGAAAGCCTCACAGTTGTCAGATGTACCGACAAGCCACAGAGCTACGGTCATCAACACAGCTCCGCCAAGATCAAAGTTCGAGGAGCCGGGATAAGCATAACACCGACCGCCACGTCGTTAAACTGGAAACAGACGACCACCACGTCGTTAAACTGGGAACAATCGACCTCTAAGTCGTTAAACTGGGGATGTAAAAATGTGTAAATAAAAAAAATGAAAAAAAAGAAAAAAGAAAAAGGCCGAAATGATAGGGCAACTCGCAATAAAGATCAGCGAGTAAAATAAAAACGAAAATAAACAGCTGAAAGGATAGGGCAAACGCGAATGAATAGCCGAAATGATAGGGCAATCATAACCTTCACGATAAGAAAAGCTGAAATGATAGAGCAATCGCGGTAAAACAAAAATAAAAAAATAAAAAAAAACGGCGAATGATGAGTCACTCCTGATCCCATATTTCAGTGCAGCGATGCAGACGCCAACCGAACTCTGAATGTCCCAACGGCGAATGATGAGTCGCTCCTAGTACCATATTCCAGTGCAGCGATGCAGACGCCAACCAAAATCCAAATTCTCAAACGGCGAATCATGAGTCGCTCCTGATACCATATTGCAGTGCAGTGATGCAGACGCCAACAAAAATTCAATTTCCCAAAATTCTCCCAGCCCTACGGTTGGTCCCCAAGTTGACTATCGTATACAATCCACGGGCTCAAATAATTCTCATCATACCTATACCCCACTGCAATCATTCGTCCAGCGGCCGGTTTCCGCCCTTGGAATTATGCTCCATTTGGGAAGACCCACTCATGTGTCCTCACGATGCATAAGGAGAACAAAACTTACGGGATCCTCATGACTCGTAAGAAAACACCTTCGTGGGATTCTTACGACTCACAGAGGAAAAATACACTTGGGAGTCCCCACGACTCCTAAAGAGAAAATGCACCTACGGGATCCTAACCACTCGTAGGGAGAAAATACTTCTATGGGACCCTTACGACTCATAAAATTGAAAAGTCATAGGTGATAGGGACCTAAACCCGTCTCCTAAGCCATCGCTCCCCAACAGGGAAAGGCAAATGATGAATAGCTCCTGGCACCTGTGCTTCAGTGTTAGCAACGCTGATGCCGACCCCTACCCCATAATTCCAAACTTCCGATCCAATAGACCCCTAAGTCGTTAAACTGGGAAAAGATGACTTCTAAGTCGTTAAACTGGGCACAAACGACCTTTAAGTCATTAAAATGGGAACAGAAGACCCCTAAGTCATTAAACTGGGAACAGATGACCTCTAAGTCATTAAACTGGGAACAGAAAACCCCTAAGTCTCTAAACTGGGAACAGATGACCTCTAAGTCGTTAAACTGGGAACAGATGACCCCTAAGTCGTTACACTAAGAACGACGGAAATCTCCCCATGGCAAATGATGATTCGCTCCAAGTACCATATTCCAGTGTAGCGATGCTGACGCCAAACCAAAAACAAAATCCCCAAATCCTCTCACGGCAGATGATGATTCGTTCCTGGTACCAAATTCCAGTGTAGTGATGCTGATGTCAACCCAAATCAAACCAGCAACCTCTGTGGCGGAATCATGCCTCGTCCCAGAATGTACCCCGTGTCGAAATCATGCTTCGCCTCGGGATATCTACCTTCCCTGCCGGAATTATGCTCCGCCTCGGAATCAAGTCAACCATCGACACTCCATGCCGGGAAAACGTCGACCAGCGACACTCTGTGTTGGGGAAAAGTCACATACAGACACTCCGTCTTAGGTAAATGGCCAACACAGACACTCCGTGCCGGGGACAAGTCAAACAGCCGACACTCCGTAATGGGTAAACGTCAAGCAGACACCCCGTGCCGGAGACAAGTCAACCAGACGACACTCCGTAATAAGAAAACGTCAAGCAGACACTCCATCTTGGGGACACGTCAGATAACGACACTCCGTACCGTGGAAACGTCAAAAAGACACTCCGTATCGGGAAAACGTCAAACGGACACTCCATCTCGGGGAAACGTCCAACACAGACACTCCGTGCCGGGGCCACGTCAACCAGCGACACTCCGTGCTGGGGAAACGTCACATACAAACACTTCGTCTCGGGGAAACGTCTACCACGGACACTCCACCTCGGAGACGCGTCAAGCGTCGACCGTCCAGGTCGTAAAAAAGGCAGTGCAGGCTTCCTACAAAGCGGGAACCAAATCACTCTGTGCCGGGTAAACGTCTACTACGGACACTCCGTCTCGGAGACGCGTCAAGCGCCGATCGTGTTGGCTTTCCATAGCACCTTATCTAAGGTTTGGATGCATCACACATGCCACTTTAAAATTTTAGGGAGGTGCTAAGCAAACTAACCATGAATCGAAACTAGAATTTTAGGGTAACATCTAATAGTATCACATACTACAAACAATATATCACTAAGTGGAGAAATTAAAACCTTTGTAGACTTCCCTTGGTGACTCCTTCGATCTTTGTGAGTTTGAAACGGATCGTTTGAGTTGTTCCTTGTCCACGATGATCCACCCGAAGCCCCTTTGCTCAAAGCTCCTTGCTACACTTGATCAATGAGAAAGTGGAGCTAACACTCTAAACTAATAGGCTAAACTAGTATAGAATGATGATGTGGTTTGTTTTCTCTATTCAAAACCCTTTCTTTTTATCAACCTCACACACTAGAAATCTCAAGAGAGCTTGGAGAAAGAAGAAGATGATAATGGCAAAGCTAGAGAACTTTTGTTGTGATGAATGATAAAAATAAAAATGAGAATAGAAATTATATATAATTTCACACTCTCATCCTTAACCATGGGTTAATAAATATCTAGATATTTATTTTGGAGTAATAAGAACCATAGAAAATTAACTCATGGTTGAAGCTAGAGTCAAGTGAAGAGTTATGAAGAATTATCCACCATGAATTGATTTTCTATTTCTTTAATTCTAAAATAAATATATATGCATATTTATTCCCATGTGAGTTTTGCATTGCCACCAAATATGTATCAACAACCATGATACCATGTATGCATGTATGTCTCCATACACATCATCATGTGCATACATGCTTGTATACATCAATATAGAAAATGGTTTAAATAAAGAAGTGAGCTAAAATTCAATGATAAATCAACACTTGATTTAACAAACCGGTCATATCACATACGACCCGAGCAATAGAAAAATGCCCGATTTATATACGGTATCACATACACGCATTTAATCGGGTCCCCGCGCATATCTCATATGCACACCACATCGTTTCGCCTGAGCTAGGAAACTCCTGTGCGGGACTCTAAGACTCGTCAATACGCCGGCAGTAGGTGATGATCATATCAAACACGTATAAGCCGCAAGCGGTTGTTTCCTGATTTAGAATCAGGAAAAGTTACGAAGGACGCATCACGTGCTAGCACGTAACCAGCAGTCACGTGTTGGCACGTGACACCTAAAAGCATCGGCAAGGCAGATTCAGCTTCCCGACTACATCAAAGAAAAGGGGTTCAGAAAGGGTCACGTGCTCCCCACGTAACCAGAGTCACGTGTTGGCACGTGACATTTAAAAGCGGCTTCAAAGGCACATCGGTTCCCTGATCAAATCAAGGAAAAGGCTTCAGAAGAGGTCACGTGCTCCCACGTGACCAGGGTCACGTGTTGGCACGTGACACTCAAAAGCAGCAGACTCAATTCCCTGATCAAATCAAGAAAAATGCTCCAGGCGAGGGTCACGTGCTCACACGAGACCAGGGGTCACGTGGTGGCACGTGACGGATAAGCGGCAGCCAGAAGGCAGAGCGCAAAAAGGAAGAAGAGGTCTCGTTCCAAGGGGGTCACGTGCCCACACGTGACCAAGGGTCACGTGGCCACACGTGACCGGCTTTCAAAGCCTATCTGTTAACAGAATTAAATTCTGAGAAAAGGCCTCTCAAATCTTTCCAAAGGAACCGATTGAATTAAAGATTTAAAGATTCCTAAATATCACATATCTATGGAAAAAGCCTGAACTTGGAAAGATTTCCCCTTAAAATCTAACCGAAATAACAAAGGAGAATCTCGGGATTTAAAATCCAATGGTGATTAAAATTCACATAATAATCCAAAGGTCCAAAACGAATGGTGAATACAAATTAAATCTCTCAATGAAAGATTCACCAAAACTAATTGATTCGGCTGCTTCTCCTATAAATAGGAGCCAAGAGACACACAGAGGGACATACATGCAGAAAGGAATCGATACATAAAAAAAGAGGAGAGCCTTGATACTTTGGAGGAATTTGGATCTTCTGCAAAAGAAAACCCTAGGTAAGAAAGGGAAGGCTTTTTGAAAGGAAAAGAGAATTCAATTCTCAACAGAGTTTAACTCTGATATAAAACAGAAGAACATAGTTCTCTCTTTGGTGGAGGATCTGTAAAGTGCACATCTCCTCTTGAGTTGAGAATTTAATTCTCAATGGGTTGAGATCCTGCCATGCAGATCCAAAGCATAGAGAGGGAATGGAAGCTTGAGAATTTAATTCTCACAGAACTATAGGAATTTAATTCCTTTAAAATAAAATTAGGGTTTGACCCTATGTTATGGGAATTTAATTCCTTCAGAATGAACAGAATCAGGGTTTAACCCTAGTTAAGAACTTAGTTCTGTTAAAATAACAGGAATTTAATTCTCTCAAGAAAGAAGAAATGAGGGTTTAACCCTATTTAAGAATATAATTCTTCAAAAGAAAGTAGGAATTTAATTCCTCTAAAGTTATTGCTAGGGTTTAACCCTATGAAGAATTCAATTCTTAAAAAGATAAACACATCTTCAAACAGGCAAAGGAATAGGGTCACGTGCTACCACGTGACCCCTGAAAAGAAACAGAAAAGAGCTTTAGGGCGCCCTCACGTGTCGACACGTGACCCCTAATGAACATTCTAACAGATCAAAGCGCAGGCCCCCATCATGTGCCCACACGTGATGGCTTTCAGAATTAAAAGTGTTAAACACTTATCTGTAAAACAAAATAAAGGGAAACAGGGCGCTATCACGTGCTACCACGTGACCCCTTGGCTGAAGCTTTAACGGACAAACACCAGAATTCCCATCACATGACAGAACGTGATGCTCCAAAGTATTCAATACTTTTGGCAGAATAAAATGAATTGAGGGCGCTCTCACGTGCTACCACGTGACCCCTCTTGCCTTAGTATTTAACACTAAAATTGAAACCTCTATATCCAGTGTTCAACACTGATTTTCTTAGTGTTTAAACACTAATTTGGAAAACATCTATTTACAGTGTTTAACACTGACTTTCTTAGTGTTGAACACCAACCTGGAAAACCCTGTTTCCAGTATTTAACATTGATCTGCCTTAGTGTTAAACACTAATTTGAAATCTCCATTGCCAGTGTTTAACACTGATTTGTTTTAGTGTATAAACACTAATTTGAAAGCCCTGTTGCTGGTGTTTAACACTAACTATCTTTTAGTGTTAAACACTAACTTGTCAATCTCATTCTCAGTGTTCAACACTGATTGATCTTTAGTGTTTAACACTAATTTTAGCCCCATGGGCTAAGTGTCTAGAGGCAAAGCGTCTCCTCTAATGAACCAACAGAGGGCCAATATCCTAAACATGATTGGACTTAGCCCAAGCTGGCCATAAGTCCTCAATTCAAATTCAACTGAGCCAATGGGCTCATAATATAATTAATTGGTCTTAGTTCCAAATTGGGTCAAAGATTATTTAATCTACTTCGGTTTAAGGGTATATCTCTTCACTCCTTTGATACTTGGCGTTGTAATTCCTCAACGTCTTCAAAGAGGTGACGGGTCCCGATGACCACATATTAATACGGACTGTGGGGTCCTTAAACTCATGGACTATGAGGTCCTTAACCTTGACCGTGATGTCTTAAAACTAATATCGGACTGTGGAGTCCTTAAATCCACGGACTACGACGTCCTTAACCTTGACCGCAACGTCTTAAAACTAACACTGGACCGCAATGTCCTTAAACTACTTATTGACCGCAATGTCACTAAACTAAGCAACAGGGCTCCCTTAATTGCTCTATTGTTGGATCTAAACGATCCCGTTAAGCTGATCTTAGTCTGAAAACTAGACTAACGTATCCTTAACAAACGTTTAAGTCGATCTTAGTCTCGAATGAGGCTAACGTATCCTTAAACCCAAAACCCCCAAACCCAAATATAAGATAATACGGATTTGGACTAGTCCACGCCCTACGGGCGACGACATAACTCAGTCTCCGTATACAATCCACGGGCAACTAAACACAAAAGAAACACATGCGACACGAAGTGACCATCTGGAGAAGAAGAAAGTGGTTACCGTGATGCGATAGCGTAATTAACTGCAGGAGCTTGCGCCTGCAGGGAAGAGCGTCCCCACAATCAAAAATCCCTTAAGCGAGGGGGAATCTGACGAAGTCTGCTACATCGGACGCATCCGTTTAAACCTTCGATACACGGTGCCATAAATCAACTTGGCATCTTTGGAGAGGTGGACGGATACCACCAATTAGCATCTGCCCCCGAATCACAGGCAAGACATCCAGTCGCGCCGTCATTCGGAGGGGAACAGATTCTGGCACGCCCGGTGGGACCTTTTCCTCTTTCCCCTCCACACTTCGTGTTTCGTGATTCGCGGACCAATTGCGGTTCGCTAATGGTTGCCTTTGGGTTTCAAGATACTAAGATTTGGCATCTTGCTTATTGCAGAAAGCAAAGAATCAATGGCTTCCACTTGTGCGAAATGCTCCAACTGCAATTGCAACCAGCGCTCTGCCTCGCCAGGAGGTGTAGCCTACGGACCCCGAGCTGCTTCGCTATTCACAATACCCGTGGAACAGGTCACTCGAACCACCACAGGGTTGTTTTTTAGGACCATGCTCCCGCCAACGAGCTTCACCGCTCCTGTGCTGACAACGGAAGCTCCCAAGAAGTCGGTCTTTGATCGTCTTACCCCTGCCGCGGCCCCTCTCAACGGGTCGCCCAACACCAGCGCCTCGGTCTTCTCTAGATTGGGCCAAGACTCCTGTGGACCCGCAATGGGGCCTGCAATCCCAGAGAAGGCTGCTTCTAAGAAAGTGACCGGTCCTGCTCCTGAAGTCTCCAAGGCGGCTTCCCCGGCCAAAAATTCGGTCTTTACAAGATTGACGGCTTCAGCTCCCGCTCCTGCTACCCAAAGGACATCGGTCTTTAACAGGATAACACCAGCAACAACCCCCCACCTACACAGGGGGCAAGACGAAGCCATCCTCACCGCTGAACCAGCGCCGTCCGCTCGACACGCTCGACGTCGCCACTGGCGCCGAGTAAGGAAGGCTGGGGGCAACTCTCCCTCTGGGCTAACTCCACCAGCCCCGATGGCAGAAGTTAATGCTACTGTTCCGATTGGGAACAGCTTTGAGATGCTAAATAAGGTACGTAGGAATTCTCCTACCGCGGTGCTAAAAAGGTCTCCCCCTCCGCTGAAAAAGGTTGCGGAAATAAAGCCAGAACAGCCCCGATCCCCTCAACGGCTGTCTTCCAAGATCTATAAGGTTTGGCGGCAGGCCCGAGACTCGATGATCGATCCAAACTTCTCCCGCCAGCACAAGAAGCTGAAAATCCAACAGGAAGCCAGTCACCAGGCTAAACCACGAAAGGCTGTTTGGGTGCCCACTTCAACGGCCCCCTCAACTTCCACTGCTCATAAAAGGAGGAAGCCAGAGAAGATCCCCCAGCCTGCAACGACAGTTAAAGGCACTAAGCCCAGACGCCCTAAGTCTGGAGGCATGATGGTCCATACCGTATACATGGCGTCAGGAAAGGAAGACGGCCGTGCGTCTACAGGTCATAGACCGCTTACACGGTCGGTGACCAAAGCTCAGGAGCAACAGCAAAAGCTCCAGGAAATGATGAATGCTATGGCCGCACTTACCAGGCCAAAAGAAAACCCAGAAAAGTCCTCGGACGAACGCCAGGAGGAAGAAACTGACGCTGAGTTCCTTCGCCGAATATTGGAGAAGAAGGACAAAGAGGCTGCTGAACAAGCAGCCAACATACAGCGTATGGGCCTTCTCTTCCAAGATATGATAGGAATGATGATCCAACAGGACCCACCCGCTGAGGATCCCCCAATCGTTCTTGAAGACGACCGGGGAGAAACGTCAAATCCACCGCCGGCCCTCTCAACGGCCAAGGAGGAGACAATCTCTAAGGCTGATTTGGTCGACTATATAGCCCAGCAAATCCGGGTTCATCATGCGACTGAGGCAGCTGGTCAAGTCGTAAAAACGGGGCGGCCGTATCCAAGCTGGTACGACAAAATCAAATATCCGTCGGGTTATACAATACCAAAATTTCACGTGTATAAGGGGACCGGCAATTCCCACCAACATGTCGCCCAGTTCAGGGCCCTTTGCGGTAACACCGGCGGTGATGATAAACTGTTGCTTCGCCAATTCGTGGGTAGCTTATCAGAAACAGCGTTCGAATGGTATTCAGAACTCCCGAACGATTCTATCAAGACGTTCGCTAAAATGGAGTTGCTATTCACTCAGCGATTCACGAGCGCCAGCGAACGCACTCCAATAACGGCATTGATTAACGCCAGGGTAAAACCAGGCGAAACTTGGGTTCAATATGCTATACGGTGGCATAATTTATGGTCAAAATGCGAGCAGCATATAGAAGAAGCTCCTGCAATGGGAATGTTTGTGGGAACTCTAGACCCTCATGCAACTATCTCCCAGTTCATGATGTTCTTTAAGCCAACCACATTCCAGGCTCTAATCGACAAGTTGGCCCAGATGGACCAAATGGGTCATAGACCGTCTCCCCCGAAGCCCGAGCCTCAGAGTGACAAGGGTAAAGGAAAAGCAACCTTCGTCGCGAATGCCCAGCAGCAACCCAATGCCCCAAAGCTGACGGATCAACTGGAAGAAAGACGCCGGTATTATAATGAGAAAATGAAGCGTCCCTACTCGTTCCCACGGGACAAGACAAAATGGTTATTCGAGTTGGCAGTACGCAACAGATTTATAAACTTGCCAAATCCAAGGCGACCGCCACAACCCACTAAGGTGAATAACCCTAACTATTGCCCTTACCATCAAACGGTAAGTCATCCGATTGAGAATTGTTTCGTCTTCAAAGGATGGATTGAATATCAATACCTCCAGGGGAAGTTTGCGCTGTCCGAAAAGTGGAAGGTGAACCCGCCACAGCCGCATACTCCCAAGAAAGCAGATACACCGGGGGCAACCTGTTTCTTTATTGAGGAAGCTCCATGGGAGGTCGTGCTGTCAACTAAAACCAAAAGAATGCTGAAGGACCATCATGCATGCCCGGCGGTCGAATGGAAGGACCCGCTGGGACCCCAGATCATTGAAGGAATGCTGAGGCCGCGCCCAACTACAAAGAGCGGTGGTGATGGCTAAGTACTCATGCCCTACCGTCAAAATCTTCGAAGAAAAAGAAAAAGAAATCTAAGAAGCCCGTGAAGCCTGGAGACAAGCGCACGAACTTGCAGAAGCAAATCGACGCGCTGGAAGAGTACAATCAAAAGGTGTGAACTCCTGTCACGCTGCAAGAGTTCCTCAACCACATCTTTCAAGAGGAAGATGATGGAGAGAGTTCGTCGGATGAATCCGAGGGATACGTGGCGAGTTGTAACGTAATCTCCCGCTCGTTTACCGACGATGAAAAAACTCCTAGCACTAAGAAACTGGGGACAGAGCCTGAACCAGAGCTTGTGTGGTCAACAGATGAAATGATCGACGCCTTTCTAGACGAGATTCGTCTAAAGAGTAAAGCGGATCAGGAGCGTAAGATGGCCGCATCGGAAGGAGCCAAATGCAGGCGACTGAACGAAAGAGTTGAAGTACTCCCGCCAGATCGAAAGGCACCCGAGGCAGACAAGAAGATATTCAAGACGAGGAAAAGGTTTGCCAAAGCCATGTCAATGGGAATGAAGCTACCACCCTCGGAAGAAAACACGCTGAATGGGGCGGAGAGGCACCCTGATTATTGCGCATATCATCGGAAAATTTCATACCCCACGGAGGAGTGCGACGCCTTTAGGATATGGTGGCAGGGATATGTTGCTCATCGACAACATTTTAAGCGCATGAAACGCAAGACCCGTCGGGAACGAAGAAGTACTGCCGACGTGCACAACAGAACCACTGGCAACTGTTACATGGTTAATGCCGGAGGGTCACAAGTTCTCACCTTTGGGAGCGACTCTGATGAAGAAATGGCTCTGGGCCCTCTCTTGAAAGAATCCGTTTTAGGGAAAGAGGAGGAACCGGAGGCCTGCCAAAACATTCAGCTGCGCAATCGCACGCTCCCGGAAAAGAATCTTGGGCCCGCAAGTAGAAAAGATAAGGGAAAGGAAAAGGAAACTGAGGATATCACTTTAGATGACCAAGTCATGAAAGAGCTGACTACCAAAGACCCACCCAGGAAGGGTAAGGTGGACTACAATATCCTGGCGCACCTAAGGAAGCTACCTTCTCAACTTAGCATTCTCGATGCCCTCCTGTTATCAAAAGAAGCGCGAGATTCACTAATTAAGGCGTTACAAGAACCCGAGCAATTCCAAGCCTTCCTCGCCGCGGAAAGGATGAAGGATGAACTGGAAGAAGTGCATACGGCCGACATCACTTTCGGTGACGAAGACCTTCTCCTCGGGACATGCGACCACAATCGTCCCCTATATGTCTCTGGATACTGCCATGATATCAAGATAGGCAAGATCCTAGTGGATAATGGATCCTCCGTCAATCTCCTTAACGTTCGGGTGTTAAAGGAAATTTGCATGAGTGTGCAACACCTCGCTCGTGACAAAATTACCATCTCCGGTTTCGATTCACAATCGTCACGGACTCTCGGATCCGTGATACTAACATTACGCTTCGGACTACTCGTCACAGATATCAAATTACATGTCATTGACGCCAAGACCTGCTACAACGCCTTGCTCGGTCGCCCTTGGTTACATGAGTACAACATCATCCCTTCTACACAACATCAGTGTATGAAGTACTTTAAGGATGGTTTCGAGTATACCGTAACAGGTGAGCTAAACCCATTTTCCGTGAACGAAGTCCGCAAATACGAAGATGCGAAGTACTTTTTGCCAGATTTCGAGGATACAGAAAGGTGTCGCAAGCCGGAGAACAAAGCCGCCGCCGCCATCCCTATTTTCGAGAGCGATACCGAAGAAGAAGAAGAGATAGTTTATACTGGGCCATCTCAACGCAACAACCCGGGGACGCCCGCCCCCATGTTGGTCTTCGGAAGTGACTCGGAAGATGAGGTTAATGCCGTGTTCTTCAATCGGCCGTCAATACAAGCACCCCCTAGCGATGATCAGAGTTTGCAAATCACCATGGTGCCGCGAGAACACTACAAGGATCTCGACACACTTCAAGCTTACAATGTGCAGGACCTGCAAACGTTTTACGTCCCTCCCAGGCAAAAGGGTGAGAAGGCAATCCTATTCTACCGATCCTCAGAGACGAAAGTAGAGAAGGTGATCTGGCATGGCGCGGATGCTACACTCGACAGGCTCCAACCCATCCGTTTGCCCAGATACTATACAAATGGACTAAAGAGGCTATTGAAGCGCCAAGGAGTACCCTTAAAACAGACTGTTCGACAAGCTCAGTTCTACAACAGGATTTGGGATGTCCCTGGGACTCAACGCAAATTGCCCAACGGGAAAATGGAAACACTTGGGCTTGGATACGTGAGAGCCGGAAAACGGGAACGGGCCCACAGTAGCTATGCCATATATACCTTTGATGAAGAAGAGGACGCCCTGTCAGGAAATGCCAGCCCCTCATCAAAACTAGATCCCGCGATTGAAGGGCCGAGTCCGTCATTTGAAGAACGAATGGACAAGCTTATCAGGAAAGCGGGTCAAAAAGCTCGGGAAGACCACAACCGCGAGATGGCCATCTACGAGAAAGCCAGGACGCAACGTCTGTTTCAACAGGCTGCAAAAGACGAAGATGCTCATCCCTGTCAACCCGTTGTACGAAAGGCCCGACGCAGAGGCAGAAATAAATCAAGAAGCGGAAAGAGGAGCCAACAACAACGACGCAGGATTAGAGAGTCCTGTGATCGAGCATTGCGTGGTCTGGATTTGTCCCTCATGAAGAAGATGAGTCGAGCGTATTCCTTCCCTCGAGACAAGACGGAGAGGTTACTCGAGCTCGCTATAAAACATCAAATGATCGCGCTTCCAGAGTCTAGACACCCTGAGCAAGCTAACAAGGCTTCTCATCTGAGCTATTGCTCTTATCACCGAGCCATAGGACATCCTACCGAAGACTGCTTCACCTTCAAGAACTGGGTCGAGGACCAATACCAACAGGGCAGATTCGCTTTATCCAACGGCTGGAGGGTAACGCCGCCACAAAAGCACGAACCCAAAGCCGCAAGAGCAGAACCGGATCCACCTCAGTCCTGGAATCGGATTCGCACCTGTTACATGATTACGATATTAAAAGAAGAGCCCAAGGACATGGATGACCTTCCGTGGTGCTTTGAGAACAGCAATGATGAGGTGATCTCAGAATTTCCGCCAGCTCCGAAAGAACTGGAAGATGGCATACATACTACTGCAGATAACCTCAAGAAGATTGAGTTGGGATCGGCAGATGATCCGCGACCGACATTTGTCAGCGAGCTGCTATCTTAAGAAAGGGTGGCTGCGTTAAAGAACGTGCTCCTACAGCATAAAGACTGCTTCGCGTGGAACTATTCCGAGATGTCAGGATTAGATCCGGAGATTGCTGTACATAAATTAGCGATATCCCCGAATATCAACCCAGTCAAGCAGGCGCCGAGAAGGATGCGACTCGAGCTTGAGATGAGCATCAATGCCGAAGTCAAGAAGCTGATCGATTCTGGATTTATCCAAGAAGTCCAATATCCCGACTGGATCGCCAACATCGTCCCGGTAATGAAGAAAAATAGGACGGTACGCATATGCGTGGATTTCAGGGATCTCAATAAAGCTTGCCCGAAGGACGATTTCCCAGTACCGGTAACCGAGCTAATGATAGATAACATGTCCACTCACGAGGTTTTCTCCTTTATGGACGGTTCATCAGGGTACAATCAAATAAAGATGCACCCCGAAGACCAGAAGCACACCGCTTTCCGGACCCCTTTGGGTATATTCTGCTACAGGGTTATGCCCTTTGGTCTAAAGAACACCGGCGCTACCTATCAAAGGGCCATGACAAAGATCTTCGACGATCTCATACATGACATCGTCGAGTGCTATATCGATGACCTCGTAGTGAAGAGCATGTCATACGAAGAGCATTTAAAGCATCTTGAGACTGTATTTCAACGCCTTCGGCAATATAATTTGAAGATGAATCCCCTCAAATGCGCGTTCGGAGTCTCCTCGGGTAAATTCCTGAGATTCATCATCCGACACCGAGGTATCGAAGTAGATCCATCTAAGATCAAGGCAATCATGGAAATGCCTCCGCCAAGAACCCTCAAACAGTTGCGGTCTCTCCAAGGGAAGCTCGCATACATCCGGCGATTTATTGCCAATCTTTCAGGCAAGTGCCGCCCTTACAGCCACCTAATGAAGAAGGGAACTCCATTCGTTTGGGATCATAAATGCCAAGGTGCATTAGACGAGATCAAGCAGTACCTGCAAAACTCTCCGGTGTTGGCTGCGCCGGTCAAGGGAAAACCCCTCATTCTTTATACAACCGCCCTCGAAGGTTCCTTAGGCGCATTATGGGCGCAAGAGAACGATCAAGGAAAAGAGAGAGCACTCTACTACTTAAGTCGAGTTCTGCTGGGGGCAGAAAGCAACTACTCTCCCATTGAAAAACACTGCTTGGCGTTGATCTTCGCGATAACAAAGCTCAGGCACTATGCGTTGGCGCACGAAGTCCGTCTCATTTCGAAGGTGGACCCTCTTAAATATTTGATGTCAAAGGCTATATTGACGGGTCGACTCGCTAAATGGGCTCTACTTCTGATGGAGTTCTCGATAACGTATCGACCTCTCAAGGCAGTGAAAGGCCAGGCCATCGCCGATTTTCTCGCTCAACATCCGATACCGGCTGATTCTCCTCTGAATTGCGATTTGCCAGACGAATATGCGTTTGACGCGATCGACAGCGGTGGTACCCGATGGGAACTCTATTTCGATGGAGCATCCTCCGTAAAGAAGCGCAAACAAAGTACCCCTATAGTCAAGTCGGGAGTAGGCCTTATCTTTGTAACCCCACAAGGAGGGATAATGCGCTTTGCTTTCTTCTTAACGGAATCGAGGACGAACAATGAAGCCGAAAGCGGGCCTCGAGATCGCCATCGACATGAGAATTGAAGACCTCCTTATATACAGGGATTCTCAACTGGTCGTTAGTCAAGTAAATGGTGACTATCAATCGTGCAAACCGGAGTTGGTGAAGTACGGTGAAAAGGTGCAACAACTATTGACCTAAATTCCCTCCTACACTTTGGAAAGCATACCACGGGCGGAAAATAGCAAAGCAGACGTCCTAGCCAAGCTCGCTAAAGAACTGGCTGACGAGAACCTCGATGACGTCAAAATCATGGTACAAAGCCGTCGAGTGCTCGCCCCAGCAGAAATATCTCCCGAGCCATACAAAGAAAAGGGCGCGACTGAGCAAACAACCCTACAAATAAAAGACCGTGAGAAGCCTGAGGACTGGAGGGAGGTCTTCATAGACTACTTTAAGTCCCACCGAATCCCCGAAGAAGCATCCTCAAGACATCAGCTCATGAAACGAGCTCTATCTTTCGCTTTCGTCAATGATACTCTGTATAAGAGGTCGTTTGATTTTCTGTGGCTGAGATGCTTAGGACCGGACGAAGCAGAAAGAGTCGTTCAAGAGGTTCATGACGGAATCTGTGGTTCTCATCAAGCAGGCCCGAAGATGAAGTTAAAAATTAAACGGATGGGTTACTACTGGCCCACGATGATCCAAGACTGCCTCGAGAATGCGAAGCAATGTCACTCGTGCCAAATCCACGGGGATTTCATCCACCAGCATCCGAATCCACTACATCTAACGGTGGCTAGCTGGCCATTCAAAATGTGGGGGACTGACATAGTCGGCCCCATCGAACCAGCATCGTCCCGGGAACATCGTTTCATCCTGGCGACAACTGATTACTTCTCCAAATGGGCAGAAGCAGTACCGCTGAGGGAAGTGAAGACAGAGAATATCCTCTACTTCTTCAAGACGCACGTCATCTATCGGTTTGGAACTCCACGGCGGATTATCTTCGATAACAGGTCGGCCTACAGAAACCATAAGATTAGCCGCTTCGCGCAACAACATAATATAGACTAGAGATACTCCTCAGTTTATAATCCACGAGCTAACGATCTGGCCGAGGCCTTCAACAAGACCCTGACGAAGATCATGAAAAAGACGGTGTCCCGAAATAAGAAGGACTGGCACGAGAGACTGCAAGAGGCTCTTTGGGCATATCGAACTACGTTCAAGACGGCCACGAACACAACGCCGTATGCGTTGGTATTTGGGACGGAAGCAGTGCTCCCCCTCGAGATAGAGTTACCCTCTCTACGAGTGGCAGTCCACTACGAGCTGACGGACGAAGAAAATGCTCACCTTCGGCTTGAGGAGCTTGATGCCCTCGATGAAACCCGGCTCATAGCGCAACAAAATCTAGAGGCCAACAAAGTAAAGATGACGCGCTCGTACGAAAGATTGACCAGGCCGAGAACGTTCCACCAAGGCGAACTCGTACTAGTGGTCAAAAGACCTATGATCCCCAATCGCGCCAAGCGGGGAAAATTCGAGCCAAACTATGAAGGCCCGTACATCATAGATAAGGTCTACCACGGTGGGGCCTATCTACTCATGGACGTGCACGGTGAAAGGCCTTTCAGGCCGATAAACGGTCGCTTCCTAAAGAAATACTACGCTTAATGAGCCACAGTCTAGGTCAATGATAGGTGACGATGACCATGCCCGCTCTCTATCTTACTAAGCTTAAGTTTTATAAACGGTAGCCAGCCTCTTAACGACGGACCGAAACGTCCTTAAACTAACGACGGACCGAAACGTCCTTAAACTAACGACGGACCGAAATGTCCTTAAACTAATTGCGGACCGAAACGTCCTTAAACTAATACCGCAGCATCCTTAGGCTGACGAGATAAAAAAAATATAATAAATAAAAACGGTATGTCCATAAGCAAAAAGGGCACGGATGAAAACCCGAAAGGGCTCCGTGAGTAAAAACAGCAGGGCTACCGGCGAGTGTTCATGAAAACCCGAAAGGGCGCGGCCTCGTAAAAAAAAAGGAGAAAAAGAAAATGAAAAAAACAAAAAAAAAATGGTATGTCCATAAGCAAAATGGGCACGGATGAAAACCCGAAAGGGCTCCGTGAGTAAAAACAGTAGGACTACCGGCGAGTGTTTGTGAAAACCCGAAAGGGCGCAACCTCGTTAAAAGACACTTATATGGTCCTCTCGACCTTGTAAGGAGAAACCACCCGCGTGAGATCCTTACGACTCACAAAGGAGAAACACACTTAGGAATCCTCACGATTCCTAAGGAGAAAATACACTTGCGAGATCCTCATGACTCGTAAGGAGAATTCTCTTATGGGACCCTCACGGATCATGAGATTTGAAAGTCTTAAGTTACAGAAACCTAAACCTGTTCTTAAGCAGATCCCCCATAACCTTCGATACTGCCCTACAAGCGGCTCAATACTGACCCTTGTATACAATCCACGGGCGCGAATAAACATTTCCCCAGCAAAGTCACACCCATGACTAGGGACATGTCCATATGGTGAACAACCCTTATAATTCCTCTCGACTTATAAGGAGAAAACCCACTTGTAGGATCCTTACGACTTACAGAGGAACATACACTTTGGAATCCTCACAATCCCTAAGGAGAAAATACACCTGCAAGATCCTCACGACTTGTAGGGAGAAATACCTTTGTGAGACCCTTACGGCTCATGAAGTCAAAAGCCTTGGTCGACAGGACCCTTAACCCTGTTTACTAAGCCACCTTTGTTCGACATCGACAGAGGCAAATGATGATTCACTCCTGGCAACATCCCAGTTGCAGCGGTGCTGATGCCGAAATCGGTGTCTAAAATCCAAGCTTGCGGCAAAAAAGCTAGCAAGCCACACATGCATACGAAATAGCCGAAATGATGGGGCGACTTGCAATAAAAAGCAGCAAGTAAAAATGTATGCATGAAAAATAGCCGAAATGATGGAGCAACTCGCAATAAAAAACAGCGAGTGAAAATGAAAAAAATAGCCGAAATGATTAGGCACCGCGAAAAATCGCCGAAATGATAGGGCAATCGCGACCTCCGCGATATAAAAGCTGAAATGATAGAGCATCGCGGAAAAAGAAATAAAATATAAAAAAAAAGGTTTCAATTTATGCCCTACAGGTGATGTTCCATCACACCCTGTACACAATCCAAGGGCGTAAACAAAAAAGGGATCATACTTCTCCTCTAGGTTTCATCAGAAGAGGAAGCCAAGTCTCGACGAGCCAAAGGAGACCTGGAGATCGTTTCAACACTCGTTTCGTAACAACGGACACAACGCTAAGCTAAGAGGAATAGCGGCAACTCCCAGTTCCATGGCTCGGTGGTATACATATCGCCAACAGTCAAACCTCCATCCCGTGAAATGCGGATACAATCAGCAAAATTCCTGGTTACGTGGAACGCGGACAACGTCACTCTTTGACCCCGTGGAAAACGTCCAGAGAGGATCCTGGTCCTCACGGAGCACGGCAGTTAACCCGTGTGAAGCATCCAGAGCGGAGCCTAGTCCTCGCCGAACACGGCAGTGAACCCGTGTGAAGCATCTAGTGCAAAATTCCTGGTTACGTGGAACGCGGATAACGTCACTCTTTGACCCCGTGGATAACATCCAGAGCGGAGCCTAGTCCTCGCCGAACACGGCAGTGAACCCGTGTGAAGCATCTAATGCAAAATTCCTGGTTACGTGGAACACGGATAACGTCACTCTTTGCCCCGTGGAAAACGTCCAAAGCGGATCCTGGTCCTCGCAGAGCACGGCAGTGAACCCGTGTGAAGCATCCAGAGAGGAGCCTAGTCCTCGCCGAGCACGGCAGTGAACCCGAGTGAAGCATCTAGTGCAAAATTCCTGGTTACGTGGAACGCGGATAACGTCACACTTTGACCCCGTGGAAAACGTCCAGAGCGGATCCTGGTCCTCGCAGAGCACGGCAGCGAACCCGTGTGAAGCATCCAGAACGGAGCCTAGTCCTCGCCGAGCACGGCAGTGAACCCGTGTGAAGCATCTAGTGCAAAATTCCTGGTTACGTGGAACACGGATAACGTCACTCTTTGACCCCGTGGAAAACGTCCAGAGCGAATCCTGGTCCTCGCAGAGCACGGCAGTGAACCCGTGTGAAGCATCCAGAGCGGAGCCTACTCCTTGCCGAGCACGGCAGTGAACCCGTGTGAACATCTAGTGCAAAATTCCTGGTCACATGGAACGCGGATAATATCACTCTTTGACCCCGCGGAAAACGCCCAGAGCGGAGCCTGGTCCTCGCCAAGCACGGCAGTGAACCCGTGTGAAGCATCCAGAGCAAATACCGGACTGTGGAGTCCTTAAAATCCACGGACTATGATGTCCTTAACCTCGACCGTAATGTCTTAAAACTAACAATCAACCATCCTGATTCTGTACTGATTCTACTTTGGTTTAAAGGTACATCTCTTCACTCCTTTGATGCCTGACGTTGTAATTCCTCAACGTCTTCAAAGAGGTGACGGGTCCCTGCAACCAAACATCAGACTGTGGAGTCCCTAAATCCACGGACTCCACGGACTATGAGATCCATTGTTCGAAGATTAAATGGTTCTCTATTTTCGCTGATAAATTCAAAAAATAGGTTCATATTAAAAGAAGTAAAACCCCTAATGTGGATTTAAAATCCAGAGAGTTCTTTTAAAATAAAGGTGCTTCGACCGTTCAACATCATTACCTGAGGAAAAAGGATCCTTCAACAGAGTTAAACTCTGGAAAATGTTTGAGACAGAGAACTAAGCTCTGGAAACGAGAATTAAATTCTCAAGGGAAAAAGTTCTCAAAGGAAGAAGATGAGCAAAGTGAAGGCTCTTCTGAAGAGACATGGGTATTTATAGGATGTGATGGAGACGCTTCATCTCCCCAAATCCCTAGAGGAATCCAACGGTCACAAAAAGTGACAGCGTTGCACTCACGTGCAAACACGTGAGAACAACACTGTGGGGGCATTTGTTTCCTGATTTAGAATCAGGAAAAGTTACGAAGGAGGCATCACGTGCTAGCACGTGACCAGCAGTCACGTGTTGGCACGTGACACCTAAAAGCATCGGCAAGGCAGATTCAGCTTCCCGACTACATCAAAGAAAAGGGGTTCAGAAAGGGTCATGTGCTCCCTACGTGACCAGAGTCACGTGTTGGCACGTGACATTTAAAAGCGGATTCAAAGGGACATCGGTTCCCTGATCAAATCAAGGAAAAGGCTTCAGAAGAGGTCACGTGCTCCCACGTGACCAGGGTCACGTGTTGGCACGTGACACTAAAAAGAAGCAGACTTAATTCCCTGATCAAATCAAGAAAAAGGCTCCTAGCGAGGGTCACGTGCTCACACGTGACCAGGGGTCACGTGGTGGCACGTGACGGCTAAGCGGCAGCCAGAAGGCAGAGCGCAAAAAGGAAGAAGAGGTCTCGTTCCAAGGGGGTCACGTGCCCACACGTGACCAAGGGTCACGTGGCCACACGTGACCGGCTTTCAAAGCCTATCTGTTAACAGAATTAAATTCTGAGAAAAGGCCTCTCAAATCTTTCCAAAGAAACCGATTGAATTAAAGATTTAAAGATTCTTAAATATCACCTATCTATGGAAAAAGCCTGAACTTGGAAAGATTTCCCCTTAAAATCTAACCGAAATAACAAAGGAGAATCTCGGGATTTAAAATCCAATGGTGATTAAAATTCATATAATAATCCAAAGGTCCAAAACGAATGGTGAATACAAATTAAATCTCTCAATGAAAGATTCACCAAAACTAATTGATTCGGCTGCTTCTCCTATAAATAGGAGCCAAGAGACACACAGAGGGACATACATGCAGAAACGAATCGATACATAAAAAAAGAGGAGAGCCTTGATACTTTGGAGGAATTTGGATCTTCTGCAAAAGAAAACCCTAGGTAAGAAAGGGATGGCTTTTTGAAAGGAAAAGAGAATTCAATTCTTAACAGAGTTTAACTCTGATATAAAACAGAAGAACATAGTTCTCTCTTTGGTGGTGGATCTGTAAAGTGCACATCTCCCCTTGAGTTGAGAATTTAATTCTCAATGGGTTGAGATCCTGCCATGCAGATCCAAAGCATAGAGAGGGAATGGAAGCTTGAGAATTTAATTCTCACGGAACTATAGGAATTTAATTCCTTTAAAATAAAATTAGGGTTTGACCCGATGTTATGGGAATTTAATTCCTTCAGAATGAACAGAATCAGGGTTTAACCCTAGTTAAGAACTTAGTTCTGTTAAAATAACAGGAATTTAATTCCCTCAGGAAAGAAGAAATGAGGGTTTAACCCTATTTAAGAATATAATTCTTCAAAAGAAAGTAGGAATTTAATTCCTCTAAAGTTATTGCTAGGGTTTAAACCTATGATGAATTCAATTCTTAAAAAGATAAACACATCTTCAAACAGGCAAAGGAATAGCGTCACGTGCTACCACGTGACCCCTGAAAAGAAACAGAAAAGAGCTTTAGGGCGCCCTCACGTGTCGACAAGTGACCCCTAATGAACATTCTAACAGATCAAAGCGCAGGTCCCCATCGCGTGCCCACACGTGATGGCTTTCAGAATTAAAAGTGTTAAACACTTATCTGTAGAACAAAATAAAGGGAAACAGGGCGCTATCACGTGCTACCACATGACCCCTTGGCTGAAGCTTTAACGGAAAAACACCAGAATTCCCATCACATGACAGAACATGATGCTCCAAAGTATTCAATACTTTTGGCAGAATAAAATGAATTGAGGGCGCTCTCACGTGCTACCACGTGACCCCTCTTGCCTTAGTATTTAACACTAAAATTGAAACCTCTATATCCAGTGTTCAACACTGATTTTCTTAGTGTTTAAACACTAATTTGGAAAACATCTATTTACAGTGTTTAACACTGACTTTCTTAGTGTTGAACACCAACCTGGAAAACCCTGTTTCCAGTATTTAACATTGATCTGCCTTAGTGTTAAACACTAATTTGAAATCTCCATTGCCAGTGTTTAACACTGATTTGTTTTAGTGTATAAACACTAATTTGAAAGCCCTGTTGCTGGTGTTTAACACTAACTATCTTTTAGTGTTAAACACTAACTTGTCAATCTCATTTTCAGTGTTCAACACCGATTGATCTTTAGTGTTTAACACTAACTTTAGCCCCATTGGCTAAGTGTCTAGACGCAAAGCCTCTCCTCTAATGGACCAACAGAGGGCCAATATCCTAAACATGATTGGACTTAACCCAAGCTGGCCATAAGTCCTCAATTCAAATTCAACTGAGCCAATGGGCTCATAATATAATTAATTGGTCTTGGTTCCAAATTGGGCCAAAGATTATTTAATCTACCTCGGTTTAAGGGTACATCTCTTCACTCCTTTGATACTTGGCGTTGTAATTCCTCAACGTCTTCAAAGAGGTGACGGGTCCCGATGACCACATATTAATACGGACTGTGGGGTCCTTAAACTCATGGACTATGAGGTCCTTAACCTTGACCGTGATGTCTTAAAACTAACATCGGACTGTGGTGTCCTTAAATCCATGGACTACGACGTCTTTAACCTTGACCGCAACGTCTTAAAACTAACACTGGACCGCAATGTCCTTAAACTACTTATTGACCGCAATGTCACTAAACTAAGCAACAGGGCTCCCTTAATTGCTCTATTGTTGGATCTAAACGATCCCGTTAAGTTGATCTTAGTCTGAAAACTAGACTAACGTATCCTTAACAAACGTTTAAGTCGATCTTAGTCTCGAATGAGGCTAACGTATCCTTAAACCCAAAACCCCCAAACCCAAATATAAGATAATATGGATTTGGACTAGTCCACGCCCTACGGGCGACGACATAACTCAGTCTCCGTATACAATCCACGGGCAACTAAACACAAAAGAAATACATGCGACACGAAGTGACTATCTGGAGAAGGAGAAAGTGGTTACCGTGATGCGGTAGCGTAATTAACTGCAGGGGCTTGCGCCTGCAGGGAAAAGCGTCCCCACAATCAAAATCCCCTTAAGCGAGGGGGAATCTGACGAAGTCTGCTACATCGGACGCATCCGGTTAAACCTTCGATACACGGTGCCATAAATCAACTTGGTATCTTCGGAGAGGTGGACGGATAGCACCAATTAGCATCTGCTCCCGAATCACAGGAAAGACATCCAGTCGCGCCGTCATTCGGAGGGGAACAGCGGTCAGCTAAACGTAACGGCCACCCAGGTATTGAGCAATCAGAAGAAAACAAGCGAAGCTGTCAAAACTCCCGTCGAGCCAACTGGCAATACTTACCGTACAGTCCAGTCTCTTCGTCTGATATGCTGTGTATAGAGTCTAGGGATGGAATAGTAAACCCCAATAAATCAATAAGTCATGCCGGTGTATGTCTCATAACAGAAAGAGAAACTACTGATAACACTTTCAGTAAATCTCAGCAGCCCTGGCCAGGGACTTCCTGTTATAGCCAATCGAGCATAGCACAACATCAAATCCCAATATCGGGAGAGGCGGAACCCCTCCTATCTCTCATTTCCTCCATGTGTCTCGGGATTGTACCCAAAATCCACCTGTTTGCATGACTCAGCAGAGCCGTGGTAGGATGGAGATCAAAGTACAGTGGGAGGACACACAAGACTCTATGACGATCTCGGGTCTACAGACTAACATGTATCAGTGTCACCTGAGAACTGCTATCCGACGATAGATATAATACCACATAGGAGTTCTCGGCGAGTCCGTTCAGTGTACCCAGTCTCCACTGAGCACCCGCATACAATCTTTGGTGTCACCACACCAGATGGATATGGGATCATCCATCGCCCATCATATGGGACAAGAATGGTATACGCTTGTCTACTCTGGAATATCGATGCCCCGTCTCGATACACCCACGGCTAGGAACAGTTCAAGGATATGCTCATAAACTACACGTGTCCCACAGTATGATCTGCATCATAGTCCCAGTAGTCAAGCAAATATCCTGAGGGCTCTATCAACATGTACCAAATGAGTAAGATGCATGATCAAATGAACATATCAAGATAAAGTAAACCAGATAGCATACTATCATGTCGAGCAAGAAAGTCATCTGTATATATATACATGTCCAAGCATCCATTATACATATAATGGCCTCTAGAGCATACATATATCCAACAATCTCCCACTTGCACTAAGGCCAATTATTGGCGTATCTCATACCCAACATCTCAAAAAGTTGCTCATGCTGCGGCTGTGGAAGGGCCTTGGTGAGTGGATCTGCGGTGTTATTCTTTGTATCTACTATCTGAATCTCGATCTCATGGCGATCTACTATCTCTCGGATCAAATGATATCGCCTCAGGATGTGTCTGGACTTCTGATGGGACCTGGGTTCTTTAGCCAATGCCATGGCCCCATTATTATCACAATACAATGGTATTGGATCAACAATGGTTGGAACTACTCCTAGTTCCGTGACGAACTTCCTCATCCAGACGGCTTCCTTGGCAGCATCATTTGCAGCAATATACTCAGCTTCCATCGTGGAGTCTGCAACGGTATCCTGTTTGGAACTTTTCCAACTAACCGCCCCTCCATTGAGGGTAAATACAAACCCTGAGATAGATTTGCTGTCATCCTTACCACTTTGGAAGCTGGAATCGGTAAAATCCTCCATTTGGAGATCCCCATTACCATACACTAAGAACAATTCTTTAGTCCTTCGCAAGTACTTAAGAATGTTCTTCACTGCTATCCAATGTTTCTTCCCTGGATTGGATTGATACCTGCTTACTACAGCTAGTGCATAAGCAACATCAGGGCGAGTACATAACATCGCATACATTATAGATCCAACGGCTGAAGCGTAGGGTATAATGATCATGTGAGCTCTCTCTCTTCATCAGTCTTCGGAAAGAAGTCCTTGGAGAGAGTGATTCCATGACAAGCGGGCAAGACACCACGCTTAGAATCTTCCATACTGAACCTTTTTAGGATGGTGTCAATGTACTTTGATTGGGATAATCCCAATAACCTCTTGGATCTATCTCTATAGATCCTAATGCCTAAAATGCAAGTGGCATCACCGAGGTCCTTCATGGAGAACCTTTGTGATAAGAATAGTTTGACCGATTGTAGTATAGGAATAACATTTCCTATCAAGAGAATGTCATCCACATACAATATGAGGAATGTGACAGTACTCCCTACAATCTTCTTATAAATGCATGGTTCATCTATATTTTTGACAAAATCAAACTCTTTAATCGTATTATTAAAACAGATGTTCCAGCTCCGTGATGCCTGCTTTAATCCATAAATGGATTTAAGCAACCTACATACCTTTCCACTGCTCCCACTGTCTATGAAGCCCTCTGGCTGATCTATAAAAACGCATTCTTCTAAATCACCATTTAGAAATGCAGTTTTTACGTCCATCTGCCAGATTTCATAATCGTAGTGAGCAGAGATAGCAAGTAGGATCCGAATGAATTTAAGCATTGCTACTGGAGAGAAAGTTTCATCATAGCCCAATCTTGGTCTTTAACGAAAACATTTCGCTACAAGCCTTGCTTTAAAGGTTTCTAACTGTCCATCTACACCAATCTTACTCTTAAAGATCCATTTGCACCCTACGGGTTTTATCCCAGGAGGTGCAACGTCCAAAGTCCATACTTTGTTGGTGTACATAGACTCCATTTCGGATCTCATGGCATCCAGCCACTTCACTGAGTCACCACTCATGATAGCTTGCTGAAAACTAGTAGGGTCATCATCATCCATGATGCAATCTTCTCTATCACCATCAATGAGAAACCCATAGTATCTCTCTGGTGGGCGAGAAGTTCTACTAGATCTCCGGAGTGGCTGAGGATCTTGAAGTTCTACTGCAACATCAGTTTCAACCAATTCGTCATGAGTAATTTGTGTCTCTAGAACCATTTCTAGTTCTACCGCATTTCCATCAGTATTATTTGTAAAAATTTCATTTTCTAAAAATGTGGCATGTTGAGAAACAAACACTTTTTGTTCCTCCTTGTGGTAGAACAGATATCCATATGAATGTTTTGGATATCCCACAAATTTACACATGACCGATCGTGTCTCGAGTTTATCCGGATTCTGCTTTTTGACAAAAGCCGGACAACCCCATATCCTAACTCTTTTAAGAGATGGTCTCTTTCCACACCATATCTCATATGGAGTGGTAGACACGGTCTTGGTTGGAACCCTGTTTAACAGATACATTGCTGTCTCCAATGCATGTCCCCAAAAGGAAAGCGGTAACTCAGCATCACTCATCATGGACTGTACCATATCTAATAGCGTACGATTCCTCCGTTCTGACACACCGTTGTGCTGTGGTGTGTTAGGGGGAGTGAGCTGAGAGAGAATCCTATTCTCTTTCAAGAAGTCTGAAAACTCTGTACTCAAATACTCTCTACCTCGATCCGATCGAAGTTTCTTGATGCTCAAGCCTGTTTGTTTTTCTACTTAAAGTTTGTACTCCTTGAATTTCTCGAAAGCTTCAGATTTATGCTTTAATAAAAACACGCGTCCGAATCTTGAGAAGTCATCAGTAAAAGTAATAAAGTATGAAAAACCGCCTCTAGCATGTGTAAACATTGGTCCGCATACATCACTAAGTCTGAGGCTTAAGAGTTCCACAGCTTTTTCTCCGTGTCCAGTAAACGGAGTTTTGGTCATTTTACCTTTGATACATGACTGACAAGTCGCATAAGATTTATATTCAAAAGGATTCAAATATCCATCTTTATGTAGCTTGTTTAGTCTTGTTTCATTAATATGACCAAGTCTACAATGCCAAAAAAAAGCTTCATTTATATCTGAAAATTTTCTTTTGTTAATATGTTGTATATTGAAAACTGTGTGTTGGTTCAGGACGTAAATACCGTTATTTAGTGTACAATACCCAATCAGCTGTTGATTTAAGTTAATGTTCATAACATTATTTTGCAACACAAAATGATATCCTTCATTGTCCAACAAAGAAACGGATATTATATTACATAGCATACTGGGTACATAATAACAAGGGTTCAAAACCAAAATACATCCCCGAAGGCGACCCCAGATGATACTCTCCTACGGATACAACATATACATTGGAACCATTTCCAACCCGAAGAGTATGGTCACCAGTCTTCAGAACGCTACTGTTTCTCAATCCCTGCATACAATTGCAGATGTGAGAACTAGAACCGGTATCTAATACCCAAGATGCAGAGTTTATAGAAAAACAGTTTTCAGTTACAAACACACCTGAAGCGGAAGCATCAATATGCTTCTTCTTCTTGAGATCAGCAAGATACAGAGCACAATTGCGTTTCCAGTGTCCCGACTTGTGGCAGTAAAAACATTCTCCTTTTCCACTTCCCGAGGCCCCGGATTTGTCTTTCCCCTTTGCTTTTCCAACTCCACCTCTCGGTTTGGTGGGTTTCTTCTTCTTCTTTCCCTTGGCCTTGTCTTTTGGGACGGAAGAGGAAGATGGCCCAGCAAGCAGAGTGGGAGTTTTCGCTGTCTTAAGCGTGCTCTCTGCACTTCTCAACATATTGAGAAGTTCAGGCAGTGATTTCTCCAAATCGTTCATATTGAAATTCACAATGAACGGAGCAAAGGCAGGGGGAGAGACGGTAGAACAATATCAGTATATTGCTCATTATCCATAGTCCATCCCAGGTCCTCAAGTTCTTCTATAAGACCAATCATCTTCAAGACATGTTCTCCTACTGATGTGCCAGGGGCCATCCGCATCTGAAACAACTTTCGAGATGCCTCGTATCGCAAAGTCCGAGATTGCTCTGCATACAACTCCTTTGTATGAAGAAAGATGGATTGAACATCCATCTTCTCATGCTGCTTCTTATGTATACTGTCCATAGAAGAAAGCGCGAGGCACTTGGCCGTGTCACAATCAATATCCCATGTTTTTCGGATCTCCTTATCCGAAACAGATGATTCAGGTCCTGTGACGGGTGGGGTTTTAGCAGTGAGGACATATGATACTTTATCATATGTCAGTGCAATGTTCAGGTTCCTCAGCCATTCTTTATAATTCGGTCCTGTCAGTTTGTTTTTCTCTAAAAGAAGCTTAAGTCCTGTCATTTGGTATCTGCCATTAGGAGAGAGAAAAAAATACACTCAGCGGAATGCTCTTGCAAAAAATTAGATTGGTTATTATCTTATCTAATCGATGTCTCCCACTGCTTTTATCAAATTTTCTTTCAAAACCTCAAAAAGAAAACTAGCCAAGATTAATTACATTCTATAGTTTCGCTAACCGGTCAGCCAGGCCAGTGTCGGTACTTTGAGGGAGGTTCCCGTGCTTTCGCACGGACCTAAGTAAAATAAACCTCGTTTTCCCAGGGTTCAAACCCTGTTGACACCTTTCTAGAAACCTACTGGATTAGCTAATTGTAAAGTGCAAAACTCTCCTGGGAGTAACTCTTACTCACAGTGGGATCGGGATCCAACTATCATATAGAAGGTATGCAATCTCATTACAAATTTCAACTCTTGAAACTCCTGATATGGTTTTTATCCCTAGCTGCTTATGACTTTGGCTATGATCGACATATCATAAACACTAGTCAAGTTCTACCCGTCATTTCGTTATTAACCAGACCCACCAATATGACCCTTGACTATGATCAACATAATCACATGAATGTCCTAACTGATCGCATCATATGCTTTGTAGGAAGACATCACTTAGCTACCGTACACTACGCCTTGACTATGATCAACATACGTAGCATGAATACTAAGTACTCTGCTTTCTAAAATGACGGAGGGTTGCGGATGGTTTTTATGAAAACCTTTAACGCTTTGAACTTGATCTCGTTGTAGAATCAAAACAGTTTAGAAAAGGAGTGGCTTAAGCTCCGTATCTTTTGAAACTTGCATTTTTCATAAAAAGGCCAAGTGGGTTTCAAATCTGATTCTACAACATCTTTAGGTTTCTTTTTCTTTACATTAATCTTATTAATATAGTCCCATCATTTAAGTTCCTAAGCCATCACGGAAAAGAAACGAAAATAGAACGTACACTTATAATATCCGCATTCGCCACAGTGTCCCGTTATGCTCCGTTAGGTTACTTAACTAACGGCATAGCTGGGCGGGACTAGCACGGGTGTAAAACATAAGCAACGTTTATTATATATCATATATAAATAATAATAATCCATTCATCTCAGATATTAGGTAATCACATAATATCAACAGCAGAAGCACATATGAAAATATAGGATATCTAGGAGGTCCGTATTTTGTATTTAGCCAGTAATAGAAAATACGGATTCCACGGTCGCGATGAATAGCCAAGCCCACACCTCTAGACCCCTACGAGAGCGGCAAGTGACCCTACCAATTCTAGAGTTTAGGAGACCCAGTCTCGACTTCTCGAGATGGCCTCCCACTGAACCCTAGAACCCGGTCACTTGTGCTCCCCTCCTTGGGTCTATCCTAATGCGGAAAAGTAAATAATAGACAATAATGGTGACTTCAACCTCAATCCGGAAGTGCCCCAAATAAAAGAATATTACATACAATTAATTTTTAAATGAATGAAAATAAAAACTCTCATCTCACATAAAACCCCCGGCTATTCAATCACGACGATCCTGCACATCATATCTCAGCAACACATAATATCACATATCATCAATGTAAGTAAGTATGCGTACCCCGATTGTCGTTGATGTATAACAACGAAACCGGCGATACACCACATACTACACTTACGTTCGCATAAAAGAAAAATGAAAAATTACAACAATTGGAATCATAACTGCCCTTAGACAACACAAACCCGGGATATCACATATCCAAGATTTCATGCCTAACAATGTAAAGCTCGCATTTTGGTCTCACCTATGAAAACGCTTTTTCAAAATAAGTCGGATAATTCAACAAGATTTCCGATTACACCCGAGACCGAAATGTTAGATTTACACGCAACAAACAAATTTGTAGATTCCAATTATTGTATCACATTCTCATATACTAGGCGCAGTTAAAACGTTCGATCGAACGATCAATCACCCAAAGAATTCTCAGAATGCTCAACACTTAAAAAGTTTTAAAATATACCAGAGACTGCTATTAGCATATACGGGCCAGCACAAGAAGGCACAGTCCAAGCGTCACCAACGGAGCCGCGGAACCGCCGCAAAAACACCCTTTCGGCCGCGGTTCCACGGTCGTTAAGTCGAGTTAGGGCTTCGTTCTTCTTGTGGGCCCATACAATAACCTGCACGATTTTCTGAGTATTTTTAATGTGAAAAAATCCAACTTTTTGAAAAATTTCCAGTGAGCATGATTCGAGTGTCGAGTTTCGTTCGTTCGAGATTTTTAGCGTCGTCTAGGTTACTCTAAAGCTCTAGCTTGGTTCTGATACCACTGTTGGGTTTCTTTAGCACATAATCTAGGGTTTGGAAGCATCACACATGCAACTTTAAAATTTTAGGGAGGTGCTAAGCAAACTAACCATGAATCGAAACTAGAATTTTAGGGTAACATCTAATAGTATCGCATACTACAAAGAATCTATCACTAAGTGGAGAAATTACAACCTTTGTAGACTTCCCTTGGTGACTCCTAGGATCTTTGTGAGTTTGAAACGGATCGCTTGAGTTGTTCCTTGTCCACGATGATCCACCCGAAGCCCCTTTGCTCAAAGCTCCTTGCTACACTTGATCAATGAGGAAGTGGAGAAAACACTCTAAGCTAATAGGCTAAACTAGTATAGAATGATGATGTGATTTGTTTTCTCTATTCAAAACCCTTTCTTTTTATCAACCTCACTCACTAGAAATCTCAAGAGAGCTTGGAGGAAGAAGAAGATGATAATGACAAAGCTAGAGCTCTTTTGTTGTGATGAATGATAAAAATAAAAATGAGAATAGAAATTTTATATAATTTCACACTCTCATCCATAACCATGGGTTAATAAATATCTAGATATTTATTTTGGAGTAATAAGAACCATAGAAAATTAACTCATGGTTGAAGCTGGAGTCAAGTGAAGAGTTATGAAGAATTATCCACCATGAATTGATTTTCTATTTCTTTAATTCTAAAATAAATATATATGCATATTTATTCCCATGTGAGTCTTGCATTTTCACCATATATGTATCAACAACCATGATACCATGTATGCATGTATGTCTCCATACACATCATCATGTCCATACATGCATGCATACATCAATATAGAAAAGGGTTTAAATAAAGAAGTGAGCTAAAAGTCAATGTTATATCAACACTTGATTTAACAAACCGGTCATATCACATACAACCCGACCAATAGAAAAACGCTTGATTAATATACGGTATCACATACACGCATTTAATCGGGTCCCCGCGCATATCTCATATGCACACCACATCGTTTCGCCTGAGCTAGGAAACTCCTGTGTGGGACTCTGAGACTCGTCAATACGCCGGCAGTAGGTGATGATCATATCAAACACCCACAAGCCGTAAGCGGCCATCTAAACGTAACGGCCACCCGGGTATTGAGCGATCAGAAGAAAACAAGTGAAGCTGTCAAAACTCCCGTCGAGCCAACTGGCAATACTTACCGTACAGTCCGGTCTCTTCGTCAGATATACTGCATATCGAGTCTAGGGATGGATTCGTCGACCCCAATAACTCAATAAGTCATGCCGGTGTATGGCTCATAACAGATCGAGAAACTACTAATAACACTAATCAGTAAATCTCAGCAGCCCTGGCCAGGGACTTCCTGTTATAGCCAATCAAGCATAGCACAACATCAACCCCCAATACCGGGAGAAACGAAACCCCTCCTATCGCTCATTGCCTCCATGTGTCTCGGGACTGTACCCAAAATCCACCTGTTTGCACAACTCAGTAGAGCCGCGGTAGGGTGGAAATCAAAGTACAGTGGGAAGATACAAAAGACTCTATGACGATCTCGGGTCTACATACTAACCTGTACCAGTGTCACGACGATAGATATAATACCACATAGGAGTTCTCGATGAGTCCATTCAGTTTACCCAGTCTCTACTGAGCACCCGCATACAATCTTTGGTGTCACCACACCAGATGGATATGGGATCATCCATCGCCCATCATATGGGACAAGAATGGTATACGCTAGTCTACTCTGGAATATCGATGCCCCGTCTCGATACACCCACGACTAGGAACAATTCAAGGATATGCTCATAAACTACACGTGTCCCACTAGTATGATCTGCATCATAGTCCCAGTAGTCAAGCAAATATCCTGAGGGCTTTATCAACATGTACCAAATGAGTAAGATGCATGATCAAATGAACATGTCAAGATAAAGTAAACCAGATAGCATACTATCGTATCGAGCAAGAAATTCATCTGTATATATATACATGTCTAAGCATAAACTATACATATAATGGCCTCTAGGGTATACATATATCCAACAGACCGTCCATGTCGTAAAAAGGGCGGTGCAGGCTTCCTATAAAGCGGGAACCAAATCACTCCGTGCCGGGGAAACTTCTACTACGGACACTCCGTCTCGGAGACACGTCAAGCATCGACCGTCCTTGTTGTTAAAAGGGCAGTGCATCCCAAAAAGTGGGAACCAAAGCATGTCGCCTCCACGCGAAAGAAGATCCATCAATTTCATGCACACGACCCACATATGTGGTGTGCATTTATTGATGGGGGGCACTTTGTTGGGGTCGAAAATTGCACCCCGGTTGACCAAGTCAAAGTCAACCCCAAACCAAGCGGGCCCAAGCCCAGATCAAGTGGGCCCATGCCCAAGTCGAGCCCTGCGGCCGGCCTCTCCCTATGCTAAAATAAAAATCATGTAATAAATAATTTTGATGTAATTTTTTTATGCATGAATATAAGCAAAATGGGCATAAAGCCAAATTTTTGTAAAGCCCATGGCTCATGTGCAAAAGAAATGAGCACTTAAGGCATGGGATGGGCAAATGCCGTTTTGTAAAGCCCAATGGGCTATATGTAAATTTGTAAGCCTATAAAAGGAAACATGATGATGAAATAAAGCATACAATTCATTCTTCCCAAAAACTAGGGTTTGTGTCTCCATCGTCTCTCTCCCAAGTTCTTCCTCTTCCTTTTCATTTTCCAATTGAGTTAAGAGCTTAGCTCTTTTTTTTAAAACTAAATAAACTTTCACCACAAAACCCACAAAGGGGAGCTTAGATCTTCCATTAGATCTCAAAAATGGAAGATTTTTAATTCACCCCCTTTCTCCAAGATCCGGCCAACCGAGAGGAAGAAGAATGAGACCCATCTCCAAAAATCCCATCTTGGGAAGATCCAGGGCCAAAATGGAGAGAAACAAAGGGGCTCCCTTTGATCATTTCTAAAGATTTCTAGGAGTTTAACTCCATTCAAGATCTGTTGGAGTTCAACTCCATAAATTAATCTCTTTTTAGGAGTCCAGAAGGCAAATTGGGAGCACAGCTCTCAGAGCAAAGACAAAGACCCTTTTCCTGCTGACGCCTAGCGTCCACGTGCCAAGCACGTGAGGAGCTGGCGCCCAGCGTCCGCGTGCCAAGCACGTGGGGAGCTGGCGCCCAGCGTCCGCGTGCCAAGCACGTGGGGAGCTGGCACCCAGCGCCAGCGTGCCAAGCACGTGGGGCGCTGGCGCCCAGCGCCCGCGTGCCATGCACATGGGGCGCTGGCGCCCAGCGCCCGCGTGCCAAGCACGTGGGGCGCTAGCGCCCAGCGCCCAACACGCTAGCGCCTACGTACCACGCACGTGAGGCACCTGCATGCCATGCACATGAGGCATTGGCCCCCACGCGTCCTTTGGATGTTTTTTCCCTTTTTTATATATATGTATATATGTATATATATATAGACACACACACACACTCCACGACACTGTCCCTGTTAGAAAAAATTTCTAAACGGGGCGTTGCCACGCACCCTGCAAGGGGGCTGCTAGCCCCCTTGACCCCCAGCCCGTTATCCGGGTAGCGGGACCCCCATAAAAACTCTGCGGGGCCCCCGATATATCCAAAACCCCTTCAAAACACAACATTGCACATTGAGTTCGCATGACCTGTTTGACCCGTCAATCGGAGGTTCTCTCGCTCTAAAGGCGAGGGGAAATTAACGGCAGCTTAGTCCGCGGCTGCCGGAGATTAGGATCCCCACAATCAATAAAGCCCGGCCTATCCTAGGCAGGGGGAATCTGTAGTACGCCTGGCAAGCGCGCGCATATTCCCATCTCAATGTGGTGACGAAAAACACCCTATAGATTCATGGCACCTTATATCGGAGATTTGGATAGATACGACTGATGTAGCAGACTTATCAGATTCCCCCTCATTTGTGAAAGATTTTTTATTGTAGGGACGCTCTTCCCTGTAAGCGCACGCCCTACAATTAATTACACTATCGTTTTGCGATAACAACTTTCACCTACAACAGGCTGATCACTTTGTGTTGTGTTATATTTTGTTTATTATGGGGTTGTCCTTGGATTGTATACGAAGACTAATCTTGTTATGGCCGTAGGGTAAGGATTATTCCAAATCCGTATATTAGATTTGGGGTTTCGAACTTAGAACTCAGATCTCATATAAATGAGGTCCATCTGTTCATGTGATATATTGGATTGATCTAAGGATCGTTAGTCCTATATCGGATTAAGATTGACTTAAGAACAATGAGCATATGGGCTCAACTGATTATTAGATCATATATAAATAGCTCCTGGATAGTATACAGTAGTCAATATGGAGACAGTCCGCGGAGAAAAACATATTAGTTTAAGGACATCGCGGTCTAATATTAGTTTAAGGACATTTCGGTCCAACATTCCTGTGTTCGGGACGAAGTATTAGTTTAAGGACGTTTCGGCCCAATATTAGTTTAGGGGCATTTCGTTCCATCATTCCCGTGTTCGGGACGAAGTATTAGTTTAAGGTTTCGGCCCATTTTTCGTCTTTTGCACACGTGTATATTTTATGTGGCAATGTGAACGATGGTAACATGGGATGCACCCAATATTAGAATGCGATCCAATTTGAAGGCATTTATATTTCCCTCAAAGATATACATATACATATATGTATAAAGCCAGAGCTCAATATGAGATTCGCATTTATATAGGATGTGTATCAATATGAGGTGTGCACATCAATATGGAAGTGCATAAATATGGGGTTTATCAATATGAGGATTATGACATTCTCTGGCTTGATGAAATTTTATATCTTTCATCAAGTTAGGATGAGAAAGGAGTTGTTGGTTGTTGGAACCCGCCACCTCTCTGAATACGTTGAGAAATTATAACACCATATATGAGAGGTGTGGAAGAATGTACCCTTGAACCAAATCCCATATATGAGGGAAAAGAACATGGTGGATTTAAGGATCGTTAGTCTTATATGAGACTAAGATTAACTTAGATGATATGGGATGAAGATCACTAGTCGTATATAAGACTAAGATCAGGTTGGATATCATCGATGAAAGATCATTAGTCGTATATGGGACTAAAATTAACTTGGATATCATGAGCATATAGGCTCAGTTGATTTAAAATCAAAGATGAAGCTTAAGCTACACAGACTTAGCCAATTTGGGGCTAAGATTGGGTTTCTATACCACCCAGCGGTGCTAAGCACTCGGTCACATAGCGCTCACGTGAATATCACATGAGACGCTGAGTCTCTGGCGTCTTTCAACCGCTCACGTGTATGGCACGTGAGACGCTGAGTCTTTGCTTATGGGCACTCACATGTATGGCACAGGAGGCGTAATCTTCATGGGCCTTGGGCACTCATGTGTATGGCACGTGAGACGCTGATTCTCTGAGCTTCTGTGCGCTCACACGGATATCACGTGAGGAACTATCATCTGCTTCTTTTGAGCGCTCACGTGGATATCACATGAGGCGTTGTCATTATGGTTTCTTTTGAGAGCTTACGTGCTTTTCACGTGAGCTGCTATTTTGGCGCTCACGTGCCTTTCACGCGAGGCGCTTTTTTTTATTTTCCCCTTAGCGCTCACTTGGATATCACGTGTGGCGCTTCTTCCTTAAAGATTTAATCTCTGTTTATATTTTTAAATTTCAGAGAAGATTAGCTTCTGTTAATAGTATTTTGACCATTAACGATCACCAAGATCACAATTTTGAGGATCTGAATCGGGTTCTTTAAGAACTAAGTTCTTGATTATGAAAGAACTAAGTTCCTAGAGTATAAACTCCATCTTTTTCATGTCCTTTCTTCCATTATTCTTTTCAACTTTGTTCTCCCCTGAATCTCTGATTCTCAAGAACAAGATCTTCCCGATGAAAATTAAATTCTCATCTTGTAAGAGACTTTTCTTGTGGATCTCAGATCCAGAGAAAGAACTGAGTTCTTTTAAACGGTTAAACCCTTAGATATGATATGATGGGTAAACTGAAGATATTTTTATCTTTGTGTTTTTTTTAACCTAGGGTTTGAGAGGAGGAATGTCTTCTTCTTTAATGAGAATTAAATTCTCTGTTGCCGAAGCAGTTGGAGAGCCTCCTATATTTTTTTTATAGAAGCTTATGGGGGGTCTCCTCCCTTTTTTTAGATTTAATCTCTTTACTCCTATTTATAAGAGAAGATAAAAACAATTTGTTTTGAGAAAATCTCTTATTGAGAGATCATGATTGAATTCATAATCAATCAAATTGATCTTAAATATTAACCGGTAAATTTTATTCACTGTTGGATTTTTAATCCAAAACCTCTCTGTTTAACAGAGAAGATTTCTTGTTTGTTTAACAAGATTAGAAAAATATTTTTCTAAGATAGAATTTAATTCTATCAGATGATCGATTGGTGATTTTATAATCACCGCTGGATCTTTGATATAAGGGTTCTCTGTTTCACAAAGAAGGTCTTTCTTATTTAAGAAAGATCAGGGAAATGTTTCCCCCATAGAATTTAATTCTACATAGAATTTAATTCTACATAGAATTTAATTCTATAAAAAAGAACCCTCACGTGCATTGCACGTGAGGCGTTGGCCTATAGCTCTCATGTGGATATCACGTGAGACGCTACCAAGAAGCTGAAAAGTGCACTCACGTGAATATTACGTGAGGTGCTGCCAAAAGACTGCATGCGTGCTCACGTGGATATCACGTGAGATGCTTCCAAGAGACTGCATGCGCGCTCACGTAGATATCACGTCAGACGCTGCCAAGATGCTAGACTAGCACTTTACATGGATATCACATGATACACTCATGTATTTAACCCGTGGGAACCAATATAAGATTTGATTCTATCTGAAGCGGCACTCACATGCTATGCATGTTGGTGCGCACGTGTTTAATACGTGGGGGCTTCCCTTTATTTTTATAAGGGAACAATAAGCTCTAGACCAAAATTTTCGGTGAGAATACCGACGTTGCCTTCGAATGGTATGCAAGCATACCGGACGACTCGGTCATGACATTCGCTCAAATGGAATCGATGTTCAAGAAAAAATATATAAGTGTCAGCGATAAAATCACCATTGCTGACATTGTGAGGACCAAACCAAATAACAACGAGAGTATCACGGATTATATAGTCCGATGGTGTAATCTCACTGTCAAGTTTGAAACTCCTTTGGAGGAGGACCAATCCGTTAGCATTCTTATAGGAAATATTGGCATTTAGACAACTTCTTTTCTATGCACAGCGGGTCTCAAAACATTCCAGAAGCTGACCAGGAAGATTCAAATGTTGGAACGCTCAAAACATGAGTTCACCCCTAATTTCCAATTTAACAATAAATCCTGGAATAACCAGAAGGACGATAATCGCAAAGGCGGGAGTTCCAATAATACCGACTTTTCAATGCATTTGACGTTGAGGGCTTTTCTCCTTCAGTTTGTAAAGATAACACTTCTACGTTTTTTAGTCTGGCTCGGTAGCTTCCTTGCTCCAAGGTTCTGCCTCCACTTTTGGAATAGAAGACTGGGTGGTCTGGTATCTCAAAAATTTCTCTCCTTTGACATCAGTCAATGGTAGCATAAAATACTCCCAACCAATCCATTCCTAATACAACATCGAAATTGGGTATGTCCGGCACTTTGAAATTTGAGTAGAATTCTCGGTCGCAAACTACAACCGGACACTGATCATATCCCAAATTTGCCTTCAAAACTCCATTTCCTGAACTGACATTCCATCTTGAAACAAGCGGCTTAACGGGGAATGCATGCATTCTCACAAACCGTTGTTACATGAAGCAATATGAAGCTCCAGTGTCGAAAAGTGTGAATGCAGGAAGGGTGGCTACTGGTATAGTATCTAATTTGGGTGAGGTTGTATTTAGGTATAGAAAAAAACAACGATGTACTGGTATTGAAAAGTTGAAAGGATGGGAAGAATTTACCGGTGATGACTTGTTCTGTGGTTTTGGCCTCTTAGACCGACATTGTAAAAGCCTGACGCCTTGGCACATTCCTCCTTTCCTGAGGCACATTCCTCTGTCCTTATGGCACGTTTCTCTGTGCCTGATGGTAATATCGCTGAGGCTGTTTTGGTGGTCCATGTTGAGCTAGTGTAGGAAGAGCTAGCCACGGTGCAGGTGCCTAAATAGCTGGTCTTTATGGTACTTGCATTACGAGTCTGGGTGCTGGTGTTGTGCTACCTCGATATGAGCATGCTCCCAAATCATGGTTAGATGCTCCAAAAGCCAGACAAAGTTTTTTGGCATGTCTTCTGTTCTTTGCCAAGTGACTGGTCTTCTTGCAGTAGAAACAGAATTCTGGACTGGCTTTGTTAAACGATCCTCCTGGCCTCTTGGATGCAACATCTAGCCTTAAAGAGGATCCTCTAGTGATCTGGGTAGCAGGGAGTTTGATTCAGGCCGATTACGGCTTACCCTTCTTCTTAACCACAGCTTCATAGCGGCGGGCGGCCTTCAGAGCGAGTTCATGGGTCGGATAGTCTCCTATTGCTAGTGCCCCCTGAATCTCTAGGTCTAAGCTCTGTTGGAATTGTCTAGCACGAATCTCATCAGTAGGGATCAAGTGAGTCGTGAACCTGATATGATGTTGGTGTCAGAACTCTTACGTTTTTTAAGCAACAGAACTTGAGACGAATTATTTACCTGATAAGCATAATGAATTCGGCATCATACTCATCCACCGATTTTACCCACATAGAGCCTTGTTGCAGGTGGATAAATTGTTGTTCCATATCAAATCGGGAAGTCTCGGGGAAAAACTTTGCATCGAAAAGATCTCTAAACGTCTTTCACTCTATTGGATGTGCAAGGCGGCTCTCCTCGGCCTTCCACCAGACTCTTGCGCTGTCCGTGAGCTGAAACTTTTCCACACGAACCTAAGCTATGTCTGGCACTTGTGCTGCTGTAAGATTGTCCTCGATGCTTTGGGCCCACTTCTCAACCTCTAGGGGGCTCTCTTTCCTTGAAAAGTTCTTTAGGCACAACGTCCGAAATTGCTTCACACTTGGTGCTTCGACTTCGGTACGGATAAAAAAGATAGCATTCTGCTGCTGCTGGCCCTCCAGAAGAATCTTGATGGCTTCAAGAAGTACTGTCTGCTAATTGATTAGAGCTGTAATGGTAGGTGGAGGTAGTAGGGTAAGCGGTGGTGTGTTTTCATTTACGTTGGTGCTGGTGTTATTGGGAGAATCCATCACCTTGTTTTAAAAGAAAAATTATGATAGATTCAAGAGATTTGAAATACAAGGAATGTAAAGTTGCTGAATCTTACAATTCTTGTGATATATTGCTTAAGACTTCATGCAGAACTGACCTGCATAGGAGACCAATAAAACCTGTCACGCCCCGCTTCCCAAAAGACGATAACAGCACGCGACGAGGCCCGCAACTTATTTACTATAAGAAGGTCATTTTCGTTAATAAATACGTTAAGCGTATGTAAGCAATATAACAATATGCAAAAATAACATGTCTAATTAAAAATAAACACCAACTTTATTTACATTCAAATTCAAATACAGATGTCGGAGAAACAAAAGATACAATAACTAAATAGATGCCTAAACAATGACATACAGAAAGGAACTAGTAATCGGGCTGAGTGGTGAGCTGATCGAAGTTCTCTTGGCTGGGCTCGATCTCTTCAGAGTCCTGACCTCCTGACGAACATTCCAAGGAAAAGAAACAGATAGGAATGTTGTTAGCGAACTAGCACTTGGTAAGTCACCAAAGAAGTAAGTAAATAATAACTGAAAGTATATAAAATGAATAGAAACCAAGTAGAAATGAACAAATATGGTTGTATGTAAAAGTATCTAAATCATGTCATTCGTATGTATAAGGGTAGTTATTCTAACGTGGTTGTTTGTAATTTAATAAAGAAGGTATACGTGTATACGAGAGGAGTCCAACTTGCTTCGTGGACTAAAATAACAAGAGAGTACAAGGCCCCATCATAACTCACGGGACAACGGCATGGGTATTTAGGTTAGGTGTCTTTTAAAGTGACCTCCCGTTCCACGACATACGTTCCTTACCAACCTACCCCATATCCCCGCGTATTTTATTGGATAGTTCAAGTTTACAAGTTTTGGCCGAATCCATGAATATCAGGAGTACATGTTCAGGTTCAGGTTGTATTCAGGTATTAATGTCAGGATCATGTTTAGTTATATTCATGGTTCGGTCAAGTCGAGTCAAGTCAAATGTTCAAGTTCAAGATTGAATATTCAAGTTCAAGTGTTCGAATTCAAGATCAAGTGTTCAAGTTCAAGATTAAGTTCGAGTTCGAGTTCGAGTTCGAGTTTGTATTCAGGTTCGAGGCATATCTTATTAATTGGTTTAACCTTTTAAATTCTTGAGTTTGGGAAATATCGACAACCGCTGTACATGGAAAACAAGATTTGTGCCTTTTTCATAAACGATTGCCATTGATAAATTTTACCCTAAGGTTACGATCTATATTCAGGGAGAGACAAGTGGTGCATCATTGTCTTCGACAACCCTGAGGCACTGAGAAGAGAAGATGACACTCAAACCAATCTGCAAGTAATATACGTAATCTAGACTAGTCTTTTGATTTTCAAGGGTATTTATATAAAAATGTCATTTAATAATTCTCGAGAGTTTTAAATTCGTCCGAAAGCCTCGAATATATTTTTAATAAAAATATGTCTTTACCACGTGACTTTTCTATAGGTATAGGTCATGATAACGATAAAAGGATATATGTAAAGTTCATGGTACTTTTGTGTAAAGTTTGATATACGTTTTATTTAACATGGAATTTTATACAATCAAAATTTTATTGGATGAACATAATTTTAAGGTGGTTGTAGAAATATTGGTGAGATTTAGGCATGGCAATTGTGACAAAAATTACTTTAAAGAAATTATAAATATGCTAACTCCACTTGTCGATATTTGTTTTAAGTGTCGTTTGAGATGAAACGATAGAGAAGAGGGGAAAAAGAAGGGACATACGGATTGTGAATTACAAAGAGAGGAAGAGGAGAGAAGGTCGTCGTGGAACCGTGGTAGCGTCAAGAGAACGTCGAGTATCGAAGAACGGCTCTAGTCTTCGAAGGAACGAACTTGAATTGAGCTAACTCCACTTGATTTTAGAAAGGATTTTGAGAGAGTTTTGCTATAGATTTCTGAATAGGGGAGAGTTAGGAGAAGGGGTGGTATTTATAGGGATGAATATTGGTATAAGTGAATTAAAAAGAATTAAAAATGGATTAAAGAGAGTAAATGGATAGATGAAAGGACTGTAGGTCTCTGTTTAATTGCAAGGAAATTAAATAATGAAAAGGAATAGAGGGGAGTCTAAGGGACACACGGGCAAAGAATGAGGGAGTTTAGGGGCATCTGGGCCGCCCATAGCGGCTGAAGGGAGAAAACGGGCGGTCATATATGAAGCATCTTTCTCGAGACTCATGCCATGTGATTAAATCGGTCTTAACTCCTCATTTATCATGTTTGATTTATTTGCAACTCTTCGTTTCTTCGTGTAATGCACATGCAACACTTGGACTTCCGAATAGTTAAAAAGAAAAAATATTTAAATAATTGGGGTTGATGGGATTAGAACACGCAGGCTAAAGAACAGCAGTGGAGAGCATTAACCAGTGAGCTACAAGTTGGTTCTTGGTTTTATTTAACAATAATAACTTATAACTTACAGTCAGGACTGAAATACACCTTTCTATATATTAAATGTGTTACAATTGTACATGGATTTCAGGGTCGTTATAGATTTGATAGTTCATGGCGATGTACGCACATCTTATGCTTTTAGGGATTGATAGATATAGAAAAATATATTATCATAAATCACCATGAACAAATCAAGTGGATTCAATCCCTAGGTATTTTTCCTTATTATCTATTTAAATCTTGCACTTTATTTTCTTTAAATATTGCATTTAAATAATCTTGCATTTAATTTACTTATTTAAATCTTTATTAATCTTGCAAATTATTTTCTTTAATTATTGCATTTAATTTATTAGTATAATAATCTTAACAAAAGATATTTTCCTTAATTCGTTTAATCTAATTAGAATTCTCATTCTCTCTGTGGATCAACCCGCAAGTGCTACATCAATTGACTGTGCACTAGCGGTATAAATTTAAGACACATAAATAACCTAACAGGATTCTCGGTACTTCACGAACCTCCAAGATGCTAATCGACAACCGGCCGAGAACGAAATGGCCCTGAGTTCCAAAAGCATGTCCGAGCCAGCTGTCATATTTAAGACCAAAAATCCTCGAACACACTTGCATTTCGATATTGACACCGATGAGTTCGACGATGAAAGCTCGTCCCTCCGAAAAGTTTGCATTTCAGCAGCGACGCTGACGGGTATGATGTTGAAGTCCCGTCCATCAGCAAAATCCGCCCTCACTTTGGCAGCGATACCGATAAATCAGATGCAGAGGATTCGTTTTGCAATAGATGTGCAGATAAGACGCTCGTGCAAAAATCAAAACTAAGGGAAATCCCTGAAATCATAGAAGGGTCTCTGGCCATTACAAGGGTTCCAGAGCAGATGTAAAAATAGCTTGATGCGCTGTCAATTTCCATGGCGGATCAATTGAAAACCATCTATGTCCACAGAAGAAAGAATGGGTAGAGAGGAATCTTGTTTTATAGGTCAGATTCTGTCGTGCACCCGAACGACTTGTCATTGATATGCCTTCCATATGAAAGAAGTATAAGATATGTCCTAATCCCAAATACTACGCGTCCGAGATGAGCGCATATTTTAAGAAATGTGGATTTCCGTTATATCAAATGGATTCCAACGCCAAATTCTATGAAAGGCTATGGCATCCGCCTCAAGCCCGACCACTCATCGATGGGCGAATTCCAGATAGACAGGGTATATGTTTCATCCAGCCTGACGTCAAGTCCTGCTACATGATCCACGTTGGTGGGGCCAACGGAAAATTGAGGGACGATGAGGAGCTGATCGAGCCAGAAGAATCCCCTCCAGAGCTTAATGATGGCTGACAAGCAACCTTCGACGAACTGATCGAAATTGACCTGGGAACACCCGATAATTCACGGCCAACCTACATCAGCTCACTCCTGTCAAAGGGAATAAAATAGCAAATCATTTCCTTACTGCATTAATTTTTCGATTGCTATGCTTGTACGTACAAGGAAATGCCTGGCATTTCCCCGGAGGTGGCTGTGCATAAGTTGGCTATATCTCCTAATGCTAAACCGGCCAAACAGGCTTCCCGAAGAATGATAAGGGAGCTGGAAGAAAAGTTCATCGAGGAAACCAAGAAAATCATCGATGACAGCTTCATCAGAGAAGAGAAATATTCATACTGGATCGCATGCATCGTCCCAGTAAAGAAGAAAAATGGGCAGATCCGAGTTTGCGTTGACATCAAAGACCTACAAGGCATGTCCTAAAGATGATTTCTTACTCCCGATCTTGAAAATGATGTTCTACGAAACCTCTAGCAACGACCTGTTCATCTTCATGGATGGCTCGTCTGGATAAAACCAAATCAAGATATCGGCTAAAGATGAGAAACACACTTTGTTTCGAACCTCGATCGGCATATACTGCTATAAGAAATTCTTGTTCTATATGATAGTATGTGATTTGGTGTGCTTTATCTTTCATGTGTATATATTTTACTTGATATTACGTATCGCTGATACATGTTGATAAAGCCCTTAGGATCCTTGCTTGACTACCAGGATTATGATGAGATCATACTTGTCACGCCCCGCTTCCCAAAAAACGGTAGCAGACATGTGACGAGGCCCGCGACATATTTATACCGAGAAGGGTCTTTCTCAATATAAATACGTTAAGCATATTATAAGAAATATAAATATATAACAAGAATAAATCAAGAGAATAAAATCTAACTTCAATTATTACATTCAAATCCCATAATATTCAAATAGCTGACAAGAGTCTGAAACTAAGATACAATGAAATAGAATAATCAAACCCGAACAAATAGGCATACTAAAAAGTAAAGGCTAAAAGTAAAACTAGTAATCTGCCTAAGATGACAGCTGAGAATAATCATCCTCTGTCGCTAAGCCACCTGACGAACATTTCCAAAGAAGAAAGAAAACAAAGGAATGTCCGTGAACAAATTTGCGCTCGATAAGTCCCCAATTAAAGGTATATTTGTAAAAAAACGATAAATGATAAGCATATAAAAGATAGAGAAAATCATGAAGCAGTGAACAAGTACGGTATGGAAATTAAACATAGCAAGTATATAAAAGCATGGCAATTTTACATAAGCAAGGCAGTTCAGTATAAGCATGGTGTCGGTTAACATAGATGTATAACAAGTACAATTGACAAACATGAAGCGACTGGAAATCTGATCTAAATTTTTTACTACAAAGGTAAACCAAACTAAAGTCAGTTCGAGTGTGAGCGACAACTGTTAGTTATATGTATGCCTTAGAGGCCATTACTGTACATAGGATGTATATTGTAGTGGATGCTGGGACATATATAGGGAGGACTTTCTTGCTCGACATGATAGTATGCTATCTGGTTGCTCTTTATCTTAACGTGTATACTGATTGTCTCTCTGTTACATGTTGGTAAAGCCTTTAGGATGTGTACTTGACTACCTGGACTATGATGCGGATCTTACTAGTAGGGACATGGTAGTCCATAAGTACATCCTTCAAAGTCCCTAGTCGTGGGTGTATCGAGACGGGGCATCGATATACCAGAGTAGACTAGCGTATACCTTCTCGACCCATACAGATGGGCGATGGATGATCCCATATCCATTGGTGTTTGACATCAGAGATGATATACGGGTGCTCAGTGGAGACTGGGTACACTGGACGGACTCGCCGAGAACTCCCAGATGGTATTATACCTTACGTCAGATGGCAGTTCTCTGGTGACACTGGTACAGGTTAGTCTGTAGACCCGAGATCGTCATATAGTCTTGTGTGATTCCCACTGTGCTTTGATTTCCACCTTACCACGTCCAAGAGGGCATGCAAAACGGTGGTTTTTGGGTACAGTCCCGAATCACATGGAGGCAATGAGCGATAGGAGGGGATTCGTCTCTCCCGGTGTAGGGAGTTGAAGTTGCGCTGTGTTCGATTGGCTATAACCGGAAATCCCTGGCCAGGGTTGCTGAGATTTACTGGTAAGTGTTACCAGTAGTTTCTCGAACTGTTATAGACCTCATATCGACACGACTTATTGAGCTACTGGGGTCTGACGTTTACCACCCCTAGGCGAGATATGCGACATATCAGACGACGAGACCGGACTGTACGGTAAGTGTTACCGGTTGGATTCACAGGAGTGTGAGCGGTCTTGCTCGTTGATCTTCTGATCGCTCAATACCCGGGTGGCCGTTACGTTTAGCAGACCGCTTGCGGCTTGTGGGTGTTTGATATGATCATCACCTACTGCCGGCGTATTGACGAGTCTTTAGAGTCCTACACAGAGCTTTCCTGGCTCAAGCGAAACGAAATAGGAGCGTATATGAGATATGTGCGGGACCGAGAATAATATCAGTATGTGATACTGAATTCTATTCTCGCGATTTGTATCATCGGACGGTTATATAAGATATAGCCGGGTTACCGAATCAAATGTTGATTCGATATATTGATACACTTGATATTAGTCGGTTATATGCAATATGACCGGATCATTAAATCAAGTGTTGATTTAATTTAATGTATAATTATATATTTGATATATTACTTTACATTAACTAGTATTTGTTCAGTTAAGATTGATTTTCTCACTTGATGTGCACAAGTTGTATATGTGATATATTTTTGTGCACTTGTTTGTATCATGTTTGATGATACATGCAAACTTGGGTGTGTGTATGCTTTAAACCATGTTTAGGTTAATGGTTAGGGTTTTGTTTTCTTTATTTATTTTATTTATTTAGTTAAAACAAAATGGTGGCTTTCTTTCTTTTCTTTGCTAGAAGCTTCATGTTGTTTTCTAGCATCTTTGAAAAAGTCTACCATTTTGTTTTATGCCTTAACCTAACCATTAAACCTAACCCTAGTTTATTCTCTACATGTGTTACTTCACCCATGGTTGCATTATGATAAGCATCACTTGATTTATTATTTTCAAGAATTGATTATTCTTTCTTCTTCTTCTCCATCTTCTTCAAGTGAAGAAAACCTTTCTTGAAAATTTCCAAGTGATGAAATCATGTGAGAAATCCAAATCCAAAGTGAACCCACTTCCTATTTCTTCATCCTCTACCACTTGCCATGTTGTATAGGATGTTATCTTCAAAAGTTTCATGACCTAGTGAAGGTGGAGCTTGAGTTTGAGTCGTCTCGACGTAGATCATCTTCGGCATCGAAGTCAACGACCTAGCCCGATCATTTCTCCGACGAAACCATCGCTAGAGTCCGGGATCCCGATGATCACAGCGGAGGGACGTCATCACGGAGCTAAAGAAGTGGAGGACCGGATCTATAAAGGTTGTATTTCCATTCACTTAGCAGTAAAGTAGTTTGCTTGCTTAGTTTCGCCTTACCTCTAGTTAACGATCTAGCATTAGGGTTTCTCGGCACATAAATTTTTGAATTTGGCATGGTTGATCAGTTGTAGAACCTAATGAGTGTGCCTAGGAACCCTACAGTGGTATCAGAGCCAAGCTAGAGCTTTAGGCGATGTGTAGAAGATGTTAGAAACCCGATCGAACCCCGAAACCCTAATCGATACCCCTTTCTGTACATTTTCTGAAAATGTGGATTTTTGTGAATTAAAAATATCTAAAAAATTCAGCAGGGAATTGTAGGAGTTACTGTGCAGCACGTGACCCCAACTCGACCAATGCGCCGCGGAACCGCGGCCCCACCCTGGTTTGCGCCGCGGTTCCGTGGCCATATTGGTGAGTTAGGCCACGTAGTTTGCACAGTAATTTATTTCTGGGAATGCTGTGTTTTCTGGGAATTTTTAAATTTTACTCAAGAGTTGAGTTTTCTGGGTTGTATTGGGGACTCGGTGTTTCGATCGGAAAGTCTAACTTCGTCTATGTGTTTTTCCGGGTATTTTAGAAAATGTTGAAAAGTTCGACCGGATATAAATACCCACTTTTTCCCCTGTCGGGAAATTTCCAAGTGTTGGATCTTTCCGTAGTTTAAGAACGTTCGAAGTCGTGCAAATTACGCGATGGACCCTCTAGAAGACAACAAACCTTAACTCGATTATGTGACTGTTTTGAACTGCCCTTTGAACCTTAGGGTTTGGGGCAGTACGGTGTGCCACATGTGAGGCTTTGGCTTAACCCTTCTACGGCTGGACCGTTGGTACTGTGGCACGAAGTGGATGTTTTTTAAACTTATTTCATGTGTTGAGCTTTTCGGGAAAACTTGGGTGTTTGATTGTTCGATCGGAAAATTTAACATTTTCTATTTATCTGGAATGTGATACAATATTTGTAATTCACAAGTAGTTATGAGATCACTAATATGAATGTTATAAATCTAGCAGTTTAGTATCACTTGATCTATTGCCACGGAATTTTGATGTGATCAAAAGTCCGTCGCAATCACGTAGCGTACGCGGATACTCGCCGGGTAAACTTAATAGACAGCTACACCCCATAGCCCCGACCAAGTGACTGTAGGAGAACCCCGTCGCCGAAAGCATCCGTTCGGGTGCTCGCGGCAGCGGTGTTCCGCCTTGGTGCACTTCGTCGACGGTATCGGGGGTGCGGCCGTCTACTAAAGTTTGCAACGAGCATTCGTTCAGGATGTCGGGAATCTTGTTGAATTGCCCGACTTGATTTGAAAAGAGTTTTCGATGATGAGACTAAAATGCGGGGTTTATAATTGTTAGGCATGCGATGTCTAAGGAATTCATTTGATTAGGCATGCGATGTCTGAAAGGTTTGCGGATTCCAACAGTTGTAGTTTTACACTTTCTTTTCTGTGACCGTAAGTGTAATATGTGATATCGCCGGTTTCGTTGCTATATGTCAACGACAATTGGGATGGGCATATTTACTTACGTTGATGACATGTGATGTTATGTGTTGCTGGATATGTTATATTGGATCGTCGTGTTTGAATAGCCGGGGTTTTTTTTTATGTGAGATAAGTGTTTTTCCATTTTCATTCATGTAAAAACTTGTATGTAATATTCTTTTATTGGGGCACTTCCAGGTTGCGGAAGATGTCACCGTTGATGTATATTATTTACTTTTCCGCACTAGGATAGACCCAAGGAGGGAGCACAAGTAACCGGGTTCTAGGGTCCAGAGGGAGACCAACTCGAGGAGTCGAGTCCGGGTCTCCTAACTCTAGAATTGGTAGGGTTGCTTGCCGCTCTCGTAGGGGTCTAGGGGTGTGGGTTTGGCTATTCATCGCGACCGTGGAATCCGTGTTTTATAGAGGCTCAAAATAAAACACGGACGTCCCAGTATATCCAATATTTCATATGTTTCTTCTGCTGCGATATTTGTGATGTTATCATTTGATGTGCTGTGATAAATATTGTATATAGTATATATGATATATTATATAGACGTTACTTATGTTTTACACCCGCTCTAGCCCTGCCCCGCTCTGCCGTTAGTTACCTAACCTAACGGTGCACGAGGGGACATCGAGGCGAATGCGGATGGCATAAGTGTCCGTCGTATTTATCTGTGATGTTTAGGTGCTTAAATGATGGGACTTCATTAATATGATTAATGAAAGAAAAGAAACCTAAAGATGTTGTGGAATCGAATTTTCAAAAACAGGTAGCTACAGTTCTTGCTTTGCATCGCGGTGTTCCTTGTAGAACATCCTGCACCTTATTCGATGAGGAAAGGGCCGAGATCCCTTCACCGGGAGTGACCCCTTTAGCAATAACTGGCAGATACTACACACTCGGTTTGTCTTTTGATTGCTTCTATAGTTTCTGCTTTACATGGTGATATATATGATATATCCCGCACCTCATTCGACGAGGAAAGGGCCGACGATCCCTTCACCGGGAGTGACCCCTTTAGCAAAACTAGAAAAGCCTAAAAAACACTCCATTTTTAAAATCATTTGATTCTACAACGATATCAAGTTCATTACGCAATAGGTTTTCAGAAAAACCTGTCGTAGCCCTCCGTCATTTCAGATAAGTACTAGTTAGTATTCGTGCTGCGGTAGTTTGGCCTCCGTCAAGGCGTAGTGTACGGTAGCTAACTAATGCTTATCTGCTAGCATAAGATGCGATTGGATTAGGGTATTCGTACGGCGTAGTTTGGCCTCCGTCAAGGGTCCTACGGGTGGGTTTAATTCAATCAGGAAATGACGGGTTGAACTTGACTAGCGGACTATGGGTAATTTGGCCTCCGTCAAGGTCATAGGACGCTAGGGGCAAAAGATTATCAGGAATTTCAAGAGTTGAAATTTGCAATGAGATTGCATACCTTCTATGAGATAGTTGGATCCCGATACCCACTTCGAGTAATTGTTACTCCTAGGAGAGTTTTACACATTACAATTAGCCGATCAAGTAGGTGTCTAGAAAGGTGTCAACGGGGTTACGCCTCTGGGAAAATGAGGTTTACATTAATTAGGTTCGTGCGAAAGCACGGGAGACCTCCCTCAAAGTACCGACACTGGCCTGGCTGAAAGATTGGCGAACTTGTAACGTGTAATTAATCCCGGCTAGTCTTTCCTTTTAGGATTTGAAGGAAGATTTGATAAAAACAGTGGGAGCCATCCTGATTAGATAAAATAATAACCAATCTATTCTTGCAAGAGCACACGCTGAGTGTTTTCTTCTCTCTCTCTCTCCAGGTAGCGACCATATCACGCCTTAATAAAGATAATAATACGGATTATTGACCGAACCCGCTTGTTATACTGAGCTGGGGAACGTTGGTCCCACTCCAACTTATAATTGTTATAAGACAGAGCAGGAAATTGGGGATTACCAGAATTCCCGTGCCGCCCAAACGAAGAAAGTACATACTGATGCATCATCTTCGGGTGTGTTCATTACAGAGATCTGTTTCTCAGTATCCTTTACGTCCTGGGTATATGATACCGGATCAGGATCCCGCATATGTAATCTGTTACATGGGCTACAAATAGGTAAAGAACTGAGAACGGATGATAAGTTTCATGAGACAGAAAACGGTGCAAGTGTTGCAGCAAAGTCTGTTGGTCACTGTCACCCGTATTACTAGAATACATTGATTCTGAACAAATGTTATTAGATACCGAACCAGATATACAATATCATATCAGTCTCTTTATTAGTAAAGAAACGATATAATTTTGTATTGTTGGATATTGTTTTGAACATTTCAAAAGCTGATCGGTTCAGGCACGTTATCTAAAAGCATTGACGTTCTAAATGAAACTACAGTTCCTAGTATACAGAACACACACAAGAGGAAGAGTTCAGAAATGAACGGATCCTTCTTGAGGCATTGTAGACTAGGTCATATCAATGTGACCCGACTAGCTTAAGTTTCATTTTAGATGCATATTTAAATCAGTTTGAATTTACATCTTGTGAAACTTGCCAGTCATGTCACAAAGATTAGATGACCATAGATCTGTTTATTGGAAACAGAGAAAGAGTTAGTAAACTCTTGGGAATGATACATGATGATGTATGTAAGGTCCCCTGTCTACATATGCCAGGACCGGTTCTTTATACTTCATTACATTCTCTGATGATCTCTCAAGATTCAGCCATATGTTCCTGTTGAAACATAAGTCCGAACCTTTTGAGATATTCACAGAATATAAGTTAGAAGTAGAGAACCAAATACGGGTAAAAGTATTATGTCCTTTGATGAGATCAAGGAGGAGAATACTTGAGCACGGAATTCCTGGATTATTCTAAAGGAGAATGAGATTCTTTCTCAGCATTACTCCTCCATATACACCATAGCACGATGGTATATCGGGGCGGAGCAATAACACCCTATGTGATATGGTGTGCTCTATGATGAGTACTACTGAGTTTCCTATTTCCTTTTGGGAGTTATGCACTTGAGAAGCTGCATACCTATTGAATAGGGTTCAAATCAAATCAGATGCCTACTACTTCATATGTGATATGGAAAGGGAAGAGCCCATATCTTAAGTTGGTTAAGATTTGGGGTTGTCCGGGCTATGTCTAAAAGCAAAATCCGGACAAGCTCGAGGCAAATTCTGTTATGTAGAACTGGAAAAGTTCCAGCTATACAAACTACAGCAGATGATTTGATAGAACAAAAGGATTCAATAGTTACCAATGAACCTCAGCCTCTCTGCCGATCTAGTAGGGTTCCTCACCCACCCGAGAGATACTTCGGTTTCTCTATGACAGTAGGAGCGAGGATTGCATCATGAGATGATGACCCAACTAGTTTCGAGCTGGCCATCAGGAGTGGGACTCTGTAAGAATGGCTGGATGCTTAGCGATCTGAGATGGAATCCTTATACACCAACAAAGTATGGACTTTGGTTGCTTTATCTGAAGGGTTAAATCCCCATCAGGAGCAAGTATATCTTGAGAAGATTACTTGGTGTACATGGAAAAGTTGAGACTTTCAAAGCTAGACTTGTTAAAGGTTTGCATCATTGACCAAGTATGGATTATGATGAAACCTTTTCTAAGGAGCTATGCTTAAGTCCATCCAGATCCTGCTTGCTACGGCTACATACCATGATTACGATATCTGGTGGTTGGGTGTCATGACTGCTTTTCTAGATAATGTTTTGGAAGAGAGCGTCTATAAGTACAGAGCCAGAGGGCTTCATAGACAGTGGGAGTAGCGAAAACGTGTGCAAGATGCTTTATAGGATAAAGCAGGCATCGCGGAGTTGGAACATCTGTTTTGATGTGGTAGTCAAAGAGTTTGACTTCATCAAAATGGTAGATGAACCAAGTATATACAAAAAGGTAGTAGGGGCTATGGTGATAATCCTCGTAGAGTACGTTGATGACATACTCTTGATAGGGAAGGTGTTTCCTATGCTACGCTCGATCAATCTCCGCTTATCACAAAGATTCTCCATATAGAATCAAAGTGATACCTGCTAAATTCTGGGTTTTTGATCTATGAGATAGATCTAATTGGATGTTAGGATACTCACTAGTTGTAGTGAGAAGGTATCAATCGATCCTGGTAAGAATCACTGGAAAGGTTCCAGAGTGATAAGGACGACTGAATGTCAGTCGCAGGCATTGTCTTTACCCTCAATGGAGGGACGGTATGTTGGAAGAATTCCAAGCTAGATACCGTGGCAAACTAGACGATAAAGGCTGGTAACATCGTTAATAAAGATACTACCAAAGAGACAGTTTGGGTGTATAATGGTTCATGAGATGAACTAGGTTCCTACCATTGTGTGACAATGGAAGTGTGGCTTTGGCCAAGGAACGTCCGTCCCATCAGTGATCCAGACATATTCTAAGGCAGTATCACCTGATCATGGAGATGGATGATCTCCAAAGAGATCCAGGTTAGGAGAGTAGACTCAGAGGACAACACGGCGGATCCACTCACAAAGGCCTTTTCCCAGAGAGAGACTATTATGGGATGGTTGAGTATGAGATACTACAACCACTGCTATCAGATGGCCCTAGTGCAAGTGGGAGATTGTTAGTTATATGTATGCCCTAGAGGCCATTACTGTACATAGGATGTATATTGTAGTGGATGCTGGGACATATATAGGGAGGACTTTCTTGCTCGACATGATAGTATGCTATCTGGTTGCTCTTTATCTTAACGTGTACACTGATTTTCTCTCTGTTACATGTTGGTAAAGCCCTTAGGATGTGTACTTGACTACCTGGACTATGATGTGGATCATACTAGTGGGGACATGGTAGTCCATAAGTACATCCTTCAAAGTCCCTAGTCGTGGGTGTATCGAGACGGGGCATCGATATACCAGAGTAGACTAGCATATACCTTCTCGACCCATACAGATTGGCGATGGATGATCCCATATCCATTGGTGTTTGACATCAGAGATGATATACGGGTGCTCAGTGGAGACTGGGTACACTGGACGGACTCGCCGAGAACTCTCAGATGGTATTATACCTTACGTCAGATGGCAGTTCTCTGGTGACACTGGTACAGGTTAGTCTGTAGACCTGAGATCATCATAGAGTCTTGTGTGATTCCCACTGTGCTTTGATTTCCACCTTACCACGTCCAAGAGGGCGTGAAAAACGGTGGTTTTTGGGTACAGTCCCGAATCACATGGAGGCAATGAGCGATAGGAGGGGATTCGTCTCTCCCGGTATAGGGAGTTGAAGTTGCGCTGTGTTCGATTGGCTATAACCGGAAATCCCTGGCCAGGGTTGCTGAGATTTACTGGTAAGTGTTACCAGGAGTTTCTCGAACTGTTATAGACCTCATATCGACACGACTTATCGAGCTACTGGGGTCTGACGTTTACCACCCCTAGGCGAGATATGCGACATATCAGACGACGAGACCGAACTGTACGGTAAGTGTTACCGGTTGGATTCACAGGATTGTGAGCGGGCTTGCTCGTTGATCTTCTGATCGCTCAATACCCGGGTGGCCGTTACGTTTAGCAGACCGCTTGCGGCTTGTGGGTGTTTGATATGATCATCACCTACTGCCGGCGTATTGACGAGTCTTTAGAGTCCTACACAGAGGTTTCCTGGCTCAAGCGAAACGAAATAGGAGCGCATATGAGATATGTGCGGGACCGAGAATAATATCAGTATGTGATACTGAATTCTATTCTCGCGATTTGTATCATCGGACGGTTATATAAGATATAGCCGGGTTACCGAATCAAATGTTGATTCGATATATTGATACACTTGATATTAGTCGGTTATATGCAATATGACCGGATCATTAAATCAAGTGTTGATTTAATGATTTAATGTATAATTATATATTTGATATATTACTTTACATTAACTAGTATTTATTCAGTTAAGATTGATTTTCTCACTTGATGTGCACAAGTTGTATATGTGATATATTTTTGTGCACTTGTTTGTATCATATTTGATGATACATGCAAACTTGGATGTGTGTATGCTTTAAACCATGTTTAGGTTAATGGTTAGGGTTTTGTTTTCTTTATTTATTTTATTTATTTAGTTAAAACAAAATGGTGGCTTTCTTTCTTTTCTTTGCTAGACGCTTCATGTTGTTTTCTAGCATCTTTGAAAAAGTCTACCATTTTATTTTATGCCTTAACCTAACCATTACACCTAACCCTAGTTTATTCTCTACATGTGTTACTTCACCCATGGTTGCATTATGATAAGCATCACTTGATTTATTATTTTCAAGAATTGATTATTCTTTCTTCTTCTTCTTCATCTTCTTCAAGTGAAGAAAACCTTTCTTGAAAATTTCCAAGTGATGAAATCAAGTGAGAAATCCAAATCCAAAGTGAACCCACTTCCTATTTCTTCATCCTCTACCACTTGCCATGTTGTATAGGGTGTTATCTTCACAAGCTTCATGACCTAGTGAAGGTGGAGCTTGAGTTTGAGTCGCCTCGGCGTAGATCATCTTCGGCATCGAAGTCAACGACCTAGCCCGATCATTTCTCCGACGAAACCATCGCTAGAGTCTGGGATCCCGATGATCACAGCGGAGGGACGTCATCACGGAGCTAAAGAAGTGGAGGACCGGATCTACAAAGGTTGTATTTCCATTCACTTAGCAGTAAAGTAGTTTGCATGCTTAGTTTCGCCTTACCTCTAGTTAACGATCTAGCATTAGGGTTTCTCGGCACATAATTTTTTGAATTTGGCATGGTTGATCAGTTGTAGAACCTAATGAGTGTGCCTAGGAACCCTACCACCGCAGGTGTATTCTCAGACCCAATGCTATCATCCAGGGGCAAAGAAAAACATGTCCAGATTCATGAGTTAGTAATGTACCGTTTTGGCCCGGTACCACAGCAACACGCATTCACAGATTCATGTGTTAATAATGGAACTCCTGAGATTCCGATGATTGAACTCATAACTCAAACTACCCCAATGTCCCCCACGTATGTTACGTTATAAAGAAAGACACATGCCATGTCACTACAAAAGTAAGCTAATCTAACACCAGTTCGAGTGTGAGCTTTAACCACCGCAGGAATATTCTCAGACCTAAAGCTATCACCTGACTCGGTGTTTACGGAGATTCCCAGCTAGTCGTCAACCAAGTAAGTGGCAATTACAAAATATACAAGCCCGAGTTGGCTTGATACAGAAGCCGGGTCATGGAACACATGGAACAGTTTACCCATATTGAACCGATGAGAATCCCCATGGCATTGAATGGAAAATCTGACGTGCTCGCTCGCTTAACCAAAGAGCTGGCTGATCCCGACATAGACAAAATTCTGAACACGATTAGGAGCCGGCAAATTCTACCACCAGTTTCTTTACGAGAAGAAGAAAGTATAAAACAAGAAAACTATCCCACTGAAGAAACCTTGGTTATCAAGGATGAGCCGGATTGAAGAGAACCCTTTATAAATTACCTTCGATATGATAAGCTACCAGAAGAAAAATCCATAAGGGCTTAGTTGAAGAAAAGAGCTCTCCGGTATGTGTTCGTAAATGACACACTATACCGAAAATTATTCGACCAGCTCTGGCTCAGGTGTCTGTTCTCGGCCGAAGCCCAGAAAGTTATGAAAATGTCCACTCAGGCGTCTGTGGAGCACACCATTCTGGCTTTAAAATGCTCTTTCATATTAAGCGGCTAGGATATTACTGGCCTACCATGATAAGAGACTGTGAAAAACATGCGAAGAAATACCATCTCTATCAAATACACAACAACTTTATACACAAGCACCCTAATCCGCTGCATCCCACCATGGCTTCATAGCCATTCGAAATGTGGGGCACCGACATAGTTGGCCTAATTTATCCCCCGTCGTCTAAAAGACATAGGTTCATATTTGTCGCCACTGACTACTTCTCCAGATGGGTCGAAACTGACCCTTTAAAGGAAGTCAAAACAGAAAATATCCTAACATTCTTCCACATAATGTTCTATACTATTTTGGCACACCAAGACGGATCATTTCTTACAACGGGCGTACTTTAAAGAGCTTCAGAATCTCAAGGTTCACCTCTCAGCACAAGATAAAGTGGAGATATTCCTCTATCTATAATCCAAAAGGTAATTGGCTGACCAAAACCTTCAACAAAACTCTATGCAAGCTCTTAAAGAAAAATACTTCGACCAACAAAAGAGATTAGGATCTCAAGCCTTACAAGATGTTGTGGGCGTATCGTACCATGCACCGCACTCCAAAACAATCTACCACATACTCGCTACTTTTCGGGGTAGAAGCAATCTTCCCCCTTGACGTAGAAAACCTAAGCTTAAGAATGGTCGTCTAGTATAGTCTAATAGAAGAGGAAAATGCTCTTCTTTGACTCGAAAAGCTCGATACGCTTGAAGAAAAAAGACTCGTAATACAACAAAATCTGGAGTTGTATCGAGTCCAAATGTCACATGCTTACGATAAAATGACGCATCTCCATATCTTCAAAAAAGGTGAATTGGTGCTGGTCCTCAAAAGACTGATCATTCCCAACCGACATTCAAAGGGAAAATTTGAACCAAATTGGGAAGGACCGTACATCATCAAAAGGTGTATGGCGGAGGATCCTACCAAATGATAAGTGCGGAGGGAAACAGGCTCATGCCACCCATCAACGGCCGATATCTCAAAAAAAATTTATGCATAAATGCTCTAGATCGTGGAAAATCTGAAACAACCCTATAAGAATGCGCCAAAACTGCCAAATAAGAAAATCAAACCCAATTGACCCGTAAGTCATTAAACTGGGAACAGACGATCCCTAGGTAATTAAATTGGGAATAAAAAATGACCCCTAAGTCGTTAAATTGGGAACAGATTACCCCTAAGTCGTTAAACCGGGAATAACAAATGACCCTTAAGTCGTTAAACTGAGAATAAAAGATGACCCGTAAGTCGTTAAACCGGGAACAAAAATCGTCCAAAGGCAAGTGATGAGTCGTTCCTGGTACTATGTTTCAGTGTTAGCGGTGCTGATGCCGACCAAACCAAATCCCAAATCCTCTAACAGCAAATGATGAGTCACTCCTGGCACTCATACTTCAGTGCCAGCAATGCTGATGCCGACCAAGAAACCAAATTCCCAATCCTCAAATTCCAGGTTCCCACTCCACAGTATTTCCGAGCTCAGAAACTCTTTAAAAATATGATAATCACGCACAATCATAATGTATATATATAAGCAAAAGGTTGTATCACTGAATCTAGCCATCGGCGCTTAACGCCATACAGGCGATTCCCCCGTAGATATTAAGTCTACTCACCAGACGATCTCGAACTAAGTGAATCCGATCACCTCCTTCCCCTACCTGGCTGCGCTTGAAGTCCCCACCTGTGACCCTAGCATCACACAAAACCAAAACTCGTGAAATTAGTAAACTTACAATAACACACGGACACAAACGGCAACTAACGAAACGACTCCCACAAGCTATCAAGTGTTAGCTTAGCAGGCTAAACGCGTGCAGCGACACCCTAAACCAAACCTACGGCTGTTAAACACACTAAACACTTAAATGAATGTCGGATAAATCCATATCGCACGTGCCGAAACGCTTGAATTATAGCTAAATGGTCCCAGATTTTACCTACAGGTTATATAGGAAAAACAAAATATACCAAAAATCCTACATGACCCACAGAGAGCTACCCACAAAAACCTAACACCCAATTCTTTTGAAAAACCAGCGGCGCCGGAAAAATTTTGATTCTCGTCGGTCGAAAGGTGAAGGGTTGGGTCCGGCTTTCTAGGGTAAACACAAGACTCTAATATTATTCTACTGTATTGTTAGATTTAATTACAGATCAACATAACGATAGCAGATTCAACAGAGAACCCTAACTTAAACCAAATACGATATTAACACTAATTTTAAAACATTAAGGTATTTTACTAAAACTAATTAGCACACAAACTTCCTTAGAGCCCTAATAACAGGTTAACATCATTACCTCACCAAAACTTGGATGAAACCCTAGCCATCAAGCTCTTAAGCTCTTCAAGGGGGTTAAACATGATTAGAGAAGGGTTTAGTAAGGTTTGATGTGGATTTTGGCTTGAGGTTTGTGGAGAAAAAGAGATCAAGAGAAGATTTTTAGTAGAGAAGAAGAAGAAGAGGAAGAGGAAATGAAGGAGAATGAGGGTTTGTGAGGAAAATGATAGGTGAGAGGGTGAGGGTGAGAGATAAGAGCTATGCTATTTCTCTCTCCTCATTAAATATCTCCCATGCCTTGTCCCCCCATGCCATAATGCCTCCAATATTCTATTCTTTTCCTTTTCTTTTATCTTTTTAACATAAAAACTCTTTTACTTAAAAACAATATATATATATATACACACACACATGACATAACATAATAATGGTTAAGGTGCCATGGCTAACAAAGTATGGTTAACACTTCCTTAACCCCGGATTAGCATGGATATGTGTGTGCAAGTAAAAAAATAATTAAATAAAATATTAATTAATAATAATAAAATATGTGAAAATAATTATTGGTTTAATTTATTAAAAATTAAAAACCCGCATTGTATCGCTTAATTAACTCTAATCGCGTTCTAAGGTGTTACATTCATAAAAATGGCAGGTGCATTGGTCACTCCAAATGGTATTACGAGATATTCATAATGGCTATAAGGATTTATAAACGCCTTCTTCGGAATGTCGGACTCTTTGACCTTGATGGTAACTCGAACGAAGTTCTAGCTTTAAAAAGACACAACATCCACTTAACTGATCGAAAAGGTCTTCGATGCGCGGTAGTAGATACTTGTTCTTAATTGTCACTTCATTCAGAGATCGATAATCCACACACATCCAGTAGGAACCTTCCTTCTTCTTCACTAGTAACACCAGAGATCCCTAATTTGAAGTACTAGGATGGATCCAACCATTCTTCAGAAGTTCGTCCAACTGAATACTGATCTCCTTCAATCCCTCCAGAATTAATCGGTATAGAGCTTTGATTACAGGTTGTGCACCAGGTTGTAAATCAATTCTAAATTCAAGAGCTCGATCGGGAGGCAAACCTGATATGTTTTCAGGGAACACATCCTCGAACTCTCGAACTATCTCAGGTTTTTCTTCTTCAGCTGGTAGAGGAAACACTTCTGCATACTTTGGTTTAGCATGGTAGCTTCCTGGCGCCAAGGTTCTATCACCACTTTTGATATAGAAGACTGGGTGATCTGGTATCTTAAATACTACATTCCTTTGACGGCGGTCAATAGTAGCATAGAATACTCCTAGCCAATCCATTCCCAACACAACACCGAAATTTGGTATGTCTAGTACTTTGAAATTTGCATAGAATTCTCGACCGCAAACTACAACTGGGCATTGATCATATCCCAAAGTTGCCTTCAAGACTCCATTCCCAGAACTGACATTCCATCTAGAAATGAGTGGCTTCATTGGAGTCGCATGCGTTCTCACGAATCATTGTGACATGAAGCAGTGTGAAGCTCCAGTGTCGAAAAGTGCAAGTGCAGAAAGGGTGGCTACTAGTATAGTACCTAAGTTATATGAGATCGTGTTTAGATATAGAGAAGTATAACGATACACAAGGATTGAAAGGTTGAAAGGATGGGGGAATTTACCGGTGATGACTTGTCCTGTGGTTTCGGCCTCCTCGACCGTCATTGTAAAAGCCTGTCGTCTTGGTACATTCCTCCTTGCCGGAGGCACATTCCTCTGCCCTTGAGGCGTGTTTCTCTGTGCCGAAGGAATTGACGATGAGTTTGTGCAGGTGGTCCACGTGGAGCTGATGCGGGAAGAGCTAGACGAGGTGTAGGTGCCTGAATGGCTGCCTTCTGCGGAGCTGTAATTGCGGGTATGGGTGATGGTGCTGTGTTAATACGATATGGGCATGCTCTTATTGCGTGAGTAGATGCGCCACAAATCAAACACGGTCCATTTGCACGCCTGCAGTCATTCGCCAAGTGTCCAGTTCTCTTGCACTAGAAATAGAAATCTGGACTGGACCGGTTAAATGATCCTCCTAACCTCTTGGGTATAAAAGTTGGCCTAGAAGAGGCTCTTCCTGTCATTTGTGTAGCAGGGCGTTTGATTCCGGCTGTTTGGGGCTTACCCTTCTTCTTGACCACAACCTCATAATGTCGTGCTGCGTTCAGGGCAAGTTCATGAGTTAGGTAGTTGCCTGTGGTTAATGCCGCCTGAATCTCCGGGTCTAAGCCATATTGGAATCGTCTAGCCCGAATCTCATCGGTTGGAATCAAGTGTACCATGAACCTGCTAAGCATGATGAATTCGGCATCATATTCATCCACCGATTTTACCCACATGGAATCTTGTTGCATGTGGATGAACTGTTGCTCCATCTCAAAATGGGTAGTCTCGGGGAAAAACTTTGCATCGAACAGATCGTGGAATGTCTTCCATTCTATTAGTTGTGCGAGACGGCTTTCCTCGGCTTTCCACTAGACTCTTGCATTGTCGGTGAACTGGAGCTTGGCCACACGAACTGAAGCTATGCCTGGTACCTGCGCTGCTGCAAGGTCGTCCTCTATACTCTGGGCCCATTCTTCAACCTCAAGAGGACTCTCTTTCCCGGAGAATTTTTTTGGATGCAACACATGAAATTACTTTACTCCAGGTGCTTCGGCTTCATGGCGGTTCATGAGAATAGCAGTCTGCTGCTGCTAGCCCTCCAGAAGACTTTTGATGGCTTCTAAAAGCGCCTTATGTTCATTAATTGGAGCAGCAACGGTAGTGGGAGGTGGTAAAGTAGGTGGTGGTGTGTTGCCATTGATGTTGGTACTGGTGTAGTTTGGAGAATCAATCATCTTCATAGAAGAGAAATGATTAGGATAGATTCAAGAAATTTGAAATGCAAAGAATGTATAGTTGATGATTCTTATAATTCTTGTAATATATTGCTTAAGACTTCATGCAGAACTGACCTGCATGTGCCACCAACAAAACCTGTCATACCCCGCTTCCCAGTAGACGGAAACGGTGGCGTGGCAAGCCCACAGCGTATTTACTAAGAAAATATGTTAAGCGTAATTAAGCAATATAACAATGTGCAAGAATAACAAGAGTAATAAAATGAAACGGCACATTTATTTACATTCAAATTTACATACAACTATTTGTAATGAAAGATTCAATAATAAAAGCAAATGCCAACACAATGGCATACAGAAAGTAAGTGCAGGCTGGGCGGAGCTAGTAGTCAGGCTGTGCTTCGAACTGGTCCATGTCCTCCTGGCTCGGCTCTACGTCTTCAGAGTCCGGTCCTCCTGACGAACATTCAAAAGAAAGAAAACAGAGAAGAATATCGTCAGCGAACTAGCGCTCGGTAAGTCCCAAAAGAAGTAGGAGAAGATAGTATATAATGTGAATAGAAACCGAATGAACAGAGAACAGGTAAAATTGTATATGATCATTCACAGGTATAAGAGAGTTATTCTAATGTGGTTATTTGTAATTTGATAAAGAAAATATTCATGTATCCGAGAGGAGTCCATCTTACCCTGTGGACTACGATAACATGTAATACAAGGCCCCGTCATAACCCACGGGACAGCGACACGTGAATTCATGTATGTGTCTTTTAAAGTAACCTCTCGTGCCACGATATACGTTCCGTAGCAACCTACCCCTTTATCCCCACGTATTGTATTTTATAGATTAAGATTACAGGTCTTGGCCAAATCCATGGATATAAAAATGTACAGGTTCATGTTCAAGATGTAAGCATGTGTTCAGATATTCATGTCTACTTCATGTCAAGTTATAACCATGGTTCGGTCAAGTCGAGTCAAGTATGCAAGTTTGAGTTTGATTTTTGAATTCAAGTATTCAAGTTCATGATCAAGTATTCAAGTTCGTGTTTGATTTTAGATTCTGTTTTGAGTTTGGATTCAGAATGAGTTAGAAACTTGTGAATAGATTTAGCTCATGAAAATCTTAGGTTCGAGAGTAATCGGCAACTGCTGCACATGGACGACAGGATTTATGTCTTTTTCCAAGAAAATTGCCATTGATAACTCCGTTAAGTTTTCTGGCAAGAATAGGCAAGCATTCACTTTCTCCGGCTCTCCGAGGCTCAAGAGAAATGATACCGCTTAAGCCTATATTAATCTATAGTCCTTAAAATATTGTTTTGCATATCTCGAGTGGGTTTTATGAAAATATACTTTAATATAGTTTTAAAAAATAAACCTCGGGCGTGATTTGTACCACTTAGAGTTTTTATGAACATGTATTTTAATTTCGATGGTGTTTTACTGATGAAAACCTAGCTTTTAAAAGTTTATTCTATTTTTATGAAAAATAGCTCTTTTGGAAACTTGTTGGTATTTTATTAAAATTTTAATCTTTCATTTTAATAAATATAGTTTCATAATATATTTTTATTGAAAATACGAATTCATAGTTTTATATAATTTTTCAAAAATTAGTTTTGTTTAGAAAAATCGCATTTCTTAAAAACCGCATTTTTATTTCCTTTCGAGACCGAATACTCCGTGAGGAGTTCTGCATCTCGCTCTACGATCCTAAGGATGTGCGATAATCGCACCATCCATTAGCGAGTCCCCTAACGAGGGTTGTAAATGCGTAATTGCCAAGGATTTTCAAAATACCGATTAAAAGAAACCCGTTTTGTAAAAGTGCGGTATTTTAATGTAAAATTCATTCGTTAAATTAGTCATGCATTTAGAATACAGTGCTATGAAACCATAGTGTGCGTGTGGTGTAGGTCGTTACCCTGTGAAGTTTTCCTAAAGGTATTTAACAATTATTGAAAAGAGCTTATACCAAAGTTCATGGTATTTTAATGAAAAGTTTGCTATATGCTTGTTTCCTATGAAAATTTTGGTTAAACTCAAAGCTAAATGGTTGTAAACAAAGTTACAAGTAATGTGAGATAGTTAGTTTGACCTATTTTGTTAAAGAAAAGGGAGTTCCAAGTTTAAAATAACATGTATAGGAGGTAACTCCACTTTACTGATATATTTTTAGGAGATGATTTGTGATGAAAGAAAAGAGAGAAAGGGGGACTTACTCGCTGTGTAGCATTGGAAAGAGGTTAAAGAAAAGTGGGGGATTCCCATGGCGTCGTGGAAGCTCCGGAAACGGTTTCGATCTTTGATGGAAGGAGCTTGGTTGCTAACTCCACTTGACTCCACTTGCACTTAAGAACTTTTGGGATGATTTTGATAGGAATTTTCAGAATAGAGGGGAGCTAGGGTATGGGGTGGTATTTGTAGTGAAGAATTAGGGTTTAGGAATTTAAAATGTGGATTAAAAGAATTTAAACGGTGTTAAATGGTGAATTGAAGAGTCTCGGTTTGATTGCAGGGAAATCAAACAGTGCAGGAGAGTTAAGGGGAGATGAAGGGACAATTATGCAAAGCACGGAGGAGATTGGAGCTACATCGACTGTCAGCGCCAATCCTATTCATGTGCTCCGCTACCCCATTTTTCTCTGGACGTCCTGGAACTGTCCATTGCCTCTGTATGCCCTGTTCTTTACAGTAGTCTGTAAACTTCTTTGAGGTGTATTCACCTCCATTATCTGTCCGCAAATACTTTCCCGATCGCGCTTTTTGCTTCTTCATAGCCGCTTTTCATTCCTTAAATCTGGCAAACACGTCTGACTTGTGTTTGAGGAAATAGACACATACCATCCGTGAGAAGTCGTTAATGAAAGTGACATAATATATGGCACCTCCCTTTGATGGAACCATTGATGGCCCTAATACGGATTAGTGTATATAAACGAGAAGTCTTTCGGTCTTGTTCACGGCTTGCTTGAAGCCTACCTTAGGTTGCTTCCCCATCATGCAATATTTGCAGAAGTTCAGCTTGCCCGTGGTAATACCTTTCAGCAACTCCCTTTTGTGCAACTCACGAAACCCCCTCTCACTCATGTGGCCAAGAAGCATATGCCACAGTTTTGCAACATCCTCTATCTGTTTCTCTGTAACCATGGCTGCACCATCAGTCACTTGCTGCCATCCAAACGATACAAATTTTTCAGTCGTTGTCCTTTCATGACCACTAGGACACCCTTGATAACCTTTAGCATTTCATCTTGATCAACGAACTCGCATCCTTCCGCATCCAATGCTCCTAGAGAAATCAAATTTTTCTTTAATTCTGGAATGTGTCGCACGTTTACAAGTGCTCGCACCACACCATCAAACATGCGAACTTTGATGTTCCTTATGCCAATTGCCTTGCACGCCACAGTGTTCCCCATTAGAACACTGCCGCCATTGAACTATTTATAGGTGTCGAACAACTCTTTTTTGGAACACATATAATATGAACATCCGGAGTCAAGTAACTAAGCATCAGAATTTTCATCCTTCCCGATATGTACGGTGAGTACATCACACAAATCATCTTTTTCTGTTTCCGTCGCAACAATAGCTTGATCCGAACTCTTTATACTGGCATCTTTACCCCTTTTCTCCAACCACTTTCTGTATTTTTGGCAATGCTTCTTCATATTCTCTGGCTGTTTGCAAAAGAAGTATGGTTCGCCCTCTCGTCCGGATGATTTGGATTTCCCCTTATACTCTTGCTTCCGTCTTTAGTGTTCGACCTTCCCCTTTCACCGGCAAACAACCCTGATGACTTCTCTGATAGATTTGATTACTTCATGATCTCATTATTGAGAAGCGTAGCTGTAACCTCCTCCATCTCGAAAGTCTCCTTCTCATAGAGAATTGTTGTCACCAAGTGTTAATACGAATTTGGAAGCGAAGAAATGAGCAAAAGCGCTTGGTCCTCCTCCTCTAACTTTACTTTAAAACATAAAAGATCACTGACCATCTTGTTGAAGTTATTTAAGTGGTCATGAATTGGAGCACCTTCCTTCATGCGTAGACCGTAACGTTGCTTCTTTAAATAAAGTTTGTAAGACAAAGGCTTTTTCATATACAAACCCTCTAGCTTCAACCATAAATTTATCGCAGAAGTTTCTTTCATGACGTTGTACATCACGTTATCCGCCAGACAAAACTCTATCGTGCACTGTGTCCTCTAATCCATATCTTGCCATGCATCATCTATCATGTCGGTAGGTTTCTTACCACCAAGAGCTTTAAACAACCCTTCTTTTATAAAAAGTTCCTTATCCCTTCTCTGCCACATCGAGAAGTTCTGTTTCCCATTAAATTTTTCCACCTCAAACTTGGTGCTATTGACCTTGTTATCCGTCATCCTTAACTTCAAAACAAAAAAGCTTTCCCTTGGATCCTTATGAACCAATTCAATGGAATCATGATCTAAGAAGATGGGAAGTGGACACAAGCATCGTCACCTACCGTAACTTAGATCAAAAAACTAAAAAAACGTCGCTCTGATAATAGTTATTGTAGCTCTAATACCAGTTGTTGGGGCACGCAGCGGAAGGAAGCACCAACCTTGATGGATCTAAAGTAAGATCCTCTTTAACGGATAACAACTAGAAAAAAATGCAAAATCAAATAACATACAAGATATTCGGGAAAAAGGGGAGAACGCTTTATTAGTTACTTACAGAAAAAAGAAAACCTTACAGAACATTACAAAAACCTTACAGAACATTACAAAAACTATCTCCTTATAGATCTCCAACGAGATCTCATTTCTCTCTTTCAAAGTTCTCCTTAATGGCGCCTTGATCCCTTATGGAGCCATCGTTTCGTTTTCCTTAAATTTTATGATCAAGCCACACTTCAAATTTTAATCCTAGCATCCTATTTATTGCCTATTACAAATATGATATAAAATATGATCCATAATTACGAAACTGCCACCAGAAACTGAAATTTTCGAGATAAACTCGAAACTGGAATTTGCACTTATCTGTTTGACGGATGTCTGACCCTGTATGGGGCAGACATCTGAGCCCCCTCTGCCTTCAATATAGAGCATCGCCAAACGTCTGACCTTGTGTAGGTCAGACGTCTGCTCAACATAGCGCGTCTGGCCAAAGCGTTGCCAAACAAAACTCAATAGCTCAGACGTCTGCGTCTCTTCTGGAAGATAACCCGAGAGCCGACAGATGTCTGACCCTTTATGGGCCAGACATCTGAACCAGAAATCTAATGGTTTTCATTCTCGATATATAAGACAGCTTCACAACAAAAATCTCCATGTAAAGACTATATTATCACCCAAGTTCTAAAGGTAGAGAAATAGAGTGTGGATCCGTTTGACAGGTTCATGATTTTTTAATTGACAAACTGTTTTTGAGGACCTCTGATCGACGATCCGTTTCGATCAAGTTGATCAACATATACTAGCTAGATAGAGCCTGTTTACAAAATCACTTTGTTTGGAAATGTTTTATATATGCTACAACTTGTTTTAAAATTATAAAAATTCTACAGCTAAAATAATTTCGCATGTTTATGCATACCCATAGTGATGAGACTCATAAACGAGTATTCCCCAGATCACGACACGTGGCGGGTGACGTGTTATCCTCTAAGCCTGCTAGACTCCTGGGGGCTACGGAGCTGGAACAAGTATGATGCATCGGGGACATTCATTAGCACCTCGCCTCCGAGGTTGCATCCGACCTTTCGGGGACATCTCCGGAGTACCTTCCCAATTTTTCCTAAACGACCATCCGACGCTCTCCTCCGAGCAATCCTACAGCCGAGCTTCGTCGGCCACCGAGCTATCCACCGAGCTAAGCTTCCTCGGCTTCCCTGTTTAACCAAGAGCACGGAGCTCAAGTGCCCCCGTAACGGCTCTGTGTATATCGCTACGATGAGATCTCCGCCGCTCCACGACCCGTATCTCGCACTAGCGTATATCGCCATTAATGAGCACATCCCGCCATTAATAGGCATGTCCCACTATCAGCGCGGACGTGATGCGGAGGCATAACGGGCGGCGAGAATCTCGCGCTGGTCCACTTCATGCGACCACTATATAAATCCCTTCCACCAGACGATCCGGGTAAGTCAAATCAATTCCAATATGCTGTTACGCTGCCCCTATACCTCAGTACTTACTTGATTGTCGGAGGGTCCTACGGTGGTTCCCCACCTCGGGACTTCCCTTGTAGGTAGCCCGGCGTCAACGGCATCCAACAACCCATTGAAATCCAAACGTTCAATTCTCACTTTCAATCACAGCCGTTCAAAATCGCTTGCGACAAGATCGACAGAGGACAACAACTGAGGGAGATTTCGACTTCCATCAATAGGCGCCATTCGTGGGAAAGATTCTTCTCCACCCAAAAATTTAATCTTCCGCCTCCAATTTAATGACAAGCGACAACCGCGACGATCCTAGCACGAGCCGTCCCGTCCTCCACATCGGGGGCGGAAATGGCCCTACTCTTCCCCCTAACGTCATCAACCCCTTATCCGCTCAAATCGATAGGCTCACGGCGATGGTGGACGCACTCGTCCACGTCCAAGCGGCCGGCCATGCTCGCCAGACTGCAGCATCCCCTCCCTAGGGCGATGACGTTTACAGGGAAATAGAAGGACACACTCAAGCTCTTAACCTCACTCATACTCATCTTGATATGACCGAACACCGACGTGCTGGTTCCGGCAGTCATGGCCCGCATCTAGAAAATGATTCCATGACCCGTTGGGTGCCGGATAGCTCGACGCCCCGATCACAGGGGGACTGGGCTATCACTTCAACGCGCTCCGCACTTTTTCTTCCCCTGAGGAAGTTTCAGTCCAATCGCCTGATTCCAGGCTAAACTCGCGCTGTCAAGGTCACGCGTATGACGAACACCAGGGCTATCCACGAAGGGTCCGCCCCGAAGATTTAAGGAACGTGATAGAGCGGAACTGAAGCTACTCCATCGCGCAAGCCAGGAGCAGAGGGAGCGGGCGCTCCGACTGTGAAGATTCTTCGGGGTACCAACAACGAATAGAGGCCCTCGAAAGGAAAATCGAAGACATACGACATGATGATTATACGGCTGGCGAAGGCGCGAAGTGTAAGTCCACGTTGCTCACCCCGGTTCTTACGGGGAGGCGGAAACGGTAAAAAAACGATTTTTTGACACGAAGGCAACATGGACTAAAAGAAGGATCTTTGCTAAACAACAAACTAGCAAACTACTTGAGGTTCTATCTACTACGCCATAGAGATTATACCTCACGATATCGACCCTTCGGGTCTTCTCTCCGCTGTCCTGCTCGTCCATCTAAGCTCCGAGGATCGATCCGGATCTTGATCACTTCCATGGCCTTCTTGAGTCGAAGACGATCCACCCGAGAGTTGTGCTCCGAGCTCCACCTCAAGCCGAGGCAACTAGGGCAACAAGATCGCTAGACTTGATGTCCTAGGTTGTGTAGAAGAGGTAGATGGATGTGTTTGTCTATTTGGATCCTTTTTCTGTCAACACATGAGATCAAGGGAATTTTCAAGAGGAGGAAGATGAAGGAGGACCATGGAGCTTTCTCATTTCATTTTCAAGAGAGAGAATGAGAAATCAATAATGAACTAAAGAAAATGAACCATGGTTGCAATAATACACAAACATCATCATTACTAATCCTTTCATGATAAAGTTGATGGCTACATTTGAATTGACCATTTTCATATCAAAAATAAAAAGAAAACCAAAGAATACTCTAGACCTCTCATGAAGGTCCAAGTCAACTTTGGTCAAACGGTCAACAAAGTCAAGTGTTGTCAAATGGTCAAAGCAATTAGCCATAACATAATTATCACTAAAAAGATTAGTAAATAATGTCCCCGGCTCATAATGGTTTTGACCGAACCAACTGCCAAAACCCAAATGAGTCCGCCTCATAATGGTTTTGACCGAATCAACTGTCAAAACCCTAAAGAGTCACCACCTTCTTCTTCGCTCCTCACAACTGTGCATACACACCTGCATCCGCATTCCGTAGAATGCGGATGCACAGAAGACAAAACAAATCCATCCGTGCAATATTAGGATCCGGCTTAAACCAAAGCCCACTAGTATTGCCTGCCCGAACAGCATACGCACACAAGTGCACGTAAGTGATCGTAGCCCTGCCGTCAAAACATACGGCCTCTACACGTTTCGCTCAGTGCAGGGAAACTCTCTGTGTGGGACTCTAAAGACTCGACACTACGCTGGCAGTGGATTTAACCACAGACCGCAAGCGGCACTAGCTGTACGTAACGGTCCCCAGGTAGATGTTGATAAGAAGGACGATGAGGTAAACCCATCCGAACTCCTACTGATCCTGAATGTGACAATCTCCGTACAGTCCGGTCCGTTCGTCTGAGAACATCGCATGGCGGGCTTAGGGGGTGGTAAACGTCAGTCCCCTAATAGCGGTACATGTCGTGTCGGAGTGTAGCCCATAACACCCTGAGATAACACTGGAAACCTACCAGTATATCTCGCTTGCCCTGGCCAGGGACTATTATGTGTAATGGCTCTCCTAGACACAGCGCGATATCAACCCCCAATACCGGGAGAGACGAATCCTGTCTAACCGTCACTGCCTCCAAGTGCTTTGGGACTGCACCTAACTACTACCTGTTTGCACGACTCCTTTGAGCCGTGGTAGGGTAGTAATCAAAGTACAGTGGGAACACACTCGAGGCGAAGTGACAGTGTCAAGTCAGCGGACTAAGCTGTACTCATGTCACCTGGGAACTGATAACTGACGATAGGTATAATACCAACCAACAGTTCCCGACGAGTCCTGTCCAGTGTACTCGTAACCTAACGAGCACCCGCATACTATCTCCAATACGACGTACTGATGGCTGTGGGACAGACCATCTCCTCTGCGGGGATGAGAAGCGCATACGCTAGTCTACTCTGGAGTATCGATGCCCTGTCTCGATAGTCCTACGACTAGGGACCTGTATAAGGATGTTCTTATATATTACCAAGCCCCCACAAGTGTGACTGCCATCACAACGCTGGTAATCAAGCAAAGATCCTAAGGGCTCTACTAATATGTATAAGCGATATGCCAAAAAGAAACACTGCACATATTGAAGTAGAGACAAACCAAGTAGCATACTACCATTTTGAGCAAGATTGTCTATACAACTGTGAATATCCCAAGATTCCATCAAGTAATATACAAGCTAGTATGATACAGTAATGGTCTCTAGGGCTGATACACTTACACGAAGTACTCCGCTGACTCGCTCACAAGGCCCTGTACTGAACAGCTACTAGCTGAGCATGTCTCATCCAGAAACAAACTGCCCAAGGTGGCCCTCTTCGACGGGAAGTCCAACCCGAAGGACCACTTGGACGCATTTACGGCAGGCATGAGTTTCCAAGACAACTCGGACTCGGCTCAATGCCGAGCCTTCCCCACAATCCTCATCCGAGCTGGCCGAGATTGGTTCCGAGGGCTCGCGCCATGCTCAATCTCGACCTTTGAAGAGCTGGCTACCCAATTCCTCATTCATTTTGTCGGTAATCGTCGGCAGAAAAATACGGTCAACTATCTGGTCACCATCAAAACCGGGGACAAGGAATCCTTTAAGGGGTACGTCACCCGCTTTTACAATGCCCTTCTCGAGGTACCCGAGCATCACGACGAAACGGTTATCACCGCCCTGAGGTCAGGTCTTAGGCATAAAGAGTGTCTCCGCTCTTTTGCATTAGCGCAACCTAGGACCATGGCCAAAGTAAAAGTGTGGACCGAGAGAGAGATTCAACTCGAGTAAGAGGTGAACGCAAGCCTGCCCCGGGATGACCAAGCAGACCGAAAGAAACAGGACAGAGAGGACAAAAAGAAAGCCGGCCATCCAAAACCCTATGCCCTGAGATTCCAGGAGTACACTCCTCTGAACATCTCCCAGACGGAACTGCTAGAGGAGGCTAAAGGCGAGAGGTTTTTCAGGCTCCCGCTGGCAACCCAAAGGGCAGGCAAACGGCTCCGGGGCCCGTATTGCACTTACCACAGGTCGCAGGGGCACTAGAACGAGAGTTGTAAACAACTTCGTGACTATATTGAGGAACTGATCCGCTCAGGCCACCTGGCGAAATACCTACGAGACAAGCGGCAGGAGAAACAAGAGAAGAAAGACCAACCCCTCCCGGGAAGTTAACAATTGGTCATATCATGGTCATCTCGACGCATCCGGCTATGGACGGTAAGGGGGACTGCCGTCCCATACCAGTCATAGCTGTAAGTGATCCGCCCCATAAGAAGCACATGAAGGATGACCCGATCACCTTCACCGAGGAATACCTTCACGGCATATCACTCCCTCATAATGACCCCCTCGTGATAGCAGCCCGGGTTCACCGTTACGAGGTCCGGAGAATATTGGTTGATTCAGGGAGCTCAGCGGATATCCTGTTCTACGAATATTTCCAGCGTATGGGATTAGGTCCCTCCAATCTCCAACCAACCTATCATGTCCTCTCCGGGTTCACCAACCATTCTATTCCGGCCGAGGGTTCGGTCACCCTCCTGCTCAACATTGGGGACGCTGGCAAAACGCGGACCATATCGGTAAACTTTCTCGTTGAAAGATTCCATCGTCCTATCACATCCTTCTGGGATGCCCCACTTTAAACGCCCTTCGGGCTCAGATCTCAACTTACCACCTCGCGCTCAAATTCCTTTTAGATAGCGGGAGGACAGGTCATGCATATGGAGATCAGCAGACTGCCAGGATCTGCCTCCCCTCAACATCGCCCGCTGGGGAGCAAGGCAACGACTCCGAAGATACGCATGATCCCCAGGGCACTTTGGATACACGCGATGACCGAAAGGAAATCCGCGATGCACCGGTGGAAGCGTTAGTGGAAGTTCCCCTCATAGAAGGGGTCGACGGAAAGACTGTCCAGATCGGTTCTCTCTTGACAGGGAACGTCCGCGATGACCTGATCCGATTCCTCCGGAACAACTCGGATGTTTTCTCCTGGATACCGGCGGACATGCCCGGAATTGATCCCAAGGTAATCTCCCACAAGCTAGGGGTCGACCCGAAAGCCAAGCCAATCCGAAAAATGAAGAGAAGTTTTGCACCGATAAAACAAAGGGCGATAGAGGAGGAAGTGGACCGATTGCTCGCTGCCGACTTCATCAAGAATCTGGACTACTCGGATTGGCTGGCGAACGTAGTTATGGTCAAAAAGGCGAATAGGAAATGGTGCATGTGTGTCGATTTCATGGACCTGAACAAGGCTTTCCCCAAAGACAACTACCCGCTTTCTCGGATAGATCAGCTAGTAGACAGCTCAGCCAGACACGAATTACTAAGCTTCAAGGATGCCTTCTCCGGCTATAATCAGATCCGAATGAACCCGACCGACGAAGAGCTGACAGCCTTTACCACGAATCGGGGAGTATACTGCTACAAGGTAATGCCCTCTGGACTCAAGAACGCTGGAGCCACATACCAGCGGCTGGTCAACAAACTATTCAGACCACAAATTGGGAGAAACATGGAAGTCTACGTCGATGACATGCTCATGAAATCATCCTCAATGGCCAGGCACACAACAGACCTCACCGAAACATTCGAATCCTGCGAAAATACAATATGAAGCTCAATCCAGCAAAATGCGCGTTCGGCGTCACAAGCGGAAAATTCTTTGGATTCATGGTCACCAACCGAGGAATCGAGGTGAACCCAGAGAATATCAGCTCCATCATCAACATGGTGACGCCCAAAAGCAGTGTCGAATAATGCGACTCACCGGAAGGGTGGCTACCTTAAGCCGCTTTATGTCCAGATCCGAAAAAAATGCCGCCCTTTCTTTAGAGCCCTAAGGAAAATTCCCAGGTTTGAATGGTCCGAGTGAAAGTGTTTATTACCACCACCACTGGGTTTTACTAGCATCAAGCATGCCATTTTAAAAAATTTCGGGGTGCTAATCAACACTAAACAAGATCTTAACTAGATGATTAGGGTTTTTAAGCATGATATCAAAAACTACACTAAGAGAATAAAACTACAATCATTGTAGATCGTGTCCTTCTTTTCTTTAGCTCCGGGTTATAGACCCTACGACTCCTCGTAGCTCCACTTGAAGTTTGAACGAGCCTCCTCCATGATCTTCGTGCCGAAGATGATCCACCCGAAGTCCCTCTAGCTCAAGCTATCTCTTCACTAAACTATCTTTAATGAAGGAAACACACTACACTTGATTGCTAATCAAGTGTAGGATGGTGAAGTGGGGCTGTGTTTGCTCACTAGGATTTGTTCAAAACTCTATGGTTCACATCACATGTGAGTGTTAGAGCTTTGAGGCATGAGGAGGAGGAAGAAGAAGAAATGTAGAGAGCAAAGAAAAATGAGCTAAGAAAAAAGGCTATGTGTTGGCATGGCTTATATATTCTCTCCTCACTTATTGAAGCATGGATTAAAAAATCCAACCATGCTTCAATAGTAATTGCAAATGAATAAAAAAAATGAGCAAACCATACTATATACCATACCACAAATATCTCCACATTTTACACCTCATTTTCTATTTTCTAAAAATAGAAAATCCATGCCTTGCTTCATATAATACATATATATATACATCATATATATATAATACATATATATATATATACATCATATATATATATATATATTTTATGAAGAAAATAATTAGTGAGCTAATATTAGTTAATATATAATTATATCAAATATAAATATATATCATATTATTAAATCAACACTTGATTTAATAATCCGATTATATCACATATAACCGACTAATATCATTTATCTGTATATCACATTATCAAATCAACACTTGATTCGATAATCCGGTTATATCACATATAATCTAACTGATAACAAATAACCGCCAGATTAAAATACGGTATCACATAATCATATTAATCAGGCCCCCGCACATATCAGCATATGTGCTCTACTTCGTTTCTCTTGAACCAGGAAACTTCTGTGTGGGATTCTAAAGACTCGTCAATATGCCAGCAGTAGGTGATGATCACATTAGTCACCCACAAACCGTCAGTGGTACTACCTGGACATAACGGCTATCTAGGTATTGAGCGAATAGAAGATCAATAAGCAAGCTTGTCCAAACTCTCATGAAGCCTATAGGTAACACTTACCGTACAGTCCGGTCTCTTCGTCTGATATGTCGTATATCGAGTCTGGAGGTGGAATCGTAAGACCCCAATAACTTTATAACTCATGCCGATGTGTTGCCTATAATGGTACGAGAAACTACTGATAACACTTACCAGAAAATCTCATCAACAGCCCTGGCCAGGGACTTCCTGTTATAGCCAATCGAGTATAGCGCAACATCAACTCCCTATACCGGGAGTGACGAAACCCCTCTTATCGCTCATTGCCTCCATGTGACTCGGGATTGTACCCAAAATCGACATGTTTGCATGACTCCTTTAAGCCGTAGTAGGGAGGAAATCAAAGCACAGTGGGAACCACATAAGACTCTAGGACGATCTCGGGTCTACAGACTAACCTGTACCAGTGTCACCAGAGAACTGCTATCTGACGATAGGTATAGTACCATCTAGGAGTTCTCAGCGAGTCCTGTTCGGTGTACCCATTCTCTAATGAGCACCTGTGTACAATCTTTGATGTCAAACACCAATAGATATGGGATCAACCATCGCCCCATACAGAGTCAAGAAACGTACACACTAGTCTACTCTGGAATATCGATGCCCTGTCTCGATATTACCTCGACTAGGAACAATTGAAGGATGTGCTTGTGGACTACTCAGGTCCCAGTAGTATGATATGCATCATAGTCCTGGTTATCAATCCAACATCCTATGGTCTTTATCAACATGTATATGAGAGACAGTATAATAATACCAGTGAACATGTTAAGATAAAGGAAACCAGATAGCATACTATCATGTCGAGCAAGAAAGTCCTCTATATATATGTCGAAGCATCCACTATAATATATATCAATGTAAAGTAATGGCCTCTAGGGCATACATATTCCTAACAATCTCCCACTTGCACTAAGGCCAGTTGTTGTAGTATCTCATACCCAACATTCCAAAAAGTCTCTCGAATTGCGTCTGGGGGAGGGCCTTCGTGAGTGGATCCGCTACATTGTCCTTCTTGTCAACTCTCCTGACCTCGATCTCCCGGCGATCAACTATCTCACGGATCAGGTGATACCGCCTAAGAATATGTCTGGATCTCTGATAGGACCGGGGTTCCTTGGCCAAAGCCACTGCTCCATTGTTATCATAATACACAGTTATTGGATGCTCAATAGATGGAACCACACTAAGTTCGGCTATGAACTTCTTCATCCAGACAGCCTCTTTGGCAGCATCATTGGCAGCGATGTATTTAGCCTCCATCGTCGAGTCTGCTATGGTATCTTGCTTCGAACTCTTCAAACATACCGCCCCTCCATTGAGGATGAAAACAAAACCAGAGACCGAATTACTGTCGTCCTTATCACTCTGGAAGCTCGAATCGGTAAAGGACTCCACCTGAAGTTCACCGTTACCATACACTAAGAACATTTCTTTAGCCCTTCTCAAATACTTAAGAATGTTTTTCACAGCTGTCCAGTGTTTCTCCCCAGGATCTGATTGATAACTACTCACTACACCCAGTGAGTAAGCTACATCTGGTCTGGTATATAAGATTGCATACATGATTGACCCAACTGCCGAAGCATAGAGTATCCCTTGCATGCGAGCCCTCTCCAAATCAGTCTTGGGAGATATCTCTTTGGAGAGAGTGATTCCTGAGAAAGCGGGTAAATTACCACGCTTAGAATCTTCCATACTAAACCTCTTTAGTATGGTGTCTATGTACCTGGATTGGGACAATCCCAACATCCGTTTAGATCATCTCTATAGATCTTAATCTCCAGGATGTAGGAGGCATCACCTAGATCTTTTATGGAAAACTTGTGTGATAAGAAGAGCTTGACCGAGTGTAGCATAGGAACATCGTTTCCTATCAAGATTATGTCATCTACGTACAATACGAGGAAGACAACCTTACTCTCTACAACCTTCTTGTATATACAAGGTTCATCTACGTTTTTGATGAAGTCAAACTCTTTGACAGCTTCATCGAAATAGATGTTCCAACTCCACGATGCCTGTTTTAATCCGTAGATTGATTTAAGCAGCTTACACACACTTCCGCTGCTCCCCCTATCGACGAAGACCTCTGGCTGTGTCGTGTACATGCTCTCTTCTAAATCACCATTTAGAAAAGCGATCTTGACGTCCATCTGCCAGATTTTGTAGTCATGGTATGCAGCAATGGTAAGTAGGATCCTGATGGACATAAGCATGGCAGCAGGAGAAAATGTCTCATCATAATCGACACCAGGTTGTTGATGAAAACCTTTTTCTACAAGTCGATCTTTGAAAGTCTCAACTTTTCCATCTACACCAATTTTCTTCTTAAAGATCCACTTGCTCCCGATGGGTTTTACCCCTTCAAGAGAAACTTCCAAAGTCCATACTTTGTTGGTGTACATGGATTCCATCTCGGATCGGATAGAATCCAGCCATTTCATAGAGTGTCCACTTGTGATGGCCTGCTCGAAACTAGTTGGTCATCATCTTTCATGATGCAATCCTCGCTCCCACCGTCTACAAGAAAACCGTAGTATCTCTCAGGTGGATGAGAAACCCTACTAGATCTGCGGAGTGGCTGGGGTTCGTTGGGGACTATTGAATCCTCTAGTTCTACCAAATTGTCAGTTATAGTTTGTGTAGCTGGAACTTACCTAGTATGGAACTTACCTAGTACATTGACACCATACTAAAAAGGTTTAGTATGGAAGATTCCAAGCATGGGAATTTACCCACGTCTCAGGAATCACTCTCTCCAAAGAGATGTCTCCCAAGACTGATTTGGAGAGGGCTCGCATGCAAGGGATACCCTATGCTTCGGCAGTAGGCTCTATCATGTACGCGATGTTGTGTACCAGACCCGATGTAGCATACTCACTAGCTGTAGTGAGTAGGTATCAAGCAGATCCTGGAGAGAATCACTGGACAGTTGTAAAGAACATTCTTAAGTACGTGAGAAGGACTAAAGAAATGTTCTTGGTGTATGGTAACGGTGAACTCCAAATGGAGTCATTTACCGATTCGAGCTTCTAGAATGATAAGGACGACTCTAAGTCGGTCTCGGGTTTTGTCTTCACCCTCAAAGGAGGAGCGGTTTGTTGGAAGAGTTCCAAGCAAGAAACCGTGGCAGACTCAGCGATGAAGGCTGAATACATCGCTGCCAACGATGCCGACAAAGAGACTGTTTGGATGAAGAAGTTCATAACCGAACTTAGTGTTGTTCCATCCATTGAGCATCCAATACCTTTGTATTGTGATAACAATGGAGCAGTGGCTTTGGCCAAGGAACCCAGGCCCCATCAGTGATCCAGGCATATTCTGAGGTGGTTCACCTGATCCGGGAGATAGTTAATCCCCGGGAGATCGAGGTCAGGAGAGTTGACACGAAGAATAACACTACGGATCCACTCACGAAGTCCATACCCCAGATACAATTTGAGAGACTCTACAAGATGTTGGGTATGAGATACTACAACAGCTGGCCTTAGTGCAAGTGAGAGATTGTTAGTTATATGTATGCCCTAGAGGCCATTATTGTACATGATTATATATTATAGTGGATGCTTGGACATATATAGTGAGGAATTTCTTGCTCGACATGATAGTATGCTATCTGGTTGCTCTTTATCTTAACATGTAGACTTGTATTGTGATACTGTCTTTCTCTCACATGTTGATAAAGCCCTTAGGATGTGTACTTGACTACCGGGATTATGATGCAGATCATACTAGTGGGGCCAGGGTAGTCCATAAGTACATCCTTTAATTGTTCTTAGTCGAGGGTGTATCGAGATGGGGCATCGATATTCTAGAGTAGACTAGTGTATACGCTTCTTGACCCATATGATGGGCGATGAATGATCCCATATCCATTGGTGTTTGACATCAAAGATGGTACATGGGTGCTCAGTGGAGACTGGGTATACTGAATAAGACTCGCCGAGAACTCCTATATGGTATTATACCTAAGTCAGATAGCAGTTCTCTGGTGACTCTGGTATAGGTTAGTCTGTAGACCCGAGATCGTCATAGTCTTGTGTGATTCCCACTGTGCTTTGATTTCCACCTTACCACGTTCAAGAGAGCGTGCAAAACGGTGGTTTTTGGGTACAGTCCCAAGTCACATGGAGGCAATAAACGATAGGAGGGGTTTCGTCTCTCCCGATATTGGGGGTTGATGTTGCGCTGTGCTCGATTGGCCATAACAGGAAGTCCCTGGCCAGGGCTGATACGGAAGTATTATGGTAAGTGTTATCAGTAGTTTCTCGACCCGTTATGAGCCTCACATCGGCATGATTTATCAAGTTACTGGGGTCTGACGTTTACCACCCCTAAACTAGATATGCGACATATCAACGAAGAGACCGGACTGTACGGTAGTGTTACTTATTGGATTCACAGGAGTATGGACAAGCTTGCTTGTTGAACTTATGATCGCTCAATACCCGGGTAGCTGTTACGTCCAGCTAGTACCGCTGACGGCTTGTGGGTGACTGATATGATCATCACTTACTGTCGGCGTATCGACGAATCATTAGAGTCCTACACAGAGATTTCCTAGCTCATGCGAAACGAAGTAGGGCACATATATGATATGTGTAGGACCGAGATTAATACGAGTATGTGATACCGTATTCTAATCTCGCGATATAGCTTATATGTGATATAACCGGATTGTTGAATCAAGTGTTGATTCAATGATATGTTTTATGTATATGTGATATGCATATAAATGATATTAGTCGGTTGTATGCGATACAGCCGGGTTATTAAATCAAATGTTGATTTAATAATTTAATGTGCAATTATATATTTGATATATTAATATACATTAACTAATATTAGCTCACTTAAGAATTTCTTTTCTCTAAATACATTTAATATATATATATATGATATATGTTAATGTACTTATTTTTGTGTCATGCTAGATGATACATTGGACATGGGTGTATGAGACTCATACCATACTTAAGATAATAAGGGGTTTTAATTATTAAGAGAAAATCAAAATTAGGTGGTAATTAGTCATGGCTTGAAGCTTGGAGAAGCTTGTAGAAACCATTGACTTAGTCCACTAATTTTGTTTTACTCTAGATATTTATTAACCTAACCATTATCTTTAGCCATGGTTTAGTCTCTACATGAGTTATATATGATATTTTCTCACCCATGGTTCACAGAAGATCATTCTTGAGTTCAATTTCTTCATCTCCTTCATTGCTCTCTAGCTTTGAGTGAAAAGAAAAGGAAAAAGAGAAAAATAATTCTAAAGTGAGCAAAATCCCTACTTCACCAATCTATACCAAACTAGCCATTTAATATAGATTGTTTCTTCACTAGTTCATCAATTAGTGAAGAGCTAGCTTGAGTTAGAGATTCTTCGACGTAGATCATCTTCGGCCTCGAAGATCCTTGAGCAAGCTTGTTCCTTTCACCTAGTGGAGCCAATGGAGAGTCCGGGACACCACTACTTGGAGCAAAAGGGACTACTAGACATAGCTTTAGAAGTGCGGGACCGGTCTACAAAGGTTGTATTCCAAATTCACTTAGTGTAAAGTAGTTTACATGTTAGTTAAACCCTAATCCTCTAGTTAGATCCTTGGTTTGGGTTGCTTAGCACTCTATGTTTTTTAAAATTGCATGCTTGATGCCCTAGAAAACATGGTGAGGGTGATAAGGAACCTTTCACCCTATTCAATAGGTATGCAGCTATCTCAAGTGCATAACCCAAAAGGAAATCGGTAACTCAGTAACACTCATCATAGAGCGCACCATATCTAATCGGGTGTGATTTCTCCTCTCCGATACTCTATTGTGTTGTGGTGTATACGGAGGAGTAAGCTGAGAGAGAATCCCATTCTCTTTTAAATAGTCTCGGAACTCTGTGCTCAAGTATTCTCATCCCCGATCAGATCGAAGGATTTTAATACTTTTACCCGTCTGGTTCTCTACTTCGTTCTTATATTCCTTGAATTTTTCAAAAGTTTCAGACTTGTGTTTCAACAAGAACACATGTCTGAATCTAGAGAGATCATCGGTGAATGTAATAAAGTACGAGGAACCATTCCTGGCATGAGTAGACATAGGACCGCATAGATCACTATGTATCAGTCCCAAGAGTTCAGTAGCTCATTCTCCGTGTCCAGTAAACGGAGTTTTGATCATTTTACCTTTGAGACATGACTCGCAAGTTTCATAAGATGTAAATTCAAATGGATTCAAATATCCATCTTTATATAACTTAGCTAGTCTTGTCGCATTAATGTGACCTAGTCTACAATGCCACATGTAGACTTCGTTCATTTCTGAACTCTTCCTCTTGTGTGTGTTCTGTACGTTTAGAACTGTCGTTTGATTTAGAACGTATATACCATTACATAACGTGCCAAACCCAATCAACACTTGATTGAGAAAAATGTTCATAATATTATCCTCTAATGTGAAATTATATCCTTCTTTAGTTAGCAAAGAAACTGATATAATATTGCACACCATCTTTGGTACGTAGTTACAGTCGTTCAGAATCAATGTATTACCAGTTGGTAACACTAGGTGATATTCGCCAACGGCTTTGGCTGCAACAATCGCATCATTCCCTACTACTATAGACTTATCACCCTTTCCCAGTTCTCTACCTCTCTTTAACCCATGTAACAAATACATACGTGGGATCCTGATCCGGTATCTAATACCCGGGACGTAGAGCAAACTGAGAAACAGTTCTCGGTAATGAACACACCCAAAGAAGATGCATCAGTATGCTCCTTCTTCATTCGGGTGGCGTGGGAATCCGGATATTTCCCTATTCCTTGCTAAGACTTATGACAGTCATAATATAGAGCGGAACCTAGCCCAGTATAATAAGTGGGTTCAGTCAATACATCCATATTATTATCTTGATTAAGGCGTGTCATTGGTCGCTACTTGGAGAAAGAGAGAAGGAAACGCATTAGCGTGCGCTCTTTGCATGATGAGATTCGCTATTATCTTATCTAATCAGGATTGCTCCCACTGTTTTTATCAAATTTTCTTTCAAACCATAAAAGATAAGATTAGCCGGGATTAATTACACCCTACAAGTTCGCCAATCGTCCAGCGTATTGGTACTCCGGGGGAGTCTCCCCATGCTTTCGAATGGAACTAATTAAATAACCTCGTTTCCACAGGGGCATCACCCCGTTAACACCTTTCTTAGACACCTAATGGATCGGCTAATTGTAAAGTGGAAAACTCTCCCATGAGTAACTCTTACTCGCAGTGGGTATCGAGATCCAACTATCTCATAGAAGGTATGCAATCTCATTGCAAATTTCAACACTTGAAATCCCCAATATCTGTTTTTACCCTTAGCAACTTATGACCTTAAGTATGGTCAACAAATCATAAGCGCTAGCCAAGTTCAACCCGTCATTTCATGATTGAATTAAACCCACCCGTATGACTCTTAACTATGGTCAATAAAGCCGCACGACTACCCTAATCCAATCGCATCATATGCGGAAGATAAGCACTAATCAGCTACCGCACACTACGCCTTGACTATAGTCAACAAACGCAACACAAATACTAAATTGCACTTATCTGAAATGACGGAGGGCTACGACTGGTTTTTAGAAAACCTTTAACGTAATAAACTTGATATCGTTGTAGAATCTAGTGTTTTGAAAAGGAGTGTTTTTTGTAGCTTTTGCTAGTTTTGCTAAAGAGGTCACTCCCGGTGAAGGGATCTTGGCTCTTTCCTCATCAAATGAGATGCTGGATATTCATCAAGGAATACCACTATGCAAAACAAGAACTAGAGAAGCTATTAAAACAAAACCGAGTGGGTTGTAGAATTTTCCAGTTTTGCTAAAGAGGTCACTCCCGGTGAAGGGATCTCGGCTCTTTCCTCATCGAATGAGGTGCCGGATATTCATCAAGGAATACCACTATGCAAAGCAAAAACTAGAGCTACCTTTTTAAAATTTCGATTCTACAATATCTTTTGGGTTTTTTTCTTTTCATTAATCTCATTAATGCAGTCATATCATTTAATGTTTCCCTAAACATCACAGGAAAAAAAACGAAAATAGAACGTACGCTTATACCATCCGCATTCGCCACGGGGCCCCGTCATGAACCGTTAGGTTACTTAACTAACGGCAGAGCGGGGGCTGGACTAGCGTGGGTGAAAAACATAAGCAACGTTTATTATATATACCATATATATATATAGCATTCGTCTCACGCAATTATAAAATTACATCACAGAACCAAGCAGCAGAAGTCAATATATGAAATATTGGATATACTAGGAGGTCCATGTTTTAAATTCAGCCAGTAATGAAAAACACGGATTCCATAGTCGTGATGAATAGCCAAACCCACATCCCTAGACCCCTACGAGAGCAGCAAGCAACCCTGCCAATTCTAGAGTTAGGAGACCTGGTCACGACTCCTCGAGATGGTCTCCCACTGGAGTTTAGAACCCGGTTACTTGTGCTCCCCGTCTTGGGTCTATCCTAATGCGGAAAAGTAAATAATATATATCAATGGTGACATCATCCTCAACCCAGAAGTGTCCTAATAAAAAAATATTACATAGAAATTTTACATGAATGAAAATTGAAAAACTCTCATCTCACATAAAACCCCCCGGCTATTCATTCACAACGATCCAATATAATATATCACAGCAACATATAACATCACATGTCATCAACGTAAGTAAATATGCGTATCCCAGATTCCGTTGACATATAACAACGAGATTTGGGATACTCCACATATTATACTTACGATCACAGAAAAGAACTGAAAAACTACAATAATTAGAATCCGCATTTCCTTAGACATCATAAATCCGGAATATCTCATATTCCAAATTTCATGCCTAACCATATAAACCATGCATTTTAGTCTCATATCGAAAACACTTTTCAATAACTTAGTCGGTTAATTCAACAAGATTCTCGACTACCCGATCGATTACTCGTTGGGAACTTTAGTAGATGGCCGCACCCCCGATGCCGTCGACCAAGTGCACTTAGGCGGAACACCGTGGCCGCGAGCACCCGAGTGGATACTTTTGGCAACAGGGTTCTCCTAAAGTCACTTGATCGGGGCTATGGGGTGTGCCTACCTAGTAAATTTATCTGGCGAGTATTCGCGTACGATACGCGATTGCGACGGAGTTTCAATCCGAATCGAAACTTTGTGGCAATCGATCAATAGAGACTAACATGCTAGATTTACAAACAAACTAGTTTTCACAAAACATAATTTAATGTGGATTCCAACTATTGTATCACATATCAAACATAAATACGAAATGATGTAAAAATTACGACTACGAAACACTCCGTATTAGCCCCTTAATAGCCCCTTAACAAAATTAACATCACATGCAATTTTGGGCTAATCAAACATAACCTGAAACCCTAAACCCCAGAGACCTGAACACAAAAAAATTCGAGATCAAAAAATGCACAGGGGGCCGGCCAGGCCGGTAAAAAAGGGGATTTGGCCGGATGGAATTTTGAGTTAGGATCTCGAATTTGTCTGGCGTTCTATGATAGATATATGTATGCCCTAGAGGCCATTATATGTATAGTGGATGCTTGGACATGTATATATGTATATAGATGACTTTCTTGCTCATCATGATAGTATGCTATCTGGTTTACTTTATCTTGACATGTTCATTTGATCATGCAAATTACTCATTTAGTACATGTTGATAAAGCCCATAGGATATTTGCTTGTCTACTGGGACTATGATGCAGATCATACTAGTGGGACACTTGTACTTTATAAGCATATCTTTTAACTGTTCCTAGTCGTGGGTGTATCGATACGAGGCATCGATATTCCAGAGTAGACTAGCGTATACCATTCTTGTCCCATGTGATGGGCGATGGATGATCCCATATCCATCTGGTATGGTGACACCAAAAATTGTATGCGGGTGCTCAGTGGAGACTGGGTACACTGAACGGACTCGCCGAGAACTCCTATGTGGTATTATATCTATCGTCGGATAGAAGTTCTCAGGTGACACTGGTACAGGTTAGTCTGTAGACCCGAGATCGTCATAGAGTCTTGTGTGTCCTCTCATTGTACTTTGATCTCCACCCTACCACGGCTCTACTGAGTCGTGCAAACAGGTGGATTTTGGGTACAGTCCCGAGGCACATGGAGGCAATGAGTGATAGGAAGGGTTTCGTCTCTCCCGGTATTGGGGGTTGATGTTGTGCTATGCTCGATTGGCTATAACAGGAAGTCCCTGGTCAGGGCTGTTGAGATTTACTGATAGGTGTTATCAGTAGTTTCTCGATCTGTTATGAGCCATACACCGGCATGACTTATTGAGTTATTGGGGTCGAAGATTCCATCCCTAGACTCGATATACAGCATATCTGACGAAGAGACCGGACTGTACGGTAAGTGTTGCCAATTGGCTTGACGGGAGTTTTGACAGCTCCGCTGGTTTTCTTCTGATCGCTCAATACCCGGGTGGCCGTTACGTTTAGCTGACCGCTTGCGGCTTTTAGGCGTTTGATATGATCATCACCTACTGCCGGTGTATTGACGAGTCTTAGAGTCCCACAATGAAGTTTCCTGGCTCAGGCGAAAAGATGTGGTGTGCATATGAGATATACGCGGGACCCGATTAAATGCGTATATGTGATACCGTATATTAATCGGGCGTTTTTCTATTGGTCGAATCGTATGTGATACGACCGGTTTGTTAAATCAAGTGTTGATTTAACATAGACTTTTAGATTAATTCTTTGTTTTAACCCTTTTCTTTGATGAAGTATCCATGCATGCATGCATATGATGATGTGCATGGACACATACATACATACATAGTATCATGGTTCATGATACACAAATGGTGGAAATGCAAGACTCACATGCTTGTAATTATGTATATATTTATTTATTTTGAGTTAAAGAAAAGATAATTCACTCATGGTTAATTATCCACATTTGACCACACTTAATCTAACTTTTAACCATGAGTTAATTTTCTTTTGGCTTTTTAACTCAATGATAAATATATAGATAATTACTAACCATGGTTTGAGGTGAGAATGGTTTAATATTGATTATTCATTCTCATCTCATAATTCATCACAAAACAATATTGAGCTCAAGCTTTGCCATTATCATCTTCTTCCTCATTCTCTTTCTCTCTTGAGTTTTCATTTGAGTGAGGTTGATAAAAAGGAAGGGTTTTGATTATAAAATACAAACCACCTCATTATTCTACACACATCTAGCCCATTTGTGTAGGGCATTTGCTATACTTCTTTCACAAATCTAGTAAAGCAAGGAGCTTTGGGAAAAAGGACTTCGGGAGGATCATCGTGGACAAGGAAGGACTCAAGCTATCCGTTCCAAACTCTCAAAAGTCTAAGGAGTCACCAAGGGAGGTCTACAATGGTTGTAATCTCTACACTTAGTGATAGATTCTCATTTTAGTATATGATACTTTGCTTGTTATCCTAAAATTCTAGTTAAGATTCTAGTTTAGTCTACTTAGCACCTTTAAAATTTAAATTGTGGCATGTGTGATGCTTCCAAACCCTAGATGAGGTGCTAGGTAAACCCAACAATGGTATCAGAGCTAAGCTAGAGTTTTAGAGTAACCTAGACGACGTTAAAAATCTCGAACGAACGAAACATATCGCCCGGAACATGCTCTCTGGAAATTTTTCAAAAAGTTGGATTTTTTCACATTAAAAATACTCAGAAAAATATGCAGGGAATTGTACGGGCCCACATGAAGAACGAAGCCCTAACTCGACCTAACGACCGCGGAACCGCGGCCAAAATGTCATTTTGCGGCGGTTCCGCGGCGCCGTTGGTGAGGTGTGAACTGAGCCTTCTTGTGTAGGCCCGTATGAGCTTGTAGCAGTCTCTGGTGTATTTTAATATTGCTTAAGTGTTAAGCTTTCTGAGAATATTTTGGGTGATTGATCGTTCGATCGAATGTTTTAACTGCTCCTAGTATTTGAGAATGTGATACAATAATTGAGAATGTAAATCTAACATTTCGGTCTCGGGTTTAATCGGAAATATTGTTGAATTATCCGACTTAATTTGAAAAGTGTTTTTATGGGAGAGACCTAAATGTGGGCTTTACATTGTTGGACATGAAATCTTTGATATGCGATATCTCGGGTTTATGATGTTTAAGGGCAGTTATGATTCCAATTGTTGTGGTTTTTCAATTTCTTTACTGCGACCGTAAGTGTAGTATGTGGTGTATCGCCGATTTCGTTGCTATACATCAACGACAATCGGGGTACGCATACTTGCTTACGTTGATGATATGAGATATTATGTATTGCTGAGATATGATGTGCAGGATTGTCGTGATGGAATAGCCAGGGGTTTTATCTGAGATGAGAGTTTTATTTTCATTCATGTATAAATCAATTGTATGTAATATTCTTTTATTTTGGGCACTTCCGGGTTGAGGATGTCGTCACCATTATTGTATATTATTTACTTTTCCGCATGACCGGGTTCTAGGGTTCAGTGGGAGGCCATCTCGAGGGGTCGAGACCGGGTCTCCTAAACTCTAGAATTGGTAGGGTCACTTGCCGCTCTCGTAGGGGTTTAGGGGTGTAGGCTTGGATATTCATCACGACCGTGGAATCCGTATTTTCTATTGTTGTCTTAATACAAATACGGACATCCTAGATATCCTTTTATTCATATGTGCTTCTGCTGTTGATATTCTGTGACGTGATTACTTAATATCTGAGACGAATGGATTATTATTATATATATGATATATAATAAAAGTTGCTTATGTTTTACACCCGCACTAGTCCCGCCCCGCTATGCCGTTAGTTAAGTAACCTAAAGGTACATAACGGGACACTGTGGCGAATGCGGATAGCATAAGTGTACGTTCTATTTTCGTTTTTTTCTGTGATGGCTTAGGAACATAAATGATGGGACTACATTAATAAGATTAATGTAAACAAAAAGAAACCTAAAGATTTTGTAGAATCATATTTGAAACTCACTCGGCCTTTTTATGAAAAATGCAAGTTTCAAAAGATGCAGAGCTTAAGCCACTCCTTTTCTAAATTGTTTTAATTCTACAACGGAATCAAGTTCAAAGCGTTAAAGGTTTTCATAAAAACCATCCGCAACCCTCCGTCATTTTAGGAAGCAGAGTACTTAGTATTTGTGCTACGTATGTTGATCATAGTCAAGACGTAGTGTACGGTAGCTAAGTGATGTCTTCCTACAAAGCATATGATGCGATCAGTTAGGAAATTCATGTGATTATGTTGATCATAGTCAAGGGTCATATGGGTGGGTCTAGTTAATCTCGAAATGACGGGTAGAAATTGACTAGTGCTTATGATATGTTGACCATAGCCAAGGTCATAAGCAGCTAGGGGTAAAAACCATATCGGGAGTTTCAAGAGTTGAAATTTGTAATGAGATTGCATACCATCTATATGATAGTTGGATCCCGATCCCACTGTGAGTAAGAGTTACTCCCAGGAGAGTTTTGCACTTTACAATTAGCTAATCCAGTAGGTGTCTAGAAAGGTGTTAACGGGGTTTGACCTCTGGGAAAACAAGGTTCATTTTAAGTAGGTCCGTGCGAAAGAACGGGGAACCTCCCTCAAAGTACCGACACTGACCTGGCTGACCGGTTAGCGAAACTGTAGAATGTAATTAATCCTGGCTAGTTTTCTTTTCAGGTTTTGAAAGAAAATTTGATAAAAAGTAGTAGGAAACATCGATTAGATAAGATAATACCCAATCTAATTCTTTGCAAGATAATTTCGCTGAGTGTATTCTTTTCTCTCTCCTAATGGCAGATACCGATGACGGGACTTAAGCTTCTTTTTGAGAAAAACAAACTAACAGGACCGAATTATAAAGAATGGTTGAGGAACTTGAACATTGCACTCACATATGATAAAGTATCATATGTCCTCACCTCCAAAGCCCCACCCGTCCCAGGACCTGAATCATCTGTTTCGGATAAGTAGATTCGAAAAACATGGGATATTGATTGTGACACGGACAAGTGCCTCACGCTAGCTTCTATGGACACTGTTCATCAGAAGCAACACGAGAAGATGGATGTACAATCCATCTTTCTTCATACAAAGGAGTTATATGCAGAGCATTCTCGGACTTTACGATACGAGGCATCTAAAAAGTTGTTTCAGATGCGTATGGACCCTCGCACATCAGTAGGAGAACATGTTTTGCAGATGATTGGTCTTATAGAAGAACTCGAGGACCTGGGATGGACCATGGATAATGAGCAATATACAAATATTGTTCTGCAGTTCTCTCCCCTCTGACTTTGCTCCGTTCATAGTAAATTTTAATATGAATGATTTGGAGAAATCATTGCCTGAACTTCTCAATATGTTGAGAAGTGCAGAGAGCACGCTTAAGACAGCGAGAACTCCCGCTCTGCTTGCTGGACCATCTTCCTCTTCCGTCCCAAAAGCTAAGGCCAAGGGAAAGAAGAAGAAGAAGAAACCCATCAAACCGAAAGATAGAGTTCAAAAGGCAAAGGGGAAAGACAAATCCGGGGCTACGGGAAGTGGAAAAGGGGAATGTTTTACTGCCACAAGTCGGGACATTGGAAACGCAACTGTGCTCTGTATCTAGCTGATCTCAAGAAGAAGAAGCATGCTGATGCTTCCGCTTTAGGTGTGTTTGTAACTGAAAACTGTTTTTCCATAAACTCTGCATCTTGGGTATTAGATACCAGTTCTGGTTCTCACATCTGCAATTGTATGCAGGTATTGAGAAACAGTAGTGTTTTGAAGACTGGTGACCCTACTCTGCGGGTTGGAAATGGTTCCAATGTACATGTTGTATCCGTAGGATAGTATCATCTGGGGTTGCCTTCGGGTTGTATTATGGTTTTGTACCCGTGTTATTAGGTACCTAGTATGCTATGTAATATAATATCCGTTTCTTTGTTGGACAATGAAGGATATCATTTTGTGTTGCAGAATAATGTTATGAACATTAACTTGAATCAACAGTTGATTGGGTATGGTACACTAAATAACGGTATTTACGTCTTGAACCAACACACTGTCTTCAGTATACAACATACTAATAAAAGAAAGTTTTCAGATATAAATGAGGCTTTTCTTTGGCATTGTAGACTTGGTCATATTAATGAAACAAGACTAAACAAGCTACATAAAGATGGATATTTGAATCATTTTGAATATAAATCTTATGCGACTTGCCGGTCCTGTATCAAAGATAAAATGACCAAAACTCCGTTTACTGGACACGGAGAAAGAGCTGTGGAACTCTTAAGCCTCATACATAGTGATGTATGCGGACCAATGTCTACACATGGTAGAGGCGGTTTTTCATACTTCATTACTTTTACTGCGGTGTTTTTGTTAAAGCATAAATCCGAAGCTTTCGAGAAATTCAAGGAGTACAAACTTGAAGTAGAAAAGCAAACAGGCTTGAGCATCAAGAAACTTTGATCAGATCGAGGTGGAGAGTATTTGAGTACAGAGTTTTCAGACTTCTTAAAAGAGAATGGGATTCTCTCTCAGCTCACTCCTCCTTACACACCACAGCACAATGGTGTGTCAGAACGGAGGAATCGTACCCAATTAGATATGGTACGGTCCATGATGTGTGATGCTGAGTTACCGCTTTCCTTTTGAGGATATGCATTGGAGACAACAATGTATCTGTTAAACAGGGTTCCAACCAAGACCGTGTCTACCACTCCATATGAGATATGGTGTGAAAAGCGACTATCTCTTAAAAGAGTTAGGATATGGGGTTGTCCGGTTTTTGTTAAAAAGCAGAATCCAGACAAATTCGAGAAACGATCGGTCATGTGTAAATTTGTGGGATATCCAAAACGTTCATATTTTTGGATATCTATTCTACCACAAGGAGGAACAAAAAGTGTTTGTTTCTCAGCATGCCGCATTTTTAGAAAATGAGATTTTTACAAATGGTACTGATGGCAATGCGGTAGAACTAGAAGAGGTTCTAGAGACACAAATTACTCAGGACGAATTGGCTGAAACTGATGTTGCAGTAAAACTTCAAGAACCTCAATCGCTCCGGAGATCTAGTAGAACTTCTCGCCCACCATAGAGATACTATGGGTTTCTCATTGATGGTGATAGAAAAGATTGCATCATGGATGATGATGATCCTACTAGTTTTCAGCAAGCTATCACGAGTGGTGACTCAGTGAAGTGGCTAGAAGCCATGAGATCCGAAATGGAGTCCATGTACACCAACAAAGTATGGACTTTGGACGTTGCACCTCCTAGGATAAAACCCGTAGGGTGCAAATGGATCTTTAAGAGAAAGATTGGTGTAGATAGACAGGTAGAGACCTATAAAGAAAGGCTTGTAGCGAAAGGTTTTCGTCAAAGACCAGGATTGGATTATGATGAAACTTTCTCTTCGGTAGCAATGCTTAAATCCATTCGGATCCTACTTGCTATTGCTGCTCACTATGACTATGAAATCTGGCAGATGGACGTTAAAACTGCATTTCTAAATGGTGATTTAGAAGAATGCGTTTATATCGATCAGCCAGAGGACTTCATTGACAGTGGGAGCAGCGGGAAGGCATGTAGGTTGCTTAAATCCATTTATGGATTAAAGCAGGCCTTGCGGAGCTGGAACATCTGCTTTGATGATACAATCAAAGAGTTTGATTTTATCAAAAATATAGATGAACCATGCATTTATAAGAAGATTGTAGGGAGTACTGTCACATTCCTCATATTGTACGTAGATGACATTCTCCTGATAGGAAATGATATTCCTATGCTACAATCGGTCAAATTATTCTTATCACAAAGGTTCTCCATGAAGGACCTGGGTGATGCCTCGTGCATTTTGGGCATCAGGATCTATAGAGATAGATCCAAGAGGTTATTGAGATTGTCCCAAAGAAAGTACATTGACACCATCCTAAAAAGGTTTAGCATGGAAGATTCTAAGCGTGATGCCTTGCCCGCTTGTCATTGAATCACTCTCTCCAATGAATTCTGTCCGAAGACAGATGAAGAGAGAGCTCACATGAGCATTATACCCTACGCTTCAGCCGTAGGATCTATAATGTATGCGATGTTATGTACTCACCCTGATGTAGCTTATGCACTAGCTGTAGTAAGAAGGTATCAATCCAACCCAGGGGAGAAACATTGGATAGCAGTGAAGAACATTCTTAAGTACTTGCGAAGGACTAAAGAATTGTTCTTGGTGTATGGTAATGGGGATCTCCATACAGAGGCATTTACCGATTGCAGCTTCCAAAGTGATAAGGATGACAGCAAATCTATCTCAGGGTTTGTATTTACCCTCAATGGAGGGGAGGTTAGTTGGAAGAGTTCCAAACAGGATACCGTTGCAGACTCCACGATGGACGCTGAGTATATTGCTGCAAATGATGCTGCCAAGGAAGCCGTCTGGATGAGGAAGTTCATCGCTGAACTAGGAGTAGTTCCAACTATTGTTGATCCAATACCATTGTATTATGATAATAATGGAGCTATGGCGTTAGCCAAAGAACCAAGGTCCCATCAGAAGTCCAGACACATCCTGAGGCGATATCATTTGATCCGGGAGATAATAGATCGCCAAGGGATCGAGATTCGGAGAGTAGATACAAAGAATAACACAGCGGATCCACTCACCGAGGCCCTTCCATAGCTGCAGCATGAGCGACTTTTTGAGATGTTGGGTATGAGATACGCCAATAATTGGCCTTAGTGAAAGTGGGAGATTGTTAGATATATGTATGCCCTAGAGACCATTATGTATATAGTGGATGCTTGGACATGTATATATGTATATAGATGACTTTCTTGCTCATCATGATAGTATGCTATCTGGTTTACTTTATCTTGACATGTTCATTTGATCATGCAAATTACTCATTTAGTACATGTTGATAAAACCCATAGGATATTTTCTTGACAACTGGGACTATGATGCAGATCATACTAGTGGGACACTTGTAGTTTATAAGCATATCCTTTAACTGTTCCAAGTCGTGGGTGTATCGAGACGGGGCATCGATATTCCAGAGTAGACTAACGTATACCATTCTTGTCCCATGTGATGGGCAATGGATGATCCTATATCCATCTAGTGTGGTGACACCAAAGATTGTATGCGGGTGCTCAGTGGAGACTAGGTACTGTCACGCCCCGCTTCCCAGTGTACGGGCAGAGGACGCGACGAGGCCGCTACGTATTTACTCTGAAATAAATACGCTAAGCGTATCTAAGCGAGACTGGGTACACTGAACGGACTCGCCAAGAACTCCTATGTGGTATTATATCTATCGTCGGATAGCAGTTCTCAGGTGACACTGGTACAGGTTAGTCTATAGACCCGAAATCGTCATAGAGTCTTGTGTGTCCTCCCACTGTACTTTGATCTCCACCCTACCACGACTCTACTGAGTCGTGCAAACAAGTGGATTTTGGGTACAGTCCCTAGGCACATGGAGGCAATGAGCGATAGGAGGGGTTTCTTCTCTCCCGGTATTGGGGGTTGATGTTGTGCTATGCTCGATTGGCTATAACAGGAAGTCTCTGGCCAGGGCTGTTGAGATTTACTGATAAGTGTTATCAGTAGTTTCTCGATCTGTTATGAGCTATACGCCGGCATGACTTATTGAGTTATTGGGGTTGACGATTCCATCCCTAGGCTCGATATGCAGCATATCTGACGAAGAGACCGGACTGTACGGTAAGTGTTGCCAGTTGGCTCGACGGGAGTTTTGACAGCTTCGCTTGTTTTCTTCTAATCGCTCAATACCCGGATGGCCATTACGTTTAGCTGGCCGCTTGCGACTTGTAGGTGTTTGATATGATCATCACCTACTGCCGGCGTATTGACGAGTCTTGGAGTCCCACAATGAAGTTTCCTAGCTCAGGCAAAAAGATGTGGGGTGCATATGAGATATGCGCGGGGACCCGATTAAATGCGTATATGTGATACCGTATATTAATCGGGCATTTTTCTATTGGTCGGGTCGTATGTGATATGACCGGTTTGTTAAATCAAGTGTTGATTTAGCATAGACTTTTAAATTAATTCTTTGTTTTAACCCTTTTCTTTGATGAAGTATGCATGCATGTATGCACATGATGATGTGCATGGACACATACATACATACATTGTATCATGGTTGATGATACACAAATGGTGGCAATGCAAGACTCACATGCTTGTAATTATGTATATATTTATTTATTTTGAGTTAAAGAAAAGATAATTCACCCATGGTTAATTATCCACATTTGACCACACTTGACCTAACTTTTGACCATGAGTTAATTTTCTTTTGGCTTTTTAACTCAATGATAAATATATAGATAATTACTAAACATGGTTTGAGGTGAGAATGGTTTAATATTGATTATTCATTCTCATCTCATAATTCATCACAAAACAATATTGAGCTCAAGCTTTGCCATTATCATCTTCTTTCTCATTCTCTTTCTCTCTTGAGTTTTCATTTGAGTGGGGTTGATAAAAAGAAAGGGTTTTGATTATAGAATTAAAACCACCTCATCATTCTTCACACATCTAGCCCATTTGTATAGGGTGTTTGCTATACTTCTTTCACAAATCTAGTAAAGCAAGGAGCTTTGGGCAAAAGGACTTCGGGTGGATCATCGTGGACAAGGAAGGACTCAAGCTATCCGTTCTAAACTCTCAAAGGTCCAAGGAGTCACCAAGGGAGGTCTACAAACGTTGTAATCTCTACACTTAGTGATAGATTCTCATTTTAGCATATGATACTTTGCTTGTTACCCTAAAATTCTAATTAAGATTCTAGTTTAGTTTACTTAGCACCTTTAAAATTTAAATTGTGGTATGTGTGATGCTTCCAAACCCAAGATGGGGTGCTAGGTAAACCCAACATTCTAGTTAAATCATATGCAACATTGTGCACTTGTTTAAAAAAATTTCAAAGTCCATTTTTAGAAACGACAGAGAACAGGGTTTCGAGTTCGCATGTTTCGGAGTTTTTCGGTTTCATGATTTATCTAACATCGTCTAATCTTCTAGTCTTGGCTCTGATACCATGTAAGTGTTTATTACCACCACCACTGGGTTTTACTAGTATCAAGCATGCCATTTTAAAAAATTTCGGGATGCTAATCAACACTAAACAAGATCCTAACTTGATAATTAGGTTTTTTAAGCATGATATAAAAAACTACACTAAGAGAACGTAACTACAACCTTTGTAGATCTTGTCCTTCTCTTCTCAAGCTCTGGGTTGTAGTCCCTACGACTCCTCGTAGCTCCACTTGAAGTTTGAACGAGCCACCTCCGTGATCTTCGTACCGAAGATGATCCACCCGAAGTCCCTCTAGCTCAAGCTACCTCTTCACAAAACTATCTTTTGTGAAGGAAACACACTACACTTGATTGCTAATCAAGTGTAGGATGGTGAAGTGGGATTGTGTTTGCTCACTAGGATTTGTTCAAACCTCTATGGTTCACATCACATGTGAGTGTTGGAGCTTTGAGGCAAGAGGAAGAAGAAGAAGAAGAAAAAATGTAGAGAGCAAAGCAAAATGAGCTAAGAAAAAAGGCTAAGTGTTGGCATGGCTCATATATTCTCTCCTCGCTTATTGAAGCATGGATTTAAAAATCCAACCATGCTTCAATAGTGATGGCAAATGAATAAAAAAATGAGCAAACCATGCTATGGACCATACCATAAATATCTCCACATTTTACACCACATTTTCTATTTTCTAAAAATAGAAAATCCATGCCTTGCTTCATACACACACACACACATCATATATATATATATATATATATATATATATATATATATATATATATATATATATATATATTATGAAGAAAATAATTAGTGAGCTAATATTAGTTAATATATAATTATATCAAATATAAATATATATCATATTATTAAATCAACACTTGATTTAATAATCCGGTTATATCACATATAATCGACTAATATCATTTATCTGTATATCACATTATCAAATCAACACTTGATTCGATAATCCGGTTATATCACATATAACCTAACTGATAACAAATAACCGCCAGATTAAAATACGGTATCACATACTCGTATTTAATCAGGCCCCCGCACATATCAGCTTATGTGCCCTACTTCGTTTTGCTTGAACCAGGAAACTTCTGTGTGGGACTCTAAAGACTCGTCAATACGCCAGCAGTAGGTGACGATCACATCAGTCACCCACAAGCCGTCAGCGGTACTAGCTGGACGTAACGGCTACCCAAGTATTGTGCAAATAGAATATCAACAAGCAAGCTTGTCCAAACTCCCATGAAGTCTATAGGTAACACTTGTCGTATAGTCCAGTCTCTTCGTCTGATATGTCACATATCGAGTCTGGGGGTGGAATCGTCAAACCCCGACAACTTGATAAGTCATGCAGATGTGTGGCCTATAACGGTACGAGAAACTACTGATAACACTTACTAGTAAATCTCATCAACATTCCTGGCCAGGGACTTCCTGTTATAGCCAATCGAGCATAGCGCAACATCAACTCCCTAAACCGGGAGAGACGAAACCCCTCCTATCGCTCATTACCTCCATGTGACTCGGGACTGTACCCAAAATCCACCTGTTTGCACGACTCCTTTGAGCCGTGGTAGGGAGGAAATCAAAGCAGAGTGGGAACCACACAAGACTCTATGACGATCTCGGGTCTACAAACTAGCCTGTACCAGTGCCACCGTAGAACTGCTATCTGACGATAGGTATAGTACCATCTAAGAGTTCTCGGCGAGTCCTATTCAGTGTACTCATTCTCTAATGAGCACCTGTGTACAATCTTTGATGTCAAACACCAATAGATATGGGATCAACCATCGCCCCATACAGAGTCAAGAAACGTACACACTAGTTTACTCTGGAATATCGATGCTCTGTCTCGATATTCTCTCGACTAGGAACAATTGAAAGATGTGCTTGTGAACTACCCAGGTCCTAGTAGTATGATCTGTATCATAGTCCATGTAGTAAAGCCAACATCGTAAGGGCTTTGTCAACATGTATATGAGAGACAGTATAATAATACAAGTGAACATGTTAAGATAAAGGCAACCAGATAGCATACTATCATGTCGAGCAAGAAAGTCCTCTATATATATGTCCAAGCATCCACTATAATATACATCAATGTACAATAATTCCCTCTAGGGCATACATATTCCTAACACCGAGGAATGCCTTAGAACAACTCATGGCACCTCGCGACCACACAACTCCTCACCAGACTAGTCGAAGGCGACGAGCTGCTACTATCTGGCTGTCTCCGACCACTCCGCGGATCCAAAGCCATCGCCAAGAGGCGACCAAGCAGTTTCCTGCTCGGCTCATCCACTGAAGGAAGCTTTTTTCCCAACCACTCCGCGGATCCAAAGCCCTCGCCAAGAGGCGGCCAAGCAGTTTCCTGCTCGGCTCATCCGCTGAGGGCAGCTTCCTGCCCGACCACTCCGCTGACCGAAAGCCCTCGCCAAGAGGCGGCCAAGCAGTTTCCTGCTCGGCTCATCCAATGAGGGCAGCTTCCTGCCCGACCACTCCGCGGATCCTAAGCCCTCATCTAGAGGCGGCCGAGCAGCTTCCTACCCGGCTCTTTCAAAGTCCAATTCATACGCGACGCACGATCAACTATCACCTCGACTCCGGGGTGAGTGGAACACCGACTTATCTATACTTAGGGTTTGTTCGATTTATATACGCGACCCACGATCGTCACCTCAACTCCGGGGTGAGTAGGATGCCGACCTACCTATACTTGGCATTCGTTTGATTTATATACGCGACGCACGATCGTCACCTCAACTCCGGGGTGAGTGGGATGCCAACCTATCTATACTTGGTGTTCATTTGATTTTTATATGCAGCGCATGGTTATCAACTCGGCTCCAGGTGATGGCAGGCACCGGTTTACCTATGACTTAGCTTTCACTAGCTTGTACGTCGTGCTCGCCCAGCACTCGACGCCCAACTTTGCATGTGCTGGGTGTCCACTGGACACCGACCTATCTACACTTGCAAAAATAGAAGCACTCTGAAGGCGATATAAAATATTTGTGGATCAATATACTTATGTGCTAAAATTACTTTATTTATATCCAAAAATTTTATACAAGGTACTATGGGCTCCCCAGCCTTACAAAATGCCCGGAGGCTTACAAAATTTAGTGACCGAGGCAGGTTAGCTCAAACAGCCTTCTCGGCCGCCACTTCCCTTTGCTCGGTGCCTCCTTCTGGAGCTACGATCGCAACGTCCGGCTTGGCGCCTCGCCTCCGCCTACCACCTCGCCTCCCCCGGCCAGCTCGGCACCGCCCCCCTGTGGCGCTTCCTCGGCTAGGGGATACTTAGCACAAAGCTCTTGATCTTCGAACCTGGGCATGGCTTTCTTAACGGCATCGAGGGTGTTGTGCCACCCGACGGACGCGGAGTCAGCGAGGTCGAGGAAGAACTGGTCAAAAGTCTTGTACTCTTCCACGGCCCTTTCCACTCTTCCCTCCGCGAGCTTCGCCGCCTCGCAAGACGCCTGAGCATCCCACTTGAACGAGTCCCTCTGCCTCTTTAAGGCATCGAAGATCCCATTGACCTCCCCTATCTGGGCCTGGATAGCCCGGTTAGATTTAGTCAGGAGCTGATGGGACTCCTTCAACTTGGCGACCGTTAGGCCCTCCGCGACCAACCTCGAATTAAGGAGGGTCGCATTCTTTTCCGCCTGTTGCATCCGGGTGAGGAGCTCTTCTTCTCACGAAGAAGATTCGCCCGTCTTCTTCATCACCGGGGCCACCTCCTCGGACTCCATTGCAGCGAGGAGAGCGCAATGCTGGAGGACCTGGGAAAATGGGAGCTGTGTTAGGAGATAAAAATATATATGTATATAGATGTACTTGGAGAAATTATGAGAGAGTTACCAACCTGAACGGTTTCCTGAGCTATCGCCGCCACTTGTGCCTTCATGGTGCCTCAGGGGATCTTGGTCCCCCGCTGCCTTCTCTATGTCCGCCAATAAACTGTCAGCCATAGAGAGCCCCAAGGGCATCTCGATGCAGAAGTCGCCCTCCTGCACCTGAATCCCAGCCTGAGGGGCCGAGAAACCACCCTTTTCTTCCTCTTGAGTGGGGATTCGGCAGAAGACGGCGCTTCCATTCTAGCCCGGGGGGCGGATCTCGCATATGCTTCTATCCTCCCCCGCGGTGTTCCTCCAGAATGGGGGGCGCTGCGGGAGCCTTAGCTATATGTGCTTGCCGGGGAGCTGCACCCGGAGAAGGCCGGGATGAGCTTGTGCCGCCGCCCTTCCTCCCCAGGGCCTTAGCGGCCATGGCAACCATAATCTTTGAGCGATCCATCGGCTCTGCAAGATACCATAAGAAAATATCAGCAACCAAAGAAAAAAATAGCAACTAAATTTAAGCAAGTCTAAATAGATCGGCACAAGCCCTAACTCACCCACGAAGCACGCAGGACTGAGTCCCGCCCAGCTCAAAGCCTACTCGGAAAGCAGGACATCGGCCCGCTGGATCGGTTCCCATTGAGACACCATTCTTGCCTCGGGTGCATTTGACTTCCTAACTCTAGGACAGTGGGCCCTATGCCACTTGTTGGGAACCGACCAATCCTCCCCCTCCGGTGGCCCAACGAAGACAAACTTCTTCTTCCACTCGTGGATGGAAGAAGGGACGACCCCTACCCCCGAACCAGCAGCCCTACCCTTATGTTTTTTGAATGAAAGATACACCCAGCTTGGTTCGTCCTTGCTGGTACCTGGGTGATTTTATAGAAAAGGAAAGAAAGGAGTAGGCTCAAATTAAAGAGGATCCGATCAATTTTCAACCGGACCAGAAACACGAGGAGGATTCGGCGCTAGCTTTCCCAGGGCGAGACGGAAACAATGGAGCACGGCACAAACCTCAAGCGAGAAGGGCAGACGCATTCCTTCCCGGAACGCTTCCAAGTACAGGGCAATCTCTTTGCCCTGTACCTGGTCTGCCCGCTCGCCCTCCCTGGCCAAACGGAGTGAATAGCTAGAGGGTATATGAAAATAGGCCCGGATGTCAAAAAGCTCATCTAGACGGTTCAAAACTGAGGGCGTATCGCGGGTATTCCCGATGCGCGCCTTGGGGGCCCTTTTCGCCCCCGACGACGAGGGACGAGGGCGTCGTTCCTCCTGGGGGCGAGCCTGACACAGAAGACGAGGATGAAGAAGAAGAAAAACTCTCTCGGCTATCGAAAGCCGAGGAGGAAGAAGACCCGCTGGGCTCGGCTTCAGAAACTGAAGCCTCATCGCCCGACTCAACCCCTACTACGTCAATAGATACTTTGGAGGAAGACGTCTAACCTGATTCAAGAAAGGTATGGCCGAGAAAAAGTTTTGACAGTTGAAGTTCCCGCCTAAGCGAATGTGCGCCGGGCAATTTTCAGACGACAAGAGATGGCTAGGATAAAGTAATGGCCGTGGGATGAACCCCCTATTTATACACTCAGTAGTAAGGCATCCAACGGCCTGCATCCGTTCCCGCCAAAACGAAGCGTCACACTAAGCGGCCACCGAGACTCCACGTGGCAACCGGCTATTGGACACGTCCCTTCTCGCCAGGATTCGAGTGATAGCCACCCACATCCTACCACCCAATGGAGGACACGTGGCGCGTAGCCCAACCGGCCGAGTGAACGAACGGCGCCCCCCTTTTTAGGCGCAATCATTTCACTGATACACCGACATCACCAAAGATACGCGCGGGAACTGAGGCGCTTCGCGAGCCGCCACGTGGATATAGGGATTCAAGACAAGTAGCCGCCAAACGGCGCATCTTCATCCGACAACCCATTGCAGAGGAATTTTAGGCTGAATCGTCAAAACCGGACTTACCACTCTCAACCCCAACCCATAAATAGGTCAGGGCGAAAGTGGGGGGCTAATGATGAGGCTCATAAACGAGTATTCCCCAGATCACGACACGTGGCGGATGACGTGTCATCCGCTAAGCCTGCTAGACTCCTGGGGGCTACGGAGCTGGAACAAGTAGGGGCTACGGAGCTGGAACAAGTATGATGCATCGGGGACATTCTTCGGCACCTCGCCTCCGAGGTTGCATCCGACCTTTCAGGAACATCTCCAGAGTACCTTCCTAATTTCGCCTAAACGACCATCCGACAGCTCTCCTCCGAGCAATCTTACAGCCGAGCTTCCTCGGCCACCGAGCTATCCACCGAGCTAAGCTTTCTCGGCTTTCCTGTTCAACCGAGAGCACGGAGCCCAAGCGCCCTCATAAAGGCTCCGTGTATCTCGTCACGACGAGATCTCCGCCGCTCCACGACCCGCATCTCGTGCTAGCGTAACGGCTCCATGTATCTCGCCATTAATAAGCGTATCCCGCCATTAATAGGCATGTCCCACCATCAGCGCGAACATGATGCAGAGACGTAACGGGCGGCGAGAGTCTCGCGCTGGTCCACTTCATGCGACCACTATATAAACCCCCTCCACCAGACGATCCAGGTAAGTCAAATCGATTCCAATACGCTGCTATGATGCCCCTATACCTCGGTACTTACTTGGTCGTCGGAGGGTCCTACGGTGGTTCCCCACCCCGAGACATCCCTTGCAGATAGCCCGGCGTCAGCGGCATCCAACAACCCATTGAGATCCACACATTCCATTCTCACTCTCAATCACAACCATTCAGAATCATTTGCAATAAGATCGATGGAGGACAACAACTGAGGAAGATTTCGACTTACATCAAATAGAGAAATATATGTAAGTATCTATGAACTATAAATTTGACCAAGAAATCAAAGAGTGCACTTAGCATAGCATTCAAATTAAACTCAGTCTCGGTTTATGGCTTGCCTATCAATTATTAATTAATAATTAGGCATTGCTCGGTGCCAAGCTGCAACTTTTACAATATTAAATATTCAACTACTTCTTGATATATACGATCTTTGAACAGAATTCCCTTGTAAGACATTTATATGTTTGCTAGCTATTCATAAAGTCTTCAAATTTTTCCTCTGATTCGATTGTGAGAGAAGTCACGGTAGATTGTGCTTTTGTTGAGTTTTGAGTACGAAAAGACTCGTGAACTTGTTAGTTTATTAATTTGTTTCATGGTATATAAAAAATAATGTTAATTACAGCTAATCACCCTTGAAGTCTACTTATAATATGTTGATATATTATATACATATAATAGTATATTATAGGAAAAGGATATTGAATAATCATGCAACTTGACTATGCACAGCACACAAAAGAAAGGATAACCACAAGACTTCTGAAACCTAATTTCTAGGCTAAACTCAAAAAGTTGTAACCTTGACTTGTTTGGCGAGCAAAACGGAAATTTCCAAATCTCAGAAACTCGAAACCCTATTTTTCTGTACTCTAAAGAAAGTGAGGTTTCGCAAAGTTTCGTGCTATGTATCTCTCATTATTCTCTCTTCTGTGCTTAAAAAATAGTTAACTTAATAGAAACCTTGGTTTGATAAACCAGGTTGCCAAACGATCCTAGAGTTTACGTGATGGAGGTCTGGATCTCCTCCAGATGTTATCTTCCGTTGAACTCTGCGAGCGCTGATGAACGGCTGAGATTGAGTTGGCGGGCTGACCCTTGGAGCGTGTGGATCTCAATGGGCTTGGATTTGAGGTTGAGCCTGAGCCGAGCTACCTGCAAGGAAGTCCAGGAATGGTTGTGCCACCGAGGACTCTCCGACGATCAAGTTAGTGGTGCAAGTTGGGTAGAGTAACGGCTTAGTGGAAAGAATTGCGTCCCTCGATCGTCTGAGGGAGGGGTTTATATAGAGGCAGCAATGGGCTGGCAGACACGAGAATCACGCCGGCCGTTACGCCCGCGCGATGGGCGGGATCCCCCATTTATGACGAGATAAGCTCGTTAATGGGGGATCGTGATGGCGTGGAACGCGGGAGCGTGGGTGGCGGTTATCTCGCGCCTGGAGAGATTCGCGGAGGCGAGGTGGATGCGCCTGCGATTGGTGTTGTTGGTCGGTCGATGAGACCGAGAAAGATGAACTCGGCTGGAGGCTCGGGGACGAGTGTGAGGCCGAGGAATCTTGGTTCTGCGATAGCCCGGAGGCGAGCTGTCCCTCCCGAGGAGGCCAATTGTGCAGGGGGCTCGGAGGCGAGCCAACGGTTGTTTGTAAGACGGGCATAGGAGTGGTGTGGACGGTCGCAGAAGGCCGGCTACGTCTATGGGTCGCAGGCCCGGGGTATTCTTCCGACGTACCGTTCTTGGTCCTTTCTTGCAAGTTTCGTGACAGGTCATCTGTCACGTATCACGATCTAGGAAATCATTGATATCGAGCATCATCATTAGCCCCCCACTCTCGTCCCGACCCGCTCACAGGTCGGGTCGAGAGTGGTCTGCCGGGTCACCCGAGGTGAGCTCCTTTTCGAAGATATCGTAAGTGCGTATTCCCGGGAAATCAACCGTATTTTCTTGATGACGTCAGCGGATCAGGGGTCAGATCTTACGTTAAAGAGGAAGCGTCGGATAGTGCGTAAGTTCGTCGAAGCGACAACCCATGTATCTGGCGCTGGTTGGCTGACGCGACGGGCCGCAGGTTTCCCGCGCCCGATGGGGTGCGACCAATGCGTGCGCGACAGGTGGAGCGATGGTGGCCGTCGAATGCGAAGAGTTGTTTTGGCGGGAGATGACTGTCGCCGTTGGATGTGTACGCCAGCATCTATAAATAGAGGTAGGATCCCCATCAGGGCTCATACCTCTTCATAATTTCCTCGTCTTGAGTCTCGTCAGCTCGGCGCTCTCCTTTTTATGTCGGGATATTTGCGTTTTCTCTTCCGAGGACTCATCCTCTTAAACTGCTTCTTCTGAGTCGAGCATGTTTCCCTCCTAGGCAGAATAAATGGACCGATCCAGGATTCTTGCTGCCCTCGGTGCCCCGTCCCAGAAGAGAGTCGGGGGCGTGGTCGTGCCTCGGGCTGACCGGAGCTCCGCACCAAGGGCGTCGCCAGCGACAAGGCCATCTGCCTCGACCCGAGCCCCCGATAATTGCCGTGGTGGCAGTAGGGAAGCGGAAGAGGACGAAGACGAAGTTCCTCTTAAGAGGAAGAAGACGGTCTCTCGCGCGCCACCGACTGTGATTCCCGAGGGGATTCCTGTGCAGAAGGGGGACGCTTATTTCGTAGTCCCATCCGGGCTTTCCGTTGTTAACAGCCTGCTCGCTGATATGGAAGAGTCGGCCGGAGGAAAGATTCCACGGGGGACCCTGAAGGCCCAAATGGCAGTTATAGCTCAGGAGGCGGTGCAGGTACGTACTCCCTTATGTGTTATTTTGAGCGCCCTTTTCTAAGTTCGAGCGTCTTTAGGTCTCTCTGTTGTTTTTCAACAGGTCATTCAGCACTGCGCCCTTGTTGCTCACATGGAGGTCAAGGAGATTGCCCCTGCTATAAGGCTGGCGGGGGAGTCGTCTTTGTAGGACGAGGACCTGCGCCTCCAGCTGCGTCAGGAGAGGGAGTGGATGGCCGTCCTCGAGGCCCAATTGGCCGCCGGGGAGCTCACCGTCTCAAAATGCCGGGAGTCCCATCGCCAGCTAAGTGAGTCCCACCGAGCCATCGAGGCTAAGTTGGAGGAGCTGGCCGATCGCTATGCCGTAGTGAAGAGGCGAGGGACACCAGCCGACGGGATGTCGAGGCTGCGCTTCAGGCGGCGAAAGTCGCCGAGGTTCGATCTCGAGAAGCGGTGGCCGATTACAAGGAGTCGGACCAGTTTTACGCCGACCTCAGCGAAGCCTCTGCCATGGCATGGTACGAAGCTCTTGATGCCGTCAAGGCGCAGTTTCCGGAGTTTGCCGACGGTGAGCTCCGCGCTCGGGTCCCACTTTCGGTGGTCATGCCTCCGGCAGATGGTGATGAGGGATGGGCTGTTGCTGAAGCGGAAGCCCCGGCCCCTTGGGATGGTACCGAGGAAGGTGAGGTCCAGGCGGGGCCTGCGGCCTGAACTTTTTGGCTTTTCTTTTTTCTTTTTCTTTTTGTATGCCTCCGAGCAATTTGGTAAGGCTGGGGAGCCCGGAATTCCTTGAAAAATATTTTGGAAGTTTGAATGAAACTTAGTCTTTTTTCTTCTGCGTGAAAATGCTTTTCCTGCGTGAGTACTTGAGCTTGTCAGTTCTGCCCTCGATCAAGCGTTAGGCCGCAGGTCGATGGCCGGTGTTTTAGATAACGATCGCCCTTCGAGTGCTTGTCAATTAACCACTATGTAAGAAGGTCGGTGTCCTCTAGCCCCCGGAGTCGAGGTGGTGATCGTTTACTTGAATATTGTGGAGGAACCTTTGTTGCAAGAAGGTTGCTGCTCTACAAAGAATTGGCCGAGCGTTGTTGCTGCTCGGTGCTCCTTGGTCAGGGTTTTGATCCTTAGCGTAGATGGATAAGGAGTTACTATTCATACCAGAATATTGCATTTTAATACCTCTCATTCTTTATCTATTTTGTTATATATCGATACTATTAACCAGTGTATGCTCAGTAATACAGATCACAGGTATCCGTGACAAAATACTGGAAATACACTTAAAATCACGGATATATCATTTGTGAGCCGAAACTGCAACCGAAACTGGAAACTGACCGATATTCCAAGAGTTTCTTTGTGTACACACTTTTTATCTAAATGGACCAACACAATACAAGTGTGTATACAAGACTTTTTGGCATGGACTAGTGAGGGGACTGCCCAATGCAAGGAACAAGTGGGCATGTGAAGTGATGTGGAGTTAATGCATAAAGTGTTGATGTGATTTGTATCATCAAGTTTCCCTCTAAGCCCTGAGTGCAACACAAATTCAAATTGACAAATCTAACAGCACCAGAGTGATATTGGGGACAACACAAGTCAACACACCAAGCACGAGACCAGGGGCTTGGATTTCAACCGAGCACATTTCCTTTATGGCCGAGCTGGCCGGCCCCCCTGCTCCAGTGGGCCCCAGTTTTTCACAGTCCCTCCCTTGCTACCACATAAGCTCATTTTTATTGTTTTTTTAAATTTCTTTTGAGCCTATATAAGCAGGCCAGTGAGCAAGGGATCAAGGGTCTATTCTTTGCCTCATTTTGGTTACTCTCAAATTTTGTTTTTGTTCTCTTTTAGTTCTCTTGTACATAGCTAAGCTAACCCTTTGAGTTCTTTGCCTTAACTCGATCTTGCAACCTCTTCATTGAGCTTGCAAGTTTAAGTTTTGGTTATCGATCTCAAGGGTTGTATCATTCTTGAAATTTAATAAAGCTCTCTTTTATGCCTTCATATTCCCTTGGGTTCTTTGTCTTCACTTGATCTTGCAAACTCTTAATTGAGCTTGCAAGTTTAAGTTTAGGTATTTGAATCCATGGCTTGTATTGTGCTCTTTGGTTCCTAGTAAAGTATTGTGCTCTTTTCATTACTTGCTCTTTAATTACATGCTTTACTTACTTGCAATTTACTTTCCAAGTCATTTACTTTCTTGCTCTTTTCATTACTTGCTCTTTAATTACATGCTTTACTTACTTGCAATTTACTTTCCAAGTCATTTACTTTCTTGTGTTGCTCTTTTCTTCTCTTTGTTTCTCTTTTCTTTTACTCTTTTTTGGTTTGTTCTTGAGATGGTTGTAAATATGTGTTGTTAGTAAAAGAATACGATATTGTAAGTTAAGGATTTCGTTTCCCATTCCTTTTCCCGTTATTTTCCACTGAACTCCGCCCAAACGTTACGCAAGCGCTCCGTTAGGCATCCTGCCCTACCAAGGTATCGGTGATTCCTAACCGCGATCGGTTGCGTTCGGTTTGGACGGAGGCGAAAGCAAGAGACAAGAACAGACGGACAAGGGTCAATAAACCGGATTTCTTATACCGTGCTTAAATACCCTAATCCCCGTTGTTTCCGATTGCTCTAGCTTCAATTGGTCAAGACTTGGCTCAAAGGTTTGAGTACGAATTCACTAGCTTACACTATTGTATCTTTTCCTAACAAGCTTTATACTTTGCATATAATACATAGGATAGATACGACCTTTCCTCCCACGCGCATTAACTCGTGAAAACAAGAACTTAAAACGCTCCGTCTCCCTGTGGATCGACCCGTACTCATCGCGGCTAGCTGCAAAGCGACACCGTCCTGATTGCGGTTAACTTTAGCACTTCAAATACACGACACGCCAAAAGCGTGCCAATCAAATGGCGTCGTTGCCGGGGAAACGATAACGTTTTTATTCTTGTTATTTCGGGTTAATCTTGTTAATAACCATCTAACACTTTTCTAAAAACAAACTAAAAATTTCAAAAAATTCAAAAACCAAAACAAAAAAACTAACAAACTAACATTTTTGTTCTCTGGATTTCTTACCTGCTAGCACTCTGGATCTGAACTAAAAAAATAAACAATACCAGGCAAGGCACTAGTGGAACACTGAGACAGCTGTTGAAATTTGGAGCCCTACTTCACAAAGAGAACCGGCGACATACCCAATTAAACTGAGCTCGCCGGCCTGTTCACCTCCTTTTGTCTCCAATTTCTCCTCTGTGCTCTAGTGTTCTGTTTTTATCCCATTTTTATTACTTGTTTTTTATAATTTTCTGTGTGCAGGTATTTGGGCATTCATATCGCTTTTCCGCACTAATATCTGTTTTTCCGACATTTCAGATTTTTGCGGATTTGCGAACTGCGACTGTGGGGAGCAAAGTGTACATTCAAAATTAAGGTGATTGCTAAATACAGTGCCAAACATCCGGGTAGTTTGACCCGCGCAAGCGAACTTTCCAAGCTATTCGGATTTAACTTCAACAGGGGTTTCTTAACCCAAAAAAAAATTTATCGGTAAATACTTTACTAACACCTTCTTCTCAAATCCGACGCATCCACTATAATATCTTTGCAGGATTCTTTGCAAGTTCGCTTTCAAACGCCAAAATTTACTAACCCGTATTTGTTGTAGTGCCGTGCTTAATATAAAAAATGATTGTTTGATTCTTTGAATTTTTATTGAATTGCGCATTGCATACATTAATACGGACTTAAGGGCAAGCGAACCCCACAACATACGGTAAAGAATTTCATCACCTTTTCCGTGGCCCACAAATCACGATAATGAGCATAACATTTACCCGCACAAATTTTTAAAAGGAACTAGACTTTAAGCCTTAAGGACTCCGCGCTCACTAGGAGAAGTTAACTGTGTTTAGAACACCACTTAAAGGTATATCGTTCACGGGGTGTCTAGGAAAGTGTTAACGGAGAAACCGCCAAAAGAGAAAGGGTTATCTAATTAAGGACTTTCGCGAAAGTGTCGGAAAACCTCCCCTTATCTATGCACTTACCTGGCCTCGTGATCAGTATATCTTGAGCCCGTTTCTCGACACAGTTTTACTTCGACAATCAAGTTCTGGAGCAGGTCTAGTTGACCTAGGTGAACCCTAGACCGATTAGGTGTGTGGTATTTTGTGTCGTGTTTTTTTTTCCAGGTTCTTTTTTTTTGTATATTTCATTCTTTTAACTAACTAAAAAATATATATAAAAAAATCACATTCTTTTTCCTCTCCTTTTTCTTCTTTTCTTCATATCATGGGTACTCCACCCAGAAAAACTCTTGCCGAACTTTGGTACCCACAACCAAACATTACTTCTTACGGTTCTTGCTTTGGTCAAACTTCGAACGATCCATCCATGCCCAAACTTTCTTTGAAAGATCGGATAGATGCGTCCAGGACGAACAACTGGACTCCGCAATCCACTTTGTATCAACCGTTTCAACCTCCACATTTTTACGTTGATACCCCTTTTGAGAGTCCTGTTGTAACCTCTAGACCTATGTCTATTGCTGAATGAATTAAACAATCTCGTAGCCGATCTTTTACTCCTTTCCACACTTCAAATTCTTTGGATCAACAATTTCATTCACCTTCTTATCCAAATGTTGATCCTACTCCTGTCCAACCATTCAATTCCTATCAGTCCTACCCGACTTTTACACCTTCCCTAGACATTGCTTCTGAACAGCCTTTTGGGGGTTTTCAGTATCCAAACAACTTTGAATTTTTTACTGAAACCCCTTCACAACCCATGTCTAGTCTGGAACATTCATTAGAAGACTTTTGGGTAGCATCGTACCAACAGATAATAGATTTGAATGCGTCCATGGCCGCCCTTATACAACCTAGTGACCCGGTAGCTAGTTTTCAACTAGCTCCAAATTTTTCAATGTATGATGAGACGGTAGGACAGGTTGAGAATTTGAGTGGAGAGAGTGAGCTGTACACCCTTCCAAATCAAACTTACCCGTTCCAAATTGAATCCCACAACTCCGATTTTAAATGTCTATCTAGTGTCCCAAATGATTCACCAGTTGAAGATAGAACGTTTAATGAGTTGTGCGACTTTGTAATGTTTGATTTGCCCGATTGTGAAGGGTCCCTTTTGAGTGAAATCAATCCCAACCCTTTTGACCTCTAACCTCTATCCTACAACCTGAATTGATTAATATCCATGCTTTTGATGAGGTGTCTGAGAAATTTGATTTTCACTTGATTGAGGATATCGACGCTGGGGATATTTTGGATGATGAACCCGCAGTTTTGGGTGAGTTTCTCTCTCCACTTCATCATCCCGAGTCATTAACTGTTGTTCCCGAACTTCATATGCGTCTTGATTTTTATGAGTATTGCATGGATAAGCTGAATTTTGAGGATAGCTTTGAAGATGAACCAGTTTTAGTTGATGAGTCAGATTTTCCAATTCATCATATCCCTTTCATTGACTGTGTACACCCTTCTGAACCTTTAACCGACAATCTTCCTCAAACACTCCCCTCTATCCTTTCCATCGTTCCGACCTTGGAAGAAACCGCATCATTTTCATTTACTATATCTGGTTTACCAAGTTCGGCGTACCCATGTTTTCTCACGAATCTTGAGGGATTCGACCACATTTCTCGATGGGTTAATAGATTAGTATAATCACTTGTTACACATCGGTCATCACAAATTGTACTAATTTATTCACTCCATTTCCACCCTTAAGTCCGTATTCCATTTTTTCCCGTCCTCCATTCTTCTTCTCATATACCAGAACCGTATACCACTTCTATCCCCATACGGTCCCGCGTATTATCTATTTCTTTCCTCACCATATTCTTTCACCAGCCCGGGCCTTATCCCGATAGAATTTTTGAATGGTTGGTGCTCACTTTTTGCCTGTGTAAGGCCTTGTATAGATTAATATTGTTCTCTTTCCCCCCTACTCCTGAACTTCACTGCTTAAACAGTGGCAACACTGTTTCACTTAAGTTTGGGGGAAACCTTTTGATGTATATATTTTTGGTTTGCTTTTTGCTTTGTATATATTTTTCTTTTAGGGAGCGCCGGCAATTTTGACCCTCTTGGTATAGCCTGACAGTGAGGGCACTGTCAAGTTTAAGTTTGGGGGTGTGCTCGGTAAGCTTTCTACCTTCGCATTCATTTGTATATTCTGCATTTTCATTCTTATTTAAAAACCCATAAAAATCGAAAAAAATTACAAAAATATAAAAAACTTTGTCGTCAAGTTAGTTAATAAGGTAACCTAAATTTTTATTCCGAAAATTTAGTTGATACGTTAGAAATAACTAAATCCTAGGCTTAGGAATTGAAAACCCTAAAAATAACCCTCCTTCTATTTAACTTTGGTAATTATACGTTCTTATAGGTTTTTTTTATAGAAGTAGGTAATCTTGAGTTCAGTTCTTGAGTTAAGTCGAGATGAAGGGAAAGTATTGAAACTTTACTGAAAGATAAGTCTGAAAAATAATTTCTATTCTTAAGTCCAAACTTAGAAAGTATATACCCTACAAACTGCACATACACGCATCTTGAAACTTGGGATAGTAAAGGATACCTAGAAATACTCTTGCCTGAAAACCTAGTATGAAAGAAAAAACGGTATTTAAAGCTAAACACCAAAGAGCATCATTGAAAAATATATCCGGTCTTGAAAAAGAAAAATAAATAAATAAATTCAAAACCTGGAAACTGCTATTTACGCTTTAAGCTCACACATTCAGTAATCGGCTGTTAGTGCCTCAAGAAACATTAATAGTCGCATGAAAGGTGTGTGAGCAAAACCGTCCATCATTAATGAAAAGAAGTAGTATTAGGTATTAGGGCAAGGGTACTATAGCTTGAATTGAATTCTTAAGTGTAGGGGTGAATAATTTACACACACGTAGGGATATACAATCGATGTTTGGATGAAAGATAGAAATAAAGAATAAGACTTATGTTTTCTGTAAAGTCGATAAAAAACCCTGATTTAAGACTGCACTTTAGAAGGAAAACTCAGGAGATACCAACATCTTTCTAAACTTTTTTTGGAACGTATAGGATTTAAGGTTAAATAGATAGGAGGTGTGAAACATAAGGGTTGGATATTTCTAACTTAGGATAATAGAATTTCTAACCTAGATACTAAACTGTAAGAGTAGAATCGATGTTAACTTATGAAACTAGCTTGACGGGATTTTGTGGATGTAATCCGCTGAAAACCCTCAGGAGACAACACTCCTCATACTAGTGACACCTAGAGGTTTAACGGCTTGTTGCACGCGCTCAGTGCAATCGCGTTCCCAGCGAAAGTGAGGCTAGGATTTTGTTTTACTCGGGACGAGCAAAAGATAAGTTTTGGGGTATTTGTTCATACCAGAATATTGCATTTTAATACCGCTCATTCTTTATCTATTTTATTATATATCGGTACTATTAATCAGTGTCTGCTCAGTAATACAGATTACAGGTATCCGTGACAAAATACTGGAAATACACTTAAAATCACGGATATATCATTTGTGAGCCGACACTGCAACCGGAACTGGAAACCGACCGATATTCCAAGAGTTTCTTTGTGTAACATATGCTTGTGTACACACTTTTTATCTAAATAGACCAACACAATACAAGTGTGTACACAAGACTTTTTGGCATGGACTAGTGAGGGGGCTGCCTAATGCAAGGAACAAGTGGGCATGTGAAGTGATGTGGAGTTAATGCATAAAGTGTTGATGTGATTTGTATCATCAAGTTTCCCTCCAAGCCCTGAGTGCAACACAAATTCAAATTGACAAATCTAGCAGCACCAGAGTGATATTGGGGACAACACAAGTCAACACACCAAGCACGAGACCAGGGGCTCAGATTTCAACCGAGCACATTGCCTTTGTGGCCAAGCTGGCCGGCCCACCTGCTCCAGTGGGCCCCAGTTTCTCACAGTCCCTCCCTTGCTGCCACATAAGCTCATTTTTATTGTTTTTTTAAATTTCTTTTGAGCCTATATAAGCAGGCCAGTGAGCAAGGGATCAAGGGTCTATTCTTTGCCTCATTTTGGTTACTCTCAAGTTTTGTTTTTGTTCTCTTTTAGTTCTCTTGTACATAGCTAGCTAACCCCTTGAGTTCTTTGCCTTAACTTGATCTTGCTGGCTCTTCATTGAGCTTGCAAGTTTAAGCTTTGGTTATTGATCTCAAGATACAATGAAAACTAGGTTCTACTCACTAGAAAATTTTACATTTATAAAATATACATCTATGAAAACCATAAAGACGATAATTAAATACTTGAGGTGTATTTTGAAATTATATCAAAACTACTTTTTACATAAAACCCCCTCAAGTTACACTAAATTACAATAAGTGTTAGCTATAGTGCCCTCAAGTCAATTATTGTAATCGCAGGCACGCGATTAGATGATTGAGGGAGGACCTATATAGATAGAACAATCTTACTCAAAATGATATTATGATATCTGGTTTATCTTTATCATCATGTACATACTTTAGATGGTATTACAGTTCACCATTACATATTGATAGAGCCCTTAGGATTCATGCTTGACTACCAGCATTATATGGCGATCATCTACGTAGGAGTTGGGTAGTCTATAAGCACATCTTTAAAAGTCCCTAGTCGTGGGAGTATCGAGACTGGGCATCGATACTCCATAGTAGACTAGTGTGTACTGATTGAGACCCTGACGAGGGGCGGTAGCCGGTCTGACAAGCCATTGGTGTGAGTTTGTTCACCTAAGATAGTATGCAGGTGCTCGTTGGGTTATGAGTACACTGGACGGACTCGCCGGGAACCTGATAGTTGGTATTATACCTATTGCCAGATAGCAGTTCCCAGGTGACATGTGTACAGATTAGTCTATTGACCTGAGATCGTCATTTGTCTCATGTGAGTTCCCACTGTGCTTTGATTACTACCCTACTACGGCTCAAAGGAGTCTTACAAACAGGTTTTAGTTGGGTACAGTCCCGAGCCACATGGAGGCAGTGAGCGGATCATCGGGGATTCGTCTCTCCCGGTATTGGGGGTTGATGTCGCGTTGTGCACGGGTGGCCATCACCAGAAACCCTTGATCAAGGTAGTCGAGAATTACTGATTTGTCTTCACTTGATCTTGCAACCTCTTAATTGAGCTTACAAGTTTAAGTTTAGATATTTGAATCCATGGCTTGTATTGTGCTCTTTCGTTCCTAGTTATTTTCTTTCTTGCTCTTTTCATTACTTGCTCTTTAATTACATGCTTTACTTACTTGCAATTTACTTTCCATGTCATTTACTTTCTTGCGTTGCTCTTTTCTTCTTTTTGTTTCTCTTTTCTTTTACTCTTTTTTGGTTTGTTCTTGAGATGGTTGTAAATATGTGTTGTTAGTAAAAGAATACGATATTGTAAGTTAAGGATTTCGTTTTCCATTCTTTTTCCCGTTATTTTCCACTGAACTCCGCCCAAACGTTACGCAAGCGCTCCGTTAGGCACCCTGCCCTACCAAGGTATCGGTTATTCCTAACCGCGATCGGTTGCGTTCGGTTTGGACGGAGGCGAAAGCAAGAGACAAGAACGGACGAACAAGGGTCAATAAGCCGGATTTCTTATACCGTGCTTAAATACCCTAATCCACGTTGTTGCCGATTGCTCTAGCTTCAATTGGTCAAGACTCGGATCAAAAGTTTGAGTACGAATTCACTAGCTTACACTATTGTATATTTTCCTAACAAGCTTTATACTTTGCATCTAACACATAGGATAGATATGAACTTTCCGCCCACGCGCATTAACTCGTGAAAACAAGAACTTAAAATGCTCCGTCTCCCTGTGGATCAACCCGTACTCATCGCGGCTAGCTGCAAAGCGACACCGTCCTGATTGTGGTTAACTTTAGAACTTCAAATACACGACACGCCAAAAGCTTGCCAATCTGTTACCCGCTAAGGATTGAAAGAGCAGGGTAGCTGCTCGATGGACTCTTGACGAGGGATTTGATCCTTAGCGTGGGAAGGGCCGTAAGAGGCCTGCTAAGGACGGGCCGAGCAGGGTTGCTTCTTGGTGCCTCTTGACGAAGGCTTTGATCCTTAGCGCGGGAGGGGCCGTTAGGGGCCTGCTAAGGACGGACCGAGCAGTGAAGCTGCTCAGTTGCCTCTTGGTGAGGGCTTCAATCCCTGGCGTCGTGGGATAGGGAAATACCAGCCAGGGATGACCAAGCAGGGTAGCTGCTCGGTCGCTTTTTGGCGAGGGCTTTAATCCTTAGCACGAGAGGGGCCGTAAGTGGCCTACTAAGGATGGACCGAACAGTGAGGCTGCTCAGTTGCCTCTTGGCGAGGACTTAGATCCCTGGCGTTGTGGGGTACGGAACTACCAGCCAGGGATAACCGAGCAGGGGCAAGCCCAGTTGCCACTTGGCGAGGGCTTAGATCCCCGGCGTCGTGGGATAGGGAACTACCAGCTAGGGATAACCGAGCAAGGGCGAGGCCGGTTGTCTCTTGGCGAGGGCTTAGATCCTTAAGGATGGGCCAAGCAGGGTTGCTGCCCGGTGCCTCTTGGTGAGGGCTTTGATCCTTAGCGCGGGAGGGACCGTAAGAGGCCTGCTAAGGACGGGCCGAGCAGGGTTGCTGCCCGGTGCCTCTTAGCAAGGGCTTGGATCCTTAAGGACGAGTCGAGCAGGGTTGCTGCCCGATGCCTCTTGGCGAGGGCTTTGATCCCTGGGGTCGTGGGGTAGGGAACTAACACCCAGGGACCTCTTGGCGAGGGCTTTGATCCTTAACGCGGGAGGGGCCGTAAGAGGCCTGCTAAGGATGGACCGAGCAGTGAAGCTGCTCAGTTACCTCTTGGCTAGGTCTTAGATCCCTGGCGTTGTGTGGTAGGGAACTACCAGTGTCACGCCCCGCGTCCCAGAGTGCACTAAGATCGGCATGTGACAGAGCCAACCATGCTACCTGTGGCTAGGAAACATCTCTCCACAGTCACATTACGGCTGTCTAAGATATCAAGAACAATAAAATAAAATGAACCATCGAGTACATGTCCATATGCCAGAATAAACGAGTCAAGAAAGAATATGCGGAAGCAATAAATCCAATAAACAATAACATCTGGAAAGTACGTCCCAAATACGGGCTCACATCAGGAAATGAAAGTACGGCAATAAAACTAAACTAAACTAGATACTAACAGGATCCTCACTGCTCGGCCTCACGGCGGAAATACTCCTGATCAGCCTGCGAAAGAGACAGAGGATCTGGGTCATGCAAAACCTAGACGTCAATGCGTCATAATATCAAACATTAAAATATAATCAGGAGGTAACAAGATATGCAGGCATGAGTATGAAAAGTAATGAGTGTATAACAGTAACACGAATATGGAACAGTGAAGTGTATGTGCATGTAGTGAGTAATCTATGATACTAGGTTAATTACTCTCAAGTCTTTGAAATCAATTTAATGAATCGTCGATGTAACTCAATAGTATCCCGTGCATTCCCGGGACCACGGTCCAGACTCTCGGGGCTGAATCTGAGACGTGCCGCTAAGCACAAAACGGGAAACATGTAAAGACGAATGATGTCAGCAGCAGCATCCCGGGACTGGCCTAGCCCCCAAAACTGATAAGTATAAGCGTCGAACTGTTGAGTTACAAGTCAGGTTTCATTATTGATTTCCCCTTACCCCTAAGGTTATGTGTTCAATTCGAGTATTGATAAATCTGGAGCTAATGCCGACACAGGATCAAGCAGGTACGAGTTTTGTCTATACAGACAACAGTAACGTCCATCGGGACAACAAGTCAGGATTGTCGGTATTAGTAACAGGATCCAAGTATCAGGTCAAGTAGTGTATTGGGACATGTCAGGTGGTGCACATTGTATCAAATGGATGCCTAACAGTAAAATAAAGCAAGTATCAAATCACAGTAAAACACGGATGCACAATGTCTATCAGGGATCACATCTATAACTCCATGACTACGTATGATGCACATTATCAAGCATAGGGTGCCAATGTAACAGTAACATGAAATATTATGATATAGCATGCAACTAGATGTATAATAAACGATACGGATACGAACGGATATTGGCAAAACGGTAAAACTGTAACATGGATGCATAATATAATAAACATATAATATTTTTATTCATATGGATGCAAATATAATAACATAGCATGTAGCAAGATAAACTTGCCTGATCGGATCTCAATACGGGGTGCGTACGCCGCTCCCGATGTCGGGTAAACGTCGCAATGTACACACGCGCGCACGGGGCAGGACCAGGCAAAGCAAGAAGGTGACCATGTGGGCTGGGAACGTCCACTGGGTCACCCGGATCGTCGGCAGCGGCACGGCTCCGGCGATGACCGGAATCAAGAATCCAAGAAGAAATAAGAAGAAGAAGAAGAAGAAAGAAAAGAAGAGGGCTTTGGTGGTTGCAGGGTGTACTGGAGTTGTCTCGGCATTCTGGGACAGAGGCGAGGGGGTGACGACGAGAGGCGTGGGTTTTCCGGCGAGATTTCACAGCGAGGCGGCTGTAGGTTTATTAAAGTCGGGATCGGGTTATGTGCAGGGTTCTTGCTCGGGTTTTGGAGAAGAAGAGAGGAGAGAGGAGAAGAAGGTGGCTGCGAGGATGATGAGGTTACGGGGTCGGGGATCCGGTGAGGCGGGGTGTGCAGTCGGGGTTCTTGGGTCGTTGGGTTCGGAGTTGCAGCGGGGGGTAGAGGAAAGGGGATGCGGGCGAAGGTGGAGGTGAGGACGAGCGGTGGAGGTGAGCGGTCGGCGGTGGTGGCGACGGCGACGAGGCGAGCGCGAGGGGTGGGTTCTCGTGAGGGCTTCACGTGAGGAAGGCGGCGGGAAAGGAAAAAATGTGAAGGGGAGAGAGAGAGAACGTGGGGTTATAGAAATAGGATTTTATTATTATTATTATTATTATTATTATTATTATTATTATTATTATATATATATATATATATATATATACCGGGGAGAGAGAAAGAGTGTTACAAGAGGAGAGAGAGAGGCAGGTGAGGAAATCTGAGTGGGTAAGATTAGATTAGGAAATAAATGATAGGAAAAAAATATATTTTGGTTAAGAAAAATTATCAACGTGTATATTATATACATTAAACAGTATAATATAAAGAATATCTAATTTTAGATAAATTTGAGATTTTGGCTAATACAAAATTTACTCCAAAATATGCCCGGGTCGGGTCTAAAATTACGGTTTGAAAATACGGATAATATACGTGTCAACCAAAACCAAAATAGGATATCCAGCTAACAAAAATATATACCCCCAAGAACGGATGCACGTAGCGTGCACGTAGCTATCCAAACGGGTCCGTTTCACTGAACGGGACGAGAACACGATGTACGGACGGTACGACAGGGTTAGGGGTATCATGCAGTCCATGCTAGATATTTTTAAAATATTTTATTTGACTTTACTTGTTATATTGAAAAAATGCAGATGTCAGATATAATACTGGTATGCAGGATATAAAACATGAAAGTGCACGGATTCTCATAACTTGCCGGGATAAATCAAAAACAGGAATCAAGACGGGTTTCCAGCATGCGGGTCGGGTCGGATGCAAACACAGATACCAATGATACTATTCGCACCCATAACAACAATAAATCAAGAAATAGCCATAAATAAAGAAATACCCAAAACAGATTGGTATAAATGAACTAGGGTGTTACAACCAGCAAGCGATAATCGAGCAGGGGCGAGCCTAGTTGCCTCTTGGCGAGGGCTTAGATCCGTGGCGTCGTGGGGTAGGGAACTACCAGCCAGGGATAACCGAGCAAGGGCGAGCCCGGTTTCCTCTTGGCGAAGGCTTAGATCCTTAAGGATGGGCCGAGCAGAGTTGCTGCCCGGTGCCTCTTGGCGAGGGATTTCATCCTTAGCGCGGGAGGGGATGTAAGAGGCATGCTAAGGACGGGCCGAGCAGGGATGTTGCCCAGTGCCTCTTGGAGAGGGCTTGGATCCTTAAGGACGGGCCGAGCAGGGTTGCTGCCTGATGCCTCTTGGCAAGGGCTTTGATCCCTGGCGTCGTGAGGTAGAGAACTAACAGCCAAGGATAACCGAGCAAGGGCGAGCCCGGTTGCCTCTTGGCGAGGGTTTAGATCCTTAAGGATGGGCCGAGCAGGGTTGCTGCCCGGTGCCTCTTGACGAGGGCTTTGATCCTTAGCGCGGGAGGGGCCGTAAGAAGCCTGCTAAGGACGGGCCGAGCAGGGTTGCTGCCCGGTGCCTCTTGGTGAGGGCTTGAATCCTTAAGGACAGACCGAGCAGGGTTGCTGCCTGATGCCTCTTGGTGAGGGCTTTGATCCCTGGCGTCGTGGGGTAGGGAACTAACAGCCAGGGATGACCGAGCAGGGTGGCTGCTCGGTTGACTCTTGGCGAGGGATTTGATCCTTAGCGCGAGAGGGGACGTAAGAGGCCTGCTAAGGATGGACCGAGCAGGGTTGCTGCCCGGTTGCCTCTTGGTGAGGACTTCGATCCTTAGCGCGGGAGGGGCCGTAGGAGGCCTGCTAACGATGGACCGAGCAGGGTTGCTGCCCAGTTGCCCCTTGGCGAGGGCTTAGATCCCTGGCGTCATGGGGTAGTGAACTACCAGCCAGGGATAACCGGGTGGGGTAGCCGCTCGGTTGCCTCTTGGTGAGGGCTTCGATCCTTAGCGCGGGAGGGGCCGTAAGAGGCCTGCTAAGGATGGACCGAGCAGGGTTGCTTCCCGGTTGCCTCTTGGTGAGGGCTTAGATCGTTCGCGACGTGGAGTAGTGAACTACCATCCAGGGATAACCAAGCGGGGTAGCCGCTTGGTTGCCTCATGGTGAGGGCTTCGATCCTTAGCACGGGAGGGGCCGTAAGAGGCCTGCTAAGGATAGACCGAGCAGGGTTGCTGCCTGGTTGCCTCTTGGCGAGGGCTTAGATCCCTGGCGTCGTGGGGTAGTGAACTACCAGCCAGGGATAACCGAGAAGGGTAGCCACTCGGTTGCCTCTTGGTGAGGGCTTCGATCCTTAGCGCGGGAGGGGCCGTAAGAGGCCTGCTAAGGATGGACCGAGTAGGGTTGCTGGCCTTGTGAGGATTCGTCCGACCCTCCTGACATGTGAACATCGGGAAGGGTAACAGTCATGGACGACACGTGTCAGGAATGTATAGGAGAAGGCGGAACGCTTCGGGAAGCCGCGTCAGTTTCACCACGTGGCGGCATGGCATTGGATTAGTCGTTGCGATTCCCAAGATCCGCTCCGATACGCGTGAGAATCCGGGTCCTTGAAGATTATGTTTGAGGTTATAAATAGGGAAGGAGATGGCAGCCCCTTTGGCACCGCTTTCTTTTGAGATGACTGGGCGCGTGTATTTGATCGAAGAGATCATCACCCTTGATGATGTCTCCTTGTACGACCAATCTCTGGCCGAGGATGGGTACCGGGGAGTGGATCAGTGCCTCGAGGACCACTTCGGCCGGCTTCTCCCTCGGCGGTCGTCCCTGCTTCAGATGTTGATGTACGCGATCTGGAGGAGGTCCCCGGCGTTGGACAACACCTTCACCGAGGACCTTCTGGACGAGGCGCTCGACAAGTTGCATTCGATCTTCCTGTTCGGCCTCATCTCGAAAGCCAGGCACGACCGATCCTTGGCTCTCATTCTAGAGTGTTTCAAGATGAGGTACATCGTGGGCCAAGGCTCAGAGGGTGAAGCGTCGGGTGCTTCTGTAGCGTCCCGGGTTCGCGTGCAACGTCGGCAGGAGCGGGCTGTAGAGGCTAGGGTCTGGCTAACGGAAATCTACTCTGAGTATCACCAGGAGTACTTCCTTGATCCCGTTCCATCTCTGTTGTAACTTTTTTCTTTTTCTGTAAGGCTGAGGAACCCATAGTACCTTTTTGAATGAATAAAATTCTTCTTTTTGCAATGTTCCAGTGTTCCCTTCTTATTATTTAAATAGAAAGAATTTTAGAAAAGTTTACATTGTCTTTGTGAAAGAAGAAATACACACTTGTCCATGAAGCTCAATAGCTCGTGGCCTGCAAAGCTGTCAACGAGCTGATCTATACGAGGGTGGGGATAGTTTGTCTTTTGGGCAGGCCATGTTGAGGTCGGTGAAGTCGATGTACATGCACCACTTCCCGCTCGACTTTTTGGCCAGAACTACGTTCGCCAGCCACTCCGAATAGGGCACATTGCAATGAGGTTGGCGGCGAGGAGCCGATCTACTTCGTCCTCGATAGCCTTCTGTTTGACCAGGGCGAAGCTTCGCTTTTTCTGCCTGATGGGTCGTGCCATAGGATCTACCCCGAGCTTGTGAGATATGACTTTGGGGCCGATCCCAGGCATGTCAGCAGGCGCCCAGGCGAACACGTCGAAGTTGTTTCTGAGGAAATGAACCAAGTCGTCTCGCTGAGTTCCTGTCAGAAGCGACCTAATCTGAACGATTCTTTCGTCGTCCCCTTTTACGAGGGGGACCTCTGTCAGTGGCTCCACCGGGGTCCCTCGGACCTCTTTTTGCTCGTCTCGAGTGTCCAGAGAACCTCTGATGTCACCCTCGCCCTCAACATCGTTGATTGGCCGCTCAGAAGAAGATATTGCGGTGAAGCAAACCTTTGCAATCCGCTGGTCTCCGTAGGCCCGACCTATCCCGCCTTGGTTGAGCGGGAACTTCATTGCCAGGTGGTAGGTCGATATCTGGGCCCGGAGGGAGTTCAGCGTTGGGCGGCCAAGGAGGATGTTATAGGCTGATGGGATTCTCACTACGATGAATTCCACAGGCACTGTTCGTGTATGGCTGGCCTCCCCGACGTTAAACTGCAAAGTGATTACCCCTTCCGTCGGGATGGAGTGGTTGGTGAATCCTGACAGGACATGGGAGGTCGGCCTTAGGTCTGCCAGGGTGAGCCCCATGCGCAGAAAGCAATCGTAGAAGAGAATGTCCGCCGAGCTCCCCGAGTCGACCAGTATCCTCTGTACCTCGTATTGGTGGACCCGATCCGTAATCACCAAAAGGTCGTTGTGCGGCAGGGATATGCCGTGGAGGTCCTCGTCATCAAAAACGATCGGCTCGGTCTCCCTGTCCTTCTTCCTCGGACGGCTGTTGGCCTCCACGACCGGCATGGGGTGTTGAGCCTCGTAGGTACTCGACGTACCCCCCACCGACAAAACCATGATTTGGCTGATTGTCAACTCGCCGAGAGGGGGACGCTGCTCCTGCTCACGGTCAGCTTTTCGCTTGTCCCGTAAGTACGCCGCGAGGTGTCCTGAGCGGATTAGCTCCTCGATGTAGTCTCGAAACTGCATGCAGTTCTCGGTGGAGTGGCCCTACGATCTTTGGAAGCCGCAGTAGGGGCCCCGGGTGCGCTTTACCTCCATGCGCGAGACTGGGGGGAGTTTGAAGAACCTATCTCCCTTAGCCTCCTCCAGCAGTACCGTTTGGGAGACGTTGAGCGAGGTGTACTCCTGAAACTTCGGGGAGTAGGGCTTTGGCTGCTCAAGCCACTTTTTCTCTTCCCTCGCCCTTTTCTTCTGGTCGGTTTGTTCGGCCCGGGGGAGATTTGCGTTCACTTCGGACTCGAGCTGGATCACTCACTCGGTCCAGGCCTTTACCTCGGCCATGGTCTTAGGTTGTGCTAATGCAAAGGAGCGTAACCACTCCTTGTGCCTAAGACCTGACCTGAGGGCCGTAAAGACCATCTCGTCCTGGTGTTCTGGGACTTCGAGAAGGGCATTGTAGAAGCGGGTGACGTATCCTTTGAATGTTTCTTTGTCCCCGCTCTTTATTGTGAAGAGATGGTCGACGGTCCGCTTCTGGCGTCTGTTCCCGACGAAATGGCCGAGGAATTGGGTGGCCAGCTCGTCGAAGGTTGAGATCGAGCGTGGCGTGAGTCCTCGGAACCAGTCTCGTCTGCAGCGGACGAGAGTGGCTGGGAAAGCTCGGCATTGGGCGGCGTCGGAACAGTCCTGGAAACTCATCCCGGCTGTGAACGCGTCCAAGTGGTCCCTCGGGTCTGACTTCCCGTCGAAGAGTGAGACCTTTGGGGGCTTGTTCCGGGAGGAGACATAGACGGCGAGCAGCTCTTCAGTGAAGGGTTTTGTGAGCGAGTCGGTGGCATACTTAGCCCCGTTGCTCGAATGACGACCTTCCTGATGCATACCTTCGATCTTCTTTTCGAGGGCGTCGAGTCGGCCGTGGTATCCCGATGATTCGGCACATTCGGATCTTTGGCCTCTGCTGTTGGAGACCTGTGTCTGGCCACGGCCACGATTCCTTTCGATGAGGTTCCTTAGGTCCCCTGGCGAGGTAGTCTTTGAGCTGCCGTGACGAGTCCCATCCGCGCTACCCCGTCGAGGGAGGGGGTGTCGGTCATGCCCGGGTGCAGGCGAGCTGACCGACACCTCCTCGGGAGGGACAGGGGAGCAATGGGGCGAGGCGCTCTGGCGACGGACCTCGGTGTTGAACTGTGGGGCGCCCAGCGAGTCATAGAATATGATGGCCCAGGGGGATCTGCGGCCGTGGGAGGCAGCGAGGCGGTGGTCGGCAGTGCCGACGCGAGAAGAGTCTTCGCTCCCTCCGTAGGGGTCCCGGCCCCGAGGTGGGGGAGCGGCGACCTGGGGAGCTTTCCCTGCTGTTTGGACACGGACGGGCGCATCCACGACGGACGCGAGTCGATCTATCCGAGCGGTTAGGGCGTTGATGGCGTTCGGGGAAGGAGATTCGTCCGCACCTCCGTTGTGGGGGAGGCGGAGGGTAGTGCTTGGATCGTCGCGGTGATCGCTCGCCATTGAGTTGAGATCGGAAGATGAACTTTGTTAAGTGGAACTAGCAGATTCCCACAGACGGCGCCAACTGATGGAGGTCTGGATCTCCTTCAGATGTTATCTTCCGTTGATCTCTGCGAGCGCTGATGGACGGCTGAGATTGAGTTGGGGGGTTGACCCTTGGAGCGTGTGGATCTCAATGGGCTTGGATTTGAGGCTGGGCCGAGATACCTGCAAGGAAGTCCCGGGGTGGTTGTGCCACCAAGGACCCTCCGACTATCAAGTTAGTGGTGCAAGTTGGGCAGAGTAACGGCTTAGTGGAAAGAATTGCGTCCCTCGATCGTCTGAGGGAGGGGTTTATATAGAGGCAGCAATAGGCAGGCAAGCGCGAGAATCACGCCGGCCGTTACGCCCCTGACGTTACGCCCGCGTGATGGGCGGGATCCCCCATTAATGATGAGATATGCTCGCTAATGGGGGATCGTGATGGCGTGGAACGTGGGAGCATGAGTGGTGGTTATCTCGCGCCTGGCGAGATTCGCGGAGGCGAGGCGGATGCGCCTGTGATTGGTACTGTTGGTCGTTCGATGAGACCGAGGAAGATGAGCTCGGCAGGAGGCTCGGGGACGAGTGGGAGACCGAGGAATCTTGGTTCTGCGATAGCCCGGAGGCGAGCTATCCCACCCGAGGAGGCCAATTGACACGTCATCTGCCACGTGTCACGATCTGGGAAATCACCGATATGAAACATCATCATTACGAAACCTCAAATTTATGAACCCCTGGTACCATTCATGACTGTGATTTTGTTTGACTAAATAGAAACCATGGTTTCCGAAACCTTGTTGCCAAAGTAGGAGTAAAAATTTTAGGATTTTATTTTATCTACAATCTGTTTGTGTGAACGATAGATATATAGCACTTCAATCATTAGGGAGAAAAACAAGATCAGGATTAAAAAAAATTTAAAATACTGGATTTTATCTCTTGATAATTTCAAAATATTTCAGGATTTTTAGAATAAAATCTCAATATATATATATATATATATATATATATATATATATATATAGTTGGTTATATTTAATTTAGTCCCTACAAATATGAAATGATATGATATGGGTGTTTGATTAAGAGAGGTTTTGTCGATCAAAAATATTTACCGCAATCAAGAACGGCGTCGCATGAAGCTAGCCGGTGAATACGGGTCGGTCCACAGGGATGTGTAAATCTTCTTTAAGTTCTTACGAGTTAATTCCAAATGGTGTTTGGATTTATAATTAAACCTAAAAATTGAAGTTGTATGAGACTAGAATTAGAAACTTGCTAGGATTAGGTCTAGGGAAAATTTGGTAAACAAAGATTTACATCTCTTTCCATTGTTATTAATTAAAGATATCATATTAGTGTTATGGTAAATCTTAACAAAGGGGATTAGGATGATTGGGAAGATTGATTCTTCCTCTAGATCCTTGTCCTTCCTTTCTTAATCTTTACCCTAACCTCTATGGAAAACCTTAAAATCCGGACCTTTGGACTACGGAATTCACCGTTACCTTGAGGGTAAAAGTGCCGTAGGGAGCGGAATGAAAAGGTATGCATGGAGTTCTAATGTTCATAAAAGTTTAGCAACGAAAAGAGATGAGAGATCTTCGTCTCTCAAATCCTTCCCTATTCCTAACCCTAACAAGCGAGGAAACTACTCGCTCATTGAGGGGATGAAGAAAGACATGATTTTATTAAAGAAAGAAAACATCATTGCAAATTAATAAAAGCTAAAATAAATTAAACTAAGGCGAGAAAAATAAATTACCTCGGGCAGATAAAAAAAACTAGAACTACTGCAAGGAAAATTACCTACTTACTTTTGATGCACTCTAACTTCAAGAAAACAGAATTTTATTCATGAGAAGAGGCATAAGAAAATACAAGGTCTTGGGTTCTATTTATAAGACATAGAAACCCTAGGGCTACAGATTGCACCGCATGTCTAAAGTTACAAATATACCCCTAGAAAGATCTTTCCAGAGCCGCCACAAATTATGGTAAAAATTTCTTCGCACTAGGGCACAAGACGGCCGCGGATCCGCGGCATGGGCGCACTTGGGCCGCGGATCCGCGGCCCAATGATGAGATCATGTGATTGTTTTTTTCTGGGCTTGTTTAGGTTACTCTGGGCTTCCTGGTTCTTTATTCATATTATCATTTGGGCTTCTACAGTGATACCAGATCTTCAGCGAACACTTTGCATTGGATCTTTTAACCGTCTTTCTTGCAAATTTGGATCTTTTGTTGTCTTGTTGATGGTGAACCGTTCTTCTGCTGAGCTTTACCAAGATCTTCCTATTTGTTGGTCAAAAATCCTTCTTTTGTGTCGTCTTTTGTGTTTTTCACTATTTTCGCGCCAAGAACCTGTAACCTGTAACAGACATGGGTCAAAAGCACCTGTTTTTATTCTTAAATGCATAAGAATGGGGCATACAAAATGCAATATTATGTGATAAACAAATACCCCCAAACTTATCTTTTGCTCGCCCTCGAGCAAACTTATTATTTAAAAATCTAACCTAGCCACACTTTCGCAGGGAAACGCGATTGCACTGAGCTCGTGCAACAGGCCGTTAAACCTCTAGGTGTCCCTAGTAGGAGGAGTGTTGTCTCCTGAGGGTTTTCAGCGGATTACACCCATAAAATCCTATCAATTTGGCTGTTTCAGAGAACAGATAATATATAAATCCCACCCGATCAACATTAATAGTACGCTTTGGCTTATGAATTGAATAATGAAATTGAGATATGAAACAAAATAAGAATCATATAGTGGAAAATTCAAGCCTAGCTGGCTATCATTTTCTTAAAGGGGGACTTTGTCTTTGACGCTATTTGTACCATATTCAACCATTCATGAACATATGGCTAGCGATGTTATGTTCACCCTATTAGATTAAATACGCATGTGAACGTACATTATATATATTATGGTTCAAATAATATTAAGTTTTGATAATAAAGTTACAGTGATACCTTTTTAAAATTCAATATTCATGTCTGGATGTTTGTGAAGAGAGAAGAGGGCCAGGGAGGGTTTTTGAAATTTGAAATTGATTGTGCCGATTAAAATATTTAAATAGATTGATATTATGTATACCTTCATATATAAGAATAGCCTGCACAAATTCTCTCATTTCTTAAATTATTTTATTAAAAATAAGAGAACATCGCTTGATAACCTTAAATAGCCACACTATTACATACCGTCACTATTAGTGACCGTATGGAACGGTCTCCAAAAAATCATAAACGGTCGCTAATGTCTATTAGTAATAGTTTATAATATAAACGGTCGCTAAAACATTACTACAATAAGGGGTTGCCCCTACGGATTTATCCGTAAGTGCAAACCCCAGCCCCTACGGATATATCCGTAGGAGCAAAAAAAAACCCGTAGATGCAAACGCCGCAGGTGCAATACTTCGTCCTGAACATACCCCTACGGAGTAATAATTGTCCCTACATCGTAATCCGTAAGGACATTTATCCCTACGGATTACTCCGTAATGACTGATAAATATTTTAATTTATTGGTTTATAAAATAAAATAATTGCTCCTATGGGTGTATCCGTAGGGGCAAGTTTTACTGAGTCTATAAGGGCAAAATATCATGTATCCTGATATTTTGTCCCTATGGCTAACTGTGTAGGGGCAAACTTTGCACCTACAGGTTAATCCGTAGGTGCAACAGATGGCCCTACGGATTAATCCGTAGGGACAAAATATCAGGGTTTTTTTTAAAATGGGTTACTGTTTTTTCCCCACCCTGTGCATAATAATATATACATCATATAACCAAATACAGAAATATTCATAATCAATATCGCACGCATAATAAATAAAAGAAATAGACAAACAGAATACGATATCAAACTAAATCATCGTGAACAAGCAAACAACCACCAATATTGTACAAAATTTATACAATATGTATCAGATAAGTATATACATCCTCAAAAATATAAATAAAGCTACCATAGCTCGGTCCAGCTCCTCCATCTCTGATAATCGCTGTAATCTGGTGCATCTGCTCCTCGGTGCAGCCCTGAGTCGTCAAAAACTCGACTAATGAAGGAGCGGACTACGCGGGAGTCTGAGCGGGCTGTGGAGCTGCAGGAGCAGTCTGCGCAACCGCAGCCGAGGTAGTGGCTTGCGGAACCGCAACCGAAGGAGATGCATGTGGAGCCACAGCCGAAGAAACCTGTCGCACCTGTTAAATTTTGTGTGTAATAAACGAGTAAGAACGGTGTATTAGATTTTAGTCGAGTTCGTATCATTATCAGGTTATTGCGAAACCCCAATCTAAGAATACTTAGGGACTTAGGCCTCGTTTGGGTATCTAGTTTGGAAAGCCGTAGTTTATTTTAATTAGATAGTTTTTTGTAAGTATGATTAATCAAACCTAAGTCTACAACCAAATAAATTCAGACTACTAATATTGCATATGTTACTATCTATAATGTGATATAATATTTTACTATTAAATAGTATACGTACCATCTTCTTCAACTCCTCAACGGTGGTTTTCAAGGCGGCAACATCATGTTCTAGACGTCGCTCACGGGGGGTAGGGGAAGTAACCGCCGGAGTGGAGTCCAACCTCATATGGGCCCTGCTAGGATCCAGTCCTCGGCCTCTCTCCCAACCTCCATGGTGCCCTTCGTGTGCGGTGTCTAGGACTGGGGTCAGCAGCATCGGATCGGTCTGTCCAGTAAAATCGATCCCCGATACCTCCACCTGCTCCACCACCCGCTCCTACACCCACATTAATCATTAAAATATAAGTATATCAATTAAATCTGAACTTTTCAAAATAAAAATTTCAAACTTGTTGGAATAAATATAACACTTACGCAATACTCCTGTGTAGCGGTGTCGGGGAATCGAAGCTCGCCCGTGGCGGGATTTGTCGAGATGCCGTGGACGTCAAGATACACGGTCAGCACGCTCGGTGTACCACCTTGCGTCAGGGTCTGAGCTCTCTGCAATTCGCAAAAAAATTACATATATTATAAAATAACTCTTAATATTATATTAGATCAAAATATATCTATTGTAATTTACCGATGCCTCTATGGCACGAGTAATGTTCCTCGAGCCACTTGTATAAGTGGGACGACCCCACTTCATCGACTTCCTATTCTCTTTATTTTGATCGGCATGTTTCTGCACAACACATTCAGATTTAGTTTTCTAATTAAGAAAAAAAAATTATATAATAAACAATGAATTACATTTAAATTACAAACTTGTTTGCGTTGAGAGTCAAAATATTGGCACAAGAGAGGCCATGTATCTACGTAGACTCTCGCAAAGGTCGGAGTATGTAGGAGAGCCGCTCTCTCTGCCTCGGGGGTCGCCATCCACAGGGAATGAAAGTCGATCTTCAGCTCGTTCCTATTGTATCGGACCTTTGATTGCATGTTTTTCATCAGGCCATTGTATAGAGCGTGAAGATCGAGCACTCTCTCAGGGTGATCAGGATCGGGTACAGGCTGAAAGTCGTAATCCAACTGCAAATACAAAAAAACAATGTATTTAAATTGAAAGTGTTAAATAATAATAAATATATTGGATAAGTCAAATGAAAATATATATTAATATCCGAGCCTGATCCCAAAAGAGGACAAATGAGCGCCGGTGCTGATCGCCCCACTCAACGTGAAGTGGATACTTTTTCACGAGGCGGCTCGCATCCCCTATATACTGGCCGAACCTATTGGCATAATCGCCGGTATAGCGATAATCGGGGGTAAATAAAAGGGGGAATGCTGCCTCCCCCTAGCTCTGTCGGGCCTCGGCATGTGGGACTGATTCGACCCTTGAATCCCCCTCTCGGGATGGGGCTGTCCTGCATCTACAAGAAATATCAAGACAATCAATATTAAGACAAAGCGATATTAAGAAATCTAAGGTTTAACGAAAATTAATGTGCAATATATACCTTCGGTGACAGCAGCACGAGCCTGGGCCCGGGCAGCAGCACGAGCGGGACGATAGTTCCTCCGGTGAGGAACAGCCGGTGACCCGGACGTGGACACATCCCCTCCAACTAGAAAATAAATATTGACGATAAAATTACATGAAATTCGTGTTTATTCTTAGAGGGTATGTGAAATGAATAAATATTTTATATTTATTCATACTAACCTGCAGACTAAGCGGAGGGTACGGAAGTGGCGGGAGTGGCCCCTGCGTCAGATGTGGACGCACCACCTATAATTAGACAATTAAAAATAGATTATATAAGTAATTGAAAAAATAATGTGTAGATCAATAATATAACATTCTAAATCAATATGCATGCACTATAGAATATATAAACATACCCGCAGGTGCGGTGGTGGCCTCTGCGCGAGATGTGGAGGCACCACCTCAACTAGACAACAAAAAATGACTATCTAAGTAAGAGCAAAAAGTAAGTGTGTATATTTATGATAATATTCTAAATCAATATGCATGAACTATAGGATATATAAACATACCTGGAGGTGCGGGAGTGGCCTCTGCCTCTGATGTGGACGCACCACCAACCACTAGACAATCAAATATTGACTATATAAGAAATTTTGAAATAAATATGCGTGTATATCTATAATATTACATTCAAAATGAATATACGTGCAATATACCTGAAGGTGTGGAAAAGTCCATACGGAAGGAGTCATCCGAACGGGTCTCCAATCGGGGTGCAATACCGGCCCTCTGAAGCTCCCTACACAGCTCTCCGGACGGCAGAACCGCTCTGCCTCTGCCACGGCTGGTGCTCCTACTGCCCCTCGCTGCTGCGGTCGTCGTCATCAAATCTAGATAAGAGTACAATCATTACATATGCATGCAATATATGTATAGATCGTAAAATTGTGAAGTAATAATATAATATTACCCAAATCACTAAAAGTTTCAAGTTACCAACAGCCATTAATATCGCTCATGCTTCACCAATGCAAGTTCCGAGCTTTTTTCCATATTTGAAATAATATATATGAACACTACCATCCGGAACTAATAAGAATTTTCCGTCTATGTCATTTTAGATTTTAGAATAGATGTACTATCCTTATGAAGCGTGCAAATGGAGAAAAAAAGGACTGGTAAAATGAAAATAGAGAAAGCATCATAAATAGCTTTTGATATATGTGGAAATGCGTGACCACCGAACGAAGGAAAGGGTCCAAACTCTTTTAAGAGGTCCTCACTTTAGAGAATGGTTCAAAGCTTGGGTTGTAAGATAGGGCATCGATGAGGCAGTTGGCACGTTTTGTCTCCTAGTGTCTATACTTGGCCAATTAACATTAGTAGTGGAACCGTTGCTTGACACCCACTAACCTGTCTTGAGAAAATTATTAGGTTATCTTGGCGATTGCTATATATATAATGTCTAAAACATTAAATCAGAAAATGTCCAATTCTATCTCTTAAAACCCATAAATGTCTCATAATTTCTTTAAATAATAACTTGAGTTTACAATGCCTTGTACCCAAACCGTAAATTCGGGTTTTGGATGGGTTTTGGATGGTTTTCGATTTCCACTATGGATCGGTTCTTAGGGTTGTTCAAGCTTGGCCCGTTACAAACCAGCAAAATGATAAAACTTAAGATGGATTCAATCAAATATACATACATAAATTTATACTTCGAGAAATCTATATTAAGTAGAGGAAAATGGTCCTGAGAATATTCTCATGGTCATTTTCTTGGAACATGAGAGAGGTGCGTGGGTGGGGGCCAGTGTGTCCCGCCCACTTCCCCTCTCTTGTTCTCGGGTAAATGACCTCAGGATATTTAACTCATTTAAATTATGTATTATAGATTTATACACTAAGCATAAAACCAAATGTATAAATAGCATACAACAAAATACAATACGTATATTACAATATTTAGAATTAAGTGTCTATGGTAAATACCGAGTAGACCAGATATAGAAAACGAGTTTGGTTCGGGGCGGTCTTAGGGTTCGGATGGGTGAGATAACCCAACTTGAAAATGTTTGTATCTAATTTTCAACTCGTCCGATTGGGTTCAGAAGGATATGAAATGTCAAAAAAAACCTTAAAAAATCGGATGGGTTAAGGTCGGGCTTGGTTCAAACCCGAAGAAACCTACACCCCTAAAAGTAAACCGCATGCAAATCGTTCTGCCATTATGTGTAACATATGCTTATACTTTGAAATGACCCTATGAAAGCTACATTTTATTATTAGACAAAGCTCGTAAACTTAGAAAATATATGCTCTGCAACTAAACCAAACAGTTTTTTCGAAACTCATGCAACAGCAAAACCCTAACCCTAAACCGAAACCTAACCCCTAACCGAACCCTAACCCTAACCCTAACCCCAAACCGAACCCTAACCCTAACCTACATAATTAACCATAACCCTCACCCTAACCCTAATTAACCCCCAATTAACCCGGAACTAACCCTAACCCTAACCCTAACCCTAAAATCAACAATAACACAAATTAAGAATAATTAATACTTCAAAATGAAAATTAACTCACCTCACTTGTAGTTTTTCCGGAGGATGGAGCTCGACGAGGTGGAGGAGGCCGGGGATAGAGCTCGACGAGGTGGTGGTGGAAAGATGGCGACGAGCGGGAAATTTTGAGACTGGGGTGGAGGAGCTCGACGAGGGGGTGACGGAGACTGAGCTGACGACGACGATGAGAAGTTTTGGTGACGAGAAGTCCGACGGGTGATGAGACTGAGGGAAAGACGCGCGCGTGGGGAAGTTGGTGGGAAAAATTGGGGGAGATGAGAAAATTTCAGAGGTTTTTTTTTTATAAATTAGCCTTCTTTGCCTCTACGGATTAATCCGTAGCGCCTTCTTTTGCGGCTCCGAAGGGACAAATAAAAGATTACATTTAAATATTTTTAAATTAATCCGTAGGGCAACCGGATGGCCCTACGGATTACTATAGCCGTAGGAGCAAACCCTTATTGTAGTAGTGAAACACGGTCCCTGATTGAACGGTCGCCAATACATATATTAGCGACCGTTTATGAACGGTCGCTAATATATGTATTGGCGGCCGTTCAATCAGGGACCGTTTGCTCCGGTCGCTAATAAGGAGACATGTGGACATCCCAACGAATTTAACCGTTTTCTAATATCAGCAAACGGTCGCTGATAATGTATTAGCGACCGTTCATGTAGCTAATAAGGTCGCTAATACCTATTTTTCCTGAAAAAAGAATTACGGAAAAATTCTATATTCAATACAATTATACACAAAATCACAATATATTACGTCACAATAGCGTTTCGCATATATATATATACATATATATATATATGCACAATCCACAACATATCCAACAAGATCAACAACAAATACGAACACATACGCAAACAAACTAACATATAAACACTATCCACGATATATCCACCAACATCAACAACTTAATCAAACACATGAACTAAATTCTTAATAAACAAGCATACATAAACTAAATTGTTTTGAATACGAACAACACAATACATACGCTATATATATGTCCAACAATACGAAAAATCTCCAAATCACGCGCAATCGCAGCTCACCCAACCCTGCGAATCGAAACAAATAAATAAATATATGAACTCAGATCATAGTCTTCAAAACAATGTTAACTATACTAACACACACACACACATATATATACCTCACTAACTCTCGCCATTTCCATTGTTAAAACATAATCTTTTCGTCGTTAAGTCATAAGAACCCTACGAATACATAACATGAATTTTTAAAATCAAAACCCAACACAGTTTAATTGTATGCTCAAATTTCTGTAAATAATAACTATTCGTACCTCACTAACTCACACCGCTACCATCGTCATAAGAAGCTCGTCTTGAATAGTATCGATTCACATTGTCGAAATCTTCCTATGAAAAGAGTTACCTAATAACCCTCCCTGTGGGGTCGGCTGATCAGGGTTATACGGTACCTGTGGCGGAGGGTTAGGGTAATAAGGATCTTGTGGCGGAGGCCGAAGGTAGTACCCTCCTTGTGATTGTGGAGGCGGAGGATAAGGATAGTACGATATTCCCTGTGATCGGGGAGGGTAATACGGTCGCTGCATCGGAGAAAGGTAATATGCCGGCTGCGGCGGTAATGGACCCTGTGCTGACCACGGTTGCGGAGGCGGAATGTATTGTTACGAGAATTGTTCCCACCGTATCTCCATTGGAGCTCTCCATGCCGCTTCAACTTCTGCCCTCTTCTTATCTGCTTCATCCCTCCCCATGAGCTGCTCCTCTATCTTATTGATCCGTTTTGCCTCAGTCAATTGTTGGTTGGAGCGAGCGGTCGACGAACTTGAACTAGTTCTTCTTGAACTGGACCGCGAAAAACTAACGAGACCACCATATAGGGGAATACGACCGTGTCCCCTCGACTAAGGAAAAACCTACTCTATAATAGATACCTCGGCCTCCATAAAAAGAAGATCGTCGGCCGGATATTCTGGATTTGATTCCCGATACCTTCTATCTGCCTCCTAGAAATCCTCCTTCGATAAATAAAACAATAATTAATTTTCTTTACGAAATTAACAAATGTAATTAATTTAGTTAAAAGAATTGAAAAATGTACGCTTACCACATGTTGAGTGGTTATATCCTATTGGCTATAGTGCCCTCAAGTCAATTATTGTAATCGCGGGCACACGATTGTGATGATTGAGGGAGGACCTATACGGGTAGAACAGTCCTACTCGAGATGATAGTATGCTATCTGGTTTGTCTTTATCATCATATACTTGCATTATGTGGTATTACAGATCACTATTACATGTTGATAGAGCCCATAGGATTCTAGCTTGACTACCAACATTATGATGGCGATTATATACATGGGAGTTGGGTGGTCTATAAGCACATCCTTAAATGTCCCTAGTCGAGGGAGTATCGAGACTGGGCATCGATACTCCAGAGTAGACTAGTGTATACTTATCGAGACCCTGACGAGGGGCGGTGGCCGGTCTCACAAGCCATTGGTGTCAGTCAGTCATCTAAGATAGTATACAGGTGCTCATTGGGTTATGAGTACACTGGACGAACTTGCCGGGAACATGCTAGTTAATATCATACCTATTGTCAGATAGCAGTTCCCAGGTGACATGTATACAGGTTAGTCTGTCGACCTGAGATCGTTATTTGTCTCGTGTGAGTTCTCACTATGCTTTGATTACTACCCTACCATGGCTCAAAGGAGTCGTGCAAACAGGTTTTAGTTGGGTATAGTCCAAAGCCACACCGAGGCAGTGAGCGGATCGTCAAGGATTCGTCTCTCCCGGTATTGGGGGTTGATGTTGTAAGGTGCACAGGTGGCCATCACCAGAAATCCTTGGCCAAGGAAGACGAGAATTACTGATTTGAATCAGTAGTTTCTCAGTGGGTGATGGGCATCATACCGACACGAAATATCGCGTTATTAGTGTAAGTCTATGTTACTCACCCCGGTAGTTAACGGGGGGCGGAATAGGTAAAAATCGAATTTTTCTTTGCAAGGTAACTTAGACTAGCCATTAGGATCTTTGCTAAACATTAACTAACAAACTAACTAGGAGTTCTAACTACTATGTTAGATGATTATACCTCAAGCTTCAAGTCCTTCTTCTCCTTGTTGTGCTTCTCCTTGTTGTGAGCTCCTTGGAGTGGTGGTGGATGGTTCCTCCTCACCGGCTTCTCCACGTCAAAGATGATCCACCCAAAGGTCTCTACCTTGAGCTCTAACCTCTATAATGAAGCAACTAGGGTGCTTGGTGTGCTAAACTAAGAACCCTAGAGTGAGTAGATAAGGATTTTGGTGGCTTGGTCTCAATGGCCCTTGATTTTCAACTCATGAAATACTAGGGCTTGAGAGAGGAAGAAGGAGAGAGCTATGAGAGAGAATGTGTATGTGAATTATGAAGAGAGCTCCCGTATGAGGAAAAAAGAATAATAAGTTTTATTAGGATAATTGTGATGGTTCATTTGATTTGACAATTATCATGTCACAATTAATGCTAAGCAAAATATCTTGTGCTCAACAAAAATATCTAAGTCAAGAATGGTCAACAAGTCAAATGGTCAAACCAATTAGCCATGACACAATTATCTCTAATAAAAATTAGTAAACAATTTCCTCCTCCTCATAATGGTTTTAATCAAGTCAACGGTCAAAACCCTAATGAGGTGTCTCCTTCTCTGCCTCTATCAACCGTATATACATACCCGCATCCGTGTTCCGAGAAACACGAATACATTGAGACTAAACCAATCCAAAATCAAATACTAGGATCCGGCTTAAACCAAAGCCCACTAGTATCAACTGCCCGAACACCAAACACGCACAAGTGCGCGTATGTGAACGAACCCTGCCGTAAAACCATACGACTTCTACCTCGTTTCGCCCAAACGTGGAAAACCCTCTGTGTGGGACTCTAAAGACTCGACACTACACTGGCAGTGGGTTAACTGCTGGCCGCAAGCAGTACTAGCTGTACGTAACGGTCCCCAGGTAGATGTCGATAAGAAGGCCAATGAGGAAAACCCATCCGAACTCCTACTGAGCCTGAATGTGACAATCTCCATACAGTCCGGTCTGTTTGTCTAAGAGTATTGCATATCGGGCTTAGGGGGCGGTAAACGTCAGACCCCTAATAGCGGTATAAGTCGTGTCGGAGTGTAGCCCATTACACCTTGAGAAACTACTGGAGTACCAACCAGTAAATCTCGCTTGCCCTGGCCAGGGACTTTGCGTAATGGCTCTCCAAACACAGTGCGATATCAACCCCCAATACCGGGAGAGACGAATCCTATCTAACCGCCACTGCCTCCAAGTGCCTCGGGACTGCACCCAACTACTACCTGTTTGCACGACTCAATAGAGCCGCGGTAGGGTAGTAATCAAAGTACAGTGGGAACACACTCGAGGTAAAGTGGCAGTGTCAAGTCAACGGACTAAGCTGTACTCATGTCACCTGGGAACTGCTACCTGACGATAGGTATAGTACCAACCAGCAGTTCCCAACGAGTCATGTCCGGTGTACTCGTAACGAGCACCTGCATACTATCTCCAGTACGACGTACTAATGGCTGTGGGACAGACCATCTCCCCTGCTGAGATGAGAAGCGTATACACTAGTCTACTCCGGAGTATCGATGCCCCGTCTCGATAATCCTACGACTAGGGATCTGTATAAGGATGTGCTTGCAGATTACCCAGCCCCCACTAGTGTGACTGTCATCACAACGCTGGTAATCAAGTAAAGATCCTAAGGGCTCTACTAATATGTATAAGCGATATGTTAAAAGAAACACATGCACATATTGAAGTAGAAACAAACCAAGTAGCATACTACCATTTTGATTAAGACTGTCAATACTACTGTGAATATCCCAAGCTTCCATTAAGTAATGTACAATCCAGTATGATACAATAGTGGCCTCTAGGGCATATACACTAACAATCTCCCACTTGCATTAGGGCCATATGCTGGCATATCGCAGACCTATCATCTCGAATAGCCTCTCGAACTGCGTCTGAGGGATGGCCTTTGTGAATGGATTTGCAGTGTTATTTTCCGTATCTACTCTCTTCACCTCGATCTCTCGGCGATCTACGATCTCCCTGATCAGGTGGTACCGCCTCAAAATGTGTCTGGACATCTGATGGGACCTGGGTTCCTTCGCTAAAGCTATAGCGCCGTTGTTGTCGCAATACAGCGGTATTGGATCAACAATGGTCGGAACCACCTGAAGTTCTGTGAAGAACTTCTTCATCCAGACAGTTTCTTTTGCGGCATCGCAAGCAGCTATGTACTCCGCTTTCATTGTCGAGTCAGCAACGGTGTCCTGCTTGGCGCTCTTCCAACAGACCGCCCCTCCATTGAGGGTAAAGACATAACCCGACATGGACTTGGAGTCATCCTTGTCACTCTGGCAGCCGGAGTCAGCAAAGGCCTCTATCTGGAGGTCTTTTCCGCCATACACCAAGAACATCTCCTTAGTCCTTCTCAGGTACTTGAGAATGTTCTTTACTGCTATCCAGTATTTCTCCCTTGGGTTTAACTGATACCGGCTTACAACGCTCAATGCGTATGCTACATCTGGTCTGGTACACAACATCGCATACATTATAGAGCCTACCGCAGATGCGTAGGGTATAGATGACATGCGAGCCCTTTCCAAATCAGTCTTGGGAGACATCTCTTTGGAGGGGGTGATTCCGTGACAAGCCGGTAGGTTACCGCGCTTAGAATCTTCCATACTGAATCTTTTCAGTATGGTGTCGATGTACCTTGACTGCGAAAGTCCCAACATCCGTTTAGATCTATCATGATAGATCTGGATCTCCGGAATGTAGGAGGCACCACCCAGGTCCTTCATGGAGAACCTCTGTGACAAGAATCATCTGACTGACTGTAGCATAGAAATATCATTTCCTATTAAGAGAATACCATCCACGTACAAGACGATGAATACCACAGTTCTCCCTACAATCTTACTGTAAATGCATGGTTCATCTGGATTTTTGATAAAGTCGAATTCTTTGACTATCTCATTAAAACAAATGTTCCAACTCCGCGATGCCTGCTTTAGTCCATAAATGGACTTAAGCAATTTGCACACTTTACAGCTGCTCCCACTCTGAATGAAACCCTCTGGCTGATCCATATAGACGTACTCTTCTAAATTACCATTTAGAAAGGCCATCTTTACGTCCATCTGCCAGATCTTATAATCGTGGAAGGCAGCAATGGCAAGAAGGATCCGAATGGATTTGAGCATAGCCACTGGAGAAAATGTTTCGTCATAGTCCAAACCAGGTCTTTGACGAAAACCCTTTGCAATAAGTCTAGCCTTATAAGTTTCAACCTGTCCATCCACACCAATCTTCTTTCTGAAGATCCATTTGCAGCCTACGGGATTTACCCTTTCTGGAGCAATGTCCAAAGTCCAAACTTTGTTGGTGTACATGGACTCCATTTCGATCCGCATTGTATCCAGCCATTTTACCGAGTCGCCGCTCTGAATGGTTTGCTAGAATCTAGTAGGCTCATCATTGTCAATGATGCAATACTCTCGATCCCCGTCTATGCGAAAACCGTAGTATCTCTCGGGCGGATGAGACTTCCTACTACTTCTGCGAAGTGGCGCTGGGATGTCTTGTTCTTCTGAAACCTCTGGTTCTACCAAGCTTTCAGTAATAGCTTGTGGTTCTGGAATTTCTTCTAGTTCTATTGCACTCCCACTTTTCTGATTTTCTAAAAATTAAGCTTCCAAAAGTGGGGATGTTGAGAAACAAAAACCTTTTGTTCCTCTGCGTAATAGAAAAGATACCCCCTGGAGTTCTTAGAGTATCCCACAAACTTACACAGTACTGAGCGTGCCTCAAGCTTGTCCGCATGCTGCTTTTTTTACAAAAGCTGGACATCCCCATATCTTAAGGTACTTGAGACAGGGTTTCTTTCCACTCCACATCTGATATGGTGTGGTAGGCACAGTCTTGGTTGGAACCTTGTTCAAAAGATATGCAGCTGATTCTAGTGCATAACCTAAGAAGGATCGCGGTAACTCAGCCTTGCTCATCATGGAACGAACCATATCCAATAGAGTTCGATTCCGCCTTTCCGATACACCGTTGTGTTGTGGTGTGTATGGAGGAGTAAGCTGGGAGAGAATTCCACTCTTTTTTAAGTATCCCAGGAACTCGGTACTTAAGTATTCACTATCTCGATCAGATCTCGGTGTCTTGATACTTCTGTCTGTTTGTTTTTCCACTTCATTCTTGTATTCCTGGAATTTCTCAAAGGCCTCGGATTTATGCTTCATCAAGAAGATATGTCCATGCCTATAAAAATCATCCATAAAAGTAATGAAATAGGAATAACCACCTCGTGCATGTGTAGACATTGGACCACATACATCGTTGTGTATGAGCCCCAAGAGCTCGCTCGCTCTTACTCCGTGTCCAGTAAACGGAGTCTTTGTCATCTTTCCCATGAGATAAGATTCACAAGTAGCATAAGACTGATATTCAAACGGATTCAAATATCCCTCTCTATGTAACTTTTTCAACTGTGTTTCATTGATGTGACCCAGTCTACAATGCCATAAGAAAGCCTGATTTGTTTCCGGAGACTTTCTTTTAAGTGTGTTCTGGACACTGAAAACCTGAGCTTGATTTAATACGTATATTCCGTTTTCTAATGTACCTGACCTAATCAGAACTCGATTTAGGTGGATGTGGACCACATCGCTTACAAATGTAAAATCATATCCTTCTTTAGAAAGTAAGGATACAGATATGATATTACAAGGTAGACTAGGTACATATAAACAATTACGTAGAATCAATATCTGCCCACTTGTCAATCCTAGGTGATATTCCCCTAAGGATTTAGCTTCCACACTCATTCCGTTCGTAACTCTGAGAGTCATATCACCTACCCTGATAACTCTACGGTTTCTCAAAGCCTGTAATAAATTACAGATATGAGATCCTGATCCGGTATCTCGTATCCAGGAAGTAGAGTTAATTGACATACAGTTTTTCATTACAAACACACCCGAAGCCGAAGCCACAACATGCTTCGACTCCTGGCCACTGGATTTCAAAGCCCTGCAATCCCTCTGCCAATGTCCTTTCCCGTAACAATAGGAACGTCCCTCCTTCCCTACTTTTAGTCCCGAAACTTTTGCTCTTCCCTCTCCTTCTACCTTCCTGACACAGCATATCGGCTTTGTGGAGGTCTTCGTCTTCCCACCCGTTGCTTTCGCCTTGGATGCAGAAGAGAAAGATTCCCCAATAAGCAGAGTGGGTGTCTCCCTGGTTTCCTTCAGGGTGTAAGTAGAGGGTAGAGACTGTAGAAACAAGTCAGCATATGACCTGTTTTCCAACGTGGTCTCCAGGTCCGTGAGCTCATCAAAATAGCTAGTCATCGTAAGGACGTTGTCCCTTACAGATGATCCGACAGCCAACCTCGCTTGAAGCAATTTCTTCGAGGTCTCATATCTTGCGATACGAGATTGCTCTCTATATAAATCTTTGTTATAGAGGAAGATGGAAGCTAAGTCTATCTTCTCGTGTTGCCTCTGGTTTGCACCATCTACTAAGGCCAACACGAGGCACTTGACATTCGTATTATCCTTTTCTGATGTCTTACGGATATTAATATCCGTGACGGTGGAAACTGGACCTGGGACAGCAGGGGCTTGAGTAGTAATGAGGTATCCCAGCTTGCCATAGGCAATGGATATCTGGAAAGACCTTTGCCAGTCATTATAGTCAGATTCAGTTATTTTATTATCTAGATGTAACCTATATCTGGTCACTGGGTCGCTGCAGGAGAGAGAGAAGAAAAACACTTAGCATGATATTCTTGCAAGTTTAGATTTGGTTTTTAATATATCTAAACAGGATGGCTCCCACTATTTCTCGAATCCTTCCTCAAACCATAAAAGAAGAATTAGTCAGGATTACTCTCACCGTACAATTCTTGCTTAACCGTTCGGCCAGGCTAGTGTCGGTACTTCAAGAGAGGTTTTACGACGCTTTTGCGAAGTTCCTTAATTAAATAACCTCTTTTCCCGGGAGGCGTAGCCCCACTAACACCGTTCTAGACACCTACTTGGTTTATAGCATTGATCGTTAAGTAAAAAAATCTCCCGAGGAGTAGCAGATACTCACAGTAGGATCGGGATCCAAATATCATCGTGTGATAATGCTGAAGGAATCCTACCAACATTATCAAACTCCAAATGGTATACAACACTAGCAAGTTTCAGTTTCTTTAGAAACTCCCGATGTGGATTTTTGCCTCATGCACTTATGACCTTGACGAAGGTCAACAAATCATAAGTCACATGTCAAGTTCTACCCATCATTATCTAGGTTAATTTGAACCCACCCGTATATACCCTTGACGAAGGTCAAGAAGGTAATACGACTGTCCCAAACCAACGCATCTATCTATGCTACATATGAACACCCAGCAGCTACCAATCACCATGCCTTGACGAAGGTCAACAAACATAGCTTGAATACTATTGAACATTCATATGAAATGACGGAGGGCTACGAATGGTTTTGGAGAAACCGTGAACGTAGTGAACTTGATATAATCGAAGGAACCTGATAGCTTTTAAAAGGAGTGGTTTAAGCTCTGCATTTTAAAAGTTTTGCTGTTTTGAAAAAACCGAGTGGTTTTGAAAGTGTTCCAACGATTCAGCTTTGGTTTGTTTTCTTTGCATTAATCTAATGCAGTCCCATCAATTAATCCTACCATTGCAGAAAACAACGAAAATATAACGTACACTTATGTCATCCGCATTCGCCACGGGGCCCCGTCATCACTCGTTAGGTTACTTAACTAACGACAGAGCGGGGGCTGGACTAGCACGGATGCAAAACATAAGCAACGTCTACTAGATATCATATATAGATATATACATTTGTCAGACGCAATGATAGGCATTCCAGATCACAGATGAAAACATTGGATATCCTAGGAATCCGTGTTTCGTTTGAGCCTGCAATGAAAGACGGATTACACGGTCGCGATGAATAGTCAAACCCCACCCTAGACCCCTACGGGTGCGGCAAAACTACCCGCCAAATATCCAAAGTGAAGCAACCTCTCCCAACAAAGTGAGTAGGCCACTCGGCACTTCAAACTACCCGGTAGTTTGTGCACCCCACCTTGGGTATATCCTAAGAGCAAAAACAGTAAAAGAAATAATATACAATGGTGGCTACAAGCTCAACCCGGATGTGCGACCATAAAATAATATTATATCAATTTACAATTTACATCAAATGAAAGATAATAAACACTCATCTCACAACACAGGCTATTGATCTACGACGATCCAACAAGTTCTTATACACAAACCAATATCACAGATCACAGATATGTGCAACCCCCACTAATCGACGTATAGCAATTTGCACGTTCAGCACATATAACACATCACAGATATAATCCGATTATCTAAAGTTCATAGAATATCGATCAATAACCATATTTGAATCTACTCCAAGTACAACACTGTACACAAAAATTCCTGAGCAGAAACAAAATATCCCAGAAAACACAAAACAACAACAGAGACCACCAGAAAAAATTTGGACCAACTCGGAGTCGACTCGGCCGCGGCTCCGCGGTGGAACGCTTGGTTCGGCCGCGGATCCGCGGCGGTCTGACTGAGTTAGTCGCCCAGATTTCTTCAGTGTTCTAGAAAAAGCCTGCACGTATTTTTCAGGTCTGTGAAAAAAAATTTAGACCTGATTTGAAATTCGACAGAAAGTGCAAGTTTTGGTCGTGTTTTCGGGATTTTTCTGTGATCGAAATTCTAAAGGCTTTGCTAACATGTTAGTTATAGTTTAGCCAGGCTCTGATACCACTGTAAGTCTATGTTACTCACCCCGGTAGTTAACGGGGGGGGGGGAGGGGCGGAATAGGTAAAAATCGAATTTTTCTTTGCAAGGTAACATAGACTAGGCATTAGGATCTTTGCTAAACATTAACTAACAAACTAACTAGGAGTTCTAACTACTATGTTAGATGATTATACCTCAAGCTTCAAGTCCTTCTTCTCCTTGCTGTGATTCTCCTTGTTGTGAGCTCCTTGGAGTGGTGGTGGATGGTTCCTCCTCACCGGCTTCTCCACGTCAAAGATGATCCACCCGAAGGTCTCTACCTTGAGCTCCAACCTCTTTAATGAAGTAACTAGGATGCTTGGTGTGCTAAACTAAGAACCCTAGAGTGAGTAGAGAAGGATTTTGCTGGCTTGGTCTCAATGGCCCTTGATTTTCAACTCATGAAACACTAGGGCTTGAGAGAGGAAGAAGGAGAGAGCTATGAGAGAGAATGTGTATGTGAATTATGAAGAGAGCTCCCATATGAGGAAAAAAGAATAATAAGTTTTATTAGGATAATTGTGATGGTTCATTTGATTTAACCATTATCATGTCACAATTAATGTTAAATAAAATATCTTGTGCTCAACAAAAATATCTAAGTCAAGAATGGTCAACAAGTCAAATTGTCAAACCAATTAGCCATGACACAATTATCTCTAATAAAAATTAGTAAACAATTTCCTCCACCTCATAATGGTTTTAATCAAGTCAACGGTCAAAACCCTAATGAGGTGTCTCCTTCTCTGCCTCTATCAACCGTATATACATACCTGCATCCGTGTTCCGAGAAACACGGATACATTGAGACTAAACCAATCCAAAATCAAATACTAGGATCCGGCTTAAACCAAAGCCCACTAGTATCAACTTCCCGAACACCAAACACGCACAAGTGCGCGTATGTGAACAAACCCTGTCGTAAAACCATACGACTTCTACCTGAGAAAGAGAGGTTTAGGCAGTGGGCTAGTGGATTACTGTGATGGTGATGATGCTGAGGGGGTCGTAGGGAGATCGGCGATGTGGTGGGGAGTTTGCCGGCGTCGAGGGGTGCAAGGTGGGGGTCGGCTCGGGTGCACTAGGTTGGTGTGCAGGGGAGTAGGTGTGCAGGGGAGCTCAAGTTGATGGGGTGTGAAGTCGTAGAGGGAGAAGGAGGGAGAAAGAGTGGCTGTCATCGTCGTGGGTCGAGCGAAGTGGTAGGATGATCGCCGGTGGTGGAGGTGGCAATGGGTTTGAGAGAAGTTGGGTGTTCTGTGGGTTATTGGAGGATGGATGGAGTTAGAGATTTTTGAAACGAGGGAGAAAAGAGAGAGATGAGGGTGTGAGGAAACGTCGGGCAACGTCACTGCGAGGGCATGGGCTGCGGCGGGGGATGGGTGTCGCGAATTGAAGAGGAAGCGGGAAAAAAGGGAGCCGTTGAGGGAAGGAGAAGGGTGTGAAGCGGGTCGGGTCGGCGCGGGTACGGGTCGATAGGGAGTGGGCTGAAGTGGGCTGGGCCGGCAATATTTTGGAATTCATTTTAATTAATTTTTAGTGTAGACTGAGGATTAAAACGGGCTGAGGAAATTTTTTATAAGGAATATATTAAGAAAATTTTTAGTGGGCTGAGGGAATTTAAGTTTGGGTTTAAAAATAAGCTTGGGCTGAATGTTAAAAATAGGTTTAAGGTTTAAGTATTTTACTCATTTTGGTTTAATTCGGCTTTGGTTTTAAATCTTGGGTTTTGGCTTTTAGGGTTTGGAAAAATATAAATATTAAGCCTAACAACCAATTCAAAATATGAAGGAAAAAGAAAAGGAACTACTGGAAATCAGAGAATAGGAAACTTTTATTAGAATGGAAACGGGGATTTACAATCCCTGAGCTAACGGTTTGGCTGAGGCTTTCAACAAGACCTTGACGAAGATCATAAAGAAGACGGTGTCCAGAAATTGAAGAGATTGGCACAAGAGATTGCATGAAGCTCTTTGGGCGTATCGGACTACGTTCAAAATGGTCACAAACAAAACGTCGTATGCATTGGTATTCGGCGCTGATGCAGTACTTCCCTTGGAGATAGAGCTACCCTCTCTACGAGTGGCGGTTCATTACGAGCTAACAGATGAGGAGAATGCTCATCTTTAGCTTGAGAAGCTCGACGCCCTCGATGAGACTCGGCTCATGGCGCAGCAAAACATGGAGGCTTACAAAGCAAAGATGACGCGCTCATACAAGAGACTGACAAGGCCGAGGACATTCTGCCAAGGCGAACTTGTGCTAGTGGTCAAGGGACCTATGATCCCCAATCGCGCTAAACGGTGGAAATTCGAGCCAAACAATGAGGGCCCGTACATCATAGACAAAGTCTACCAAGGTGGGGCTTACTTGCTCATGAATATGCATGGCGAAATACCCTTCAGGCCAATAAACGGTCGGTTCTTGAAAAAATACTACGCCTGACCGAAACGTCTTTAACTACTACAAACCGCAGCATCCTAAGGCTGATGCAAAAAAAAACGGTTCGTCCATAAGCAAGATGGGCACGGATGAAAACCCGAAGGGCTCCGTGAGTAAAAACAGCTGGCCTACCGGCGAGTTTGTGAAAACCCGAGAGGGCGCAATCTCGTTAAAAGACACTTGCAAGGGCCTCTCAACCTTGTAAGGAGAAAATACCTGCGTGAGATCCTTACGACTCACAAGAGAGCAACACACTTAGGGGTCCCCACGATTCCTAAGGAAAAGTTACACTTACGAGATCCTCACGACTCGTAAGGAGAATTCCCCTATGAGACCCTCACGGCTCATAGGATTCAAAAGCCTTAAGCTACAGGGATCTGAACCTGTTCTTAAGCCATCACATTTCCCAGACTGCCCTACAAGCGGTTCAATACAGACCCTTGTATACAATCCACGGGCATAAATAAACGTCTTCTCCACCCAGTTCCACCAATGGTGTGAAATTCCCCTATTTGGTGAAAAACACTTGTAGGTCCTCTCGACTTGTAGGGAGAAAATGCTCTTGTGAGATCCTTACGACTCTCAAGAGAACAAGCACTTAGAAGTCCTCACGACTTCTAAGAAGAACACACACCTACGAGATCCTCACGACTCGCAGGGAGAAATACCTTTATGAGACCCTTACGGCTCATGAAGTCAAAAGCCTTAGTCGACAGGATCTTAACCCTATTTGCTAAGCCACCTTTGTTCGAACCGACAAAGGCAAATGATGATTCGCTCCTGGCCATATCCCGGTGTAGCGATGCTGATGCATAAATCGGTATCATATCCCAAGTCCCATACTCACGCCAAGAAATCAGCGAGCCATAAATGCATATGAAATAGCCGAAATGATAGGGCAACTTGCAACAAAATCAGCAAGTAAAATATATGCATACAAAAACAGCCGAAATGATTGGGCAACTCGCAATAAAAATCAGCGAGTAAAAACAAAAATAGCCGAAATGATTGGGCACCGCGAAAAAAATAGCCGAAATGATTGGGCAATCGCGACTTTCGCGATATAAAAAGCTGAAATTATAGAGCATCGCGGAAAGAAATAAAAAAATGAAAGAATGAAACTTTTGCCCTGTAGGTAAGTCCATACTGACCCCTGTATACAATCCATGGGCATAAACAAAAGGGGACCCACGTTTCCCCCACCGGACTCTATTAAAGGGAGAACCAAATCTCGACGGCAACATCTGCATCCCAAAAGATCACCACGGCATTACTTCTCAACTCTAACAATCGACCTCAGGGTCGCAACGAAGCGCAGCTATGGCAAAGCCCCTAGTTCCAAATCTCGACGGCCACATATACAGCCTAAAGACCAAAAACGTTGTTCATCCTCATTCCAGCAAAATACGGATGCGACGCCACTAATCGGAGTCACGGCAAAGTCCCCAGTTCCAAGACTCGACGGTTCACAGACAACCTAGAGTCATCCAATGACCCCGTCGCGGAAATACGTCATCCAATGTCCCCGTCGCGGAAACACGTCATCAAATGACCCCGTCTCGGAAATACGACAGCCAATGACCCCGTCGCGGAAACACGTCATCCAATGACCCCGTAGCGGAAACACGTCAGCAAATGACCCCGTCGCGGAAACACGTCATCAAATGACCCCGTCTCGAAAACACGTCAGCCAATGACCCCGTCGTGGAAACACGTCAGCAAATGACCCGTCTCGGAAATACGTCATCGAATGACCCCGTCGCGGAAATACGTCAGCCAATGACCCCGTCGCGGAAACACGTCATCAAATGACCCCGTCGCGGAAATACGTCAGCCAATGACCCCGTCGCGGAAAAACGTCAGCAAATGACCCCGTCTCGGAAATACGTCGGCCAATAACCCCGTCGCAGAAACACGTCAGCCGATGACCCCGTCGCGGAAATACGTCAGCCGATAGCCCCGTCGCGGAAACACGTCAGCCAATGGCCCCGTCGCGGAAACACGTCAGCCAATGAACCCATCACGGAAACACGTCAGCAAATGACCCCGTCGCGAAAACACGTCAGCAAATGACCCCATCTCGGAAATACGTCATCCAATGACCCCGTCGCGAAAATACGTCATCCAATGACCCCGTCACGAAAACACGTCAGCAAATGACCCAGTCTCGGAAATACGTCATCCAATGACCCCGTCGCGGAAATACATCAGCCAATGACCCCGTCGCGGAAACACGTCATCCAATGACCCTGTCTCGGAAATACGTCATCCAATGACCCCGTCGCGGAAATACGTCAGCCAATAACCCTGTCGCGGAATCACATCATCAAATGACCCCTTCTCGGAAATACTTCAGCCAATGACCTAGTCGCGGAAACACGTCAAAAAATGACCCCGTCTCGGAAATACGTCATCCAATGACCCCGTCGCGGAAATACGTCAGCCAATGACCCCATCGCGGAAACACGTCATCAAATGACCCCGTCTCGGAAATACGTCAGCCAATGACCCCGTCGCGGAAACACGTCAGCAATGACCCCATCTCGGAAATACGTCATCCAATGACCTCGTCGCGGAAATACGTCATCCAATGACCCCGTCGCGGAAATACGTCAGCCAATGACCCCGTCTCGGAAATACGTCATCCAATGACCCCATCTCGAAAACACGTCATCCAATGACCCCGTGTCGGAAGTACGTCATCCAAATGACCTCGTCGCGGAAATACGTCATCAAATGACCCCATCGCGGAAATACGTCAGCCAATGACCCCGTCGCGGAAATACGTCAGCAAATGACCCCGTCACGGAAATACGTCATCCAATGACCCCGTCGCAGAAATACGTCATCCAATGACCTCGACACGGAAATACGTCACCAAATGACCCCGTCTCGGAAATACATCATCCAATGACCACGTCGCGGAAATACGTCAGCCAATGACCCCGTCGCGGAAATACGTCAGCCAATGACCCCGTCGCGGAAATACGTCAGCCAATGACCCCGTCGCAGAAATACGTCACCCAATGACCTCCTCTTCGGAGCAATGCTTCGATTTGGGAACAAGTCAGCTCACCAGTCACTTACGAGTCCCCTCGACTTGTAAGGGAGAAAAATCTCTTGTGAGATCCTTATGACTCTCAAGAGAAAACACACTTAGGAATCCTCACGACTTCTAAGGAGAAAATACACCTACGAGATCCTCTCGACTCGTAGGGAGAAAAGTCTTTATGAGACCCTCATGGCTCATAAATTTGAAAAGTCTTAGGTAGAAGATCCTAACCCTGTCTCCTAAGCCATCGCTGACCTACAAGAAGGTCAAGATGGAGTATCTACGGTCCACATTCGCCAAAGCCACATTCCCCGATGAAATAAAGAAGATACTTACGGATTCTCACGATTCGTAAAGAAAAATACCCGAGTGAGATCCTTACGACTCATAGAGGTGATGAATACTTAGAAATCCTCATGATTTATAAGGAAAATATGCACCTATGAGATCCTCTCGACTTGTAGGGAGAAATAACCTCCTTGAGACCCTTACGGCTCATGAAGACGAAGAAAGTCTTAGGCTACAAAGACCCTAAATTTGTCTTCTAAGCCCTCAATTCTGTGGCCATGCATAACTCTGCACAACTTCACCCACATATATACTTACGTAGGCAAAGTAGTGGGGGGCATTTGTTCCCGCCAAAATTTTGACTCAAAACTTGCTCCCTTATAAAATAATAACAATAAAATAAAAAATAAAGGGAAAAACTCCACATGCAAAGAATGAAACAAATGTCTCAGCGCCAAGAGTTAAAACACTCTGAGGCAGCGCCTCACGTGCAAAACACGAGAGTGCCAAGAGTCAAAGACCCTGAGGCAGCGCCTCACGTGCAAAGTAAGAGAGCGCTAGCGCCAAGAACGCGAGCGCTAAGAGTCAAAGACTCTGAGGCAGCACTCACATGCAAACCACGAGAGCGCTCGCGCCAAGAGCGCCAGCGCTAAGAGTCAAAGACTCTGAGGAAGTGCTCACGTGTAAAGCACGAGAGCGCTAGCGCCAAGTGCGCCAGCGCTAAGAGTCAAAGACTCTGAAACAGCGCTCACGTGCAAAGCACGAGAGCGCCAAGCGCTAGAACTAAATGTTCTCTACCGTTGGATCAAAAATCCAACGGAGATGATAAATCATCAAATTTCCAGAATAAGATTCTGTTAAGGAAATACTCCTCAGAATCTTTCCAAACAAGAAAGATTGTGCTCTGTAAATCAGAGAACAGTTGGATCAAAGATCTAATGGTGATTGAAAATCACCAAGATACAGAGTAATCTCTGTATGGGAAAATAATTTCCCAATCTTGTTAATAACAAGAAAAATGTCTTCTGTAAAACAGAAGCTCTAGGATCAAAGATCCAATGGTGGGGAAACATTCCCAAATCAATCAGAAAAAAATTGCCTTAACTGATCGGCCTCCACTATATACAGGCCCCAAGACTTCAAGTCTTGCACAGAGGAACCCCCCCCCCCACATACACACACACAAACTTGGAGAAATTTCAAAGAGAAGAGAAAGCTCTCGGAAGAAGAATTTCTTCAAGGTAAATAAAACCGAGGGATCAAAGTATCTCATCAAAAGAAGAAGAACCTAGTTCTTTTTCTAGATCATAGATCTACAAAGACAGAAGTCTTTCATAAAAATAGAAGAGATTGAAGCATCTCATCATAAAAAGGGAGGGAAAAGAACTTAGTTCTCTTTAGATCACAGATCTATAAGACAAAAACAAAGTCTTTCACAAAAACAGAAGAGATTGTAACATCTCCTATTAAAATAAGAACTTAGTTCTTAGATCTATGAGACAAAGTCTCCTATGAACGAGAATTTAATTCTCAGAGCACAGAACTGACCAAAACGGCCAAAGGAGCGCTTCAGCGCTCCAAGTCTAGCGCTCTGCATTCATGGGCCGGCGTTCAGCGCCAAGCACGCCACGTGCTCCTCACGTGGGCGCTACTTAAGAAAGAGCGCTCTGCACTCATTGACTGCCGCTCAGCGCCAAGCACGCCACGTGCTCCTCACGTGGGTGCTACTTAATAAAGAGCGCTCTGCACTCATTGACTGGCGCTCAGCGCCAAGCGCGTCACGTGATCCTCACGTGTGCGCTATTTCACAAGAAGTGCTCTACACTCATTGACTGGCACTCAGCGCTAAGCGTACCACGTGCTCCTCACGTGTGCGCTATCTCACAGGAAGCGCCCTAGCGCTCTAAGTCTGGCGCTCGGCGCCAAGCGCGCCACGTGCTCCTCACGTGGGCACTGAGGGAACATAAACTGTTCTTTAAATAAATCCCCAGAGCCATAATGAAGGCTCCACACTCAATAAAAGACAAAAAGGGTGTCGGAACCCAAACCAATGCTCAGTATTGTTAAATAAAAAAGGACTGAGCCTAATTAAATGTTCAACATTTTAACTGAGTGGGCCGAGCCCAAATTGGCCATATGTCCCTTATTCAGATTAATTGAGCCCATATGCTCATAAATCTTTTTAACTGATCTTAGTCCCAAACTTGACTACAGATCTCCCAACCAATATTGGTTCAAAGGTACATCTCTTTATTCCTCTGATATGTGTCGTTGTAATTCTTCAACGTCTTGAGAAAGGTGGTGGGTCCCGACAACCAGACATTCCATGGACTATGATGTCCTTAAACTTTACGGACTGTGGGGTCCTTAAACTCATGGACTATGATGTCCTTAAACTTTATGGACTATAAGGTCCTTAAACTCATAGACTATGATGTCTTTAAACTCAACAGATTATGATGTCTTTAAACTGTCACGGACTATGATGTTCTTAAACCCAATAAACCGCAATGTCCCTAAACTAAAACAATAGAGCCCAAATGCTCTTTTGTTGGATCTAAACGATCCTGTTAAGTAGATCTTAGTCTAAAATTAGACAAACGTATCCTTAACAAAAGTTTAAGTTGATCTTAGTCTCAAACGAGATTAACGATCCTTGAACCCAACCCAAACCCAAATCTAAGAAAATACAGATTTGGACTAATCCACGCCCTACGGACGACAACATAAATTAGTCTTCGTATACAATCCACGGGCAACCAAAATAAAACAAACACACACGACACGAAGTGATCATCTGGAGAAGGAGAAAGTGGTTACCGCGACGCGGTAGCGTAATTAACTGCAGGGGCTTGCGCCTGCAGAGAAGAGCGTCCCCACAATCAAAAACCCCTCACAATGAGGGGGAATCTGACGAAGTCTGCTACAACGGCCGCATCTGTCCAAATCTCCGATACATGGTGCCATAAATCAACTTGGAATCTTCGGAGAGGTGGACGGATAACAACTAATAGCATATGTCCCCAAATTCAGGCAAGACGACCTACGCGGTTTCGTCTCTGTTTTCTTCGGTGAACATACATGATGGACATGCATGCTTCACGTAAGTAGACCATCCAGATAACATGTCGTATGCTGGAAAATAGTTGATTGTCCAAATAACAACCGCTCATATTCTAAATTTCTTCTCGGCGTATGCATCATATGTTTCTACTCTATGTTCCTAAAGTTCTATCAGCTCTTCAATTAAAGGTTCCATATAGACGTCGATGTTCTGACCAAGTGAATATTTTCTAGGAATTAATAAGAAAAGAATCATATATGGTTGCTTCATACACATCCAGAGAAGCAGATTATAAGGCATAAGTAATACCAGCCATGTGGACCAACTAAAACTCATGAGTCCGTTAGGCATGAAACCGTCGGTTACCAAACCTAGACGTACATTTCTCGACTCATCCCTAAAATGATCAACACTGTCTAATTTCTTACATGCTTCTGCATCAGCCAGATGCCTCAGCTTCCCATCTTTGATCCAACGATCGAAATGCTATCACATGCACTTCACCATGTCATTTAAAATATATAAATTTTGTAACCTCTTAGCCAAGGGAAAATAACTGTTCCCCTCCGAATGACGGCGCGACAGAACGTCTTGCCTGAGATTCGGGGCAGATGCTATTTGGTGCTATCCGTCTACCTCTCCGAATATACCAAGTTGATTTATGGCACCGTGTATCGGAGGTTTAGACGGATGCGGCCGATGTAGCAGACTTCGTCGGATTCCCCCTTGCTTGAGAGGTTTTTGATTGTGGGGACGCTCTTCCCTGCAGGCGCAAGACCATGCAGTTAATTACGCTACCGCATCGCGGTAACAACTTTCTCCTTCTCCAGAATTTCACTTCGTGTCGCGGGTGTTTGTTTTGTTTGTGGTTTCCCGTGGATTGTATACGGAGACTAATTTATGTCGTCGCCCGTAGGACGTGGATTAGTCCAAATCCGTATTTTCTTAGATTTGGGTTTGAGGTTTTGGTTTAAGGATACGTCAGCCATATTTGAGGCTAAGATCAACTTAAACGTTTGTTAAGGATACGTTAGCCTAATTTGAGACTAAGATCGACTTAACAGGATCATTTAGATCCGACAAAAGAGAATTTGGGCTCTATTGTTCCAGTTTAGGGACATAGTGGTCCATTGAATGTATGGTCGTCGGGACCCGTCACCTCTCTGACGACGTTGAGGGATTACAACGACAGATGTGAGAGGAGTTCAGAGATGTACCCTTGAACCAAGGTTGGTTGGGAGATCTATAGTCCAATTTGGGACTAAAGTCTATTTTGAAAGTTTTGGTTTAAGGATGCGTTAGCCATATTTGAGGCTAAGATCAACTTAAACGTTTGTTAAGGATACGTTAGCCTAATTTGAGACTAAGATCGACTTAACATGATCATTTAGATCCGACAAAAGAGCATTTGGGCTCTATTGTTCCAGTTTAGGGACATAGTGGTCCATTGCCAGTTTAAGGACATGGTGGTCCATTGTATGTATGGCCGTCGGGACCCGTCACCTCTCTGACGACGTTGAAGGATTACAACGACAGATATCAGAGGAGTTCAGAGATGTACCCTTGAACCAAAGTTGGTTAAGTGATCTGTAGTCCAATTTGGAACTAGGATTAGTTAATTATATTGTGAGCACGTTGGCTCAGTTGAGTCTGAGTTGAGGACTTATGGCCAACTTGGGCTAAGTCCAATTGAATTTGAAGTGTTGGCCCTTTGTTGGACCATTAGACATTTGTCTGGGTTCAGCCCCTCATTATTTAGCAATGCTAAACAAGAGTTTGAAGGCTCTGATGACATTTTGTCTTTGATTTCCTCAATTTTGAGATTCATTTGGAGGAGGGACTTTTGCCTCTGGAAAATTAGCCAATTTGGCTAAAAGTAGTGTTAAACACTAGAGAACAACTGTGTTAAACACTGGAGGTAGAACTCTCAAATTAGTGTTAAACACTAAAGACAATCAGTGTTAAACACTGGAAATATAGTCTTCAATTTAGTGTTAAACACTAGAAACAATCAGTGTTAAACACTGGAAATATAATCCCCAAATTAGTGTTAAACACTAAAGAAAGAGGGGTCACGTGTGGACACGTGAGAGCGCCCAAAAGTGGGACCAGATCCCTTTTCTTCGTTCTACAATTAAGTGTTAAACACTTTTTATTTTATTTTCGAGCATCACGTGCTGGCACGTGATGGAGATTTGTGCGCCAATCGTTAAAGCATTTGCTGAGGGGTCACGTGGTATCACGTGAGAGCGCCTAAAGCCTTCCTTTGCTTTTTCTTTCTGTGTTTTGTAGGTCACGTGGGAGCACGTGAGGCATTGCCTCAAAGCTATTTCCTTTTTATTTTTGGGGATCTTTTTAGGGGTCACGTGGGGACACGTGACCTAGTTTTATTCCTTCTTTTCTGATCACTGCGGATTGGGGTCACGTGTCATCACGTGATCAATGTTCTTTATGTGCATGGAGATCTTTCAAGTCTCTTTATTTTAAGAATTAAATTCTCTGTAGGGTTAAACCCTAATTATGATTTTGGAGGAATTAAATTCCTATTATGAAAGAATTAAATTCTTATATAGGGTTAAACCCTAGTTCTGTCCATCTTGAAGGAATTAAATTCCTATATTTTCAGGAGAATTAAATTCGCACATAAGGTTAAACCCTAACTTTTTTTGAGGAGAATTAAATTCTCTAAACTCAATTTCCCCTCTAAGTTTTGGATCTGCATGGCAGAATCTCAACCCGATAAGAATTAAATTCTTAACTTATGGGGAGATGTGATCTTTGCAGATCTTCAACCAGAGGAAGAAATAAGTTCTTTTGTGCAGAAGAGTTAAACTCTTAGATTTGAGAATTAAATTATCTTTTTTGAAGGTTTAATCCCTTTTCTTTTCTCACCTAGGGTTTTCTTTTCTCTTCTGAAGAAATTTTCTTTTCTCTCTTGAGAATTAAATTCTCCTCTCTTTTTTTTCTCTCTTGAGAATTAAATTCTCCTCTCTTTTTTTCTCTCTGTTCTTCTCTCAAAAAAAAGTAGATCCCCTTCTCTTCTCTTCTTGGTTCCTATTTATAGGAGAAAAAAAGAATCAATTTGTTTAGTAAATATTTCATTGAAAGATTTTGTTTGTTTTCATAATTAATATGATCCTTTAGATCACACAGTGAATTTTATTCACCATTGGATTTTAAATCCAAAGATATTATGTTTGTTATTTCTGGTGAGATTTAGGGGAAATCTTTCCTTGTATCAAATCTTTCCATAAATTGGTGATTTTTAATCACCCTTGGATTTTTAATCCAACGGTCCCCATAATTCTTTTCCATTTGGAAAGATTTAGAGAAATTTAGAATTTTAATTCTATTTGGAAAGATTTAGAGAAATTTAGAATTTTAATTCTATTAAACTGTAAGGTTTCAAAGCCTGGCACGTGCTGGCACGTGACCCTTGGTCACGTGTGAGCACGTGACCCCCAATTGGTTCTTTTCTCAGTATTTATTTATACTTCAGTTTTAACCATCACGTGTCAACACGTGACCATTGGTCACGTGTGAGCACATGATACCTCATTGAGATATTTCCTTCAGCCATTTGTTTTTATTTCTATTTTAACTATCACGTGTCAACACGCGACCATTGATCACGTGTGAGCACGTGATACCTCATTGAGGTAATTCCTGATTTTAATCAGGGAACAGTGCATAGCATATTTGCTCATAACTTTTGATCCCGAATGAATTATGAAGCCCATAATATATCAAATCGAAGGATTTTTTGAGATGATTTCGATACCATCAGAATTTAACAGTTCCTCATTTGTGAGTTTATCAAAATACAGGCCGGAAGATACCGGTTCGCATTTCTTTAAGCGTATCGCTGCCATTTGATATCTTGGACTCTTTTGCGCAGAAATTTTTTGGCGGGAACAAATGCCCCCCACTACTTTGCCCACGTAAGTATGTACGTGGGTGAAGTAGTGCAGAGTTATGCATGGCCATAGAATTGAGGGCTTAGGAGACAAGTTTAGGGTCCTTGTAGCCTAAGACTTTCCAACTTTTTGAGCCGTGAGGGTCTCATAAAGACTTTTCTCCCTACGAGTCGAGAGGATCCCGCAGGTGTATTTTCTCCTTAGGGGTCATGAGGACTCCCAAGTGTGTTTTCTCTTGAAAGTCATAAGGATCTTATAAGAGAATTTTCCCTCTTACGAGTCGAGAGGACCCGTAAGCGGTTGTTTCCCTCCTTGTCGAGATTCGACTTTAGAGAGTGTGACCCGAGGATAGTATGCAAGAGACCGTTTTGGACCAACTTGCAGGGTCCCGGTGCTTAGGAAACAGGTTTTTTTTAATCCTCGCTGCCTAAGGCTTTATCTCACGAGTCGAGACGAATCGAGCATTTCTCGCAAGAATATCCTAACGTCACAGTTAACCTCTGCTCTTTACGACAGAGGTCCGTTAGGGTCTATGGTACGTAGGGTTTTGCCCGTCGTACCTTCGCGTTGGCTGATGTATTCCTCGATAGGCAATCTTGCTGTTCGAGTAGCCTTGCGACTGTCGTGTCTCTGATCCCTTCGGGGGCTGGACAAGACGTCTTCAAGCAATCCTCCTAGGCAGTTTGACCGTCGGAAGAGCAAGCATTAGGAATTTTGCCATGCCGCTTTTTACTTGAGGTTAGGCTCATTTTGGAGAGCCCCGATGAGTCATAACCACTCCGCGCTGGTGTGGGATGATCTCCGATAGTCTTTCAGGATTTATATGACTTGCCGTTAAAACCCTGAAGCTAGGAATTTGGCCTTCGCTTCGTTTGCTTTGTCACGTCCGAATCCGGTTGGAGGAAGAACGCTGTCGTGACATCTCGTCTACTGTATCGAGACGAACGTTGAGGTGGCGACCACTCCGCACTGCTGTGGGATGATCTCCGATTGTCTTTCAAGCTTTATATGAGTTGCCGTCAAGACCCTGAAGCTAGGAATTTGGCCTTTACTTCGTTTGCTTTATCGCGTCTGAATCCTGTTGGAGGAAGAACGCTGGGGTGACATCTCGTCTGCTGTATCGAGACGAACGTCGAGGTGGTGACCACTCCACGCTGGGGTGAGATGATCTCTGGTGGTCTTTCAGGTTTTATATGACTTGCCGTCAAGACCCTGAAGCTAGGAATTTGGTATTTGCTTCGTTTGCTTTGGCGCGTCCGAATCCTGTTAGAGGAAGGGCGCTGTAGTGACATCTCGTCTGCTGTATCGAGATGAACGTCGAGGTGGTGACCACTCCGCGCTGATGTGGGATGATCTCCGATAATCTTTCAGGTTTTATATGAGGTGCCTTCAAGACCCTGAAGCTAGGAATTTGGCCTTCGCTTTGTTTGCTTTGGTGCGTACGAATCCTGTTGGAGGAAGGATGCTGTAGTGACATCTCGTCTGCTATATCGAGACAAACGTTGAGGTGGAGCTGGGATTTCGCCATTACTCCGCTTTGTTTCGACCGTGAGGTCTTTCGTTGACATTGCATCTGCATCCTGTTGGACTGCGAAGGAACGCCGTCGTTGACATTGCGTCTGGTGTAACGAGACGAATGCTGAGGTGGGGCTGGGATTTTGCCATCACTCCTCTTTATTTCGACCATGAGGTCTTTTGTTGACATTGCATCTGCATCCTGATGGACCGCGAAGGAACGCCGTTGTTGACATTGCGTCTGCTCTAACGAGACGAATGCTGAAATGGTCTCTAGGTTGTCTGTGAACCGTCGAGATTTGGAACTAGGGACTATGTTGTGGCTCCGTTTGATGGTGTAACATCTGTGTCCTGCTGGAATGAGGAGGCCCACCGTTGTTGGTCTCCAGGCTGTAGATGTGGCCATTGAGATTTGGAACTAGGGACTTTGCCATTGTTCCGTTTCGCTGCGACTCTGAGGTCGGTTGTTGACGTCATGTCTGCATCTGGTTAGAGTGAGGAGAAACGCCGTTGGTGATCTCTAAGTTGTCGATATCGATGTCGAGACCCTGAAGCTAGGGATCTTCTTTTGCTTCATTTGTTGACATTGTGTCTGCAATATTGCGACAAATGTCGAGATTGTCTCTAGGTTGTCTATGAACCGTCGAGATTTGGCTTCGCTTTCTGGTGGAGCCTGTTGGGAAGGTATGGTTCCCTCTTTGTTTGTGTCCCTGGATTGTATACAGAGATCGATGTGATCTCACCTGTAGGGCAAAAAGTTTCATTCTTTCATCATTTCTTTTATTCTTTCCGCGATGCTCTATCATTTCAGATTTTATATCGCGAAGGTCGCGATTGCCCAATCATTTCGGCTATTTTTCGCGGTGCCCAATCATTTCGGCTATTTGTTTTATTTTTACCCGCTCTTTTTATTGCAAGTTGCCCAATCATTTCGGCTATTTATTTTATTTTTATTCGCTGCTTTTTATTGCGAGTTGCCCCATCATCTCGGCTATTTTGCATGCATTCATTTTTACTTGCTGATTTTTTTGCAAGTTGCCCCATCATTTCGGCTATTTCATATGCATTTTTAGCTCGCTGATTTTTTATCGCGAGTGTGGAACTTGGAATCTGGTGCCAATCTCAGCATCAGCATCGCTACAACTGGTATATTGCCAGGAGCGAATCATCATTTGCCATGAAAGGACTTGGAATTTGATACCGGTATAGGCATCAGTATCGCTACAACTGGAATGTTGCCAGGAGCGAATCATCATTTGCCTCTGTCGATGTTGAACAATGGTGGCTTAGTAAACGGGGTTAGGATCCTGTTGACTAAGGCTTTTGACTTCATGAGCCGTAAGGGTCTCACAAAGGTATTTCTCCCTGCGAGTCGTGAGGATCTCGTAGGTGTGTTTTCTCCTTAGGAATCGTGAGGATCCCTAAGTGTATGTTATCTTATAAGTCGTAAGGATCTTACAAGAGTGTTTTCTCCTTATGAGTCGAGAGGACTCACAAGGGTTGTTCACCGTGCGAACATATCCCTAGTCACGGGTGGGACTTTGTTAGGGAAATGTTTATTCGCGCTCGTGGATTGTATACAAGGGCCAGTATGAGCCGCTTGTAGGGCAATATCGGAGGTTGTGGGGGTTGCTTAAGAACAGGTTCAGGTCTCTGTAACTTAAGACTTTTAAATCTTATGAGCCGTGAGGGTCCCATAAGAAAGTTCTCCTTACGAGTCGTGAGGATCTCGCAAGTGTAATTTCTCTTTAGGAATTATGGGGATCCCTAAGTGTATTGCTCCTTTGTGAGTCGTAAGGATCTCACGCAGGTGGTTTCTCCTCACAAGGTCGTGAGGACCCTGTAAGTTTTTTTAACGAGGTTGCGCCCTTTCGGGTTTTCACAAACACTCGCCGATAGCCCTGCTGTTTTTACTCACGGAGCCCTTTCGGGTTTTCATCCGTGCCCTTTTTGCTTATGGACATACCGTTTTTTTTATTCTTTTTTATTTTTTTTTCTAACGAGGTTGCGCCCTTTCGGGTTTTCACAAGACTCGCCGGTAGCCCTGCTGTTTTTACTCACGGAGCCCTTTCGGGTTTTCATCTGTGCCCGTTTTGCTTATGGACATACCGTTTTTTTTTGTTTTTTTTTGTTTTGTTTTTTAATCATGTCAGCCTGAGGATGCTGCGGTAGTAGTTTAAAAATGTTTCGGTCACTTGCAAGTTTTAGGACATTGCGGTCCGCCGTCGCCGTATTTGAGGCGAATCTCTAGTTTACCGACTTTTCGGTCTATGGGGCTTTCTCTATGAATGAGCACGATGCCCCCCGGCATATCCATCTTTTTCAGAGCATGCGGTTGTGGCGGGCTCACCTTCCAGTTTTCGGATAACGCGAACTTGCCTTGTTGGTATTGATCCTCAATCCAGCCTTTGAAAACGAAGCAATCTTCGATTGGATGGCTTACCGCCTGGTGGTAAGGGCAGTAATTAAGATCATTGACATCGCCTGGCTGCAACAAACGTTTTGTACTCGGCAAATTGATGAGTCTGTTGTGTACTGCCAGCTCGAACAGTCTCCTTGTTTTATTCTGAGGAAACGAGTAAGGACGTCCCAGTCTCTTTCCGAGGGATGGGCGTGGACGCCCGTTGTTTTGGCGAACAACCGGCTTTGAGTTGCACGGCTGTTGTTGAGTATTGGAGACAACGATCGCTTTCCCTTTTTCATTTCGAGAGTCCGTCTTTGGAGGAGATGGCTTATGTCCCATGTGGTCTATTTGGGCCAACTTGTCAATCAAGGCCTGAAAAGTAGTTGGCTTGAAGAACATCATGAATTGTGAGATGGTCGCTTCCGGATCAAGAGTGCCCACGAACATGCCCACTGCCGGCGTTTCTTCGATCCGCTGTTCGCATTTCGACCATAGATTCCGCCATCGTGCTGCGTATTGAACCCACGTTTCGCCTGGCTTCACCCTGGCGTTAATCAGTGCTGTTATTGGGGTGCGCTTGCTGGTGCTTGCAAATCTTTGTGTAAACAATAGCTCCATCTCCACAAATGTTTTGACAGAGTCGTTAGGTAGCTCCGAATACCATTCAAAGGCCATTTCTGTTAAGCTGCCGACGAATTGGCGAAGCAACAGTTTGTCATCGCCTCCAGTGTTGCCGCATAAGGCCCTGAAATGAGCGGCGTGCTGATGTGGATTCCCTGTCCCCTTGTACACATGGAATTTAGGGATCGTATATTCCGGCGGGTAACTGATTTGGTCATACCAGCCTGGGTAGGGTCGTCCAGTTTTTACAACTTGCCCAGCCGCTTCACTCGCCTAATGAACTCGTATCTGCTGAGCTATATAATCATCCAGGGCGGCCTTGGAGATAGTTTCCTCCTTGGCTGCTGAAAAAGCCGGAGGAGGATTAGATGTCTCCCCTCTATCTTCTTCAATAATGATCGCAGGGTCTTCGGCTGGAGGATCCGGCTGTAACATCATCCTAACCATGTCTTGGAAGAGAAGTGTCATTCGCTTTATGTTAGCCGCTTGCTCTTCGGCTTATTTGTCCTTCTTTTCGAGGACTCTGTGTAAGAAGTCAGCATCAGTTTCTTGTTCGTGACGCTGCTCGGATGATACCTCCGAGCTTTCTTTTGGCCCGGTGAGTGCAGCCATTTGCGTCAGCATTTCCTGAAGCTTCTGTTGCTGCTCCTGGGATTTTGTCACGGATCGGGTGAGCGGTCGGTGACCCATCGAAGCGCGGCTATCCTCTTTTCCGGAAGCCATATAAACGGTGTGCACCACCATGCTCCCAGACTTGGGGCGTTTGTGCTCAGCGCTTTTACGGTTCGCCATGTTCACAGGGGCTTTTTACGGCCTCCTTTTCTTTTGAGTGATTGACGTTGAGGGAGCCGTTGCAGGGGGCACCCAGCCAGCTGTTGCTTTTTCTGGCTTGACAGAGTAGTCCTTCTCCTGCCGAACTTTCATCTTTTTCTATCGGAGGAGGTAGTCTTGATCAACAACCGAGTCTTGGACTTGACGCCAGACCTTGTAAGTTTTAGAGGACAGCCATTGAGGGGGCTGCTCCAGCTTCTTCTCTGGGGCATTATCCACAGGTGTAGGAGATCTTCTCAATACGGCAGTTGGCGAGTTTTTGTGCACCCTCCTTAGCGGTTCAAAGCTATTCCCGGTCGGAACAGCAGCATTTATTTCCACCATCGGAGCTGGCGGAGTTATCCCAGAGGGGGAGTTGCCCCCAGTCTTCCTTATCCGGCGCCAGTGGCGAAGTCGGGCATGACGAGTTGCCGGTATTGGTTCAGCGACGGCTTTGTCTTGCCCCCTGTTCAGGTGAGGGGCTGTCGCAGGTGTCAGCCTCTTGAAGACTGACGTCCGTTGAGAAGTTGTGTCCAAACGGTCAAAAACAGATTTCTGAGCGGGGGAAGCAGCTTTGAGGACCTCGCCAGAAACCGGAATGGCCAGCCTTGTAAAAATTGGCTTTTTGGAAGGAGGAGCCTTTCCAATGATTTCGTCCGCTTGAGCTGGGATGGCTATCCGCTTTGGGATGGCAGCTTCGGGTATCGCGGACTCGTAGACGCTCTGGCCCAGTCTGTTGAAAACTGAGGTATTGAAATTGGGCGACCCGTTGAGAGGGGCCGCGGCAGTGGTAAGTCGATCAAAGACCGACTTCTTCGGAGTTTCTTGCGACGACATTAGGGCATTGAAGCTCATCGGGGAGAGCATAGTCCCGAAGAATAGCCCAGTGGTGGCCTGAGTCACTTGTTCCACCGGCATCTTGAAAAGGGAGGCCGCTTAGGGCCCATAAGTCACTCCTCCAGCGAGGACGGAGCGAGAGTTGCAATTGCAGGTAGTGCAGTTTGAAGCCATTGATCTTCTGTTTTCTGCACGGAGCAAGACACCAAATCTTAGTACCTCGAATCTACAGGCAACCATAGCAAACCGCGATTCGTTCGCGAACACGACACACGAAGTGTGGAGTGGAAAGAGGAAAAGGTCCCACCGGGCGTGCCAAAATCTGTTCCCCTCCGAATGACGGCGCGACAAAACGTCTTGCTTGAGATTCGGGACAGATGCTATTTGGTGCTATCCGTCCACCTCTCCGAAGATACCAAGTTGATTTATGGCACCGTGTATTGGAGGTTTAGATGGATGCGGCCGATGTAGCAGACTTCATCAGATTCCCCCTCGCTTGAGGGGTTTTTGATTGTGGGGACACTCTTCCCTGCAGGCGCAAGCCCCTGCAATTAAATAAGCTACCGCATTGCGGTAAAAACTTTCTCCTTCTCCAGAATTTCACTTCGTGTCGTGGGTGTTTGTTTTGTTTGTGGTTGCCCGTAGATTGTATACGGAGACTAATTTATGTCATCGCCCGTAGGACGTGGATTAGTCCAAATCCGTATTTTCTTAGATTTGGGTTTGAGGTTTTGGTTTAAGGATACGCCAGCCATATTTGAGGCTAAGATCAACTTAAACGTTTGTTAAGGATACGTTAGCCTAATTTGAGACTAAGATCGACTTAACAGGATCATTTAGATCCGACAAAAGAGCATTTGGGCTCTATTGTTCCAGTTTAGGGACATAGTGGTCCATTGAATGTATGGCCGTCGGGACCCGTCACCTCTATGACGACGTTGAGGGATTACAACGACAGATGTCAGAGGAGTTCAGAGATGTACCCTTGAACCAAGATTGGTTGGGAGATCTATAGTCTAATTTGGGACTAAAGTCTGTTTTGAAAGTTTTTGTTTAAGGATGCGTTAGCCATATTTGAGGCTAAGATCAACTTAAACGTTTGTTAAGGATACGTTAGCCTAATTTGAGACTAAGATCGACTTAACAGGATCATTTAGATCCGACAAAAGAGCATTTGGGCTCTATTGTTCCAGTTTAGGGACATAGTGGTCCATTGAATGTATGGCCGTCGGGACCCGTCACCTCTCTGACGACGTTGAGGGATTACAACGACAGATGTGAGAGGAGTTCAGAGATGTACCCTTGAACCAAGGTTGGTTGGGAGATCTATAGTCCAATTTGGGACTAAAGTCTGTTTTGAAAGTTTTGGTTTAAGGATGCTTAGCCATATTTGAGGCTAAGATCAACTTAAATGTTTGTTAAGGATACGTTAGCCTAATTTGAGACTAAGATCGACTTAACAGGATCATTTAGATCCGACAAAAGAGCATTTGGGCTCTATTGTTCCAGTTTAGGGACATAGTGGTCCATTGAATGTATGGCCGTCGGGACCCGTCACCTCTCTGACAACGTTGAGGGATTACAACAACAGATGTCAGAGGAGTTCAGATATGTACCCTTGAACCAAGGTTGGTTGGGAAATCTATAGTCCAATTTGGGACTAAAGTCTGTTTTGAAAGTTTTGGTTTAAGGATGCGTTAGCCATATTTGAGGCTAAGATCAACTTAAATGTTTGTTAAGGATACGTTAGCCTAATTTGAGACTAAGATCGACTTAACATGATCATTTAGATCCGACAAAAGAGCATTAGGGCTCTATTGTTCCAGTTTAGGGACATAGTGGTCCATTGCCAGTTTAAGGACATGGTGGTCCATTGTATGTATGGCCGTCGGGACCCGTCACCTCTCTGACAACGTTGAAGGATTACAACGACAGATATCAGAGGAGTTCAGAGATGTACCCTTGAACCAAAGTTGGTTAAGTGATCTGTAGTCCAATTTGGAACTAGGATCAGTTAATTATATTGTGAGCACGTTGGCTCAGTTGAGTCTAAGTTGAGAACTTATGGCCAACTTGGGCTAAGTCCAATTGAATTTTAAGTGTTGGCCCTTTGTTGGACCATTAGACATTTGTCTGGGTTCAGCCCTTTATTATTTAGCAATGCTAAACAAGAGTTTGAAGGCTCTGATGACATTTTGTCTTTGATTTCCTCAATTTTGAGATTCATTTGGAGGAGGGACTTTTGCCTCTGGAAAATTAGCCAATTTGGCTAAAAGTAGTGTTAAACACTAGAGAACGACAGTGTTAAACAATAGAGGTAGAACTCTCAAATTAGTGTTAAACACTAAAAGACAATCAGTTTTAAACACTGGAAATATAATTTTTAATTTAGTGTTAAACACTAGAAACAATCAGTGTTAAACACTGGAAATATAATCCCTAAATTAGTGTTAAACACTAAAGAAAAAGGGGTCACGTGTGGACACGTGAGAGCGCCCAAAAGTGGGACCAGATCCCTTTTCTTCGTTCTGTAATTAAGTGTTAAACACTTTTTATTTTATTTTCGAGCATCACGTGCTGACACGTGATGGAGATCTGTGCGCCAATTGTTAAAGCATTTGCTGAGGGGTCACGTGGTATCACGTGAGAGCGCCCAAAGCCTTCCTTTGCTTTTTCTTTCTGTGTTTTGTAGGTCACGTGGGAGCACGTGAGGCATTGCCTCAAAGCTGTTTCCTTTTTACTTTTGGGGATCTTTTTATGGGTCACGTGGGGACACGCGACCTAGTTTTATTCCTTCTTTTCTGATCACTGCGGATTGGGGTCATGTGTCATCACGTGACCAATGTTCTTTATGTGCATGGAGATCTTTCAAGTCTCTTTATTTTAAGAATTAAATTCTCTGTAGGGTTAAACCCTAATCATGATTTTGGAGGAATTAAATTTCTATTATGAAAGAATTAAATTCTTATATAGGGTTAAACTCTAGTTCTGCCCATCTTGAAGGAATTAAATTCCTATATTTTCAGGAGAATTAAATTCTCATATAGGGTTAAACCCTAACTTTGTTTTGGGAGAATTAAATTCTCTAAACTCAATTTCCCCTCTAAGTTTTGGATCTGCATGGCAGAATCTTAACCCGATGAGAATTAAATTCTCAACTTATGGGGAGATGTGCTCTTTGCAGATCTTCAACCAGAGGAAGAACTAAGTTTTTTTGTGCAGAAGAGTTAAACTCTTAGATTTGAGAATTAAATTCTCTTTTTTGAAGCTTTGATCCCCTTTCTTTTCTCACCTAGGGTTTTCTTTTCTTTTCTGAAGAAATTTTCTTTTCTCTCTTGAGAATTAAATTCTCCTCTCTTTTTTTTCTCTCCTGAGAATTAAATTCTCCTCTCTTTTTTTTCTCTCCTGAGAATTAAATTCTCCTCTCTTTTTTTCTCTCTGTTCTTCTCTCAAAAAAAAGTAGATCCCCTTCTCTTCTCTTCTTGGTTCCTATTTATAGGAGAAAGAAAAGAATCAATTTGTTTAGTAAATATTTCATTGAAAGATTTTGTTTGTTTTCATAATTAATATGATCCTTTAGATCACACAGTGAATTTTATTCACCGTTGGATTTTAAATACAAAGATATTATATTTGTTATTTCTGGTGAGATTTAGGGGAAATCTTCCTTGTATCAAATCTTTCCATAAATTGGTGATTTTTAATCACCCTTGGATCTTTAATCCAACGGTCCCCATAATCCTTTTCCATTTGGAAAGATTTAGAGAAATTTAGAATTTTAATTTTATTTGGAAAGATTTAGAGAAATTTAGAATTTTAATTTTATTTGGAAAGATTTAGAGAAATTTAGAATTTTAATTCTATTAAACTGTAAGGTTTTCAAAGTCTGTCACGTGCTGGCACGTGGCCCTTGGTCACGTGTGAGCACGTGACCCCCAATTGGTTCTTTTCTCAGCGTTTATTTATGCTTCAGTTTTAACCATCACGTGTCAACACGTGACCATTGGTCACGTGTGAGCACGTGATACCTCATTAAGTTATTTTCTTCAGCCATTTGTTTTTATTTCTGATTTAACTATCACGTGTCAACACGCGACCATTGATCACGTGTGAGCACGTGATATCTCATTGAGGTAATTCCTGATTTTTAATCAGGGAACAGTGCATAGCATATTTGCTCATAACTTTTGATCCCTGATGAATTATGAAGCACATAATATATCAAATCGAATGATTTTTCGAGATGCTTTCGATACCATCAGAATTTAACAGTTCCTCCTTCGGGAGTTTATCAAAATACAGGCCGGAAGATACTGGTTCGCATTTCCTTAAGCGTATCGCTGCCATTTGATACCTTGGACTCTTTTGCGCAGAAATTTTTTGGCGGGAACAATAACGAAAGATTTTGGCTGAAGTTTTCTTTCTCTTTTTGCTGACATCGAACGTTTCTGCATTTGAATTTCGCTTAATATTTTTCCACCTAAACAAGTTGCAAGTGGGACACTCATCGAGAGACGCATAATCCTTACGATACAACATACAGTCATTGGGACATGCATCGATCTTCTCATACGAGAAACCAAGTGTCTTAACAATCTTTTTTGCCTGGTAATAATTCTCTAGAATACTTTTCTTTCCTTCAGGAATTATCTTACGTAGGAGATCAAGAAGCACGTCAAAATGCTTGCTAGCCATCCCGCTGATCATCTTCAGATGGAGAAGCCTTATTACAAATTATATCCTACTAAATTCCATACAGCTTTCGTACAGATCTTGTTCGTTTTTCTTCAGAAGTTTCTGCAATTTTTCTAATTTACTGGTGCCTTCAGAACGTTCAACATCATTCATTTTCTCTCCTGCAAATAAATCTTCCAATATCTCATGCGTGTCATCTATCCTGTCACCCGTCGGCAATTCAGCTTACGAAGCTGTAGTCTCATTATCCATCATCGGTTTCTCATCACGTATTCTCTCGCCATGGTAATTCCAATGTATGTAGTTCGGTTCAAAACTCTCTATAAACACATATTCTTCTATCACTTCACGTCGAAAATGGGCTTTATTCTTACATTTCTTATAAGAACAGAACAAGAGTCCGTCTCGGCTACGCTTTGGGTTCTTATCTGCGTAATCTAAAAAGGCTTTAGCCCATCTTTAAATCTGATGTCTCTCAAACTATACCTATCTTTTTTCCCCATGTGCATAAATGATTTGTCCGGAAAAATTCTCATCTGTTATCACACAGATAATAATATGAATTTTACATATGTTATGAGTTTATTACAAGCTCATCATTAAATAAATTTTCAAATTTTAAATAAAATTTCATGATGTGGACGCATCAAAGCATCTAAAATCATTTTAGATTGGCATAAGTATTCAGGGCAAAAGGTTGGGACGAATAATTAGTTTCACGAATGTCAGGGATAAAAGTCATAATTCCCATTACAAATGCAGCACTCGCATCTCACATCCTTCTGTTTTTTGTCCATTTCAAGAAAATTTCGGCAGCACTTTCTCTCTGTCTCCCATGTTTGTACATAAATTTATATACATGGAACAAGTGGAAAGCACCGTCGAAATTTCTCAAAATTGTCGAAAATACAGGAGGATGTGAAATATGAGCCTTGTTGTATTCGTAACATGTCCAAACTGGAGAAATCCGGCAATTACTGCATGTCAAATCCCCTCGTCGAATACTACACATACGTTTGAAAAAATTGAATATGACGCTTAACTCTCACAAATATATAATGTGATCCTATCAATTCGACGGGAAAAGGATTTGACATACATTAATTGTCAGACAGGAAACTATAAGTCGATCCTAAATAAGTTTAAAACCTTTCGATCTTAAACTTACTAATTAAATGAAAACATAAAACCCTAGTTACGTTTCTAAACAAAATTTTATGCTATCCCTTAATTTTCTATTTAATTGTTTTTTAATCAGGGTTTCGGTTCACTATTATTATTGGTCTTAATTAAGATTTCTTAATTAATGTAATTAATGTTATGGCTTAATTAGTGTTAATTTTTCTTAATCAGTTTGATTTTATTTTTGATTTATGCATCTACTATAATTTAATTGATATTAAAGGATTTTATTTTTTTTTTGATTTGGTTTATAAATTATGCTCCAATTAAAAAATCTAAGCAATAAATCATAAGCAACAAGATATCAAATTATTAAATTTACAAAATAAAGAATATCGAATTATTAAATTTACAAAATACAAGGTAGAAGTTAGGATGAATATATTTTTGAAATATTTCATATGCGGGCACGCGCGCACACACATACACTCTCACACATACACACGCGCACTCAAACACTCATACATACACTCGCTCACACGCTTACACACACTCGCTCACATACGTACGCACGACACACACTTACACATACAAACATACATACACACGCGCACACTCGATCACCCCCCTCAATTAACTATAATATATTTTATCTTAAATTCATCTAACATAATTTTATAATCCATTTTATCCTAAATTAATCTAACAAGTAAATTCATCAATTACCTATAATCCTTATATTTTCAACTCTGACCCTAAATTACCAAATTTATATTTCAATTTTTCATCTATTTTCAATTATTAAATCCATCTAAAACAATTTTCTTCAATTATATTTTAATACTAAAATCCATCAACCCCCAAAATCATAATAAATTTCAAATCCTAATTTCAAACCGATCATTCTACAACCGATTCAATTCTTCATTATCCATATTTAATATATCAAAGCCAACACAAATCACATATTATAATCACTTAATTTCAAAATTTAATAATCTAATTAACAAAATTAGGACTAAGAGAAGAAAACACTAACCTTGGCCCGGATTTGAAAAGGAAAAGAGCGATTGCAAGTTCCTACACCACCTACTGCAACAATAACACCTATAAAAAAATTAGGGTTAAATCTTATAATTTTTTTCGAAAATTTGGAGCAAAAGGGATGGGGATTACCTTGGCCGTGGGTTGAAATTAGGGAATGAAGAGGAAGAAGGGCCTTCGCGGCTCCTGTCTGATCGACCTATTAGCGACCGTTTAGAATGGTCGCTAATATTATATGAACGGTCGTCAATACATTGGCGACCGTTCATTAGAAACCGTATAATATATACGGTCACTAATAATTTATTAAGGACCATATTTATGTACACGGACCCTAATAAACGGTCTCTAATGCGTACAGTTTCTACTGGTGTCACATCCTTGGAGTTTGTATTATAATAGTAGAGATGTATTGCAAATTTGCAATTATAACTTACCAGTTATATGCATGTGTGATACACATGTGAGGACTAAAATAGGCTTTAAAATTATTATTAATTTTTTTTTGGAACTGGCCAATAAGCTTAATCCACTCATAGATCACACACGCTGCCAGAGATCCAACGGATTTACGCCGAATGCGTTAAATTATGAGCACATTATAAAAAATACCCATTTATTTCGTCGAGCTTCACCCCACGAATTAAATGGTCACCCAACGAAATAGGTTTATTTCGTCGTGTGACATCTGATGAAATAAATCTGATTTCGTCGGGTGATTGCTTTATTTCATCGGGTACTTTATTTCGTCTAGTTTTTTCTGACGAAATAAGTTCGAAAAAACCGGGCAAAATTTGCCTGTATACAGCTTATTTCGTCGGGTAATTTCCGATGAAATAAGTTATTTCATCTCCCGACGAAATAAGTAATCTCTGAGAAAAAAAGAGCAGTTTTTGCGTGGTTTTTGAGTGTTCGATACAAATTCAATTCAATTACTGATATCATAGCCAACAAACAACTAATACACATCATAATACTCACGGTAATGCCGCATACAAAGAAAATCCATTCCAAAATCAATTCAAAACAAAGAAAGTAGATAATAAACACAAATCCAATATGTACGATACGATATTGAAATAAAATTCATTACTTAAACAACTTCACGAAATTATAGAATCCGAGAATCCGATACGAATATAATTAACATATCATTCATATAATCATATTTTACAACTTCTTAAAACGTAAAAACGTAAATAAAAAATTGAGTGATTCGTCGATGCGCACGCGTTTTGTGCTTTTCCACTCCCTCTCGAGCTCACTCGTCGTCGTCGTCGTCCGAAAAGTCATTGAAATCGAGCAGGAACTATAGTGTTATCAATAGACATGTATTAGCACACAATATTCTCAATAATTGTATAAAAATTGTATTGACACCAAGGATTATCAAACTTACATCCGCCACTTTCTTTCTTTGAGGCCTCAAGCTCTGGAGGATCTGTATTCTCGCCTCAAGAGCATCGGCGCCTTCTTCTTTCGACATCCTCTTTCATGAACCTGACGCCGACAAGGGTCTAGATGTAGGAGGAGACGAGAAGACGTGTGCTCGAGAACCCGCGGGAGTATGAGGTGACGAACCACAAAATAAACTAGCTAGTAAACCTCTTGCCAAAAATAAACCAAGCAACCATCCCAGTCTCTCTTCTTCCATCAACTCATTTTTCATATCCAAAAGATGGATAGAGATTGAGACACAAGGCATAACACGCACCGACGCTCGATGATATACTTTCATCTCAATTCTAATTTGGGAAATGTCTACCGATGTGACTAGGAGTGAAGTGAACAGGCAGATACATTAGCAGACATTTTCCAAATTGGAATTGAAGTGAATGTATGTCATCGGGCGTCGGCGAGTGATGTTCCTTATGTCTCACTCTCAATCCATATTTTGGATGTGAAAAATGAGTGGATAGAGGGAGAGAGACTGGGATGGTTGCTTAGTTTATTTGTGGCAAGAAATCTACTGGCTAACTTATTTTTCCTTTTTTCTTGCATATTTTTAATTGTATATTAATTTATGACATTTGCTCCTAGGGTTTGTGATGTTGTGATGATGAATGTGGTTTGCTCTCTGTGTTTGCATGAGTATAATGGAAATGACTTGAGCTTGGTGTTTTAACGACCATCACGTATTTTTTTTATCACGATGTCAACCACAATATGTCTTTTATCAACAATTCTAACCATAATATCTCTTTTATCAACAATTCTAACCACAATATCTCTTTTATGTATCAACAATTTATAATAGAACATCAACCAAAATTGCAATATCAACCAAAAATCAAATAATTAAAATTAGGAAAAAATAAATTTAAAAATAAAAAACCTTCACTGAGCTTAGAGAAGACGACGGTCGAGGAGGATCATTTTTTCTAATCCAACGAATCGTAGAAAGATTGACTCTCGGTGCATCTCCTCCATGGTACTTCCATTTTGTATACCCAGACAAAATCTTGTTTTTCAGTAGATGGTCATACACTATATCTCGACGAAGGTCGACCCCGTTCACGCACTTTTTACACAGACACGAAATCAATTCTTCAGAGGATCGGTATCTCAATGCAAATTCCATAAAGTCTTCGACGTCGACCTTGTAATCATCACTAAATTTCGACAGTTTCATCCAACTCCTATCCATTACTCTCTGATTTCTAACTTATGTATTACATAATTAGCATATCATTTTGACATTTATTTTATGACTTGTAGTTAAGATTGAATGTTTCATTTTGATCCATCAACTCATATCCATTACTTTCTGATTTTCATATTATTTTGAAGTTCAAGATTCAATTCATATGTTTTTAAAAAGTTTTTCATTGCAACTTATGGTTTTGGTTTCAAGTTATTGTTTTGAATTCACATCAAGTTTTATGTTTAGGATTTCCGATTCGGGTTAGGGTTTATAATTTCATTTTCAAGATTTAATTTTTATTCTACCAATTATAGTCAAGAATAAAATTAAAGTTTGTTTTTTAATTCAAATTTCTACATGTACATCTAAAATCGATCATTCTCTTTCCCTTCTCCTCCCTATCCCTTCATCTCTCCGCCCTTGCCTTTTTCTTCATTCCTAACCTCCTTTCTCTTTCTAATACATCAAAACCAATCGATAATCGCTCTCTATCTCGAATCAATAACATGACGAAAATATCAACCAAAACAATATATATCAACCAAAAAACTATTCTTATAAGAACATCAACAATCTTAATTACAATCACCCTTTTATCAACAATTCTTATAAGAACATCAACCAAAACAATATATATATATATATATATATATCAACTAACAAAAATCAATTAAAATTGAAAAAAATACCTAAACCTAGTTTGGAGGAGGTAACAGCCTAAGCTTGGAGGAGGAAGCGACGGCCTGAGCTTAGAGGGGGAGGAGGCGGCGACGGCCTGAGCTTGGAGGTGAAAGAGATTGAGTGAGTGAGAGAGAGAGAACAACGGCCTGAGATTGGAGAAGGAAAATGAGTGTGTGTGTGTGAGAGAGAGAGAGAGAGGTTTACCATAAGGAGGACGATGGTGGCGGCGATGGTGGAGGCCGACGGTGCTAGGGTTTACCATATGGATGACGACGGCAGCAGGAATTGACACAGATAGAAACAATGAGTGAGAGAGATCGAGATAGAGAGAGGGGCCAACCATGCGAGAGAGAAAGGAGACGGTGGTGGTGGCGACAGAGGAGGGCGGCGGCGGAGGAGGGTGCTAGGGTTTTCGGGAGGCGCACGATGGTAGCGGAGATGATTGTGATGGTGAAGTAAACGGTGAAGGCGATTGTAGTGAAAGCTGTGAAGTTGATAGTGGTGTCGGCGATGACGTGGGTGCTGGCGATGGTGGTAACGGCAAGAAGATGTGAAATTCATTGGGGGAGAAAGGGGGGAATGAATTCGAGTTGGGGTCTGGAGGGAGGGGAACGGGGGTTAAATGAAAATATAGGTTATTTCGTCCGTCATATACGATCAGGGCATCCTTTGTTTTAAACTAAGGTTATTTAGTCGGATAATAACTGGCGGACTGCTCCCCCCTCCCCCCTCCCCGGCGACGAAACAACCTATATTTTCTTGTAGCGGCACTAGGGGATCGATCCCTGCGTGCTCCTCAGGGGAGGGAACGTTCTATGATCAACTGAGCTATGCCCATGGTCTTAACGCTGCATATATATATATATATATATATATATATATATATATATATATATATATATATATATATAAATATATATATATATACGCGTCAATGTTTGCAGGGGATGAAGAAGGTTCTTGCAGGTAATTCTTATATATAATGCTTAGCTTAGCTCTCCTGTGTGGGAATGGAGTTGGGTTTTCTAAACTGCGGTTTCATAAAGCAAGCAAAACTTAACTCCAAAATGCTAACCTTGGCTTGTTTGGAAACCATTTTGGAGCTGAGATAACTACAGTTATCTCAGCCCAAAACTTGAGATAACTACAGTTATCTCAATTCCAATCCGACCAAAGTTTTGTGAACTCCAATTTTGGAGTTTGGGGCTTGAAAATTACAGTTTGCATCATCTACACTTTCACTTAAAAATAAACCACAGTTATCCTAACTCCATATCCAAACAGGGCCTTATTAGTTGAGCTTCCAAGTTAGTGGGCTACACACACCCTATCCAATTTTTCATACACCAAACATGGCATAACCCCATGTACATCTCTCCCTCTCTCATAAACACATGTACACACACATGTGTAGGATCGTTACATATCATTGTGATATAAGTTCAATACTACAATAATGGGTTGCTCCTACGAATTTAGCCATAGAGGAAAACCACTGCCCCTACGGATATCTCCGTAGGGACATAAAACTTCACCGTAAGTCCAAAGGCCGCAGGTGCAAATCTTCGCCCTTAACATGCCCCTACGGAGTAATAATTGCCCCTACGTCTTACTCTGTAGGGGCATTTATCCCTACGGATTATTCCATAGGGACATAATTTTTATTTAATTTATTGGTTTAAAAAATAAAATACTTGCCCCTACGAATTTATCCGTAGGGCCTGATAGATTCCCTTACGAATTTATCCGTAGGTCAAGATAAATGCCCGTACGGATTAATCCGTAGAGACAAGTTTTACCCCTGTTACTGAGTCTATAGGGACAAAATATCAGGTATCCTGATATTTTGTCCTTACGGAAAATTGTGTAAGGGCAAACATTGCACCTACGGATTAAACCGTAGGTGCAACAGTTGGCCCTACGGATTAATCTATTGGGACAAAATATTAGGTTTTTTTTAAAAAAGGGGCTTCCTGTTTTTTCTCCGCCCTGTGGACAATAATATATACATCATATAACCAAATACAGAAATATTCATAATCAACATCTCACGCATAATATATAAAAGAAATAAAACAAACAGAATATGATATCAATCTAAATCATCGTGAACAAGCAAACAACCACCAATATTGTCCAAAATATATACAATATGTATCAGATAAGTACATACATCCTCAAAAATATTTTTAAAAAAGCTACCTTAGCTCGGTCCAGCTCCTCCACCTCTGATAATCGCCGTAATCTGGCGCATCTGCTCCTCGGTGCAACCCTGAGTCATCAAAAACTTGACTAATGAAGGAGCGGACTATGTGGAAGTCTAAGCGGGCTGTGGAGCTGTAGGAGTGGTTTGCGCAACCGCAGCCGATATAGATGCTTGCGGAGCCGCAGCCGAAAGAGATGCATGTGGAGCCGCAGCCGAAGTAGCCTGTCGAATCTGTTAAATTTTGTGTGTATTAAACGAGTAAGAACGGTGTATTAGATTTTAGTCGAATTCGTATCATTATCAGGTTATTGCGAAACCACAATCTAAGAATACTTAGGGACTTAGGCCTAGTTTGGGTATCTAGTTTGGAAAATTGTAGTTTATTTTAATTAGATAGTTTTTTGTAAGTATGATTAATCAAAGCTAAGTCTACAACCAAATAAGTTCAGGCTACTAATATTGCATATGTTACTATCTATAATATGATATAATATTTTACTATTAAGTAATATACGTACCAACATCTCCTTCAACTCCTCTACGGTGGTCTTCAAGACGGCAACATCATGCTCCAGACGTCGCTCATGGGGGGTAAGGGAAGTAACTACCGGAGTGGAGACCGACCTCATATGGGCCCTGCTAGGACCCAGTCCTCGGCCTCTCTCCCAACCTCCGTGGTGCCCTCCGTGTGCGGCGTCTAGGACTGGGGTCAGTAGCATCGGATCGGTCTGTCCACTAAAATCAATCCTGCTAAAATTCAACCTTCCTGTAAGGGATGGTATAGTGGCAGGAAACGCCGATAACCTATAGGGATGGTCTAGTGGCAAGAAACGCCGATGACCGCAATAACAAACCTTCCTGCTAAAATTCAACCATTTCGATATTTTATATTGATGGAAATAAGGGCATGCTTTATGACCATGTATGGACTAACCTGATAGCATTCCATACGCAGGAAAGTCATTAATTGTCCACATTAAAGCCGCACGCATTGTGAAAATTGTATCTGTGTTTGCATCGTAAGTATCTATACCATCAATGAATAAAGATTTTAACTCATTGATCAGAGGTCGGAGATAGACGTCGATATTGTTTCCCGGTGAGTTTGGTCCGACAATAAGAAGAAACATCATAAAGTAGGATTGATCCATAGCCAATCATGACGACAGATTATAAACTATCATTACAACGGGTCATGTGTTGTGGCTTCCACCCATATAGTTGAATGGGCAGAAGCCATCACTAGCGAGTCCGAGACTGACATTGAGAGGATCACAACTGAATATTCCGTGCCTCCTATCGAAATCCTTCCATACCGGTGAATCTCTTGGATGACTCATTTTTCCATCTTCACTTGGAGCAGCACAGTGATGCCAAATCATTGCCTCGGCTGTTTTCTTGCACCTGAATAGCCCCTGCAGCCTCTGTGTTATGGAAAAATATCGTGCTATCTTGACAGGTATATCAGGCTTCTTATCAGATTCTTTCGGCTTATACCTGGCCTCTCCGCATATTGGACACTCTTTCAAATCTAAATTCTCTTTCCGGTACAACACGCAATCTTTAGGACATGCATGAATTTTCTCACACTTCAGACCCAAATCATACATCATCTTCTGGGTTTCGTACCAGCAGTCAGGCACGTTATTTCTCGGGGGCATAGAATCTTTCAGGAACTTCAGAAATATCGCGAATAAGTTGTTGCTCAATCCATTTAGGCACTTAATCTGGAAAATTTGGACGAACAATGATAGGGTGGAATATTTGCATTCTCATAAATTGGTCTTCTAGCATTATTCATGAACTTTTCATACTTATTCGCATGCGGTCCTTGACAGGAAGAAATGTCATCTTCGGTAGGAATACTATCACCTAGGGAAGCCTCTACCATATCTTCTATTTCTTCTTCTGGAAAGAAGTTATCGTCTTCTTCTTCTACTGCATTACCGTCTTCTTCTTCTTCTTCTGCCTCATTACCGTCTTCTTCTTATCATTTCCCGTGATATAGCCAAGTTATATAAAATCTAGTAAAACCATGTTTAACGATGTGAAGCTCTACGATTTCTATCTTCTGCCAGAACTTATTCCCACATCTATCGCACGGGCAGAGAATCTTGTCTAACACGATTTTATTATATGCGCATGCAAATTCAATGAAAGTAGCAACTCCTGCGATAAACTTTGTCATGCTCCGCTTCCCAAAATACGGAAAACGAGGGATGACTAGGCCAGCCATACTCCTACGGTCAAGGAATAATCCCGCCGTAGTCACACTTCGGCTTCTAGCATTACATGGTAATCAGTAAACACGGCACAGAAGTAAAAGAAATACATCACTAATTATTACATCAACTTTCATGGTTCACAATTTACAACAAAACAAGGAAAAGAACTACTAACTGAGTGCGAATATAAGGTTTCTTTAGGGAAAGCAGTAAAGGTAACGAAGGTACTCCCGTCTAAATCTCCGCAAGCTCGAAGGGCAGGTCTGACTCCTGTACTGGTTCTTCCTCAAGGTCTGAGCATGCATACTCAGGTCGTCAGAGCGACATAATAGCAATATTATAATAGTAACAAGAAACAAGAAAAGAAAGTAATAATGGTGGAAGCAGAATGCAGGTAGTCAATATGTCACTAACTGATGCAATGTATGATCTGTGTCCCTACCAGTCTCTAAGTCATTTTTTGAAATCGAGTTGTGGAAAGGAGGATCATGTTTAATAAGGGTCTCGTACATACCCGAGACTACGGCCCGCTATCGCCCGGGACATAACCCTGTCAGTCGGACCGCTAGGCCCAACCTAATATATATAAGAGTCGTTGTTCGAATGATCATCCTCTAAATCACTGTTCTCGCTAAATACGATTTCCTTTCCACTTCGATCTCCTCTTTTTCCCAGGTTTTCACTATTTATGAGTATGGTCTAGTCGGGTACAAGTACGCACCAATAACACGGTTTTAGTCACTGTTCACTGTATTGTTCACTGTCACGAATCATTCACTTTTCACTGGCGTACTTGACACTCCTAAACCGATACCATTCATGCACGACAATGCACTGTACACTGATTAATAACGCGCACTATCACTAGAAGTATGGCAGTCGGGTAAAATATGTGCATTTATGCAGTTAAACAAATCATGTATAATACGAGCTATTGTGTATCTTATGAACTTATAAAAATTGCCTTAAATCATACATTCAAAATTCAGTAAACTGATACAAAGGCAGTAGCAAGTAAACTCAGTCAGAACTACAATGAAATTAATTTCAAGCGAAACGGGTTTCGGGTTCACAAGTTACAGTCGTTTCATTTTAAGTGTTCGCTGCTGGAAGTTCAGTTCCTGAACTGAATGTCCATTTCGCAACACAATTTTCACCCTGTTGGGATCAAAATTAGGCGATACTATAGTTGAACAAAATTTAGGTTTATCAATTAGGTTTCCAAATCACCAGACGGATTTTCAATATCACCTCTACGTCAGAAGTTATGTACTGTACAACAATGGGGTATAAGTTCTGTCCCTGTTTGGGACTGCTATACGTCCTGTTAATATAAAATACAGTTTAAATAGTAAACGACAGTGGAAAGGGATGAAATCACCTTCATTAGTTATATAATAGTGTCATATTTGCTATGGTATAGGGTTCCGCAATATAACATGTTCATACAGCAAGGTACGAGCATTAAAAAATGAGAATCAACAGTCAGTGCTGCTCTGGACTGCAGTCCAGAGTCGCATTCCGAACCAGTTTCCGTCATCTTTTTAGCATAGGATCAGATTATCACTCTTATGGAGTTCTAGGTCGTCGAGTCGTCTTCGATTTGAGCCATTGAACGTAACATTCCAATTTATAATCAATTAACTGTGATTTTTATAAGTTTCAGATGCGGAAAATTTCAGTTTTAATGGGCTTAAATGGGAATGACCTATCACGTCAGTAACAACTGTATTTTTTAGCCAAATTATAAAACGATGTTCATTATTATACGGGACAACCTATGTGATCAGTTTCCGTCAATTTAACGGGGTTTTCCCCTCGGGTTTGGTATCGAACACTTACATATTATTGATTCGCAAGAAAGGTATATACTAAATTTATTGTCATTTAGAAATGTAATAGATAGAATTAGCATGGAGCAAGCAGGGTACTTACCTGATGACGCGTTGACGACGCACGTCAGAGGCAACGGCAAGATCGCGCCACGAACGGCGCGGCTAGGGTTCGCGGCCTCGGCTCGAGCTTGGGTTCTTGGCAGCGGAGGCTTGGGTTGCTGTGGTGAGGCGGCTGCGAGTAGTGATGGTCTGTCGTCAGCGATAGAGGAGAGGCTCGGCGAGTTCGTCGGCGTGTCGTCGTTGAGGGGGGCTCAGCGGGGTTTACGGGAGTGGAGGCGGTGGGAAGCTCCGCTGTAGATGGGTGGAGCTTCGAGTGGGGGCTCTGTCGGCGTCGAAGTCGGTGGTGGAGTGAGGTGGTGAGGGGAGGAGAGGAGCGGAGCTTTTGTGGTGCTGGGAGTCGATGGTCGGCGATGGAGGTTGGTGGAGTTGGGATCGGCGAGGGATGTGCAGGGGAGATGGTGCTGCTGTTGAAGTGGCCTCGACTGCAGGCGAGGGGCTGCGGTGTCTCTGAGGAGGAGAGGAGAAAGGGAGGAAGGCGAGGGGGATCGCGGGCGTGGGTGGATTCGAGAGAGGGGGAGCGGGAGAATATAGGGAAGGAGAGAGGGAGAACGATAGTGGGGGGGAAGAGAGTGTTAGAGAGACGAGGTCGAGATGGGTGAGTTCATGAGCGCGCGCGCGTGGGATCGTGGGTAGAGGCGCGGGGTCATGGTCGCGAACGGGTTGTGGGGACGTGGGGCTCGCGGCGACGTGGGGAGAAGGCGAAGAGGCGAGAAAATGAAAAGGAGTGGGGAAGAAGAGGAACGGGTCGGGTATGGGCATGGGATTGGGTTTGGGTCGGTAATGGGTTTGGGCCGGGAGGTTATATATATATAAAAAAAATTGTTGGGCTTTATTATTTCTTTTGTTTTGAAAGGTTTTAATATTTGAACCCTAAGCATCTCAATTCAAACACAAATGCGGAGAAAATAGAAAACATTCAAGGGGACTTGGAGAAATATGGGGAAAATTTTATTGACGGAACCGGGAATTTATAAACTTAGATTGCTTGCGTTGTTTCCAATCCACGTACATCCAGTCCTTAACTCTGATGTACTCATAGGCCATGTTAGACTGTATAACATATAAATTGTAGGTTATGATAACTATAATGAGAAATCTAAGAACGAGATGGTTACTGACAAAGAAGAAAATCCATAGAGGCAAGTTTGTCGTTGAAAAGAATAAATTATCGATTAACAAAGTTAGATTTGAAGATACCCAAGTATGAGTTGTATTCTGTGTATGTGTGTTTCAATTTATGATTTCGCTTAAGTGTAAGGTTATTAGTGTGTATGTACTTTGTGTGTGCATTTGTTGTGTATTCGTGTTGTATGTGTGTGTTACGGCTGTCGGGGTGTAAGGCTTCTATCCCATTAAAAATGTATAGAGCAGACACCGATTCGCTTGTGTTTTCATCCGTTTCGAGTAAATTTCGGCAGCACCTCCCCGCTGTTCTCCGAGTACACTGTAATAGAATAGATAATCATTTCAATACTGTGAAACAACGTTGAAATGAACATCTAATATATCTTTATACACGGAGAACCTGCGGAAAAGTACCGACGAAATAACTCGAAACGAATGAAAACACAAATGAATGCAGGTGTTTGTTTTATACATTCCTAACTTGTCCACACTGGAAAAATCTATCGGTTATCATACGATTGAATCTTCTCGTCACATAAACTACACGACGGTTGTTAGCACCGAACTATACCGTCCGATATTTAACAACCTTCGTATAGTTCTATGTCACGACGAACATCGAACGTATGTTAACCGATAGACGGAGACTAAGTCGCGCTTTGATTTTCACATATGAATATCGATGAGAATATGAAAGTTTCATATTATCATCGAGTATCATATATTGGTTTTAACTTAAACATTTAACCTGAACAGGTTTTACGTTTACGTTTCGTTTTTAAGGGTTTGAAGTTTTTAGTTTAGAGTAAGGTTTTCTTACGTTTACGGTAAAGCTTTACGTTTACGTTATCATCGAGTTTCCTACTAAAGGAACTAGTACACCCTAAACCCTAATCCTAATTAACCCAAATTAACCTAATTAACCCAAATTAACCATAATCATCACCCTGACTCAAATTATCCCTAATTAACCCAAAATTAAGCTAATTAAACCAAATTAATCCTAATCAGCACCCTAACACAAATTAACCTTATTTTACCTAATTAACCCAAATTAACCCTAACCCTAACTATCAACCAAACCCAAATTAACCTTAACCCTAACCCTAATTATCACCTAAACCCTAACCCAAATTAACCCTAGCCCAAACCAAAATTAACCCTGATTAATCTAATTAACCCTAACCCTAACCCTAATCATCACCAACTTCATTTTACCTAATTAACCCTAACCCTAATCATCACCCAAACCCTAACCCTATTTTACCTAATTAACCCTAACCCTAACCCTAATCATCACCCAAAGCCTAACCTTAACCCAAATTAACCGCCAATTAACCCAGCCCTATAACCCTAACCCTATTTTACCTAATTAACCCTAATCCTAACCCTAATCATCACCCAATGCCTAACCCTAACCCAAATTAACCCCCAATTATCCCGTCCTGGTAACCCTAACCCTAACCCTAAAATCAACAGCAATAACACCAATTAAAAACAACAAAATTATAAATTAAAATCAAAACTAACTCACCTCTGCCGACGAGTAAAGTTCCTCGAGGAAGTGGAGAGCAAGGCTTCGACGAGATGGAGGAGGCCGGGAAAATAGAGCTCGAAATGGTGGAGGCGGCGACAAGGAACTCCACGACGAGCTCGATCGACGGCGATACATAAGGAACTCGGCGACAAGGAAGGCGACGGCGAGAGTGGGACGGCGACGATGGGCGAAGATACCTGATGCGGGTTAATGGGAAATTTTGGGGGACAGCGGGAAAATTCTTAGCTTTATTTTCTTTTAATTAACCATTTTTTGCGCCTACAGATTAATCCGTAGGGCTCTCTTTTGCGGCACCATAGGGTCAAATAAAGACATTGCATTTTAATATTTTTTAATTTATTTATGCACCTACGGATTTTGCCGTATGGGCAATAAAAAGTTGCCCCTACGAATTTTTCTATCTGTAGGGGCAACCTCTCATTGTAGCAGCGGTTCAATGAACCCAAGCATATATATAAAGTTGGTGAATATATATATATATATATATATATATATATATATATATATAGAGAGAGAGAGAGAGAGAGAGAGAGAGAGTAACGGAGGAAAGATATCATAGGAAGGAATTTTCTCTTATGGCGTCGAAAAAATACAACCTCCATCATTTTTTCCGACGATCGGCACCTATCATCATCATCGTTATCATCTAAGATATGCATACACCAAATTTCATGTGATTCCACCACTTTTTCACCGTTGAATTAGCAATGTAAAAAGTTTTATTGTCGGTAAACCATTAATTTTGCACCAATTAAATCAACCGTCGAAAAATATCATGGAGGAATTTTCGACGCCATAGAAATAAATTCCCTCCTATGGCACCTTTCCTCCATTAACCTTATATATATTTTCGACCTTATATATATTTTCGACGCCATTGGAGTAAATTCCGCACTTTTCCTCCATTAACCTTTTATATACACAGAGAGAGAGACCCCAAGCTTAAATCAATTATTTGTTCAGGTATGCGACTCCACACGTTCAATGCAAATGATAAAGAGGAGGAGAAAAGGTTGTTACTGTCTCTTTTTATGGCTTGCTAATTTTTCTTGATCAATGAGAATCTGTGCCTCTCCCTTGAATTCCATATAACAGATTTTTGCTCATAAAGATAAAAACATACATATTACATTTATCTCTAACCCACTTCTTCTCGGACATTTTTTATTTTCTTCGCTAATTCTCCAGTACCTTCTCATCTCTGGTCTGCTGTTATAAGGCAAAGGAAAGAGCATTTAATTTTGAAATTGATTGCTGATGCGACTTTTTATTATTCAGAAAAAAAAAACACTATTGATTTATGTACAATACACGTAGTTAAATGCCACGTAGTTATTATTTTACAAGTGCGATGTATCAAGATAAATTAATAAAAATTTATGTAATTACATGCAACACACGTGCCAAAAACGCTTGTACTTAATAATACATCAAACGTACATTAACGAGTTTCCAAATCCGGCGCACTTGAATATACATCTATGGCGACGACACGGAGATACCATATCCGAGAGCGGAAATTTGCATTGAAGGGCGATATTAAAATCGCTTCATTCGGTACAATTTATTTTAATTTTTTTCAACTGTCACAACTTTGTTGGTTTTGGTAGGGTATGAAAAGAATATCTAAGGTCTGCATATCATGAATCCCAGCCACACATGTTGAGCTGATCATTCGTGCATGATGACTGATGTCTTGGTTCCTCTTCGACAACTGTCAAAGCCCCCAACAAAGTGCCCGCCCATTACTTGCTTCTCTCATATGCTGAAGCAACCCTCGTTTGACCCAGCCGCCTCTCTTTCGACACATGTGCCTTCCAGCGCCTTATGCGTGGGCCCCAGTTGACCTTCATGGGGCCTCATCACTATCAGTGGGCCCCACCCTTAAGTAAAAAACTAGACGTAATTTGTAACTCCTGGCATCCACCATAAAAGGCCCCATCTCTCAATTTTTTCTTCCAAAGAACCATAAAGCCCCAAGAAATCAGGAGCCCTAATCGTTAAAATAATATCTATACAATAATGTATTCACCACTCTTCCAGTCTATAAGCTCCGAACTCTCCTCCGAGTCCTCGACCGGCTCCCCGGAGTCCGGTAAGTCCCCTTGCGACGGCCTTTTCGACGTCGGGTCCTCATTTTTGTTACAAGATACGATTGCAGCTGGCTCGAGCAAAAGACAAGCCGGCGACCACGATCAATGTTGCGAAATGAAGAAGAAGTCCAATATAGGAGTCCGTGCCCGCCCGTGGGGCAAATTTGCGGCGGAGATACGGGACTCGACGCGGCACGGGAAAAGGGTGTGGCTGGGGACGTTTGATAGTGCGGAGGCGGCCGCCTTGGCTTATGATCAAGCTGCCCTTTTGACGAGGGGAGTTAATACGCAGCTCAATTTTCCGGCGGATTACGTGCTCGATTCGCTGGATGGATTGGACTGTGATACCGAAGGGGACTCGCCGGTTCTGGTTTTGAAGCGGAAGCACTCTATGAGACGGAAGCCGAGAAAGATAAAGAAGGCGAAGGTCGAGGAGACGACAGCGACGATGGAAAATGTGTTGATATTTGAGGAGTTGGGAAGGGAGTACTTAGAAGAGCTTCTTAGAATTTCAGATGAAATGCCTAATTGGTGATCACTAGCTCACTGATTATCATTTCTCTAGTTAATTATTTAACTAGTATATTAATCATCCAATTTGTGAATTAATTGTCAATTTGTACAATGCAATGTTGGAAAATTTATTCCATGTAATGGGTGAATTTGTCCCTGTCACAAGATTAAAATAAAACAAAAAGGGCTTCACAAGGCTGTCAACAAATACCTGATAAATTTCATCTTTTTCATTTATGGACGGGTCGCGGTATAAATCGAATAATTTCTCTATTGAGAATAAAAGAATGAATTATTGGGGGGACGTGCATGGCCCCATGCACGTTCACATCCAAAAATAGTAAATGTTCCGATTCATTGTATTGACTCTCTTTATGTACAAATCATATTCAATTCATCATGATTCATTTAGGCTAAGAGACAAGCTTGGAGCTCTTCGATGTGGACATGGGTCACGTGAGTGACGGGCACTACTCGTGCAACTTGATACTATGCTTTACAAAGAAATAAAAATTGATTTATCTTATGATGCTAATCTAGTTTATCATTAGCATATGAATGATCAATAAACTTATATTCATTAAGTTGATGCGGCAAGTAGCAACCTATCTGGGTCTAACGCACAAAATAAATGAGGAGAGTCACGTGCACAAGACCCTCCTGGTTTTGCTTTTTTATGCTTTGGGTAGCAACCTTTCTTTGTACAATCATAAATCTATATTGCCCGTTACAATATAACAATACATACATGACGCCTCATTAATGTTTTGTTGCACAATCTGTTGGATACATGTCATATTAAAAGATTATTACTCATTGTTCTTGCGTCTCTTAGCCGAGCCGGCGGAGAATCTAGGCATCCTATGCACGTACATTCCTTTAGCCATTGTTGGAGATAGTAAAAAATTGTTAACAAGAGGAGTTGGATATATAACATCATAACAACATGAGATTCTACTTAACATCTAAAGATTGTTAATTAAGGTTTTTGGATAACAATATCCTATTTGATTATGTAATCTACTGTGATCCTTATTGATTTGTTGAACGTCCTAATCTCTTGTAAATACCTATGTTTATTAATACAATGTGCAATCCTAAGAATTGGATATGCGCAATCGCATCAATTATTATTCTCTATCAGCCATTTAATACTGTATATGATTATGCGTTTTGGGTTGTCTTGAATTTCGAATTGATTTTCTCATAATTCGTATGTCCTAATCAACTATTGCAAGACTAACAAATGTTTGAATTTAACTAGTTTAGTTTCATGTTGAAGAGTTGCTAGCTATGTGCGTGAATGCTTGATGTTGGTCTTAAAGCGAATAATATATTAGGGTTCCTCCTTTTACCAAAAGATGTCCTAGATATTAATATATAGTGTCAAATTGGACCAATTCATCACGTCAAATATGAGGTGTACAATTGATGGAGATCCTTTTTTCGGGTCTCCATCAGATGTTGTCTTCCGTCGATCTTCCGGTGGATCTTGGAGGTGATCTCTTGTTGCGTATGGGTCTCAATGGGTTTTGAGGAGATTGATGGTTTTGAGGAGTTTGCGCCGAGTACCTGCGAGGAAGTCCCGGGGTGGTTTGATACCACCGAGGAGCCTCCGACGATCAAGTTAGCACAAGATCCGAGTAGAGTAACGGCTAAGTGGGGTGAAAAAAGCTTACTTGACCCCTCTGTGATGGGGGTTTATATAGTGGCGGCAGCACGCGATAACAGGCGCGAGAATCTTGCCGGCGGTTACGCTCCCGACGTCACGTCCGCGTAATAAGCGGATCGCCCGTTAACGGGGATCGTGATGGCGTGGAACGTGGGATGTTGCCGGCAAAGAATTCGCGCATGGCGAGATTTGCGGAGCGGCGGTTACGTCTGTGAGTGGTGGAGTTGGTCGGTCGGAGGGACCGAGAAAGATGGCCTCGGCGGGAGAGCTCGGGAACGAGCGGGAGGGCCGAGGTATCTTGGTTCTGTGGTAGCTCGGGGGCAAGCTGAAAGGCCGAGGAGGCCAATTTGCAGGGGGCTCTGAGGTGAGCCAGCTTGTGCTTGCAGGTCGGGTACAGGGATGGCCCGGTCGGCCCTTTCCTCTGAGTTCTGGGACACGTCATCTGCCACGTGTCCTAATCTAGGAGATGGCCAATATAGAGCATCATCAACAATTCTAAATTTCATTGGTTAGACTTATGCATATTGAACCAAGAAGATGCTTTTAAAGTAAAATAATTAGGCTATATTCTACTACATAAATATTTGGCTACGAATAAATTGGTAATTATGACGCGTGGCTATAACCGAAATGGCCATAACTAAACTACTTACTATTTTGAAATTTACTGGAACATAAATTATTTGACTTTTCTAAAATGTATTTGGAACAATTTCAAATATCTTAGTTTGTACGTGTGTAAAGTTGATCTTCTCATTTCTTGTTTTGAGGCCAACATTTCAAACAAACAATTCGCCATGTTTTCACCGATCCGTGTCAGCCACTGTGATCTATATGATTTAGAAACCCTACGTATGAAAAATCAAAAGATTTGAAGATCTCTGACACTACCATCGAGCAATCGCATTTTTTCATATATCTAAAAACCATTAATTTTTAATCCACTTGATGGATGTCTTAATGATATCTAAATCTCATGAATTTTGATATATCACATATCTAACTTAGGTAGATTACAATGACCAGTATTGATCGGTGAAAAACATGACGGGTTGTGTGAAAGGCACAATCCGGCCGTCGAAATGGTAATCTGATCACTACATCTTGTTGCACATGTAAGTGATCTATGTATACAAAATTTTGGCCGATCTGATGCGTTCCTCGTTTGTAGATTAAGCGTTCGAGAAAATGGATGGGATTTAAACATCATAAAAAATCCATAGATCGGCAACACTTGATCCACATATGTAGAAGGCTTCAAAAATTTTGAAAATATGTGTATTTTATGATAGTGATGTTGGATGGTTCCAACCAGCCGTGGATCCAGAAATTTTGGTCAGAAAGGAGACCAAAAAATTTCTTAATCAATTAAATGGTCGGACCAAATAATTTAAAATAAATAAAACAATTATGTTAATCTACATGATAATACTACTGATAACAATAGCGATTTGCTATGATTTATACCTTTAAAAACATTGTATGATTGCTTTATTGTCGATGGTAACAAATATATCTCTTTCGACGCATGTCACCAAACATAATGCAGCCCATCATCATTCATTCGCTTCCGTTTATGAGCTTTCGAGGATGATGAGAACTGAGAGCTCCGATCGATGAAGACTAAGAGATGAGCGAGGACGGTGATGGTGAGGTCGAGGGGGCTCACAGCTTGAATTCAAAGAAAAAGAAAATGAAAAAAGAAAAGAAAGAGACGAGAGAAGGTTAAGGAATTGGGTTAATGATATAGTAAGTTTTATTTTTTGTTTTATTTGAGGTTGGGTTAGAGCAGGGTCACGTGACCCCCTGGCTTATACATGCAGTAGTGATCTTTCTATTTTCTGCAGGATTGTTTTGTCTCATTGTATAATTAGGGTTTTTCCCCCCTTCATATTCTTTTTAGAATCTCTAAGTAAACTCTTTTAATCACATTAATTTCAAATTTAACCCTTACCAAATTTTATCCACAACTATCATTTAACTAAGATTCTCTTAATGTTCGTGCTGTAATTTCTTATATCGTACCATATAATGCTCTGTCTTATTTCAAAAATAAAAACGTCTGATATTTATCAATACAAACTTGGAAGCTGATAATTGTGGATTCATGCATTCGAGAAGCAGCAAAAATTTGTCTTAGAACTGTAACTGATCTCCAACTTAATTGAGATACATTATCACTTGTTACAAAGATAACTTATCCACTTCCGTTATCGGGAAGTACATGAAGAACTGAAAGTAATTTTGAAGCATGTCCAAAGAAATTGTCATGAAAAGTTGATCTCCTCTTATTTATAATGTTTGTTTGTATGTTTTTTGAATAAGTTGTTAGATTTATCAAATTATGGGCTATCATTAATTATGATTTATTGAAATGGGATGTGCCAATATTATGTAGTTTTGAGATATGCTGGTAAGCCCGATAAAGTTATGTGATTTTATTGGGTTAATGGATTTTAGTACACCTCTTATCGGATATAATGTGATCGGACGGTCGGTGTAGTCCTTCATCTTATTGGATCTTTTATGGGAGGGCTCAATGAAATTCATTATATACACAGGCTAGATCCCCTCTTCTGCTCTTAACCCTAATAATTGGGTTTTCTCATTAAGAACAGTATGACACTACTAAAATAGGGGGTTGCCCCTACGGATGGAATTATCCGTTGGGGCAGATTTTACTTGGCCCTACGGATTACTCCGTAGGGCTAAAGGGTTGCCCCTACGGGCACTGACGTTCAAGAATAAAAAAATTAATTCTTAATTTGGTGTTTGCCCCTACGGTGGCGCAAACAAAGGACCTACGGATATATCCGTAGGGGCAAGTAAATATCGATTTATTAAGACCCCAGACCGATCGCCTACGCTCACTTTCTCTCTCTCTCTCTCGATCGGGCGCGAGAAAAATCCCCAAATCGCCACGCCGTCGTCGCCGCCGTCGTTCTCCTCGTCGCCACCGCCGGTTTCGTCGCCACCGCAGTTCTCGTCGCCACCGCGGTTCAGGTCGTCGCCCCAGCCCCAGCAGCAGCCGTTCAGGTGAGTAAATCTCGAGGTAAATTAAAGAATTTTTGGATTATTTTGGGCTTAGGGTTCATGGCTGGGTCTGGGGTTGCGCGCGCGAGTTGGGGTTGGGCAGGGGTCGCGGTCGCGGTCGGGGTCGGGGTCAGGGTAGGGTTAGGGTTGGGGTTCGGCTGCTGCTGGGGTGGGGCTGGGGTTAGGGTTTGCCTTAGGGTTGGTGTTGGGGTTTAGCTGGCCACGCTGGGGTTAGGGTTGGGCTGGGGCTGGGGGCTGGGGCTGGGGCTGGGGGCTGGGGCTGGGCCACGCGGGGTTTTGGGATCTTTGTAATTTGCTTGCTCTGTTTGGGGTTTCAGTTGATCCTCATTAAAAAATTGGTGATTGATCTCTTCAATCATATTATTATCTGTAGTTAAAATTTTTGTGAAGCCTTCAGAGTTTGGAAAAATCTAGAATTACCGTTGAAATTCTGGCAACATTCAAAAACTGTGTATATGATGTGTGTGTGTGTATGCATGTATATACATTTGAAATTTATCTTTCTTCTATGATATAAAACGGTTAAACCGAAGAAAATTACTGGGGGAATTTTTGCTAAAATGTCTTGAGAGGGGGTTCAAGTGATGGGATAATTTCATTTGGTAATCTTTTACTTATTTTACATCTCTTATTTTTTCATGCAAAAATCTGAATAGGTTTCTTGCAATTTTGCCTATCGATCAATTATTATATTTATTTCTATTTTTTGTGGATGATTTGGCTTCAATTGAATGGAGGCGATGATGGCTTGCCCTCAAGCTTCCACTTTTATGAGCTTTATAGTTATGAGATTGGCGAGGCAAGCTGGTTTGTAGCCATCTTATTTCTTTTCCTAAATTCAAATCCAAATATAAACTGTCTGATTGAGAGAGAGAGAGTATGGGAGATTATGTATTATTCAATGTGTTTGGAAGCTGGCATGTTCTGAGCGTCATCTCTGCATGAAAGCTATGGTTTTGCAAAGGGTTTGCCCTAACTATTTTCTGTGGGGAAGCTGAAGGCCTGAAGCTTCATCAAACTCAGGATTGGATTCTGGTCGGGTATTGTAAATTCTTGTGAAAGTTCCGTTCAAGATTTGTTCAGAGCTTGCATAACATCCTTTTCATCTTTATGAGATCTTTATGCAGTCATTTTTTTGGGTTTATATATTTCTCGAGCCCGTTTGACTTTGGACTTAGGATAACCCCAAATCTCTTTCTTATTTTGATTCCTAAGCTGGCATATCTGAGGCTCGTATTCCAGTATCGTTGCTGGAAAAGCTAGGGTTGCGAACATTTTTGCAACGATAATTTCTGTATGACAGCTTAAGCACACATAAAACTTAAACAATCTTGAAGCACTGCAGTTTTTCACTAAATTACCTAAAAGTTTTTATATTGCTGCAAGCTTCCTTAAAGTGCTGCATCTAAGTGTATTTTAGTGGGAAAACCCTTGAAAGCCAAACTTCATGGGGTTTGCTGTTTGCCTTCTCTGTAGCTAGTTTGAGGTTTATTTAGTTTTGGATTTGTTTTGCAACACTCTCTGAGTTCCAAATCAACAAAAAGCTGAATGTTGAATCACAAGCAAGAAGCAGCCAAACTGGCCCTAAAGTAATCCTGAGTGATGATAATTTTCCAGGGAGTTTAAAATTTATAGAAATGGCGAGGCAACATTGGATTGTCTGCAAGTATTCAAGCAACCTGTTTGCAGCCATCATGCTATTTGTGATCCCAGTATAAAACTCAAACATGCCTCTTAGTTAGTTTACTTTAATTTGTTATTTATGTGTGTGTGTCAACATTGGATTGTCCCAAGTATAAAACCAAACCCACAAAACATCAAAACTGTCTCCGACAATCTTATGGTCATTAGACATAAGATTTATGCATATAGGTAACATCTGCCAATATGCCATATCCAGACCGCAATCTATTTTTGCCTATTGGCTAATATGAAAATATCGGCCCGCGTATATGACATAATCAAAGTTGTTAAATCTTAATACGGTTTGTGTTTCGTTTTTTTATTTATCAGTTCTATCAATGTTGCGTATAACGCTTTATGATATCAGTATCCTACATTTGTAGTTTTAATTGTTGATTGTTATAGATGAATACCATTGCAATAATAGTTTTTGGTCGATGAATGCTATTGCAATGTAGGATGATCAGTTCTATCAATCTTGATCTCAATGGTTTAAAATCATGTTACACATACAACACGAATGCACAACAAACGCATAATTAGAGAGCGACTCAAGATATTCAGGTTAAAACCAATATATGATACTCGATGATAATATGAAACCTTCATATTCCCATCGATACCAATATACGCCTCGATATCTTTCCCTCTCGTTCCCAAAATTTTCTCTCGTTCCCGCGTCTCCAATTTTCTCTTCGTCGCCACCGCGCGCCCTCCGTTCTCAGCCCGCCACCGCCCTCGTTCTTCCTCGTCGAGTTCCTCGTCGCCGATATTTGTGCCTACATTGATGCCTCAAGCAACGAATCAAATGATGTGGATCACAAACTAATTAAATAAATTTTGAATACCAATCTGGACTGGGATTTGAATACCAATCCTAGTTTGCTATATTTTTTTATATATAGTAGATGGTGATACTTCTTTAAGTAAAAACAACCCTACACTTAAGCGAAATCATAAATCGAAACACACATATATAGAATACAACTCATACATGGGTATCCTCAAATCTAACTTTCATTGAATTTGCACGCGCACTTAAAATAACAACCTTTATACTAAAAAAATTATGTATGCCATTACTTAGTAGTTTATGGTTTTAAGACGCAAAAGCCATTTGAGAAATACTTTTTCTACCCACTATTAATCCATATTCTCAATATAGTCATTGAATTTGCACGCGAACATCATAAGAAGGAGAAGACAGTAATGTGGCAGAAGGAGAAGACAGTAATGTGGCAGAAGAAGAAAAAAATGACATTCCTCGTTCTCTGTTTCAGCATCAATCTTCTGATATGAACTAATGATGGCTTTCACATAGGCTTTTCCCTTTAGAGACTTCTTAGTGTCCAATTGAAAGCATACATTAGATTTGTGCAGGTCGGGTTCTTCTATGACTTTTAAGAGTCTCAACTGATTCTGTAAATTACACTCTAGTTGGGTGGTACTTTTACCACTTCTCACTGCAGGTGCGCTCTCTAATATCCATTTTGAATGTAATATTATCGATATTCAAAATGGATATTAGAGAGCGCACCTGCAGTGAGAAGTGGTAAAAGTATCACCCAACTCAGGTGTAATTTACAGAATCAGTTGAGACTCTTAAAAGTCATAGAAGAACCCGACCTGCACAAATCTGATGTATGCTTTCCATTGGAAACTAAGAAGTCTCTAAAGGGAAAAGCCTATGTGAAAGCCATCATTAGTTCATATCAGAAGATTGATGCTGAAACAGAGAACGAGGAATGTCATTTTTTTCTTCTTCCGCCACATTACTGTCTTCTCCTTCTGCCACATTACTGTCTTCTCCTTCTTATGATGTTCGCGTGCAAATTCAATGACTATATTGAGAATATGGATTAATAGTGGGTAGGAAAAGTATTTCTCAAATGGCTTTTGCGTCTTAAAACCATAAACTACTAAGTAATGGCATACATAATTTTTTTAGTATAAAGGTTGTTATTTTAAGTTTTCCCTTATAGAGATATGATCTAACTGCATCTATCAACTATAAGTGTGCAGAAAATTATGATAAGAAATCATAAGAAAGGGTCGTAGCCATGCATAACCTTGAATCTACATACCAAATCATGCAAAAGCATGCACTTATTGTCACCTTGCCTTAGAATATAAAATATCTTGGAAGACTATAAGCGAGCATTTAAATCTTGATAGCTTTTGACTTCAACATATATTTTTCTCAAGTACCATGAAATATACTTGCTCCGTATAAACCGTTTTCAGGAAGATGGATTAATAATGACAAATTATCCATTGTGGCTCACTAGGTTAGCATTTTCTCTTCTATTGACCATCTTTCTAATCTGCTTGGTAAATTTATTCGGAACCGGCTGCGAATCATTAAAAGACATGCATAAGAAAGAAAACTAAAATACAGATATATAGCATACCGATACATCGAAATTTCATAGTTGCGATGGCAATCCAGAGATATTTATTTCTACACACGTGGTGCGCGTGCGAATGCGTCAGGCATCATGGACAAATATTTCAGAACATGGAAAGTATTATTCGTATAAAGTAATTAAAACTTTTAAACACCTTGGGTAGATATTTTCTTAGTTGATGCAATCATATCATGAGGACTAAATTTAAGCTATTATACATATGCTTATGTATTTTTCTAATCTAATATATCACACACACAGAGAGAGAGAGAGAGGGGGAGAACACGAGGTAGATAGAGAAATCAGGTAGCAGGATCCTGAAGAAATGGAGTCCATAGCATTGCTCATCATCATCATCCGTGATCTCTTTGAAAAAATATTATCAAAGGGATCATGGATGATGATGATGAGCAATACTATGGACTCTATTTCTTCAGGATCCTGCTACCTGATTTCTTTACCTACCAGGTGTTCTCTCTCTCTCTCTCTCTGTGTGTGTGTGATATTTTAGGTTAGAAAAATACATATGCATATGTATAATAGCTTAAATTTAATCCTCATGATATGATTGCATCACCTAAGAAAATATCTACCCAAGGTGTTTAAAAGTTTTAATTACTTTATACGAATAATACTTTCCATGTTCTGAAATATTTGTCCATGATGCCTGACGCATTCGCACGCGCACCACGTGTGTAGAAATAAATATCTCTAGATTGCCATCGCAACTATGAAGTTTCGATGTATCGGTATGCTATATATCTGTATTTTAGTTTTCTTTCTTATGCATGTCTTTTAATGATTCGCAGCCGGTTCCGAATAAATTTACCAAGCAGATTAGAAAGATGGTCAATAGAAGAGAAAATGCTAACCTAGTGAGCCACAATGGATAATTTGTCATTATTAATCCATCTTCCTGAAAACGGTTTATACGGAGCAAGTATATTTCATGGTACTTGAGAAAAATATATGTTGAAGTCAAAAGCTATCAAGATTTAAATGCTCGCTTATAGTCTTCCAAGATATTTTATATTCTAAGGCAAGGTGACAATAAGTGCATGCTTTTGCATGATTTGGTATGTAGATTCAAGGTTATGCATGGTTACGACCCTTTCTTATGATTTCTTATCATAATTTTCTGCACACTTATAGTTGATAGATGCAGTTAGATCATATCTCTATAAGGGAAAACTTAAAATAACAACCTTTATACTAAAAAAATTATGTATGTCATTACTTAGTAGTTTATGGTTTTAAGACGCAAAAGTCATTTGAGAAATACTTTTCCTACCCACTATTAATCCATATTCTCAATATAGTCATTGAATTTGCACGCGAACATCATAAGAAGGAGAAGACAGTAATGTGGCAGAAGGAGAAGACAGTAATGTGGCGGAAGAAGAAAAAAATGACATTTCTCGTTCTCTGTTTCAGCATCAATCTTCTGATATGAACTAATGATGGCTTTCACATAGGCTTTTCCCTTTAGAGACTTCTTAGTGTCCAATGGAAAGCATACATCAGATTTGTGCAGGTCGGGTTCTTCTATGACTTTTAAGAGTCTCAACTGATTCTGTAAATTACACCCGAGTTGGGTGATACTTTTACCACTTCTCACTGCAGGTGCGCTCTCTAATATCCATTTTGAATGTAATATTATAGATATCCATGCCTGTTTATGTCAAAATTACTTATATTGTCAATGTTTGATTGTCTAGTTGTTGGTGATGCGTCCATATCAGGGACAGAGGCCACTCCCGTTCCTCCAGGTATGTTTATATATTATATAGGGCATGTATATTGATTTAGAATGCTATATCATAAATATACACACATTTCTTTTGCTCTTAGTCGTCCAACTCATTATCATGGACTGCTTGATGAGATTAGATTCGCGCCTGATGATCTACAAGAGCTTGTTCACTCCCTGTCATATGTGTAAGCAGCGCTATATGCTAGTTTACCTTGTTAGTATGTATGTACTGAAATTAATTAATATTATTCAAATTTTGATACATGCAGATACCAGAGGAGCACATCTTCTATCTCTGTAGGTAAGGCTTTGAATTTGTTGATTTTGGTATTTCTTGTCAATTTTATAGACCAGTATGTGCTAAATATAATGTTCTGACAGTTGCTAGGGGGAAGGCAACATTCGAGGCTGCTGACCCCAGTCCTGGACGCCGCACACGGACGGCACCACGGAGGTTTGGAGATAGGCCGAGGACTGGGCTCTAGCAGGGCCCATATGAGGTTGGACTCCACCCCGGTGGTTACTTCCTCCGTCTCCAGTTAGCGACGTATCCAGCAGGAACAGGAGAGCTTGAAGGCCACCGTTCAGGAGTTGAATGAGATGCTGGTATGTATACTACTTAATAGTAAAATATAATGTCATATTATAGATATCAACATATCCAATATCAGTACATAGCCTGAGCTTATTTGGTTGTAGACTTATGTTTTATTAATCATACATACATATGTAATTGAAATAAACAACGCTTTTCCAAACTAGATATCCAAACAGGGTTTCGAAATAACTTAATAATGAAACGAATTCGAATAATAAACAGTTCTTACACGCTTCTTACACACGTTATATCCAGACGCGACAGGGTAGATCGGCCGAGCCTCCACACGCATCTCCTTCGGCTGCGGTTCCTCAGACAGCTCCTGTAGCTCCACCGCCCACTCAGACTCCCGCTCGCGACGAATTGCAGAGTTTATTGACCGAGGAGCAGGACCGAGCTGGACCAAGCTAGGGTAGATTTTTGGTTCTTTTTTTTTGAAACATGTATTTATTTATATCATACACATTGTACTACATTTTGAAACGATATTGATATTGGTTTGTATTTATATCATATTCAGTTTTTGTGTTTCTTTTGTATGCGTGAGATGTGATTATGAATACTGCAATATATGATTTGATTGATGTATACATTATTGTGCACAGGGCGGGAAAAAATCAAGCAGCCCATTTTTTAAAAAAAATTACAGACAATATGTACCTACGGATTAATCCGTAGGCACACATGTTACCCCTACGGATATATCCGTAGGGGCTAAATATCAGCAGTAACTGATATTTCCCCCAGATGTCAGTGCCAGTCGTTTGGGAATACCCCTACGGATATGTCTGTAGGGGCCACTGACACTGCCCTACGGCGTTATCCGTAGGGGCAAATATCAGGAATCCTGAATATGTGCCCCTACGGAAAAGTACCTACGAATATATCCGTAGGGGGTAGTACATGCCCCTACGGCTATAGCCGTAGGTCCAAGTAATTTATTAAAATAAACCGTAAATAATATAAAATCTTATACCCTACGGCTTAATCCGTAGGGGAACCTGGACCTACACATATAACCGTAGGGGAAAAAATTTAACCGTAGGGGCAAGTTCAGGGCCTCAACTTGCACCTGCGGCCTTTGCACCTACGGGGTATTTTTTCGCCCCTACGTATATAGCCGTAGGGGCAGTGGGTTGCCCCTACGGATAAATCCGTAGGGGCAAGCCTTCTTTGTAGTAGTGTGAAGGAGAGAAAGGAGAGGAAGATCTAACTCAGTCGTGATTTCTGCGTGTTCTTATGGCTATGGATAGAGATAAGACTAAATATTTCTTTTAGTTTCTTGATATATGTTATAGATAAAACATAGGGATGCATTTAACTATAGAATATTATAGTTGGTATAAGAGCCTAACCTATATTTTTTTTTTCTAAAACCATGATTTAGGATACAATTTTTTTTTTATTTCTGAATTTTTTTTTGAAGTCTCGGTTATGCATAATCAGTATTCCTGGCTTTTTTTTTCCATGATTGGAAAAATAGAATTTTTATTAATTTAATTAGGTTTCTTATTACCTGTTTGGTATTTATATTAATTGAGGGAAACAGATTGGTGAATTTTTTTATTTTTTTTTTGATGAATCAATGGGTTTTATAATCCGATTTAATTAAGAAGGAACGGTATTGAAATTCTGTTTTTTTCCCCTATGATCGGAGAAATTGAACTTTTGTTTATTTAATTAGGTTTTTTATCATCTGGTTGGTATTTATATTGATTACGGGAGAACAGCGCAATACAAAATCTAAGTTTAGTTAGGATTGACTCAAACCACACCGAACCAAAGAGAAAATATAAATAGGAAGAGCCGGCCTCACATAAAATTTAGAAATTTTCATAGACATCCGAATTGACCTAAGTTTTAAAATCTAGATATGAAATTCAAGTTAAAAATCGAAATATCTATGATTGCGATAGAGGTCTGGGCTCAAACAAGACAATCCAAACATGAGCCAACTTGGCCCAGTTGAAAATAGGGAACATTGATTAAGGAATGACCAGATCGCTACTTCCAAAATACTGGCTTCGAATAGAATGGGTTCGGCTCAAGGATTTGAGCCGGGCAGGACATGTCACCCAAACAGCCCGGTTCCGGTTATTAAAAAAATTTGTTGTTTGTTGTTCGTGCAGGATAGCGGATCGTAAAAGCCTCTATAAGACATCATTTTACTATTTTATTTTAGCAATTTATACGTGCATCAGTGTTATTATATGTATTCTTTTATTCTTTTATTCTTTTATTGCAATTAGTTAACTATTATACCATTAATTTGCTTTGCATGTGACGTATTTTTTATATGTTAAGATATTATGACACAATTTAAATCAAGAGATGCATAAGGTTCCATATCTCAAGAGCATGATTCGATTAACAAGTTAAAGGGAAAAATATTTATACTCGCATTCGAGAAAGACTTAAAATTGATATGTGTGTTTGTCGCCAAAGCGGCTCACACATTGAAATTTGAAAGTTGTTTCTCATCCGGTTTTGAGATAGTCTCATTCGGTTAATATATCGTAGTCTGTCCAAAGGGGACTATTAAATGTTACATGAGATGGCATGTACCATGTTGCGGTGACAATATACTAATCTAAAACTTACATGTCCAAAGGAGGTATTTTTGAAATTAGTGTATTCTCATTGGCTGTGTCCATGTGTGGAGATCCTACTGCATGTTACAATTCTCTGTCCAAAGGGGAGATTATGGTGATGTATTGGAATCTTTTAAATAAATAGGCTTATCAAGTTTTATTTTAAAACTTATTCATATGATTTATTATCCATATTAACTTTAACCTGTGGTGACTCATTCAGTTACATTTTCGGTTAATAATAATAACACCACTATAGAAGTCTCGACTGGAACTAATTACAAGCGATGGAAGCAAGACATTGATTTTGCTCTTGGTTTTATGGACATTGATTTGGCTTTACGTGAGGATGAACCTGCGAAGCTCACGGCTGAGAGTACAACTGAATAGAAGAAATTTCATGCTAAGTGGGGGAGATCTAACAGGCTTAGTCTCATTGCAATGCGAAGGTCAATTTCTGAACATTTGATTAGTAGTCTGCCTGAGACCACAAAGGCAAAGAAGTTTCTCACTGCTGTGGAGGAGAAATATAAAATTTATGATAAGCCGGAGTCTAGCCGTCTTATAGATGACCTTGTTACTAATAAGTGCGATAGTGTCAAAGGGGTTAGAGAATATATTCTTAGGATGGTCCATCTTGAAACCAAACTCAAAGCCCTTAATATTTCCATACCGGATGATTTCATTGTTAGTTGTGCCTTGAAAACTTTACCTTCTGAATTTGGTGTCATCAAACTGCTTACACTACTCAAAACAAAGCTTGGAAAATCCCTGATCTTATCACCAAATGTGTTGCTGAAGAGGACAAAATTAAAAAGGAAAAGACTGAGACTGCATTGGTAGTGGCTCAGTCTAAGTCTAGCTATGGGAAGTATCATGGATACAATAAGAAGCCTAAGCTTAGTGGTCTCATGAAGATTCAGAATTTCAAAAGGCATGGTCATGGTCAAACCTACAATCGAGGGAATCAAAAGTTTGGCACACCGAATGATTCTAAGTGTTTCTTCTGTAAGAAGCCCGGTCATAAGAAAATCAATTGTTTTAAGTACAAGTCTTGGTTAGCTAAGAAGAACAAACAAGAAGTTAATTCTTTAGCTCTTGTTTGCATTGAGTGAAACTTTATTAATGTTCCTTTGGATTCTTGGTGGATTGATAGTGGAGCTTTTGTTCATGTTGCTATGACATTGCAGCGGTTCCAAAGCAGAAGGAGACAAAGTGAAAGGGAGTCCACGTTTAAAGTAGGAAATGGAGTCGATGTGGAGATAGAGTTTATAGGAATATTAGTCTTTATTTTAGGGTCTGGTTATCATCGTGTATTAGAGAACGTATTTTATGCACCGTCTTTTAGACGGAATTTGATTTTAGTTTCGTTATTGGACAAGTTAGGATTTAGTTTTCTTTTTGGAAATAGAAAAATACGTTTAATTCTAAATTCTATTGATATTGGTAGTTGTGTCTTATTTGATAGATTATATAGACTTTGCTAGGCTCCTGACAATGATAACAATATGACTTGTCTTGTTGGTAAAACTGTGTCGAAAAGACCTCTGATTAAAGAAAGATCATCCAATAAATGGCATAAACGTTTAGGTCACATTTCCAAAGAGAATAAAAAGATTGATACCCTCTCTTGATTTTGATGATTTGGGTGTTTGTGTCGACAGTATTAGAGGTAAATTAACTGAGACCAAGAAGAAAGGTGCCACTCGTAGTTCGAATATTTTGGAAATTATTCATACTGATATTGGAGGGCCTTATTTTGAGATTTTATGTGGTAATAAGTATTTTATCACTTTTATTGACGATTTTTCCCGTTATGGTTTTGTTTATCTAATTAAGGAAAAATCCGATGCATTTGATAGATTTAAAGTCTTTAAAACTGAATCAGATAAATAATTGGGAAAAGTTATCAAAATTCTTAGGTCTGACCGTTGTGGTGAATATTATGGTAAACACAGTGACTTTTTCGGTTTTGTGAAAAATAAAATGTATGAATGTTTATATTGTAAGGTCAGTGGGTGCAAATATATTTATCTTTTTTTATATGTAGATGATATTTTGCTTGCAAGTAATAATGTAAAATTGCCACATGAGACCAAACACCTACTGTCAAAGAGTTTTGATATGAAAGATATAGAAGATACTTCATTTGTTTTAGGCATAGAGATTCATTGAGATAGATCACATGGTTTGTTGGGGTTGTCTCAAAAGGCATATATTAGCCGTGTGGTTGAAAGGTTTAATTTGCAAGACTGTAGGTTAGGAGATGTGCTCACGGTGAAAGGAGATAATTTTAGCAATAATCAATTGTAGGATGTTTTTCGTCACCCCATTGAGATGGGAATACGCGTCGCTTGTCAGGCGTACTACAGATTCCCCATGCCTAGGATAGACGTGGTTTATTGATTGTGGGGATCCAAATCTCCGGCAGCCGTGGACTAAGCTGCCGTTAATTACCCCTTGCTTTTGAGGCGAAGGAACCTCCGATTGACGGGTCAAACCAGTCATGCGAACTCAATATGCAGTGTGCGTGTGTTATGTTTTGAGGGGCCTTGGGTATATCGGGGGACTCACAGAGTTTACAGGGATTCCGCTACCCGGATAGCGGGCTGGAGGTCAAAGGGGCTAGCAACGCCCCGTTAGAAAAATTTTCCTAATGGAAGATGTGTTTCTGGTGTGTAGTGCATAGAAAATGAGGGGTGGGGAGCGTCTTAAAGATGCGCGGCGCGTGGGCGCCGAGCGCCCCCGGGTCACATGCGCGGCTCGCGGGCGCCGAGTGCCCCCGGGTCACGTGCGCGGCTCGCGGGCGCCAGCACGTCACGTGCCCGGCGTGTGGGCGCCAGCGGGTCACGTTCGCGGCACGCGGGCGCCAGCGGGTCACGTGCGCGGTGCGCGGGCGCCAGCGGGTCACGTGCACGGCACGCGACCGCCGGGCGCCAGCGGGTCACGTGAGCTGCACGCTACCGCTGGGCACTGAGCGCTTGCGGGTCGCGTGAGGCGCACGTGGACGCTTAGCGCCCGCGGGTCACGTGCGCGGCATGTGACCGCTAGAAACACCAGCGGAAAAGGGACTTAGCCCCTGGGTTAGGAGTTAAACTCCCAAGGGGCTTTGGATTTGAACTCCTAACAGAGATTATGTATAGATTTAGAGTTAAATTTCTAAAATGGGGTTTGATTTATGGAGTTAAACTCCGGTAGATCTTGAATGGAGTTAAACTCCTAGAAATCTTTGGATCATCTTTTGAGTCTCGGATTCTCCCGGAATGGGATTTTTAGAGATGGGTATCCTTCTTCTTCCTTTCTGTTAGCTGAATCTTAGGATGAAAAGGGGAGGTGAGACTTAAAATCTCCCCTTTTAGGTATTTGATGACAGATCCGAGCTTCCCTTCAAGGGTTTTATGGTGAAAAACTATTTATTTTTAAAAAAGGAAAAGTTAAACTCTTGATTTAATTCAAAAGAAAAGAAGAAGATTTAGAACCTTGAGAAAGGAGGAGAAGGTACAGACCCTAAATTTTGAGGGGAATCAAAATTATTATTTATTTCATTATCATGTTGCCTTTTATAGGATTAAAAATTTACATATAACCCCTTAGAATTTACAAAATGGCATTTTTCCCATCTCATGCCTCATGTGCTCATTTCTTTTGCACATGAGCCATGAGCTTTACAAAAATTTGGTTTTATGCCCATTTTTCTTACATTCATGCATAAAAAAATTACATCAAAATTATTTATTACATGATTTCATTTTGGCATGGGAAAGACCAGCCGCGGGGCTCGACTTGGGCATGGGCCCACTTGGCCTGGGCTTAGGCCTGGTTACTTGGGGTTGACTTTGGCTTTGGCTTGGTCAACCGGGGTGTAATTTTTGACCCCAACATCAATGTCCTAAAAATAATCTTAAAAGAAAGGCGATGGAGAATTATCCTTATACAATTGCAGTGGGTAGTCTAATGTATGCACAAATTTGCACAAGACCAGACATTGCTTTTGCTGTTGGTATACTTGGTAGGTACTATTCTAATCCAGGTATGGCACATTAGGTAGCTGTCAAGAAAGTTATGAGGTAACAAACGAAGGATTTCATGCTTGTTTACAGAAAAGTTGACCGTTCGGAGATGGTCGGTTATTCAGATTCAGATTATGCTGGTTGTCCAGATAATTTAAAGTCGACTTCAGGTTACATCTTCATGTTGGCTGGTGGTACAATATCTTGGAAGAGTGCTATGCAAACTCTTGTGGCGTTTTCTACTATGCATTCTGAGTTTGTTGTTTGTTTCTTTACTGCTACACAAGTATCATGGTTGAAGGATATGATTACTGAACTTATTGTGGTTGATTCTATATCTAGACCATTAAATATTTATTGTGATAATAGTGCAGCAGTGTTTTTCACAAAGAACAATAAAAGAAGCACAAAATCTAAACACATTGGTGTGAAGTATGTATCAGTCAGGGATTTGGTGAAAGAAAAAGCAATAATTATTGAGCACATTGGAAATGAGGACATGCTCTAAGGACAATAATCTTCAAGAAACATGTTAATAATATGGGTATTATTGAGTCTTTTGATGTGCTTGGTTAGTGAGAGTTGATTCATATTTTTCATGACAGTATATTTATATTTTGGAGTGTATTTATAAACTCTTTAATCTATTTATTGATGATCATCATTTCGGTTATTTGTTTGACACTCCATTATTTATTCATTGTGTACATTATGCTTATGGCATGCCATTTTATATGAAATCTTGAAAACTGTGGTACCGGTTTTTTGAATATGACGGATTTGTCATAAAGATATACTTGAAGGAAAATGGGTATACACTATTTTAAGGCCGGTAAATTTTCTCATAAGGTTTTCGAGAAATTTGGTTCCTTACAAGGTTAAAAAGGAATTGTTTTCATTTGAATTTCTTATAAGGATTTAGAGAAATTTAATTCCTTATAAAGTTAAAAAGGTATTGGTTTATATAATTTCTCATAAATACTTGGAGAAATTGGATTTCTCATGAAGTTAAGGAGAAAATTGAGGATTGACAATAAAAATAGTATATAAATAAAAATCACATAAAAAGTACTATTTTGTTGCTACACTATCACATTTGATCCATATAGATAGAATTTTTAGCATTTGTGGTCATGGATGACTTTATATTATTGAGAATATAATTACTGTCATGATTCGGTATTAGGCATTCTATTGGACCAGATTGTTTATTGAGGTTTTGTTTCATAATTATATAAGTTTTAATTTTATGGCCACATACAATGTTTTATGTTATTCAGCCCAAAAGTCATGCAAAATAAATTGTTTTCTAAAAGGTATTTAGAAAAAAATTAATGTAAATGTTTTTTAAAAAAATTAATGATGTCCAAGTAGGAGAATGTTAGATTTATCTAATTATGGGCTATCATTAATTATGATTTATTAATATGGGTTGTGCCAATATTATGTAGTTTTGAGACATGCTAGTAGGCCCAATTAACTTATGTGATTTTATTGGGTTAATGGGTTTTAGCACATCTCTTATCGGATATGATGTGATCGGATGTCAGTGTAAGCCTTCGTCTTATTGGATCTTTTATCGGAGGGTCTAATGAGATTCATATATGCAGGCTAGATCCCCTCTCCCGCTCTTAACCTTAATAATTGGCTTTTCTCATTGAGAGCCACCTAATGGTCCAATTAGTCTTGAATATGCTTCGATATTAAATTTATTTTATGTGCAAACAGTTTCTCATCGAAAATATGGCGAAGAAAATCTGAATATATATAAACGTCCAAATATAAGGTTTATATGGATTAAGACTGCCCAGCAATCTCATTAATTGTGTACAGCCTGCCGACTTATGAGTTAAACTATGGAGTGTTGTCATGTGTATTATTGCGAGGGCATGCAATAACCTCAAAGAAAAAAAGACAAAAAAATTTAAAAAATGGAAACCAACTCAGCTCTTGTCAAAGGGCTAGTTCGGGTGAACGGTGTGTGATGATGCTCTATATTGGCGATCTCCCAGATCGGGACACGTGGCAGATGACGTGTCCTAAAGCTCAGAAGAAAAGGCCCACAGGGGCCGATCAGGCCACCCCTGTACCCGACCTGCAAGCACAAGCTGGCTCTTCTCGGAGCCCGGTGCAAATTGGCCACATTGGCCTCTCAACTCGCCCCGAGCTACCACAGGAGCAAGATGCCTCGGCCCTCCTACTCGTTCCCGAGCTCCCCCGCCGAGGCCATCTTCCTCAGTCCCTCCGATCGACCAACTCCACTACTCACAGGCGTAACCGCCGCTCCGCAAATCTCGCCATGCGCGGATTCTCCGCCGGTAACATCCCACGTTCCACGCCATCACGATCCTCATTAACGAGCGATCCACTTATTACGCGGACGTGACGTTAGAAGCGTAACTGCCGGCAAGATTCTTGCGCCTGCAACCGCGTGCTACCGCCACTATATAAACCCCCATCACAGAGGAGTCAAGTAAGCTTTTTCACCCCACTTAGCCGTTACTTTGCTCGGATCTTGTGCTAACTTGATCGTCGGAGAGTCCACGGTGGTACCAAACCACCCTGGGACTTCCTTGCAGGTACTCGGCGCAAACTCCTCAAAACCACCAATCTCCTCAAAACCCATTGAGACCCACACGCAACAGGAGATCACCTCCAAGATCCACCGGAAGATCGACGGAAGACAACATCTGACGGAGACCCGAAAAGGACCCCTATCAGCCGGCGCCGTCTGTGGGAACTAAAACTCCACAAAAACAAAAGTTGGTCTTCGGATCTCCATCCATATGGCATGCGATCACCCTGAAGATCCAGGTACCAGCTGTCGCCTCCCCCTCACCGGAGGCGCGGATGAACCTCTTCCGGCGACCATCATCAACGCCCTCGCCGGCCGAATAGACCGACTACAGTCCATCGTGGAGGTGCTCATCCACATCAAAATGGCCGGGCCAGGGCCCCAGATCGCCGCTCCTCCCCCTCCATAAGACTCTGCCCTCATCGGCACAGCTGACCACCGGCAGGCTACGTCCCATGGCCACAGATCATACGGGCCGATACTCTCTGAGGCCCGCTGGGCGCCCCACAGCTCCACACCAAGATCCGCCGCCAGAGCGCCTTGCCTCGAGCCTCCTCACGACCCTCACCCCCCTGAGGAGATGTCGGTCTCCTCGCCTGTCCCCAGGCATGACCGACACCCTCTCCCTCGACGGGGTCGCACAGAAGGGGCTCGCCACGGCGGCTCGAGGGCCACCTCACCCGGGGATCTGAGGAACCTCATCAAGAGGAACCGGGGCCGCGCCCGGATGCAGATCTCCCACAGCAGAGGCAAGGGATCACAAGGCACCGAATCCTCGGGGTACCATGGCTGACTCGATGCCCTCGAGAAGAAGATTGAGGACATACGCCGAGAAGGTCACCTCTCGGGCAACGGAGCTAAGTACGCCGCCGACTCGCTCACCAAGCCATTTACCGAGGGACTGCTCGCTGTTCACGTCTCCTCACGCAACAAGCCCCCGAAGGTCTCTCTGTTCGATGGGAAAACCAACCCGAAAGACCATTTGGATGCTTTCACCGCGGGGATGAGCTTCCAGGACCATTCCGACGCCGCCCAGTACAGAACCTTCCCAGCCACCCTCATCCGCTCTGGTCGGGACTGGCTCTGAAGACCCGAGCCTCACTCAATTTCGACCTTAGACGAGCTGGCTACTCAGTTCCTCGGCCACTTCGTCGGGAACCGTCGGCAGAGAGCACTGCTCATGGTACTCAGTAAAGATCTCCGCCATCCGAGGCCTCGCGAGATTCAGCATCTGCCCTTGATTCCCCCCACGCACGTTGACCTCGAGCCTTAGTTCGTAGCACTCACGGACGAGTGCCACCGAGCGAGCCAGCCGACTCGCGGAGATTAGACCGAAGCGCCTCAGAGACCGCAGCTTGCCCACGGCCTCGTCGTAGAGCTGCTCGGACAGGGGGTTGTAAAGCCCCGACGACGCCCTCTAGATGGAGTACATCAGCAGCTGCAGCAGAGGGGAGCACCGAGGGAGCAGTCGGCCGAAGTGGTCTTTGATGCTCCCATAGACCAACTGCACCGTGTCCTCGACGCAGTTCTGGTCGTAGAGGTATACGTCTTCGAAGTGGATGATTTCGGGGATGGTAAAAGGGAAGTCTTCCATTCTCAAAGATCTGTTTGTGAAGAAAGGAAGGACCAGCGCTTGCTTAGCTTTATATAGCCCACTGTGCCCCAACGTAACCCAACGGTCGCCCGTTTTCGCCCACAAAATCGCTGCCATGCGGCGATCATTGAGCCTTCTCTGGCGGAATCGAAACGACGCGACTCTGGCGCTTCGCCTCCCCACACATTCAATGCGCATGCTACGCGCACGTTCGCCGCAACCGTTCATGTTCCCCATACCTGCAACGGGATAGTCGGGAGAAACCTCATGAAGAATCGGCCAAGCATCTACCATGCTCGGCTATCCCTGGCCGGTAGCTTTCCTACACGCAACGCCGGGGATCAAAGCCCTCGCCAAGAGGCAACCGTGCAGCTTCACTGCCCGGTTATCCTTAGCAGGCTTCCTATGGCCCCTCCAACGCTAAGGATCAAAGTCCTCCTTAGAGCCAGCCGAGCGGCTTCCCTGCTCGGCTATCCCTGGCCGGTAGCTTCCCTACTCGCAACGCCAAGGATCAAAGCTCTCGCCAAGAGGCAACCGCGCAGCTTCACTGCCCGGTTATCCTTAGCAGGCCTCCTACCGCCCCTCCAACGCTAAGGATCAAAGTCCTCCTTAGAGGCAGCTCAGTAGCTACCCTGCTCGGCTATCCCTGGCCGGTAGCTTCCCTACTCGCAACGCCAGGGATCAAAAAGTCCTCCCAGAGGCGGTCGAGCCCGACCCTCGCTTGGCTATCCCCGGCTGGTAGCTTCCTACCACAACCGACAGGGATCAAAAGCCTTCCCAGAGGCAGTCGAGCCCGACCCTCGCTCGGCTATCCTTTAGAACAAAAGCCCTCGCCAAGAGGCACCGGGCAGTAACCCTGCCCGGCCAGGGGTCCTTGGTAGGCTTCTTACAGCCCCTCCCACGCTAAGGACCAAAGTCCTCCTTTGAGGCGGTCGAGCCCGACCCTTGCTCGGCTATCCTCGGCTGGTAGCTTCCTACCACAACTGACAGGGATCAAAGTCCTTGCCAAGAGGCATTGGGCAGTAACCCTGCTCGGTCACCGTCCTGAAGGATCAAAGCCCTCGCAAGAGGCAACCGAGCCTGACCCTTGCTCGGTCATCTCCGGCTGGTAGCTCCCTACCCATGACGCCAGGGATCAAAGCCCTCGCAAGAGGCATCTGAGCCCGCTTGGTCATCCCAGGCTGGTAGTTGCCTACCCACGACGCCAGAGATCAAAGCCATCGCCAAGAGGCAACCGCGCAGCTTCACTGCCCGGTTATCCTTAATAGGCTTCTTACAGCCCCTCCCGCGTTAAAGATTGAAGCCCTCCTCAGAGGCAGCCGAGCGGCTACCCTACTCGGTCATCTCCAGCTGGTAGCTCCCTACCCATGACGCCAGGGATTAAAGCCCTCGCAAGAGGCACCTGAGCGGCTACCCCGCTTGGTCATCCCCGGCTAGTGGTTGCCTACCCACGACGCCAGAGATTAAAGCCTTCGCCAAGAGGCAACCGCGCAGCTTCACTGCCCGGTTATCCTTAGTAGGCTTCTTACAGCCCCTCCAACGCTAAGGATCAAAGTCCTCCCAGAGGTAGCCGAGCGGCTTCCCTGCTCGGCCATCCCTGGCCGGTAGCTTCCCTACTCGCAACGCCAGGGATCAAGGCCCTCTCCAAGAGGCAACCGTGCAGCTTCACTGTCCGGTTATCCTTAGCAGGCCTCCTATGGCCCCTCCAACGCTAAGGATCAAAGTCCTTCCAGAAGCAGTCGAGCCCGACCCTTGCTCGGCTAACCCCGGTTGGTATCTTCCTACCACAACCGACAGGGATCAAAGCCCTCGCCAAGATCAACCGAGCGGCTTCCCTGCTTGGTCATCCACAACAGGCATCCTCCTGCCCAACAGACGCTGCGGGTTTGTAGCCCTCATAACGAGGCCACCGAGCCCCTTTATGCTCGGCAAAACTACGGCGGACATCCCTCTGCCCATCATATTGGGTTTCATCAGCACCACTACAAGGGTTTGGTAGCATCACACATGCCATATTTAAAAATTAGAGGGTGCTAAAGAAACTAACCTAGGGATCAAACTTGAAAAACTAGGGTAACATAAAATCTAACACATACCACAAGTAGTTTAGTACTAGGTAAAGAGAATACAACCTTTGTAGCTCCCTTTGCTAGAATCCTTGGCTACTTAGAAGTTGGAAGAGGCTTGCTTGAGATCCTCCAAGTTTACGATGATCCACCCGGAGTCCTCTTTGTCCAAGCTCAAAGCTCCACTTGATCAAGAGATAAAGTAGAAGCTAACACTCTAAACTAATGGGAAAGAGTAGTATAGAATGATGATGTGGTTTGTTTTATCACTTCAAAACCCTAACTTGATCACTATCTTACTCACTAATGAAATCCAGAGAGCAAGAGAGAGGAGGAAGAAGATGATGACAAAATGAGAGCTCAAGATAAAATGAAAGAGATAATGATAAAAATGAGAATAGAAATTATATATAATTTCCACTCTCATTCTTAACTCAAGTTAATAAATATCTAAATATTTATTTTGGAGCTCTAATGGCCATGGAAAGATAACTCATGGTTAACATAAGGTTTAGTGAAGGAATAAAATAATCAACCACGAATAATTATCCATTTCCATTAATCTCAAAAATAAATACAAATATATTTACTAACATGTGAGTCTTATATTGCCACCATCTAGTGTATCAACAACCACGACACACATGTGTATGCATGTATGTATGCATACACATCTATATGTGCATCAATGTAAACATGTGCATACATGCATGCATATAACAAAAGACAAAAGGGTCTAAGTGAAAAAGCTAATGGTCAATGTTAAATCAATACTTGATTTAACAAACCGGTCATATCACATATGACCCGACCAATAGTAAACCGCCCGATTAATATACGGTATCACATACGCGTATTTAATCAGGTCCCCGCGCATATCTCATATCCGCTCCACATCGTTTCGCCTGGGCTAGGTAACTCCATTGTGGGACTCTAAGACTCGTCAATACACCGGTAGTGGGTGATGATCATATCAAACACCCCCAAGCCGTAAGAGGTCAGCTAAATATAACGGCCACCCGGTTATTGAACGATCAAAAGAAAATAAGCGAGCCTGTCAAAACTCCCGTCGAGCCAACTCGCAACACTACCATACAGTCCGGTCTCTTCGTCAGATATGCTGCATATCGAGTCTAGGGATGGTAACGTCGACCCCAATAACTCAATAAGTCGTGCCGATGAATGGTCTATAACAGATCGAGAAACTACTAATAATACTTATCAGTAAATCTCAACAGCCCTGGCCAGGGACTTGCTGATATAGCCAATCGAGCACTGCACAACATCAACTCCCAATACCGGGAGAGACGAAACCCCTCCTATCGCTCATCGTCTCCATGTGTCTCGGGACTGTACCCAAAAGCCACCTGTTTGCACGACTCAGTAGAGCCGTGGTAGGGTGGTAATCAAAGTACAGTGGGAGAACACACAAGACTCTATGACGATCTCGGGTCTACAGACTAACCTGTACCAGTGTCACTTGAGAACTGCTATCCGATGATAGATATAATACCATATAGGAGTTCTCGGCGAGTCCGTCCAGTGTACCCAGTCTCCACCGAGCACCCGCATATGATCTCGATGTCAAACATCAATGGATGTGGGAACGTCCATCGTCCATCATATGGGCCTAGTATCATATACGCTAGTCTACTCTGGTATATCGATGCCCCGTCTCGATACACCTACGACTAGGGACATTTTAGGATATGCTTATAAACTACAGACGTCCCACTAGTATGATCTCTATCATAATCACAGTAGTCAAGCAAATATCTTCAGGGCTTTATCAACATATGTAAATGAATAAAAGCATGATCAAGTCAACATGTTAGATAAAGAAGAACCAGATAGCATACTATCATGTCGAGCAAGAATGTCCTCTGTACACACACACACACACACACACACACACACACATGGATAAATACATCCACTATCATATAATGGCCTCTAGGGCATACATATATCCAACAATCTCCCACTTTCTCTAAGGCCAGTTATTGGCGTATCTCATACCCAACAACTTAAAAAGTCGCTCATGCTGCGGCTGAGGGAGGGCCTTGGTGAGTAGATCCGCAGTGTTATTCTTTGTGTCTACTCTCCTAATCTCGATATCGCGGCGATCTACAATCTCCCGGATCAAATGAAAGCGCCTCAGGATGTGTCTGGACCGCTGATGGGACCTGGGCTCCTTGGCTAACGTCATAGCCCCATTATTATCACAATACAATGGTATTGGATCAATAATGGTTGGAACTACTACTAGTTCCTTGACGAACTTCCTCATCCAGACGGCTTCCTTTGCGGCATCATTTGCAGCAATGTACTCAGCTTCCATCGTAGAGTGTGCAACGGTATCCTGTTTGGAACTCTTCCAACTCACCACCCCTCCATTGAGGGTAAATACAAACCCAGAGATAGATTTGTTGTCATCCTTATCACTCTGGAAGCTCGAATCGTTAAAGGACTCCATTTGGAGATCTCCGTTATCATACACCAAGAACAATTCTTTAGTCCTTCGCAAATACTTAAGAATGTTCTTCATAGCTACCCAGTGATTCTCCCCTGGGTTGGATTGATACCTGCTTACTTCACTAAGTGCATAAGCTACATCAGGACGTGTACATAACATCGCATACATTATAGATCCTACGGCCGAAGCATAGGGTATAATCCTCATGCGAGCTCTCTCTTCATCGGTCTTTGGGCAAAAGTCCTTAGAGAGAGTGACCCCATGGCTAGCGGGTAAGGCATCCTGCTTGGAGTCTTCCATACTAAACCTCTTTAGTATGGTATTGAAGTACCAGGTTTGGGACAATCCCAATAACCTTTTGGATCAATCCCTATAGATCCGAATGCCTAAGATGTACGTGGCATCACCCAAGTCCTTCATGGAGAACCTTTGTGATAAGAAAGATTTGACCGACTGTAGCATAGGAATATCATTTCCTATCAGAAGAATGTCATCCATGTACAATACGAGGAATGTGACAGCTCTCCCTACAGCCTTCTTATAAACACAAGGTTCATCTGTATTTTTGATGAAATCAAACTCTTTGATGACATCATCAAAGCAGATGTTCCAACTCCGTGATGCCTGCTTCAATCCATAAATGGATTTAAGCAATCTACATGCTTTCCCGCTGCTCCCACTGTCAATGAAGTCCGCTGGCTGATCCATATAAACGCATTCTTCTAAATCTCCATTTAGAAATGCTGTTTTAACGTCCATCTACCATATTTCATAGTCGTAGTGAGCAGCAATAGCAAGTAGGATCCGAATGGATTTAAGCATGGCTACGGGAGAAAAAGTTTTGTCATAGTCCAGACCTGGTCTTTGACGAAAACCCTTCACCACAAGTCTTGCCTTATAAGTCTCTACCTGCCCATCTACACCAATCTTTCTTTTAAAGATCCATTTGCACCCCACGGGTTTTACCCCAGGGGGTAAAATGTCCAAAGTCCATACTTTGTTGGTGTACATAGACTCCATCTCAGATCTCATGGCATCCATCCACTTCACAGAGTCTCCACTTGTGATAGCTTGCTGAAAACTGGTAGGATCATCATCCTCCATGATGCAATCTTCTCTATCACCATCAATGAGAAAATCGTAGTATCTCTCCGGTGGGCGAGAAGTCCTACCAGATCTACGGAGTGGCCGAGGTTCATTAGTTTCTGTTGCAACAGCCGGTTCAACCAAATCCTCATTTGTAACCTATCTCTAGAACCTCTTCTAGATCTACCACATTACCATCTTTATCATTTGTAAAAAATTCTTTTTCTAAAAATGTGGCGTGCTGAGAAACAAACACCTTTTGTTCTTCCTTGTGGTAGAATAGATATCCATAGGAATTCTTTGGATACCCCACAAAATTACACATAACTGACCGTGTCTCGAGCTTGTCCATATTTTGCTTTTTGACATAGGCCGGACAACCCCAAATCTTAACTCGTTTAAGGGATGGTCTCTTTCCATGCCATATCTCATATAGTATGGTAGAGACGGTTTTGGTTGGAACCCTGTTCAATAGAAACGCTGCAGTCTCCAATGCATGCCCCCAAAATGAGACGGGTAACTCAGCATCACTCATCATGGAATGAACCATATTTAATAGGGTCCGATTCCGTCGTTCTGACACACCGTTGTGTTGTGGTGTGTAAGGAGGAGTGAGCTGGGAGAGAATCCCATTCTCTTTTAGGAAGTCTGCAAACTCTGTACTGAGATACTCTCCACCTCGATCTGATCGAAGCATTTTGATACTCAAGCCGGTTTGTTTTTCTACTTCAAGTTTATATTCAGTGAATTTCTCGAAAGCTTGTGCTTTAATAAAAATACATGACCGAATCTTGAGAAATCATCAGTGAAAGTAATGAAGTAAGAAAAACCGCCTCTAGCCTGTGTAGACATTGGCCCGCATACATCACTATATATAAGGCCTAAGAGCTCAGTGTCTCTTTCTCCATGTCCTGTAAACGGAGTTTTGGTCATTTTACTCTTGATACAAGACTGGCAAGCCGCATAAGATTTATATTCAAAAGGGTTTAAATATCCATCTTTATGTAGCTTGTTTAGTCTTATTTCATTAATATGACCAAGTCTACAGTGCCAAAAAAAGCTTCATTTATTTCTGAAAATTTTCTTTTAGAAGTGTGTTGTATGCTGAAAACTGTGTGTTGATTTAGGACGTATATCCCGTTATTAAGTGTACCATATCCAACCAACATTTGATTCATGTTAATGTTCATAACATTATTCTGCAATACAAAATTATATCCTTCATTGTCTAACAAAGAAACGGATATTATATTACAAAGCATACTAGGTACATAATAACATAGGTTCAAAACCAATATACATCCAGACGACAACCCCAAGTGATACTCTCCCACTGCAACTGTATGTACATTGGAACCATTTCCAACCCAGAGAGTATGGTCACCTGTCTTCAAAACCTTGCTATTTCTCAACCCCTGCATAGAATTGCAAATGTGAGAACCTGAACCGGTATCTAATACCCAGGAAGCAGAGTTTATTGAAAAATATTTTTCTGTCACAAACACACCTGAAGCGGAAGCATCCCCATGCTTCTTTTTCTTGAGATCCAAGTACTCAGTGCAATTGCGCTTCCAGTGTCCCGCTTTGTGGCAGTGATAGCATTCCCCTTTCCCTGATTCCCCAGCTGTGGAATTGTCTTTCCCCTTAGCCTTTTTGACTCCACCTTTAGGTTTGGTGGGTTTCTTCTTCATCTTTCCCTTGGCCGTGGCCTTCGGACCAGAGGAGGAAGATGGCCCAACACTCAAAACGGGAGTCTTCACTGACTTGAGCGTGCTCTCTGCGCTCCTCAACATATTGAGGAGCTTAGGTAGCGACTTCTCCATGTTGTGCATGTTGAAGTTAACTACAAACTGAGCAAAGGCTGGGGGGAGAGACTGCAGAATAATATCAATATATTTTTCATTCTCGATTGTCCACCCGAAATCCTCAAGCTCTTCTATAAGAGCTATCATCTTCAGAACATGGTCACCTACTGGTGTGCCAGGGGACATCCGCATCTGAAACAGTTTTCTGGATGCTTCGTATCGTAAGACACGAGATTGCTCTCCATACAACTCCTTTGTATGGAGAAATATGGATTGGACATGCATATTCTCGTGCTGCTTTTGATGTGTGTTATCCATCGATACAAGCATGAGGCATTTGGCTGTAGCATAGTCAGCGTCCCTTGTCTTGCAGACTTCAATATCTGCAACTGAAGATTTAGGACCTGGGACGGGCGGGGATGGAGCCATGAGGACATATGATACCTTATCATAAGTCAAAGCAATGTTAATGTTCATCAGCCGGTCTTTATAATTGGTCCTATTCAGTTTATTTTTATCTAGTAGAAGCTTAAGTCTTTGATCAGTCGAAAATACTGCATTTTTAACACGGCAATTTCCCTATCATTTGAACTCATATAGAAGTGTTCGGTATTCATATTGCACATATTACCAAATCATCTCTGAAATACCAGATTTCATGTATTAGACTTGAAAACCGACACTTTAAGGGAAATTAACTGTGTTTCATGGCATCGCATCATCCTTGTATTGCGCAACTCTTGTCTGGGGTCTAATGCAGGAAATTCCAGAAGCAAAAGCCCAAAATTGGGAAAAGATCTGATAAAAGAAACGCCAACTCAAAGGTTAATGATCTGGTAGCAATACAGAAGGCCAAATAGAAATTAAAATATCAGAAAAATGCCCATATGACAGCCCAAGACCACACCAGAAATTTAAAGCTCCAAGTCCATTAAAGGGCCGCGGATCCGCGGCCCAAACCCCCTTGGCGCCACGGATCCGCGGCCATATGAAGAGATCATGGCTCCAAATTTCATCACATGCTTATTTCTAACGGCCAAAGCTTCCAGAAGACCCCAAAAGCTCCACGTGGAACATCTAGAAGGCTCGGCTTAACAAACTCTTGGAGGGAAATTCAAATTTTAGGCTTAACTGCGGCGGTTCCGCGGCTTGTCAAGGAGATCTCTGTAAAAATTTTATCTGGTAACCTCTAACTTTCTTATCTCCTTCCTAAAATCTGCTCCAATTAAAAATTTGTTGCAGGCTTCTTTGCAAAAATCGTAGCGCCGCAAAAAGCAAAATAAATTGTGCTTGTTTTTGATTTTGTGGTTGTTTGCATAATTAATACGGACATTAAGGGGCACGGCCAAATCCAGATTAGGTGGGGAGTTCATTACCCTTCCTAGGCCCCGAAAATCACAAAACTTGCATCCGCATTGACCCTCATTAATTAAAAAATATCTAGAGATGACTCTAAGGACCGTCGCGCTCACTTAGGACAGAAGAAGGCCGTGGGTAATTCATTACTTATCCGCGTTTTCTTGTGGTATCTAAGGCAAGTGTGTCGAAGGCTAGTGGTTATTAATTAGGTCCACTACTTACGTAGTGGAGTACCTTCCCACTTATCTGGCACTTACCTGGCTACAGGGGGACAAAGAGGCAGTGGAGGATTTTATCCTGTGACTTGTCTTTTGGCAGTTAGGAGCGGTCTAGAGCTTTGACCTAGGTGACCATAGATTTTAGGGCTGCTTGTTGCATTTGTTGTGATCGCATCATATTTTCAAAATCCGTATCATTTTTTCAAAACAAACACCGCATTCACTTCATTTCCCCTAATTATAAATCACGCTGCCACTTGTGCTAACCCCTTTTAGTGCAAGATAGGCTGGACACAGAATTCTAGTGCCCGGCTTGTCCGCGTCCCCTCGATCGACTCCGAAGTCGGTATTTCTCCATTTACCTTTCTTTTACCCACCACCACCACACCCACATCGATGGATTCGTCTCCATCGAACTTCTTTTCCATTACCCTGCCACCGTCCGTTGGTGCGCAGAATCCACCTCGCATCTCTCTTCAAGAGAGGTGCTATCCAACACGAGGCCCCCTTTCCACCTGTCTTTCCATTCCACCAGCCAACGGGGAAAATTTTCAGATTAAACCCCAATACATCAACCTTCTACCAAAATTTCACAGTCTCGAGTCTGAGGACGCATACGTGTTTATCACGAAATTTGAAAATGTATGCGCAATGATGGGTACCTCACAGCTGTCTGTGGATGCTTTGCGTCTTCGTCTTCTCCCATTCACTCTGTGCGATATAGCTGAGAAGTGGCTGTATAACACTACCACACATTCCATTTCAAACTGGGAAGAATTCGTCAAAGCATTCCTTAAGAAATTTTACCCACATCACAAAACAGCTCGAATCCGTAGTGAAATCAATCAATTCACCCAGCTTCCAAATGAAACATTTTCACAATGTCTTGAGCGCTTTAAGGATCTGCTAGTTCAATGTCCACATCAAGGCATCCCCAGATGGGATCTGTGCCGAATCATTTATGAGGGCATTAATCCTAACACAAGACAGACCCTTGAATTAATGTGTCAAGGCAATTTCATGACCAAAGATGATGGGGAAGCCTGGAAATTTTTAGAAGATTTCGCTGAAAGATCTTTACAGTGGGAGGGTGTGAGTCAATCATCTAGGGCTGGCAATAACCAATCGGAAGTTTCCATAGGAGTTAGAGCTGAAATTTTAGCTATGCAAAAGAAACTCGAGACTATGGAAAACAAATTTTTAGCTGCCGCCCTAAACCAAATGTCACTCTCCAAAACTGTATGTGGATGCTGTTCTAATCCATCACATCTCACGGAAGAATGTCCACGAAATTCTCCGTTTCAAGGTCACGAGCATATCAGTTCTGCTTACCAACAAAGACCTAGAAACGACCCATTTTCTTCCACACATAATCAGGGTTGGAGGAATCACCCGAACTTTGCTTGGAACCAATCACAAAACACGGTTCCAACCCAAAACAATTTCCAAAGGGTCCCTCCACCACAATAGCAACCACAATTGAGTCAGCACCTCTTTCACGCACAAAACTTCCAAAATCCGGTCAACACACCTGCACCTTCCAATCCGTTGCAGTTGATCGGTTCAAATGAATCCTCTTCATTCATGAACTTGCTTTTGACAATAAAAACTTCCATCGATGACATAAAGAGAAACTCTGCGTCCCAAAGCGAGACTATTAAATTGATGGAAGAAGAAATTGCACGTTTAAAAGCTGAAATGAGTGCAAGAGAGAGAGGGAAACTTCCAGCTCAACCTTTACCCAATCCTGGCTATTCACATCACGTGGATGCAATCACGTTGAGATCTGGAAGAGTGCTTGACAATCACGTTGGGGAAGAGATTGATGATACAGAAAAATCTATCCATGACACCCCGGCTGAGACCTTTCCTCACACACACGCTTCTGCTTCTGATTCTTGTTCTTCTACCCCACCGCCTTCTCACGAGCCTATTCTCCATTTCCCTCTAGGCTCGACACCTCAGCCCACCTCTTCTACTCCTCCACAGACGATCCCCACTTCTATTTTGGGATCGGGTCCACACACACTTCCTTCTCCTATGATGGACCCAGCGTTTATTGCTAAAGCACCTTATCCTAATCGGTTAAGGGCTAACACATCGAGTCGACATATGGAGAAGATTATGGACATGTTCAAGCAAGTTAACATCAACATCCCTCTCCTAGATGCCATCCAACAAATTCCGTCCTATGCGAAAACTCTTAAGAACTTGTGCACTAGGAAGAGGAAGACTCAAGTGCCCAAGAAAATTTTCATGGCAAAGACTGTAGACACGGCCTTCCCCCAACAATTACCGAGGAAACGTAAGGATCCTGGATATCCTACTATTTCCATTTCTATTGGGGAAAAACACATCAACCGTGCTCTACTAGATCTGGGCGCTAGTGTTAATTTGCTTCCATACTCAGTCTATGAGCAACTAGGTATCGGAGAGTTGAAGCCAACCCATTGCACTCTCCAGATGGCTGATCGATCAATCACCAAACCTAGGGGTGAACTGGAGGATGTGTTAATAAAAATCGGGGAATTTATATTCCCTGTGGATTTTATTGTAATTGATACACAGCCTGTAGCGAACCCACGAAATCAAATTCCGGTGATTTTAGGTCGCCCCTTTTTGGCCACTTCCAATGCAATAATCAACTGTCGTAATGGTTCTATGACCCTATCCTTCGGGAATAGGTCAATTGAGCTGAACATTTACAAGTTGGGAAGTGTACCCTCCGAACCTACTGCTCAGGTATGTTTTGTCGACTTAATGGATGTCGACAGCAGTGAATTTGATGATCCTCCTGATACCGATCTAGACTCTTTTCATACGTTATTGTTTGACCCAACTATGTATCATACACATACGGACTCTTCCTCCAAGATGTCCGGGTCAACAACTAACACCGATTATAAACTGCTTTTAGAGTCTGAAAATCACCCCGCACTTTGTGATGGCATTATTCATCGGGGTATTGAGGAAATCTTCGCTGATAAACTCGTATTTTTGAATGACACGGGTGTTGAGATGAATCATGTCCCAATCACTGAAATTGAACCTTCACCTCTTCCTCTGAACTGTAAAAAGAATGCGAGTAATCCATCACATTCACTGCATCGTCTCTCCTAAATGAGACGCACACACACTCTTTTCCACCCCTTACCCTTTCCCCACTTCTTCTTCCACCAACCCGAGCACTGCATTGATAAAATCTTCGAATGGTTGGTGTTGATCTTCGGTCTTTGCAAAGCTTGGTATCGACCAATGATTCTCGACCCCCTCATGTGATTTTCAAAGATTAACATTGCTTAAGTTTGGGGGGGTATAATCTGGCTCTTGAAAAGAAAATTTTTTTACACAAAATTTGAGCCAAAAATAAGTTTGGGGGAGGTTCTTCACTTAAATATTTTGCCCCCATGATTGAGTTCAAAAACTTGTATTTACCGCAATCAGAAACGGCGTCGCTTCGCAGCTAGCCGGTGAGTGCGGGTCGATCCACCGAGACGGGTAAATATCTTTAGAGTGTTTTAACGAGTTGATTCTATTTGTCGTTTTGGTTGTTTTATGAAAATCTATGAAAACTGATCTAATTTATCTAATTAAAAGTCTTGCTAGGGTTAGGCTTCGGGAAAGTTTTGGAGATTAAATGTTTTCTTCACCGCTTTCATTGCCATATTTTTAGATCTGTTAGATGTTACGGTAATTATCGATAAAGTGGATACGAATCTTTTGGGAAGATGTTTTCTTCCTCTAGATTCGCATCCTTCCTTTATCGTTAATTTCCCTAACCCCCATGGAAAACGTGCGCAACCGGCCCTTTATACTGCGGTTCACCGTTACCTCGAGGGTAGGGTGCCGCAGGGAGCGGTTGTGCGCGCATGCATGGAGTGCTAACTATTAGGTGTGGATGGCATGAAAGGGATGAGAGATATCATCTCTCAAACCTTTCCCTAAGGCTAACCCTAACAAGCGAGGAGACTACTCGCTCATTAGGGGATGATAAAACATTAAAAGAATAAAAGAAAAACTTACTAATTTGACGGCTCCCTCCAAGCAAGAAGAACAGATCTGAAATAATACTCCCAGCAATCTGATTTTTATTGATTGAAAAGAGGCATAGGGTTTTACAATTTGAGATTACAATTTATAAGAGAGCAGGAGATCTAGGGTTACAGACTCTCGGAAATATGAAATTACAGATTTGACCCCTGAGAATCCCAACACCAGAACCGTCGCGGCAACAGAAGAAAAATCCACCGACACGTGTATTAGACGGCCGCGGATCCGCGGCGCCAGCATGGGTTTGGCCGCGGTTCCGCGGCCAAAGAAAGGACTTGGGCTCTGAAAAGTTTGGGCTTGGTTCAGGGGTTCTTGGGCTTCTTGTTTCCATATGTAGTTTCTCTGTTGGGCTTCTTATTCTCCTCCAGATATTTCAGTGAATACTTGTAGCGATCTTTTAACCGTTCACATGACATTTTGGACCTTGTACTGTTCTTCGTCTAGGCTTGACTAGGATCCGTCCAATTGTTGGTCAAAAGTCCCTTTTCTGTTGTTTTGTGTCTTTTTCACTGTATTTGCTCCAGAACCTGTAATCTGTAATATGCAACAAACGTGCGTCAAGAGTACCTGTTTATTTATAAAACGGATAAGAATAGGGGAATGAAAAATGCAATATTATGGTCTAAACAAATACCCCCAAACTTACCTTTTGCTCGTCCTCGAGCAAACTTATTATTTTATTCTCTAAAATCCTAACCACACTTTCGCAGGGAAACGCGATTGCACTGAGCACGTGCAACAAGCCGTTAAACCTCTAGGTATCCCTAGTAGGAGGAGTGTTGTCTCCTGAGGGTTTTCAGCGGATTACACCCACAAAATCCTATCAACTTGGCCCATTGACTTTTGTTCTCCAATTAAGTTTTCTAACAAGGAATTCTATTATCTTTTGACTCGCAAATTATCCACCCATATTCTTCACACTTCCTTATCATTTAACTTAAGATTATATATGTTATGTAGACTTACTTAGCTTTCGGCATCTTTTAAGTCTTCCTTCTAGGGTTTCATCTCAACTTAGGAATTTTCTATCAACTCCATTAAAGATATAAATTTTATCTTTCATTCCTCTCTCTTATCTAAATTCCAATCACATACCCCTACGTGTGTGTATAGATCACCCCTACACTTGGAAATTCAATTCAAGCAATCATGCCCTTGTTCGTTGTCCAAAGTACTAATTAGTTGGTGAATGAAATTTGCTTACACATCCTTCATGCGACCGTTAATACTTCTTGAGGTACCAAACGACCGATTACAAAATGCGTTTGCACTTTAAAGCGTACTTCCTAGTCTTTGCAACACCCAAGGCTTTAGCAGTGACTCCCAAACCAGTTGGTCTAAGGCACTAGGTGATGAAGCACCCTCGCTAAATATTTTTCTATTTTTTTACAGCCTTAGGTAATCACAAAAACCAGTGTCCATTTCTTTTTTCTTTATTCACACTTTTTCTTTTATTTTCTTCGTACTAAGGACTTTAGACAAGAGCATTTCAAGGTCTCTTCTACTATTCCAAGTTTCAAGGTGCGTGATTGTGCAAATTGTAGGGTATACGTTTTCAGAATCTAGACTTAAGCTAGGAACTATCTTTCAAACTTATATTTTAATTAGAACATCAATACTCTTCCCTTGTTTCGACTTAGCCCAAGAAGTGAACCCAAAATTTGCCTATTTCTAAATAAACTACAAGGCATATATTTTCTACCGTTAAATTTTAAGGAATGTTATCTTTAGGGTTTTTAATTCACTAAGTCTAAGATCTAGTTGTTCCTAGCCAGTTAACCTATTTGTCAAACTTAAGTCAATTATAGCCAAAATTGAATACAATAATTTTTATAATTTTTCAAATTTTTATGGGTTTTCAAATAAATATGCAAATGCAAAAATATATACAAATGAATGCGAAGGAAGAGGACGTACCGAGCATACCCCCAAACTTGAACTTGACAGTGTCCTCACTGTCATGCTAAACTAAGAGGGTCAAAATACCGGCACTTCCCTGTTTATTTATTTACAATCTTTTTTTTTATTGTTAAGAAAAACAAAGAATATATACAAAAAGGCCCTCCCCCAAACTTCATTTAAACCATGTTAGACATTACTGCCAAACTTTGCCTAGACCAAACGTCAACACCAGCCAGTTGAAAAATTTATCAGTAAAGAATATTGGGTGGTGGAAAAATAAGTTGTGGTGGTCCGCAAAGAATTGGGGAAGATAGAAGTAGTGGTATGGGAGGTGTGGAGGTAAATATACAGGTGATGGTGATGCATCGAAACGAGAATGTAAATGATCAGCAATCAGTGGAGTGTTGGCATTCTCGTACCTTATTAAAAGAAATGGGGGTATTTCAACTTCTAAGGGAGGAGATTGACTCACCACAATACCCCCAAGATATTCCTGTGGGTCCTCTATTGACATGGCATCATCCATCAATTGTGTATGATATTCACTTATGAGGGAACTTATCTCCTCGATGTCCGCCATAGTCCAACCGACAACTTGCCGTCTATCTTGTAAGACCGTTAAGAGGGCGTTCTCTTGCTCGATGGCTAGAGAGGCCGATATGATAATGGGAAAGGTCTCATTCTCACCTATGTAGGCATATCTAAGGTGAGACGGCAAGGGCGTGAGTTCGAATTTCTGAGGCGAAAGAATCATTGCGGAATCTACCTCGAACTCAAAGGACTCTAACACAGGTTCGAAATTACTGCAAACAACCGATTCGGATGGTTCGACTGACTCATCCAAAAATTCAAACGACTCATATTTGGGCTGTGAGTCGTTATCATCTAAAAAAGTAAAACATTCATAATCAACATCGGTTGTGTCAACGGTAGTAGGCTCAAGGAGGGACGCACTAGTGGCGTCAAAACTGTTTTCATCAAATAGAAATCTTTCAAGCTCTCAGTCCTCCTGCGTGATTTTGTGAATAGAGAAAACTTCTCGTGTACTAGTTTTAAGTACGGGGGGCAGACTTCCCATCTTATAAATGTTGAACTCACTAGACCTCTTTCCGAAGGATAGAGTCATGGAGCCATTGCGACAATTTATCACGGCATTGGAAGTGGCCAAAAATGGTCGACCAAGAATCACCGGAATTTGGTTTCTTGGGTTAGCAACAGGTTGTGTATCCATAACGATAAAATCAACGGGGAATATGAATTCCCCGACTTTGATCAACACATCCTCTAGTTGACCCCTTGGATAGGTGATTGATCGATCAGCCATTTGGAGAGTGCAACGAGTGGGTTTCAACTCTCCAACCCCTAATTGTTTGTACACGGAGTAAGGAATCAGGTTAACACTAGACCCAAGATCTAAAAGTGCTCGATTAATTTTCTTATCCCCAATTGTAATGGAAATCGTAGGACAGCCGGGGTCCTTTCGTTTTTGGGGTAAGGTTTGATGGTGGTTAATAGCATTGCTCACTGCACTAGCCACTAGCACTTTCTTGGGTACTTGAGATGCTTTTCTCTTTGAAGTGCATAATCCCTTTAAGATTTTCGCGTATGAAGGGACTTGTTGGATAGCATCCAAGAGAGGTATATTTATGCTAACCTGCTTAAATATCTCCACAATCTTCTCCACTTGTGTATTTGGTTTATTAGGACTCAACCTGTTTGGAAATGGTGCATTTTGAAAATTAGTTGAGTCAAATGTTTATGGAGCAGACTGTGGATTAGGAACGGATCCCGGTGTAGATGTGTTCGTGTTGTGAGAAATGGGTCCGTTAGAGCTAGAAGAAGTAGAGCCGTGTGAAGGGTGGAGAATAGGCTCTAAAGAAAAAGGTGAAGAAGGAAGTGAAGAAAATGAAGAAGGGGAAGAAGAAGAAGAACCACCGGCGGGGATGTCATCACTAGTTTCCACATTATTTTGCAACTCTCTTCCGGATCTCAACGTGGTCACCGCATTTACATTGTGATTGTGATATGCATTTTATGCGTGACCGGGATTGGGCAATGGTTGAGATGGAAGCTTTCCCTTTTCTCTCTCGCTCAACGCAGCAGTTAATTGTGCAATTTGTGCCTCAATAGATTTGATACTTTGATCGTGTGAGGCATTGTTATTCATTAAAGATTGAACATAACTTTCAAATCTTGCTGCGGATTCTATAGTTTGCTTGAGAAATGCTTCTAGACTTTTCTCGAGCGAGCTAACCTTATCATCATTTGGTTGAACCAAATTGTTCGTTTGATTTGTATAAGGTTGTTGTTGGAAAGGTTGCTGGTTTTGAGTTTGTAAGGGTGCTTGTTGTTGTTGTGGAGGAGGTTTTTGAAAATTATTATTCCCTTGGAACTGTTGATTTGGGTGACTCCTCCACCCCTGATTGTATGTCGAAGAGTACGGATCATTTCTTTGTCGTTGCTGAAATGCAGCATTGACTTGATCCTGTCCTTGAATGGGTGCATTATAAGGACACTCTTCGGTTAAATGCGATGGGTTCGAACAACAAGCACAAACAGTTCGTGTGGGTAGAGTAGGGGCAGGAGAAGACGATGAGATTTTGGTCTCAATGGCTTCTAGCTTTTTCATAAGTGAGGCCATCTCGGCCTTCATAGCAATCGACATGTCTATTTGATGTATGCCTGCCCTAGATTGACCAACTGAAGAAGATGATGTGGTCTTGGTACTCTCCCACTGAATTGTTTGCTCACTTAGGTCCTCAAGAAACTGCCAAGCTTCGTCGCTAGACTTGGAGAGAAAATGACCTTGACATATTGTTTCTAGCAACTGCTTCGTTGCTGCATTCAATCCTTCGTATAATGTTTGGCAAAGTTGCCAATTTTCTATCCCATGATGAGGGCATTGAACAAGTAGGTCTTTAAATCTCTCGAAGCACTTCCAAAATGGTTCGGAAGGAAGCTGTGAAAATTGTATAATTTCGTTTCGGATTCTAGCAGTTTTGTGGTGAGGATAGAACTTTTCCAGAAAAGCTCTCACAAACTCGTCCCAATTTCTAATGGAATGTGATGCGGTGCTGTATAGCCACTTCTCGGCTAGGTCACATAAGGTAAAAGGAATGACCCTTAGCCTTATTGCGTCATCACTTAATTGGGTTGTCTTCATCATGGCGCAAACGTTTTGGAATTTATTAATGAAAATATATGCATCTTCGGATTCCAAACCATGAAACTTAGGCAGCATATTGATGAAGTGTGGTTTTATTTCAAAATTATCCCCATTCGCCGGTGGGGGTGAAAGACATGTAAGTAAAGAAGTGCGGACGGGGTAGAAGAGATCCTGGAGCGCAACTCGTGCGGGCGCTACAACAGGCGGAAGATTCGGGTTATTCGCACCTAACGGAGGTGGAATCATTCCCGTCGGTAAGGTATCGTTGGGGTTGAATCCCGACATACCTTCGAAAGAAGAATTTAAAGGTGGAGGTAAGGAAATGGAGGGAATTTCGACGAAGGGTTCGCCGAAGGGTTCGTTGGTCGGTACCAACGAAACACGGACTAATCGGGCGTTAGGATCCCTAGTCCAAAATGACATACACTAAAGGAGTAGTGTAGTCAGAAAAAAGGAAAAAACAGAATGTGGGGGTAAGATAACGTCAGTGAGAAGAAGTGGTGGAAGTGGTTTTGCAAGTTTTCTTTAGCGGCAAGTTGCAAGTTTTTAAAAGATTTTTCTTTTTCTTTTTCTTTTATTTATGTGAAGGTTTTGCAAAGAGGTTTTAGGAAAGGGACTCGTGACACCAATGTGTCAACCACACATGCACAATCAGGCCTAGATCTAGGGTCGCCTAGGTCTGCTAGACAGCTCCTAACTAGGGCTAAAAATAGACCTCAAACCGCCTCTTCACGGACAAGTACGGCCAGGTAAGTGGGAAGGAACCACCACTACAGTGGGCCTAATTAATAACCACTAGCCTAGACACCGCAATGTCGGTTAGGATAAACGGCTGATGCCTACCCTAGTCCTTTTCCTATTGAGCTCGCTGTCCTTAGGTCTGAGTCTAATATTTTTTAATTAGTTGTGGTCGATGCAAAATGCTTTAGGTGTTTTCTGGGGTCCTGGGAAGGGTGATGAAATCCCCACCCAATCTGAGTTTGGTCAAATAGCCCCTTAGAATCCGGTTAAATTATGCAAAACAAATAAAATTTCACTTGCATTCAATTTTAGCGCGGCGCAAAGAAACCTGCAGAAATCTGTTATTTAGAAGGGGGAGAAAGATTTTTTATGCAAAGAACCCTGCAGAAAAGATTTTTTTACAGTGGATATATGGAGGTTACAGAGGGGAGGAAAAGAGAACAAACCCACAAAATTCCAAGTGCTGACGTGTCAATAAAGGCGCGGATCCGCGGCAAGTTGCCTACTAATGCGGCTGAAGCGCGGCCAAGTAGTAAGATCAGGCTCTGGGAAAAATTCTGTGGATTTGTAATTTCAATAACTCTCTGTTCTTATGTACCAATTTTTGTTTTGCCCTCTGTAAATTTTCAGATCTTCGATTCTTCGCTGTTCCTGCAAGATTCAAAAGATATACCCTTCAAACAGATCAAATTTGATAATTTTTATATTTTTATATTTTTTTTATTTTTTCAGATTTTTATGATTTTTTAAAATTTATATCAACCCGAAAATTCACAAAAAGAAATATTACGCCGTCCCCGGCAACGGCGCCATTTGATTGAGTTCAAAAACTTGTATTTACCGCAATCAGAAACGGCGTCGCTTCGCAGCTAGCCGGTGAGTGCGGGTCGATCCACAGAGACGGGTAAATTTCTTTAGAGTGTTTTAACGAGTTGATTCTATTTGTCGTTTTGGTTGTTTTATGAAAATCTATGAAAACTGATCTAATTTATCTAATTAAAAGTCTTGCTAGGGTTAGGCTTCGGGAAAGTTTTGGAGATTAAATGTTTTCTTCACCGCTTTCATTGCCATATTTTTAGATCTGTTAGATGTTACGGTAATTATCGATAAAGTGGATACGAATCTTTTGGGAAGATGTTTTCTTCCTCTAGATTCGCATCCTTCCTTTATCGTTAATTTCCCTAACCCCCATAGAAAACGTGCGCAACCGGCCCTTTATACTGCGGTTCACCGTTACCTCGAGGGTAGGGTGCCGCAGGGAGCGGTTGTGCGCGCATGCATGGAGTGCTAACTATTAGGTGTGGATGGCATGAAAGGGGTGAGAGATATCATCTCTCAAACCTTTCCCTAAGGCTAACCCTAACAAGCGAGGAGACTACTCGCTCATTAGGGGATGATAAAACATTAAAAGAATTAAAGAAAAACTTACTAATTTGACGGCTCCCTCCAAGCAAGAAGAACAGATCTGAAATAATACTCCCAGCAATCTGATTTTTATTGATTGAAAAGAGGCATAGGGTTTTACAATTTGAGATTACAATTTATAAGAGAGCAGGAGATCTAGGGTTACAGACTCTCGGAAATATGAAATTACAGATTTGACCCCTGAGAATCCCAACACCAGAACCGTCGCGGCAACAGAAGAAAAATCCACCGACACGTGTATTAGACGGCCGCGGATCCGCGGCGCAAGCATGGGTTTGGCCGCGGTTCCGCGGCCAAAGAAAGGACTTGGGCTCTGAAAAGTTTGGGCTTGGTTCAGGGGTTCTTGGGCTTCTTGTTTCCATATGTAGTTTCTCTGTTGGGCTTCTTATTCTCCTCCAGATATTTCAGTGAATACTTGTAGCGATCTTTTAACCGTTCACATGACATTTTGGACCTTGTACTGTTCTTCGTCTAGGCTTGACTAGGATCCGTCCAATTGTTGGTCAAAAGTCCCTTTTCTGTTGTTTTGTGTCTTTTTCACTTTATTTGCTCCAGAACCTGTAATCTGTAATATGCAACAAACGTGCGTCAAGAGTACCTGTTTATTTATAAAACGGATAAGAATAGGGGAATGAAAAATGCAATATTATGGTCTAAACACCCCACTAATAAATTCCTCCCAAGCTTACAGGTTTTTCAAGATTTAGCTGATGGCAACAGTGAGGACACTGTTGAAAACAAGTTTGGGGGAGGTTTGTGCTTAGTTTTGCATCATGTGCATATCATTTGCATAAGCACAAAACATTTCTTTAAAAACCATAAAAATTTAAAAAATTTCAAAATCCATAAAAATTCAAAAATTTTCAAAACTCATAAAAATTTTAAAGATTTTCAAAATATAAAAATATTTAATATTTATGATAATAAAAGATTAGATGGTGAACAATTACATCCATGAGATTAGAAAAATTTAAGAAAACCAAGAAAATTAGAAGTTTTCTTACACGAACTGGTAATAAGTAGTTATGATCCGTTGTCCCAAGGGTTAGTAAGATGAAGGAAGTCACTAATCTGAGGATAAAAATAAGTCTGAAAAATAGTTTCTATTCTGGAAAGCCAAACATTTTGAGCGTTGATACCCTGCTATTCGCACTTACACACGTCTTAAAGCCCGGGATAGTAGAGGATATCTTGAAATGCTCTTGTCTTAAATCCGATGTATGAAGGAAATAAAAAAAAGTGAATAAAAAAAATATAAAGTGGTGAGAAAAATGGACACCGGTCTTTGTTATCACCAAGGGCAATAAAAAAATATATAGCGAGGGTGCCTCTTCACCTAGTGCCCTAAGGACAACTGGTCTGGGAGTCACTGCTATGCCTAAGGTGGTGCAAGACGAGGAAAATACACCAAATAAGCAAACACATGAGTAATCGTTCGGTTAGTACCTCAAGAAGTATTAACGGTCGCATGAAAGTGTGTGAGCAAATTCAGCTAAATATTCATTAATTAAAAAGTACTGAGACAGAAGGGCAAGAGTATGATAGCTTGAATTGAATTCTCCGGGTGTAGGGATGTCTTTACACACACGCAGGGTTATATGATCGATATTTGGAAGAAAGATAGGAATGAAGAATAAGACGATGTTTTATTGAGGGAGGACGTGATTTCTGACATCTTTTCATGACCATTAAGATAGGGCTCATGACAACCGAAAAGCTAGCTTAGTTGGAAACCCTAATTTTCAAGGCTTTTCTTTTATAATTCTTGTCTTTAAATGTAATATTCATGATCTTCCTTTTATTATTGGATTTTGTGGGTGCAATCCGCTAAAAACCCTCAGGAGACAACACTCCTCCTACTAGGGACACCTAGAGGTTTAAAGGCTTGTTGCACGTGCTCAGTGCAATCGTATTGCCTATGAAAGTGTGCTTTTCTCTTTCTTTATTTTCTCCTTCTCTTTTTAATAAAACAGTTCGATCGAGACGATCGAAAATAAGTTTGGGGGAATTTGATCAGTCGAAAATACTGCATTTTTAACACGGCAATTTCCCTATCATTTGAACTCATATAGAAGTGTTCGGTATTCATATTGCACATATTACCAAATCATCTCTGAAATACCAGATTTCATGTATTAGACTTGAAAACCGACACTTTAAGGGAAATTAACTGTGTTTCATGGCATCGCATCATCCTTGTATTGCGCAACTCTTGTCTGGGGTCTAATGCAGGAAATTCCAGAAGCAAAAGCCCAAAATTGGGAAAAGATCTGATAAAAGAAATGCCAACTCAAAGGTTAAAGATCTGGTAGCAATACAGAAGGCCAAATAGAAATTAAAATATCAGAAAAAGGCCCATATGACAGCCTAAGACCACACCAGAAATTTAAAGCTCCAAGTCCATTAAAGGGCCGCTGATCCGCGGCCCAAAACCCCTTGGCGCCGCGGATCCGCGGCCATATGAAGAGATCATGGCTCCAAATTTCATCACATGCTTATTTCTAACGACCAAAGTTTCCAGAAGACCCCAGAAGCTCCACGTGGCACATCTAGAAGGCTTGGCTTAACAAACTCTTGGAGGGAAATTCAAATTTTAGGCTTAACTAACTTTTTGGAGGGAAATTTAAATCATTTGGTTAACTAACTTGTGGGGGGAATTCAAATTTCAATTCTAGATCTAGAGGTCTATAAAAAGGAGCCTAGATCTAGGGTGCAAATTGTTCAAAAATTCATTCATCTCTCCCTCTTCCCTCCACAAGTTTAGTGACAAAACTTGTGTCAAATTCCAATTCAACCTCAAGATCAAGATCCCGAGATCAATTCAAGCAAGAATTCCTTCAACCTTTAGAAGCGACGCCGGATTTTCAACGGAGCAAGAGATCCACGCCGATCCGCGACTCAAGGAGCCGAGCGAAGCCGAAATCGACGATCTAGTTCCTACCTTTTGTAAATTCAAGAGAGTTGTAACGAAATTTGTCGATAAATAAAGGTGAATTTTCTATATTCTTGCTTATCTTTTAATTCAAGCATAATGATTAGATCTCAATTTGTGATTGTGTTTGTGATCATGATGTTTGAGTAATCTCCGCTCGTGTAGGAGTTGTGACGATCTTTAGATGATGATGATTTAGATATTCTTACAATTCTTAAATCCTATAATGCTTTGAAATTCTAGTGAATCAAATGATTAATGACCTAGTTTCGAGATGATACTTTCTAGATCGTGTTCACTCGAAACTAGGGAACAACTATTAACCATTTGATTAACTAGAAACTAGAATTTGAATGCGATCCATCGAAAGGACAAAGGATGAGTTGCAGAATCCCTAATTTTCCTGCACGATCCTTAAACCTCGATGAATTTGCATCGATCTAGTATCAATTCGTTAATGGATAAGAATGAGTAATCATTAGATCTCATCACATCTATAGATCCGATCTACTCCTACGAACTATACCTATAATCTTGAGTGTTGATTGGAAATTATCTCTCATCTCAATTCTTGTTTTTAACGTTTCTTTTAGATCTAAATTTTTCTTACTCTTGATCTTCAATTACAAATCATGAATTGTTTTCTTTTCTTTGCCTTAAATTTTCAACTCATCTAATTCGAAAATAGAACGGATCTCACTTTCCCTGTGGACGATCCGCACTCGTTAACGCGCTACATCCGACACCGTTATTGATTACGGTCAAAATATTTTTGGTTGTGATTTCTATATTCAATTTTCTAAAAACCAACCACACATCAAGAATATCATTCAATCAGTCTTGTCATTGGTATTTGCCATTAAGAGAGAGAAAAGAATACACTCAGCGAACGCTCTTGCAAAGATCAGATTGGTTATTATCTTATCTAATCGATGTCTCCCACTGCTTTTATCAAATTTCCCTTCAAACCTTAAAAGGAAAATTAGCCAGGATTAATTACAGTGTACAACTTCGCTAACCGTTCAGCCAGGCCAGTGTCGGTACTTGAGGGAGGTTCCCCGTGCTTTCGCACGGACCTAATTAATATAAACCTCGTCTTCCCAGAGGCGTAGCCTCGTTAACACCTTTCTAGACACCTAATAGATTAGCTAATTATAAAGTGCAAAACTCTCTTGAGAGCAACTCTTGGTCACAGTGGGATCGGGATCCAACCATCATATGGAAGGTATGCAATCTCATTACAAATTTCAACTATGAAACTCCCGATGTGGTTTTTACCCATAGCACTCATGACCATGGCTATGGTTAACAAATCACAAGCACTAGTCAAGTTCAACCCGTCATTTCTTGATTAATCAGACCCATTCACATGACCCTTGGTTAAGGTCAACAAAATCATATGTCTGTCCTAATTAATCACATCATATGTTGTATAGGAAGACATCATTTAGCTACCGTACACTACGCCTTGGCTAAGGTCAACAAACGTAGCACGAATACTAAGTACTCTACTTCGTAAAATGATGGAAGGCTGCGGATGGTTTTTAAGAAAACCTTTAACGCTTTGAACTTGATATCGTTGTAGAATCAAATGGTTTTTCAAAAGGAGTGGCTTAACCTCCACAATTTTGAAATGTAGCTTTTTCGTAAAAAGCTGAGTGGGTTTCAAATTCGATTCTACAACATCTTTTAGGTTTATTTTTCCTTACATTAATCATATTAATGTAGTCCCATCATTTAAGTCCTTAAACCAATCACAGAAAAGAAACGAAAATACAACGTATGCTTATGCCATCCGCATTCGCCACAATGTTCCGTTATGCACCGTTAGGTTACTTAATTAACGACATAGCGGGACGGGACTAGTGCGGGTGCAAAACATAATAAACGTCTACTATATATCTCATATATAATATAGCATTCGTCTCAGATATATTAAGCGATCACTTCACAGAATATAGGCAGTAGAAACACATATATGATCATATAGGATATACTAGGATGTCCATATTTTGTATTTAGCCATCAATAGAAAATACGGATTCCACGATCGTGATGAATAGCCAATCCCACACCCTAGACCCCTGCGAGAGCGGCAAGCGACCTACTAATTCTAGAGTTAGGAGTCCCGGTCTCGACTCCTCGAGATGGTCTCCCACTGGACTCTAGAACCCGTTCACTTGTGCTCCCCACCTTGGGTCTATCCTAATGCGGAAAATTAAATAATATACAACAATGGTGACATCATCCTCAACCCGGAAGTGCCCCAATAAAAGAATATTACATACAAATGAATTTTATATGAATGAAAAGAAAAACTCTCATCTCATATAAACCCCCCCGGCCATTCGATCACGGCAATCATATACATCATAGCACAGCAACACATAACATCATATGTCATCAACGTAAGCAAGTATGCGTACCCCAATTGGCATTGACATATAGTAACGAAACCGGCGATACACATACTACACTACGGTCGCAGAAATAGATATCATATACCAAGACGATGTTAAACGTTTCGATCGAATCAACAAACACCCACAAATTACCCTGAAGAGCTCAACATTTGAGCAAAATTAAAATACCCAAAAATGTGCCACAGTGCCTATGATCCAGCCGTAGAAGGGCCAAACCAACGCCTCACCTATGACACCGCGGAACTACGGCAAACCCTAAGGTTCAGTCGCGGTTCCGAGGGCATAGAATCGAGTTAAGGTTTTTGTTCTTCTAGAGAGTCCATAGAGTTACTCGCACGACTATCGAATATAATTAACTTAAGAAAATTCCAACACTTGGAAATTTTCAGCGAGGTTAATGGGGGGTGATTGATGTTCGTTCGAACTGTCAAACATCGTCAAGTTACCAATACAATGCTAAAAGAAATATGAATACGAAATACTCCGCAAAGAGTCCATTACCAAACTAACATCACATGAAATTCTGGACTACCCAAACAATACCAGAAACCCCAGATCATGAGTAGTAGAGCACTGGTGCAATACGAGGAGGAGGGGAGCATGTACGGCCAGCGACGCCGGAATTCCAGGCCTGGTGCTCGGCCAAAATTCGAGCACCCCCTCCCCCCCGCGTATTTCACTTGTGTTCTATTTGTATCATATACATCACTCTGCAGTTGCTAAAATAATTTTTAAACCACTTTTTAAAAAATTTCCAGAGAGCATTTTCTAGGGTTTCTAAAACCGTATTTTTGCGAAGTTTTTCGGTTTCGTATTATCGTAACACCGTCTAGGTTTCTAGTTAGGCTCTGATACCATGTTAGGTTTCATCAACGCCACTACAAGGGTTTGGTAGCATCACACATGCCATATTTAAAAATTAGAGGGTGCTAAAGAAACTAACCTAGGGATCAAACTAGAAAAACTAGGATAACACAAAATCTAACACATACCACAAGTAGTTTAGTACTAGGTAAAGAGGATACAACCTTTGTATCACCCTTTGCTAGACTCCTTGGCTACTTGGAAGTTGGAAGAGGCTTGCTTGAGATCCTCCAAGTGCACGATGATCCACCCAGAGTTCTCTTTGTCCAGGGTCAAAGCTCCACTTGATCAAGAGATAAAGTTGAAGCTAACACTCTAAACTAATGGGAAAGAGTAGTATAGAATGATGATGTGGTTTGTTTTCTCACTTCAAAACCCTAACTTGATCACTATCTTACTCACTAATGAAAGCTAGAGAGCAAGAGAGAGGAGGAAGAAGATGATGGCAAAATGAGAGCTCAAGATAAAATGAAAGAGATAATGATAAAAATGAGAATAGAAATTATATATAATTTCCACACTCATTCTTAACTCAAGTTAATAAATATCTAGATATTTATTTTGGAGCTCTAATAGCCATGGAAAGATAACTCATGGTTAACATAAAGTTTAGTGAAGGAATAAAATAATCAACCATGAATAATTATCCATTTCCATTAATCTCAAAAATAAATACAAATATATTTACTAACATGTGAGTCTTATATTGCCACCATCTAGTGTATCAACAACCATGACACACATGTGTATGCATGTATGTGTGCATGCACATCTATATGTGCATCAATGTAAACATGTGCATACATGCATGCATACAACAAAAGACAAAAAGAGTCTAAGTGAAAATGCTAATGGTCAATGTTAAATCAATACTTGATTTAAAAAACCAGTCATATCACATATGATCATACTAATAGAAAACCGTCCGATTAATATACGGTATCACATACGCGCATTTAATCGGGTCCCTGCGCATATCTTATATGCGCTCCACATCGTTTCGCCTGGGCTAGGTAACTCCATTGTGGGACTCTAAGACTCGTCAATACGCCGGCAGTGGGTGATGATCATATCAAACACCCTCAAGCTGCAAGAGATCAGCTAAACGTAACGGCCATGCGGTTATTGAACGATCAGAAGAAAACAAGCGAGCCTGTCAAAACTCCCGTCGAGCCAACCGACAAAACTACCGTACAGTCCGGTCTCTTCGTCAGATATGCTGTATATCGAGTCTAGAGATGGTAACGTCAACCCCAATAACTCAATAAGTAGTGCCGATGAATGGTCTATAACAGATCGAGAAATTACTGATAACACTTATCAGTAAATCTCAACAGCCCTGTCCAGGGACTTGCTGATATAGCCAATCAAGCACTGCACAACATCAACCCCCAAAACCGGGAGAGACGAAACCCCTCCTATCGCTCATCGTCTCCATGTGTCTCGGGACTGTACCCAAAAGCCACCTGTTTGCACGCCTCAGTAGAGCCGTGTTAGGGTGGTAATCAAAGTACAGTGTGAGAACAAACAAGACTCTATGACGATCTCAGGTCTACAGACTAACCTGTACCAGTGTCACCTGAGAACTGCTATCCGACGATAGATATAATACCATATAGGAGTTCTCGGTGAGTCCGTACAGTATACCCAGTCTCCACTGAGCACCCGCATATGATCTCGATGTCAAACATCAATGGATGTGGGAACATCCATCGCCCATCATATGGGCCTAGTATCATATACGCTAGTCTACTCTGGTATATCAATGCCCCGTCTCGATACACCTACGACTAGGGATATTTCAGGATATGCTTATAAACTACAGACGTCCCACTAGTATGATCTCCATCATAATCACAATAGTCAAGCAAATATCCTCAGGGCTTTATCAACATGTGTAAATGAATAAAAGCATGATCAAGTCAATATGTCAGATAAAGAAGAACCAGATAGCATACTATCATATCGAGCAAGAATGTCCTATGTACACACACACACACACACATGTATAAATACATCCACTATCATATAATGGCCTCTAGGGCATACATATATCCAACAAATCACATGCAGCGGATCCGAAACCCCAACAAGAGACATCAGGTCTATCCAAGTCTGAGTGATCCCCCCTCAACTTCGGGGCCATAGAGGTGCCTCCTTCTCAGCAGCGCTTACCACACTTGGCAAGTGATCGAAATTAACTCGACGAACGATCGCTAGACAGATAGCCGACCTGATATGGAAGCCCAATAGTGCAAGCAAGGATATTTTACGAGCATTCTTCATAAACTGTAACAACCCTAAATTTCCTATACAAAATTTTTCAAATATTTTTTTCAAAAATCCATAAAAGGGTATTTTAGCCTGAGCATAAGATATAGGTAATTATTTTGTTTTTAATTACAAGCTACAAGAATGTAATAAATCCATTTTTAGTGTACAAGAAATTACTTCAAATTTAATGTATACTTGGAGTATTTACTCTTGCTGCTATCATTTTAAGTAATTAAATAACTCCATAATTACAAGAAGGAGCTTGTAGCTCATTGGTAATACCTTGCACTGCTGAACCAAGCCACCAGAGTTCAAATCCCATACCCCACATTATTTTTAATATTGATTTTTTAAAACCTTTAGAATACCAAGAGTTTACACGTGAATATCTAACAAAAACCCCACTAAACCTAAACATGTAACACTTGCAGGAGTTAGATGAACCGTCGGGGGGGATCCAGGCCACCGGACTCGGTCGGGAATCGGCCAACTCGGCCTTGACTCGGCCGACTCAGTGATCCGACCGAGTCACGGCCGAGTCACCACCGATTCGGCCGATTCCGGCGATGGTCACAACATGAAAGTTGTGTCTTTTCATATTCCCTACGCACCTGCAAAGTTTCAGCCTCATAACACTTCCAGAGCTCTTTAGAAACCCTCAATTACTCCACTTTTAATACATTTTTTATTACATTTTATCACATTTTTATTTTTAACTTTTCATCTACCCTAACCCTAGCCTAACCCTATAAATACCAACCCTACACACTACCCTCTCACCCCCAAAATCTTGAGCCACTCTCTCAAAAGTTTTCCAAGAAGTGTGTGCTTTGAAAACAAGTTCGCGGCGAAACTCCGACGAGATTCTGACGGAATTCAGGCGACGTTCTTTGAAGCAACCGGCGACGAAAAAACATCTCGGCCATTTCCCTTGTTCCTCTATACTCTTTAGAAGAGTTTGAAACCCGTAAGTCACATCCTTCTCACCTTTCTATTTCTTAAAAATATGGATTTATGGAACCCGACGGAAATCGGAACAAACCGATTTCCGATTCGGTTTTTCTACAAAATTCCACTTGTCACCTAATCCATAATACCTACCTATATTCATGATGACTATTAATCACCTAGAAACCAATTTAAATAAAGTTTCTCACATGAAATGAAAGCTTTCTTGTAAAACCGTATTCTTTTCATAAAAATACCACAAAGTTTATTTTTCTTGTTCTAATTAAATCCCTCACTTCTAAATATGTTTATCTTGATAAATAAACTTGTAGAAATCAATTTGAATGAATTTTCACACATGAAATGATAACGTTTTCAAATACCGTATTCTTGCGCTTAAATACCTTCAAGTTTAATATATCATATTTAACCTCTAAACTTCACAATACCTTAAAATAAGTCACGAGGTAATGACCTACCTCTACACACACACAAATGTAACCTTAATTGATATCGTTAAAATATAGAATACGAAAATACAGGACTTTTCACTAAAATATCATATTCTTTAAGTTGTACACAATTCTAAATAAAAACTTTTAAAATGAAAGCACGATATATCATGGACATCGATCGTTTATCTAAACTGACTTTGTGGTGTCTAGGATAGGCAAGTGAGCTTGGGTAACTTTAAAAGGCCCGTCTCACGATTCGTGAGCGGATCCCTCCCTCCTCACTTGTACTTACCTGGCCACAATTGGCGGTGAAGAGGCGATTTGAGGCTTCTAATGACTTGTCGTTTAGACCTTAGAAATAGGCTAGTTGGCTTAGGAAACCCTAGAAACTAAAATACAGAAAACTATACTCTTTTACAAATAAATACCTTTTATTTATAAAACCGTTTTCCTAAATGAATAATATTTATTAAACCTAAACAAAGCGCCGCTACAACCCACCTTTGGGAAACCCGTTAGGGATAGTACGGTTCATCGTGCATCCGCGGGCTAGTAGTGCGAGATTCAGACCTCCGCAAGGAGCATTCGGTCTCGAAAGGTTTAAAATACGATTTGGAAATAAAAATATTTATATAAAATTATTCTTGTATTAACATATGTATATTTATCATTTAAACACCTATTTTATTATAAGATAAAGTTTCCATTTTTTTTTTCTAAAAAAAAAATTACAAGATTAAAGGTTACATTAAAATACCATGAATTTCAAATAAATCAAATAATACTTTTATTAGGATATATTCACTGGAATAACACAAATAAAATTCACACTCATTATAACTATAAAGACGAATAATAAATACTTGAGGTGTATTTTGAAAACTATACAAAAGTACTTTTTACATAAAACCCTCTCAAATTTTATAAATTACAATAAGGACCCTAACAATTATAGAACTTCAAATTACCTTTCTTTTAGTCTGACTCGGGTTTGAGTCTGACTATTTCTGACTTGAATATGATTCAAGTCAATCTATATTCTTTAATATTCCAACTCAATATGAAGACATGAATCTCAGAATCTAGTTAACAATCTATATAACTTGACTGAACCGAACCATGGATATATTCCTTTTACATGTTTCCCAGTATTCCATTTACATGACTCTACGGTTATAGCCGTTTCCTGATATCATGGTTTCGGTCAGTCAGTCAATCTTACAATCAATATAATTTTACAAGATAACAATACAAACAAGACATCGCGGGGTTTAAGGGGTAGATTGGTACGGAAGGTGTTAAAGGTGGCACGAGACGGTAAGATTAAGACACCTAACATGAATCCAATTGCCGTTGTTCCGGGTTGTATAACGGAGCCTTGTACTTCCATTTGCCCTGGTCTCTAGCATACTAAGACCCCTCTCGTATACACTGGCATCCTTCTGTACCAAGCTACAACAATAGCGTTAACACCATACTACAATAATATAACAATACAATACAACATTAAAAGCTACCCTCTCTCTCTTACTCTCTGTCTATTTCTCCCTTATCTTTAGGACTTACCGAGCGATCTGTTCGCTGATGACATTCTGTTTCTCTTTTCTTTGAATGTCGTCAGGTGACTTGGACCCAGCAGAAGTTGAGCCATCACAAGAAGACTTGGAGCAATTTATCGAAGACCCTGCACTTTAGTTCATTGTACACTTTTCTTTTCAGTACTTTTTCATTTCCTGTTATGCCACTGTTTAGGCATCTTTATTTCAGTTGTATTTTCCTTTCCATGTATTGTACAAAGAATGTTAATAAATAAAAGTTGCTGTTCTTTTTATACTCTTGTCTCTTGTGTAATATTGCTTAGCTACGCTTAGCGTATGTAATTCTGAGTACATACGTAGCGGACCTCGCCGCGTTCCCTTCGCCATATACTGGGAAGCGGGGCGTGACAGGTTTTTTTGGTGGCCCATGCATGTCAGAGCTGTATGAATCTCTGTCATGCAGTTCTGGTCTGCGTGAACAACCTAAGCAATATAATACAAGAACCAGCAACTAAGACATTCTTTACAATTCATGTTCCTTGAATCTTGCAAATTTCTATTCCTTGAATCTTATCATTTCATGTATTTGAATCTGTCCTAATCCGAATTTTTCTTCAAGGTCATGGATTCCCCGAACAACACCAGCACCAACGTCAACAACACTCCTTCAGCACTACCTCTCACACCAGCTGTTCCTGCACCACCCACTGAGCAAACGATGCTATTTGAGGCAATCCGCAGTCTTCTCGAGGGACAGCAACAACTTCTGAACCGTCCTGAGACCGACGCACCGGGAGTAAAGCAATTAAGGGCTTTACATCCCAAGCAGTTCTCTGGTAAAGGAAGCCCTCTTGAAGCGGAAGAATGGGCACAAAGTATCGAAGACGATCTGGCAGCAGCTCAAGTGCCAGACAACTCTTGGGTCCGTGTAGCAAAACTACAGCTCACGGATAATGCTCGCAACTGGTGGAAGGCGGAAGAAAGTCGTCTGGTACAGCCGATTGAATGGAAGACCTTTCGCGAGAAGTTCGATGCGAAATACTTCCCCGTGACTGCCGGGTTTGCAATGGAGCAGCAGTTTATTCATCTACAACAGGGTTCAATGTGGGATAAATCAGTAGATGAATACGATACTGAATTCACCATGTTAAGCCGATTCACAGCACAGTTGATACTGACGGACGAGATCAGAGCCCGTCGCTTTCAACAAGGTTTGGACACAGAGATTAAGGCTGCTCTAGCCACAGGAAAATTTTTGACACATGAGAAAGCTCTAGAAGCTGCCCGCAGTTATGAGGCAGTGATAAAAGAGAGGGGCAGACCTTAGTCTGCAGGAGTCAAGCGCCCTACCAACCAGATGGCAGGTGGAGCCTCTTCCAGGCCATCGTTTGAACCCAGGAGGACTGAAGAAATTTGCCATTACTGCCATAGAAAGGGACATTTGTGGAAGGACTGTAGACGCGCAAAAGGCCTGTGTTTAATTTGTGGCGCATCCAACCATGGAATTGGAAACTGTCCTTACAACAACAACTCATCTCACATACACACCAACCAACCGCAGCGGCCAACTATCCAGGCTCCTGCAACTCGTCCTGCACTACCTGCTCCACCACCTGCACAGCCTACTCGCCAATTCCAACAGGCAATGAGGGACATGCCTAGAGGGCAGAGAAACAGACCCCAAAGGCAGAATGTGCCTCCAGCTAGAAGGAATGTACCAGGGTGACAGACCTTCACATTAGAAGCCGTAGAAGCCGAGACTGTAGGTCAAGGTAACACCGGTAAGCTTTTTTCACCCTTGTATCTTTTTGTTATTTTTAAACACTATCTATACTACAGCCACCAAACTTCTTTGCACTGTCACACTTTCCTTTTATAAATTTCGAGGACGAAATTTTTATAAGGAGGGTAGAATGTAACAACCCTAAATTTCCTATACAAAATTTTTCAAATATTTTTTTCAAAAATCCACAAAAGGGTATTTTAGCCTGAGCACAAGATATAGGTAATTATTTTGTTTTTAATTACAAGCTACAAGAATGTAATAAATCCATTTTTAGTGTACAAGAAATTACTTTAAATTTAATGTATACTTGGAGTATTTACTCTTGCTGCTATCATTTTAAGTAATTAAATAACTCCATAATTACAAGAAGGAGCTTGTAGCTCATTGGTAATACCTTGCACTGCTGAACCAAGTCACCAGAGTTCAAATCCCATACCCCACATTATTTTTAATATTGATTTTTTAAAACCTTTAGAATACCAAGAGTTTACACGTGCATATCTCACAAAAACCCCACTACACCCAAACATGTAACACTTGCAGGAGTTAGATGAACCGTCGGGGGGGGGATCCAGGCCACCGGACTCGGTCGGGAATCGGCCAACTCGGCCTTGACTCGGTCGACTCAGTGATCCGACCGAGTCACGGCCGAGTCACCACCGATTCGGCCGATTCCGGCGATGGTCACAACATGAAAGTTGTGTCTTTTTATATTCCCTACGCACCTGCAAAGTTTCAGCCTCATACCACTTCCAGAGCTCTTAAAAAAAACCCAATTACTCCACTTTTAATACATTTTTTATTACATTTTATCACATTTTTATTTTTAACTTTTCATCTACCCTAACCCTAGCCTAACCCTATAAATACCAACCCTACACACTACCCTCTCACCTCCAAAATCTTGAGCCACTCTCTCAAAAGTTTTCCAAGAAGTGTGTGCTTTGAAAACAAGTTCGCGGCGAAACTCCGACGAGATTCTGACGGAATTCAGGCGACGTTCTTTGAAGCAACCGGCGACGAAACAACATCTCGGCCATTTCCCTTGTTCCTCTATACTCTTTAGAAGAGTTTGAAACCCGTAAGTCCCATCCTTCTCACCTTTCTATTTCTTAAAAATACGGATTTATGGAACCCGACGGAAATCGGAACAAACCGATTTCCGATTCGGTTTTTCTACAAAATTCCACTTGTCACCTAATCCATAATACCTACCTATATTCATGATGACTATTAATCACCTAGAAACCAATTTAAATAAAGTTTCTCACATGAAATGAAAGCTTTCTTATAAAACCGTATTCTTTTCATAAAAATACCACAAAGTTTATTTTTCTTGTTCTAATTAAATCGCTCACTTCTAAATATGTTTATCTTGATAAATAAACTTGTAGAAATCAATTTGAATGAATTTTCACACATGAAATGATAACGTTTTCAAATACCGTATTCTTGCGCTTAAATACCTTCAAGTTTAATATATCATATTTAACCTCTAAATTTCACAATACCTTAAAATAAGTCACGAGGTAATGACCTACCTCTACACACACACAAATGTAACCTTAATTGATATCGTTAAAATATAGAATACGAAAATACAGGACTTTTCACTAAAATATCATATTCTTTAAGTTGTACACAATTCTAAATAAAAACTTTTAAAATGAAAGCACGATATATCATGGACATCGATCGTTTATCTAAACTGACTTTGTGGTGTCTAGGATAGGCAAGTGAGCTTGGGTAACTTTAAAAGGCCCGTCTCACGATTCGTGAGCGGATCGCTCCCTCCTCACTTGTACTTACCTGGCCACAATTGGCGGTGAAGAGGCGATTTGAGGCTTCTAATGACTTGTCGTTTAGACCTTAGAAATATGCTAGTTGGCTTAGGAAACCCTAGAAACTAAAATACAGAAAACTATACTCTTTTACAAATAAATACCTTTTATTTATAAAACCGTTTTCCTAAATGAATAATATTTATTAAACCTAAGCAAAGCGCCGCTACAACCCATCTTTGGGGAACCCGTTAGGGATAGTACGGTTCATCGTGCATCCGCGGGCTAGTAGTGCGAGATTCAGACCTCCGCAAGGAGCATTCGGTCTCGAAAGGTTTAAAATACGATTTGGAAATAAAAATATTTATATAAAATTATTCTTGTATTAACATATGTATATTTATCATTTAAACACCTATTTTATTATAAGATAAAGTTTCCATTTTTTTTTTCTAAAAAAAAAATTACAAGATTAAAAGTTACATTAAAATACCATGAATTTCAAATAAATCAAATAATACTTTTATTAGGATATATTCACTAGAATAACACAAATAAAATGCACACTCATTATAACTATAAAGACGAATAATAAATACTTGAGGTGTATTTTGAAAACTATACAAAAGTACTTTTTACATAAAACCCCCTCAAGTTTTATAAATTACAATAAGGACCCTAACAATTATAGAACTTCAAATTACCTTTCTTTTAGTCTGACTCGGGTTTGAGTCTGACTATTTCTGACTTGAATATGATTCAAGTCAATCTATATTCTTTAATATTCCAACTCAATATGAAGACATGAATCTCAGAATCTAGTTAACAATCTATATAACTTGACTGAACCGAACCATGGATATATTCATTTTACATATTTCCCAGTATTCCATTTACATGACTCTACGGTTATAGCCGTTTCCTGATATCATGGTTTCGGTCAGTCAGTCAATCTTACAATCAATACAATTTTACAAGATAACAATACAAACAAGACATCGCGGGGTTTAAGGGGTAGATTGGTACGGAAAGTGTTAAAGGTGGCACGAGACGGTAAGATTAAGACACCTAACATGAATCCAATTGCCGTTGTTCCGGGTTGTATAACGGAGCCTTGTACTTCCATTTGCCCTGGTCTCTAGCATACTAAGACCCCTCTCGTATACACTGGCATCCTTCTGTACCAAGCTACAACAATAGCGTTAACACCATACTACAATAATATAACAATACAATACAACATTAAAAGCTATCCTCTCTCTCTCTTACTCTCTGTCTATTTCTCCCTTATCTTTGGGACTTACCGAGCGATCTGTTCGCTGATGACATTCTGTTTCTCTTTTCTTTGAATGTCGTCAGGTGACTTGGACCCAGCAGAAGTTGAGCCATCACAAGAAGACTTGGAGCAATTTGCCGAAGACCCTGCACTTTAGTTCATTGTACACTTTTCTTTTCAGTACTTTTTCATTTCCTGTTATGCCACTGTTTATGCATCTTTATTTCAGTTGTATTTTTCTTTCCATGTATTGTACAAAGAATGTTAATAAATAAAAGTTGCTGTTCTTTTTATACTCTTGTCTCTTGTGTATTTATTTTATATTGCTTAACTACGCTTAGCGTATGTACTTCTGAGTACATACGTAGCGGACCTCGCCGCGTCCCCTTCGCCATATACTGGGAAGCGGGGCGTGACATAAACAGAAGATAAAGTGCAAGCTGATGAAACAAAAAGTTTTACTACCAAAAGCGAAGTCTTTACAAAGGGTATTTTGGGCTCCCCAGCCTTGAAGTCTTTACAAAGGGTATTTTAGGCTCCCCAGCCTTACAGACTACCCGGAGGCTTACAAAAATTCCAAAAGCGGCAAAATAAAAGGAGGAGGAAGACGGGGGCTTTAGGCCTCGGGGCTAGGTACTTCCTCGGGGTCCTCGATATCTACCACGAGTCGAGCAGGGTCCTCGGCCACCTCTTCGTCAGGAATCTCTTCCCCCTGCTCATCGGCGTCCGTGAGGGGGTATTTGGCCCGGAGCTCTTCATCAGCGAATACCGGCATCCGGACCTTAATGGTGTCGAGGGCCTCGTACCAGATGCGGCTGGTGGCCACGGCTAAATCATTGTAGAAGTCCTTCGATTTCTTGTAGCCCTCCACCACCTTCGCCGCCGAGAGGTCGGCCCGCTTCACCGTCTCGACCGCCGCCCCCAGCTCCTTCTGGAGGGTCCTCACCGTTTTCTTCATGTTGCCGGCGAGCGCCTGAGCAACCTCAAGCTTGACCTCGGCAGCCACAGCGGCCTCGCGGTGCCGGGAAACCTTCCGTTTCCAGTCTTCCACCTCGCCCTCCAGGGCGGCAACCCTCGCCATCGCCGCCTCCAGCTCCCACTTGGAGCTTTCTTCTAGCGAGGTAAGCTGGTCCACGGCCTTCATCGCCAGGGATATCACCTCGGCCTCCATGCGTAGGGCAAGGACGACATGCTGGAGGACCTGAAAAAATAAGAAAGAGGTCAGGAAGACGAAGAAAGCACCAAATTTCACAAACAACCGAGCACTTACCTGCACGGCCTCCTGGGCGATGGACGCCATATGGGCCCTGAAGGTCCCCCCGGGGACCCTACCCCCTGCCGACTTCTCTATTTCGTGCAGCAGGCTATCCGCGACAGATAGCCCCGAGGGCACCGTGAACTGGAAGCCTCCCTCCACTATGATCGGCGAGGGCGGGCCCCGAGGAGACCTCTGGGGACCCCTCTTAAGTGGCTCCGATGGAGAGCCGGTCTCCTCTTCTGAGACCGGGTCCTCCAGAATTTGAACCCGCTTCTGGCCAGGCGCTCTGCTAGGCCCCGGGGCGGGATCCGCCCCCGAACGCTCAAGGGAAGCGGCCACCGGAGGCACTGGGACGGAGGCCGAAGGAGCAGGGGCAGGCTTCGAACGGGAAGAGCTGGCGCCTCCATCCCTCATGACCTTCTTCAGCTGGCGCATGGAGGCTCAGAGCTCGTTCATGTCCATGGGTCCTGAACAAAACCAAATGCAAAGAAGTCAGCGACACATGCAATATAAAAGCCAAAAAGCAAGCCTAACTTACCGACGAACTCGACGGGACTGAGCCCGGCCCAACTCAGGACCCTCTTAGACAGCATCACGTCAAATTGGAGGACGGGATCCCACGACGCCACTCTCACCACGACGGGGTCATTGGACTGGTTCCCCGGCAAGCATTTTTTCCTCGACCACTTGGTGGGCATGGGCCCGTCCTCGCCCTCGAGCGGCGCGACGAAGAAAAACTTCTTCTTCCAGTCGTGAATGGAAGAAGGAAGGACTACAACTCCTGTCCCGGCGGCGCCCCTCTATCGCTTTCTAAAAGAGAGGTAGACCCACCTCGGGTCGCCCGCTCGACCCCCAGGATGATTTTTGAAAACAAGGGAAGAATCAAGGATGGAGAGGCTGAAGGGAACCGCCTGTAGCTTCAGGAGGATCATGAACCCGAGGAGAATCCTCCATGAGTTCGGCACTAACTGGCCAGGGGCTAACCCGAAGAAGTTCAGCGCTTCGACGACCTCGGGAGAGGAGGGCAGGCGCATTCCACCCCAAAAAGTTTCCAAGTACAGGGCGATCTCCCTACCCCGTACTTGGTCTGCCCTCTCTCCTTCCTTGGCCAGACGAAGCATGTAACATGAGGGGATGTGGAAGCGAGCCCGAGCATTGGCAAGCTCGTCCCCATGCCTCACCCAACACGACGCGCCGGGGGCAGCGTCTACCGCCTCCTCCCTGGGGGCTGCCCCCGCCGCACGATCTCGGGAAGAGGATCTGATCCCTTCTCCCCGTGAAGACTCAGGTTCAACTAGAGGGTCCCTAGAATTTACTCCTACGACATCTACAGATTCTACGAAAGAAGACATCTAACCTGGAGAAGAGGGATTCTCGAGAAACGAAAGCAGAAGAAAGAAGACGAGCGCCGAGCAATTAGGACTTAGAGCGAGGAAATATGAAGGAGTAGGGGCCCTAGAGTGGGCCCCACCCCTATTTATCACTGCAATCTCCCTCATCCAATGGCGCCCTTCATCCCCCACCAAAACGCCTCCTCGCGTCCAACGGCCCCGATCGCTCCACTTGTCGCTCCCACATTGTGCCGCATCCTATCAGATGCCACAGGTCTGCATACGTCGCGTCGGCCAACCGACGCTTGACATGTGGACCGTCTCTTCTATGACAGAACGCATGAACCGGTGCACCTTCCTTAAATGCAGAGATCTCGCCCTGGTTCGCTGGAAAAAAAGACAGCTAATGGCCAAGAGACGCGTCCCGACGAAATCTTAGAAGGGAACTCACCCCGGGCGACCCGACAGTCCACTCTTGATCTGACCCGTCGGCTGGGCGGGATAAGAGTGGGGGGATAATGATGATGCTCTATATTGGCGATCTCCCAGATCGGGACACGTGGCAGATGACGTGTCCTAAAGCTCAGAAGAAAGGGCCCACATGGGCCGACCAGGCCACCCCTGTACCCGACCTGCAAGCACAAGCTGGCTCTTCTCGGAGCCCCCTGCAAATTAGCCTCATCGGCCTCTCAGCTCGCCCCGAGCTACCACAGGACCAAGATTCCTCGGCCCTCCCGCTCGTTCCCGAGCTCCCCCACCGAGGCCATCTTCCTCGGTCCCTTCGACCGACCAACTCCACCACTCACAGGCGTAACCGCCGCTCCGTAAATCTCGCAATGCGCGGATTCTCCGCCGACAACATCCCACGTTCCAAGCCATCACGATCCCCATTAATGGGCGATCTGCTTATTATGGGGGCATGACGTCGGGAGCGCAACTGCCGGCGAGATTCTCGTGCCTGCTACTGCGTGCTGCCGCCACTATATAAACCCCCATCACAGAGGGGTCAAGTAAGCTTTTTTCACCCCACTTAGCCGTTACTCTGCTCGGATCTTGTGCTAACTTGATCGTCGGAGGGTCCTCGGTGGTACCAAACCATCCCGGAACTTCCTTGCGGGTACTCGGCGCAAACTCCTCAAAACCACTAATCTCCTCAAAACCTATGTAACAACCCTAATTTTCTTATACACTTTTTCCTATACAAATTTTTTTCAAAATATTTTTAAAATCCACAAAAGGGTATTTTAGCCTGAGCACAAGATTTAGGTAATTATTTTTGTTTTTAATTACAAGCTACAAGAATGAAATAACTCCATTTTTAGTGTACAAGAAATTACTTTAAATTTAATGTATATTAGGAGTATTTATTCTTGCTGCTATCAGTTTAAATAATTAAAAACCATAATAATTACAAGAAGGAGCTTGTAGCTCATTGGTAATACCTTGCACTGCTGAACCAAGCCATCGGAGTTCAAATCCCATGCCCCACATTATTTTTGTATTTATTTTGTTTTAATTTTTTTTGGAAGTCAACGATAAAAAGGCCATAACTCCCAAAATTTGTACTGGACAACAAAAAGTAAAAATACCAAGTTGTTCCTCAGGAAAACCCCCGGCCATTGGACCCTTGACTCGGCCCGACTCGGCGCCGCCGGCCGGAGACTCGGCCGACTCGGTCCGGCGCCGCCGGCCGGACTTGGCCGGACGGCCGAGTCACCAACTGAGAAAAGTTGGGTCTTGACCTGGTCCACCCTCCTGCATACTTTAAATGCTTGGATCAGTTATCATTTGGCCAATAAATCCCTTTTAATCCTATGTTTAATGATTTTTAATGAATTTTTACTATTTTTTAATATTTTTTTTAATCCTAACCCTAACCCTAGCCTAGCCCTATATAAAGACCCCTACCCTCTACCATTTCACCTCACAACTCTAAGTCCACTCTCCCAAATTCTCGAGAACTCGGTACGAAGAGCGAGAAGCGAAGCGCTGCCGAAACCGACGACGGATTCCGGCGACCGGATCAGAACCTTCACGACGTTTTCGACGCATCGACCACCACCACCTTCCCTAGCCCCCTTAGCTTGTCCAAACCCGTAAGTCCCATCTCTTCTATCTCTCTTTTCTTTTAATAGAAAATACGACTTTTTGGAACCCGACGGAAATCGGAACAAACCAATTTCCGATTCGGTTTTTCTACAATTTCCACTTGTCACCTAATACATAATACCTAAACCTATCTATGATGACTATTAATCACCTAGAAATCAAGTTAAATAAAGTTTCTCAAATGAAATGATAGCTTTCTTGTAAAACCGTATTCTTTTCATAAAAATACCATAAAGTTTATTTTTCTTGTTCTAATTAATTCCCTCACTCTTAAATATGTTTATCTTGATAAATAAACTTGTAGAAATCAATTTGAATGAATTTTCACACATGAAATGATAACGTTTTCGAATACCGTATTCTTGCGCTTTAATACCTTCAAGTTTAATATATCTTGTTTAACCTCTAAACTTCATCAAAACTTAAAATAAGTCACGAGGTAAGGACCTACCTCTACACACACACAAATATAACCCTAATTGATATATGTCAAAACATAGAATACGAAATTACAGGACTTTTCACTAAAATACCATATTCTTTATAATCTTTTCTTGAAAGCTTTCAGTTGTAAACATTTCTAAATAAAATCTTTTATAAAATGAAAGCACGATTGGTCATGGACATCGATCGTTTATCTAAACTGACTTTGTGGTGTCTAGGCTAGGCAAGTGAGCTTGGGTAACTTTAAAAGGCCCGTCTCACGATTCGTGAGCGAATCCCTCCCTCCTCATTTGTACTTACCTGGCCACAATTGGCGGTGAAGAGGCGATTTGAGGCTTCTAATGACTTATCGTTTAGACCTTAGAAATAGGCTAGTTGGCTTAGGAAACCCTAACAACTAAAATACGGAAAACTATACTCTTTTGCAAATAAATACCTTATATTTATAAAACCGTTTTCCTAAATGAAAAGTATTTATAAAACCTAAGCAAAGTGCCGCTACAACCCACCTTTGGGGAACCCGTTAGGGATAGTACGATTTATCGTGCACCCCCGGGCTAGTAGTGCGAGATTCAGACCTCCACAAGGAGCATTCGGTCTCGAAAGGTTTAAAATACGACATTTAAGAAAAATGTGATTTTTGAAAATAAAATATTCATTTAAAAATTATTCATGCGTTAATATATATATAATTATCATTTAAACACCTATTTTGTTATAATATAAAGTTTCCACTTTTTCCTAAAATTCCGAGATTTAAAAGTTACATTAAAATACCATGAATTTCAAATAAAATATTTAATACTTTTATTAGGATATATTCACTAGAATAACACAAATAAAATTCACATTTATTATAAAAATAAAGACGATTATTAAATACTTGAGGTGTATTTTGAAAACTATACAAAAGTACTTTTTACATAAAACCCCCTCAAGTTTCACAAATTACAATAAGGCCCCTAACTAATATTGAACTTCAAATTTATCTTTCTTTTAGTCTTACTCGGGTTAGAGTCTGACTAATTTCTGACTTGAATATGATTCAAGTCAATCTATATTCTTTTATATTCCAACACAACTTGAATACACGAATCCCTGAATCCAGTTAACAATATATTCCTTTTGACTGAATCAAACCATGGATATTCATCCATTATCCTGATATTCCATTTATCTGATTATACAGTTACAACATGTTTACTGATATCCTGGTCTTGGTCAGTCACCCAATTTACATATTCCTATACTACAATACTGTTAAAACACTACGGGGTTTAAAGGGGTAGATTGGTACGGAAGGCGTTAAAGGTGGCACGAGGTGGTCAGATTAAGACACCTAACCTGAATCCTATTGCTGTTGTACCGTGGCATAACGGTTCCTTGTACTTTCTTTTTGCCCTGATCTCTAGCATATAGAGATCCCCCTCGTATACACTGGTATCCTTCTGTACCAAGCTACAAACAACAGCGTTGACTCAATATTCCATAATATTCAACAATGTAATACTTTAGAAAATACTGTTACTCTGTCATTCTCATTCTTCTTATTCTTTGGGACTTACCGAGCGACCTGTTCGCTGACGACATTCTATTTCCTTCTTCTTTGAATGTCGTCAGGTGCGTTGGACCAAGCTGAGATCGAGCCCACCGGTGAAGATTTGGAGCAGTTCCAGGAAGACCCAGAGCTCTAGATATTGTACCTTGTTCTTTCCAGTATTTTTTTTCTTTTCTGTTATGCCGCTATTTAGGCATTGCTTTACATTCCAGTTGTATTTTCTTTTCATGCATTGTACAAAGAATGTTATTAATAAAAGTTGCTGTTATTTCTATATTATTCGTCTCTTGTGATTTACTTTATATTGCTTAGTTACGCTTAGCGTATGTACTTCTGAGTATATACGTAGCGGACCTCGTCACGTCCACTTCGCCGTACATTGGGAAGCGGGGCGTGACAACCTATTGAGACCCACACGCAACAGGAGATCACCTCCAAGATCCACCGGAAGATCGACGGAAGACAACATCTGACGGAGACCTGAAAAGGACCTCCATCAGTGTGGAACCATGGTTTTGAAATATTATAGTGAAATCATGGTTTTGTAACCAAACCATATTTTAGGGTGTGTTCGGAGGAGTGGTGTGAAATCATGGTTTTGTAACTATGGAGTGTACGGATAACCTGAACCATAGTTTCGTAACCATGATTTTAAATATAAATTATCAAAATAATGTGTATGTCTCTATTTATCTATATATATATGTGGACTTAAGGGTTCTGAGGCTGAGCTCAGGAAAAGTTCCTGAGCGGCTGAGCCCACCCCTCTCCACTCTGGCTTTCGATACCCTCTTTCCCTCTCTCGCTTCCTCGCTTCCGTTCTTCAATCACAGCATCCCAACACACAAATGAGCACCAATCTTGTGCTAAAGCGCGCCGCCGTTGTCGGCGAAGTCGAATTCGGGACCTTCCCCCCTTTCGCCGCTCTCGCCTCTTTTCTCCAACAATAGCATCCCAGCGTGCCACCTTCGCCGGCGACATCGAACCCGAAACCCACACTCCTATCGCTGCTCCCGCCTCTCTTCCCCAACATCAAAGGCCCCTTCCTCAAAATCTGACGACCTCAACCATCACCGGCAAGCTAGAGACCATCGGTGATGCACCCATCAACAGCAGTGGCGAGTTCGCAGCTGCGAATCCCGCCGGAGGTGAAGATTTCGACAAAAACGGCGAGGATCAAGACTGTTTCGCCGTGGGCGATAAAACCCAGGGCAAGAACCACCGCCGCCGTCATCACCACAACCACCACCGCCATCATCACCACAATCTCCTCGTCGTCGCCAAATTGGATTCAATTTGATGGGGTTTGGGTTTGCTGGGGGGGGAGGAGAGAGTGGTGGTGATGATGGTGGATGGGAATTGAGGAACAATTTGATGGGGGTTTGGGTTTTGCGTAGGGGATGGAGAAGGTGGTAGTGGTGGTGATGATGGTAGATGGAAGTGGAGGAACCAAGGAATTTTTTCCCTATGAGGGCTCGGAGAAGGCTTAGGAAGCCTAAGCTCAGGAACCTTAAGCCCTGTAATGGAGGAAATGTAGCATGGGAGGGAATTTCTTTCTATAGTGTCGGAAAAATTCATCAACATGATTTTTTTCGACGATCGGCATACATCATCTCTATCTTTATGATTTAAGATGTGGATATACCAAATTTCATGTGATTATACCATTTTTTTACCGTTGATGTAGTTGGTGCAAAATTAATGGTTTACCGATAATAGAGCTTTTTACATTTCTAATTCAACGGTGAAAAAGTGATGGAATCACATGAAATTTGGTGTATGCACATCTTAGATGATAACGATAATGATGATAAATGCCGATCGTCGGAAAAAAAATGGTGGAAGTTGTATTTTTTCGACGCCATAGAAGGAAATCCCCTCCTATGACCTCTTTCCTCCATTATTCTCATATAACAAAATGTAAATAGACAGGCTCCACCATAATTTTTAAAAATTTTAAAAAAAATAAAAAAACAAAATTTGAAGGGAGGTCCACCAGCCCCTCTTCTTCTCCACCTCTCCTTAGGAGCAGTAGGAAACGTCGTCACTTTTCTGGAGGAGCGGCGACACGTGCCGGTCAACATTATGGGGTGGGACGAAGGGGGAGGATGAGGAGCGGCGGACGACCACTCCCCCCAATCGAAATTTGATGCTAAAAAATGGGAACCAACTCAGCTTTTGGCTTTACCTTGGAGCTAAAATGAGAATTTTGTGAAAGCTTCGTATCCAGACCACCATAAAAAATGTTATATGACATGTAGCCGCACCTTATTTTTTAGGCCATTGGCATGTAACCCATAGTCTATGCAAATATAACACACAACATATCCACACACATATCACACATATGCACTTCGGGGATCCACGAATTTGCCTCGAAAGCATTAATTTATGGTCACTTCTCCTCCTGAGGTTTTTAAGATTTAAACCCCTGTACTCTCTCTAACAAGACAAGTGTCCATTATAACTGAGATATAGCTCATTGGTGGAGCCCACTTCTCAGGTTGCTTAGAGTGACACTACTTGTAGTTACTTGCATAATGATATCACGCTTCACATTCAAGTGCTAGCAGTTTGATAAAAGATCTATTGGATTATTGAGAATTTATGGTTTTGAGTTTTCATATACTATTGAGTAGATTCAGTGATTCTTCATGTTGATGTGAGATGTCCACCATGAGATATTGTTTTTATGATTTAGTTTTATTCCGGACCGAGTGGAGGAGCTGTACGGTCGCGGAATTTTACGTCATCCCGACTGAGTGGAGGGAGGTATACAGTCGGATTTATGGTGGACCCGATCGAGACCGAGGGACAGGAAAGCCGCATTCGAGGCGGGGAGCCTAGCGAGAATACTCGATACCGGGGACAGTTATGAACACGGAGGATATCTAGACGATACCGACCGGTGTTATGGGATGACAAGATCGTTCGGGGAACGATGCCTGATGAAAACAGAAGATTTGTGTCGACGTTGGACACGGAAAAATGATGGACCTTATTTGGAAATAATTGATGAGATTTCAGTTTTATTTATATACTTAGTAGTATATGGTCATGTTTCCACATATTATCATGCATTATATTCATCATTTTGATATTAGCTCTAGTTCGTCATACTTACATTATCAGTCGATATATCTTAGTTTTATTCACTGAGTTGGCAACTCACCCCCGTTGTGCCATAGTTTCTTGCAGGAGTCGTGTGGACGAATAGCAACAGTGCAGATCCATTCGTCAGTTTTTACCGCTTTTTTTGCTAGGTGGGTTATATATGTAGTAATCTCCTATTTTGGATATGTATATTTTGGATCTAGTATTACTCCATCAGACCATGTATATTGACTTGGAACAAAATATGTTGTATATTATTTAGACCGAGCGATATCGTTAGTTATGTTAACTTATGTTGTATTAAATCTTGCATGAAATTCTTCACCTTGAGTGTTGTACTATGATTGTGTATTGATTTCCGCTGTTGGCATTGTTTGCTCCCAACTAGGTATGCAATTTAAGTACACAACTTAAATTGGATTTCTATTAATAATTAAAAAGATAGGCACCGTCGAAAGTTTAACATCAGTTGTTACAATTTTTTTAAACGTTTCGGCATGCTACTTCATTCTTATTACTTAAATACTGAAAATTTCTAAATTTCTGCAAAAACGGTTTTGATCTTAGTTTTTGGCTTACTCAGATTGTGTTGATATTTTTAGATATCATATAATTTAAGTGCCGGTCATATCTAAATATTGGGTCGTGACAGTTGTACCCTCCCAAGCGCAGTTATGGGGTTTCGGTCGACAACAACCCTATACAGCTCCTTCTTATATATGTTCATTAAGACGGTATTTTGACAAATAAAATCTAATCGCTGCATGGGTTTTTTTTAAAACAAAGTCCATGAAATGAAATCCTCTTGTAGCGGAGATCGAAATCAACTCTAATTTTTTTTGACCTTAGGCAACGAACATTTTAATCTTCATTTTCTAAGTCATGGATACATCAATTTCATGTGACTCTAATACCTTTAATTTATTTTTATAGTAAATGCAAAATTCACGGTTTTTTAACAATAGAACATTTTGCACATACTAGACGAACAAGCAAAATTAATGAAATTTGGTGTACCGATATGTTAGATGGCATTGATTAAGAGGTTGATGTCGATTGTCGAAAAAGGTATACGGTAATGTTTTCTCATGACCGTTATAAGAGGATTTCCCTGTCATAATCTTTGCCCAACGTGTCCTTTTCCTCTTTTTGAAAGCAACATCCTTCGGGGATCGAACTTGCAATCTTTTGTATTGGAGAATAAATTGGTACCAACCAAGCTAAGTTTAGCTGGTATCTTTGTTCTCCGTTGTGGATATTATGGCGAGTTTAAATGGCACGAGTTCGAATCTCTCGGGCTACGATTTTTTTTCTTCAAAAGAATAAAAAATTAATACTCAGAATATTTTTTTGTGGGATGCAGGTGACTTGAGAGTTATGCAAAAATGTAACATACAACCAAGAAATGAGGGGAGCTAGGGGAAGAGAAAAATGAGGCGGACAACTTATGATTTAAGTATAAATTTGAAACAAATTCTTATTTATTTTGATTTTTCTTAAAATAAGGAGAAGACAACACATGTTTTTGCTTGAGTTTGGATTATAACAGTAAATGTTTTGAAGGGTAACAATAGATAAATTTTAAATAGACCAAAGTTCCAGAAACAAAATTTGTTTAACTTTATATACACAAATAGCGAAGTCCGGTTCTCAAAGAATATTCTACTAGGATCAGCATCTTTGGCAAAACATTGCTTTCACCTACTTTAATAACTCATTTCATCCTTATTAATTATTCAATAAAAATACTTTTCCTATCCAATATTACTCCCAAGCATTTGTATCCAATAGATAAATAGTATATCTATGGCTCAATTTGGCATAACCTTTATTTTCAAGACGTGATTCTCAAAAGGGTTGTGTCCTAGGAAAAAAAAATATGGACTCTATATATGACATTAATATCTAGATGATATGATCACGACTGCATTGTTGGGACACTGCAACCAAGTTTCCCTCATAAACGACGTTGTGGTCACACCGCAACCATCATCGTAGGAGCCTTCTGAACTACCATCTTGACGTGTATGGCTCATTTAGAGGCCGAAAATTCAAAAGAAAAAAAAAATTGGAGAATAACATTTTATGTTCACAAAGATTGAAAATACTACAAAAATATTATATTGGAGGACGCAAGGGATGACATATTTTAGTCTGCCTCGTGTGACTAACCGGTGGGTATTTCGATCACCTCACGACATCAACCACATAAGACTTCACAATCGTATTATAAAGTAATTAAGAGGATATATAAGCAACCGTGGGTTTTGTATTATAATAGTAGATATCAGGCTTCAGGTCGACCCACTCTGGCAAATTAAAGGTATGCTCATGCTGAGCTGGTGCCCTGCTAACTAGGGCAGTTGGTCTTGCATTGCCCAGCAGAAGAAATTCAATTTTATTTGCTCTACTATCATCATGGACGTGTAGCACGTGTGTCGTGTCGGAGAAAAACTTGTCACGGCATTTGTATTGGAACCTTTGTATTGGATGTTGTTAATTCATAGGTTCATTTTCCAGTGATGAGAACCTTTGTATTGGATGTTGTTAAAGGGTTTAGTAGTAGCAATAACATGTGTGGAGTGGATGACATTGTATCATTTGCATGCTTTTTGTCTAAAATCCTTTCACGGAGCTTTCTCCATTTTTTGGAGTACTTTTGAAAAATAAGAAAAAAATTTATACATACCTGAGTTATAACAGTTGAGACGATTTCCCTAAAAACAAAACAAAATTCATTTGCCCTATATAGGACCTTCTTCAATGCAAGTCAAATGGATCACTGCTCGTAAGTTTAGTTTTGGGCCTTATAAAGATTTAGAAAAGTTAGCGCTTTCCGTCTCTTTGTAAATTACGCTACAGTTAAAAAAATAATCTGATCCAATTCAGCAAAGAAAATCTTTTGACTAAAACAGAAGTTAATACACCGGCGTCCTTTGAATGAAAACTTTAACGAAACTAGAAACCAGTGCAGACCGGAAAAAAAGAAACTTGATAATGCTCGATATTGGTGGACCCGAAGATCAGGACACGTGGCAGATGACGTGTCCCAGGACTCAGAGAAAAGGGCCCGCAGGGGCCGGCGAGGCCACCCGGAGCCCGACCTGCAAGCACAAACTGACCCGTCTCGGGGCCCTCTGAAAATCAGCCTCCTCGGCCATTCAGCTCGTCCCGAGCCGCCATAGGACCAAGACTCCTCGGCCTCCCTGCTCGCCCCCGAGCTCCCGGCCGAGGCCGTCTCCCTCGGCCCTCCGACCAACTCCACCACTCGCGGGCGTAACTGCCGCTCCGTGAATCTCGCCATGCGCGGATTCTACGCTAGCAACATCCCACGTTTCACGCCACCACGATCCCCATTAATGGGCGATCCGCTCTCTACGCCGGCGTGACGTCGGGAGCGTAACTGCCGGCGAGATTCTCGCGCCCGCTGATGCGTGTCACCACCGCTATATAAAACCCCATCACGGAGCGGTCAAGAAGCCATTTTTTACACTTACGCCGTTACTCTGCTCGGATATTGTCACTGACTTGAGCGTCGGAGGGTCCTCGGTGGTACCAAACCACCCGGGGACTTCTTTGCAGGTACATGACGGCAGTCTTCTCATCCCACCTTGTCCTCTCAAAACCCATTGAGACCCACACGCAACGAAGGACAATCAACCCAGTTCACCTTGAGATCAACGGAAGACAACATCCGACGGAGGCCTGGAAAGGAGCTCCATCAATTGGCGACGTCTGTGGGAGCAATAACTCCCCAAAATACGAAGTTGGCCTTCCGATCTCCGCCCGCATGGCAACCGACTCCCCTAAGGATCCAAACGCCCGCTACCGCCCCCCTCGCAACGGGGGCGCGGGCGGACCCTCTCCCGAAGTCGTCGGCCTCCCCACAGGCTGCTACCCCACACTCTCCGGTGCCCGCCCGACCAAAAGAGCTAGGGGCCAGGAGCCCATCACCTTTGGCGACGAGGATCTCCACGGCATATCTGTGCCCTACAGCGACCCACTGGTGATCGTAGCGCGAATTCACCGATACGAGGTCCACCGAATACTCATCGATTCAGGCAGCTCGGCGGACATCCTCTTCCACGACTGCTTTCTACGGATGGAGCTGGCCCCAGCGGACTTGAGGCCGACCTCCCACGTCCTCTCGGGATTCACCAACCACTTCGTCCCGGCGCAAGGAGTGGTCACCTTGCAGTTCACGATCGGGGAGCCCGGCTACACGCGCACGCTGCCGGTAGACTTTATTGTGGCTAGGGTCCCCTCGGCATACAACGTCCTCCTCAGTCGGCCGACTCTGAACTCCCTCCAGGCCCAGATCTCGACGTACCACCTGGCGATAAAATTCCCCCTCGACCAAGGTGGGGTGGGCAGGGCCTACGGGAGCCAATGGCTCGCGGAGGTGGGTCTGGCAGAAGCATCTTCCCCCGAGCAACACACTGATAGCGTCGATGCATGCGGCGACATGGAGGGGTCCCTAGACACCAGGAACGAGCGGAAGGAGGTCCGTGGGGCACCGATTGAGCCGCTGACCGAGGTGCCCTTAGCGGAAGGAGACCCAGGGAAGACTGTCCAGGTCGGGTCACTGCTGACGAGAACCCAGCGGGATGACCTGACCGGGTTCCTACGGAGCAATTCCGACGTCTTCGCCTGGGCCCCAGCCGACATGCCTGGGATCGACCCCAAAATCATCTCCCACAAGCTCGGGGTGGATCCTACGGCCCGACCCGTCAGGTAGAAAAAGAGAAGCTTCACCCCGGTCAAACAAAAGGCCATCGAGGAAGAAGTTGACCGACTCCTCGCCGCCCACTTCATCAAGAACGTGCCCTACTCGGAATGGCTGGCCAACGTGGTCCTGGTCAAGAAATCGAGTGGGAAGTGGCGTATGTGCGTCGACTTCACCGACCTCAACAAGGCATGCCCCAAGGACAACTTCCCGCTTCCCCGCATAGACCAGCTCGGCCGGGCACGAGCTCCTGAGCTTCATAGACGCTTTCTCCGGCTACAACCAAATCCGCATGAACCCTGACGACGAAGACACGACCGCTTTCACGACGGACCGGGGGGTGTACTGTTACAGGGTGATGCCCTTCGGCCTCAAGAATGCCGGGGCCACCTACCATAGGCTGGTCAACCGCATGTTCAAGCCGCAGATCGGTAGAAACATGGAGGTCTACGTCGACGACATGCTCGTCAAGTCCGTCTCATCGGCCGACTATGTCAAGGACCTGGGCGAGGCGTTCGAGGTGCTCCGCAAGTTCAACATGAAGCTGAACCCCGCCAAGTGCGTGTTCGGAGTGACCGGAGGGAAATTCATCGGGTTCATGGTCACTCACCGCGGGATTGAAGCTAACCCGGAGAAGATCGACGCCATCCTGAACATGACTGCACCCCGGACCAACGTCGAAATCATGCGGCTCACAAGGAGAATCGCCGCTCTGAGCCGTTTCATGTCCAGGTCGGGGGAGAAGTGCCTCCCGTTCCTCAAGGTGCTGAGGAAAATCCCGAGGTTCGAGTGGTCGGAGGATTGCCAAGCCGCCTTCGACCAGCTGAAGAGGCACCTCGCAACGCCACCCCTACTCACCAGGCCCGTGGAAGGGGACGAGCTGTCGCTGTACCTGGCGGTATCCGATCAAGCAGCAGGGTCGGTACTCGTCCGAGAGGCCGAGGGGGTGCAGAGGCCAGTGTATTATGTGAGCCATGTATTCAAAGACGCGGAGACGAGATACCCCGCCATAGAGAAGATCGTCCTAGCCCTCGTGGTAACCTCGCGGAAGCTGCGGCACTACTTTCAGGCACACACCATCATCGTCCTCACCGAGCGCCCCTTGGGGGCTATCCTGGCATCGCCAGAATCCTCTGGCCGCTTAGAGAAATGGAGATGGGAGCTGTCTCAATTCGACATAAGGTATCGCCCGAGGCAAGCCATCAAGGCGCAGGCCCTGGCCGATTTCGTCGTCGAATGTACCATCCCCAGCAGGAAGCCGGATCCCGCGCCGCCCCTCGCGGCCCGGCATCCCGACCAGGAAAGCCGTGGATCAGCCCCGGAGTGGATCATCTATGTCGACGGGTCTTCCACTGAGGAAGGCTGCAGTGCTGGCCTCATTATTCGAGGCCCGAACGAAGCCGAGATAGAGTATTCCTTGAGGCTCGATTTCAAAGCATCAAACAACGCAGCGGGGTACGAAGCCCTCCTAGACGGACTGCGCATGGTCGTCGGGCTGGGGCTGAAGGTCGTCCGGGTCCGCAGCGACTCGGCCCTGGTCGTCGGCCAAGTAACCGGCCACTTCGAGGCTCGTGAGCCCCTAATGATGAAATACCTAGACGAGGTGAGAAAGCTCCGAAAGAACTTCGACGAAATCCAGGTGGAACAAATACCCAGACAAATGAATACTCAAGCAGACGCACTGAGCAAGTTGGCTTCATCATACTCGGCCTTACAACGCGGAGAAGCTCAAGCTATACCTATGAAGTCAAAACTAGCAAAACGCCGTGCCCCGGCCACCGCTCAAAATCTCCCTTTGAGATGATGGTGTACAGCGTTGTATAAAATTTCTATCCATGCGAATAAAGAAACTTTCAAAACATCTTTCCCGGTAGGGTTCCCCCTGTACAACGAGAAGGGTCCCCCAGAGATGGTCGGGCCGGAGGTTCCCTCGCTCGGCTATCTCCAGCGAGCAGCTCCCCTGCCACGGCGCCAGGAACCGAAAGCCTTCTCAGAGGCAGCCGAGCCCGAGGTTCCCTCGCTCGGCTATCCCCTACGGGCAGCTTCCCTGCCATAACGCCGGGGATCGAAAAGCCCTCCCAGAGGCAGTCGAGGCCAGAGGTCCCCTTGCTCGGCTATCCCCTGCGGGCAGCTCCCCTGCCACAACGCCGGGGATTAAAAAGTCCTCCCAGAGGCAGTCGAGGCCAGATGTTCCCTCACTCGGCTATCTTTTAGGACAAAAGCCCTCGCCAAGAGGCACCGGGCAGTAACCCTGCCCGGCCAAGGGTCCTTGGTTGCTTCCTACAGCCTTATAGCTTTCCTCGCGCCAAAGGCCAAAGTCCTTCCAGAGGCAGTCGGGTCCTCGCCCGGCTATCCCCGGCTGGTAGCTTCCTACCACAACCGACAGGGATCAAAGTCCTCGCCAAGAGGAACTGGGCAGTAACCCTGCTCGGTCCCCGTTCTGAAGGATCTGAAAGCCCTCTCAGAGGCGGCCGAGCCCGAGGTTCCCTCGCTCAGCTATCCCCAGTGGGTAGCTTCCCTGCCACACGCTGAGGATCAAAATTCCTCCCCGAAGCGGTCGAGTCCTTACCTAACCGTCGATGGCTGGTAGCTTCCTACCACCATCCTGAAGGATCAAGTGCCCTCGCAAGGGGCAACCGAGCAGCTACCCTGCTCGTCAAAAACTGCGGCTGGTAGTTGCCAAACCCCGACGCCAGAGATCGGATCCTTCTCCAAGCGGCAACCTAACGGCCACCCTGCTCGGCCCTGTGGCCGCGCTCAAGGATCTGAGACACCCGGAAGAACGGATGGTTCACCCAAATCTGAACGATCTCCCATCAACCTGGCGGGTACATAAGGATACCTCCACGGCAGCGCTTGGTGCCCTCGCCGGTTGGCAAACTCGACAGGAGATCGCCGGACATATGGCCAAACTTACACGGAAACACAACAATACAAACAAGGGCATCCTATGAATGTCCTTCACACAAAAAAGAGAAGAAAAAAGGGGGGGACACAGACCGACGAGTTAAGGGTTCATTTTTCCTTTTATTGCCAAAATCAAGATCTTTACAAAGGGTATTCTGGCCCCCCCAACCCTACATACTGCCCGGAGGCTCACTTCGGCCACTTCGCCGTCACGGCCTAAGGCCCTACCACCAAAGACTTTGCCACCAAGGGCGCGCCAGGCACCCCTCGTCATCCCTCGCCGGAGACCTCGTCGCCGGAAGCGGGACCCGAGCGCGGAGTTCACCATCGTCGAACTCGGGAAGCTGTTCCTTCACGGCGTCCAGAACCTTATTCCACGCAACGGCAGAATACTCCCCGAGCTCGGCGTAAAACTGCTCCGACGCCTTGTACTCGGCCACAGCTTTCTTAGCCCGAGCCTCGGCAACTTGAGCCCTCAGCAGCGCCGACTCAACATCCCTCGTGCTGGCGTCCCTCTCCTTTTCCAGTGCCGCAAAGCGTTCGTCCAGGTCCGCCAGATTCCTATCAGCGACCCGGAGTGACGCGTTCAGACGGCAAAGGGCACCCCAAGCCGCCGAGTTGGCAAGCTCCGCGGCCTCTGCCCGGCCAGCCACGACGTCAGCCTTATCCCTCTCCCGGCGCAGGTCGCGTTGCAAGATCTCGATCTCTGAAGGGAACGCCCGCACTAGCCTCGGGGCGTGGAACGCTCCATGCGAACGGCGAGGGCGCAGTGCTGAAGAACCTGACAGAAAGCCAATGAGAAACCAAGGAAAGGCATACCGAGGCGAATGCGCGCAGAAGGATTCATACCTGGACCGCCCCCTAAGCCATGGCCTCCAATTGATCCCTCAAGGAGCCACACGGGAGCTTTCCCCCGGCCGATTCCTCCATCTCGGCGAACAGACCAGTGGCAACGGAGAGCCCAGACGGAACAGTGAAGACGGAGCCCCCTTCCCGCACGGAAATCCCTTCGGAAGCCTTCGACGGCGGAGCACGAGAAACCGTCCTTTTCCTCTTAGAAAGGGTCCGACCCTCGCCCTTCCTCCCGTCACCAGTCTGAGACTCGGGCGACGGCTGACGACTCCGGCCGCCGCCAGGAAAGCTCCCGGGTGCCGCTGACAAGATGGACGGCCCGGCCGTCGGCGGAGAATCAGGCGGAGGGCGCAAGTTAGCCGGGGGCTCGGCAACTCCACTGGCTTCCCCCCGACGCGAGCCGCCCGAAAAATGGGAACAAACCATGTCTCGCGAAGGAGGAAGAACGCCGAGCAATAGTGACTCGAGGAAGGAAAGAGATGAAAGGTTGGGGGCCCTGGGGCGGGCCCCGCCATCGTTTTTATCGCCGCATCTAATGGCACCCGTCAACTCCCGCCGAAACGACTCCTCACGATCGGCGGCTTCGATCGACCCACGTGTCGGCCCGCTTACGTCACATCGGCCAGTCGCCCTTCGACACGTGGACCATTGCTTCAGTCACATAGCGCTCAAACCGACACCCCCCCTTTAGGTGTGGAGACCCCGTCTCGTTTCGCTAGCAGAAAAGAGGACCAATGGACCGAAGGCTCGTCCCGACGAAACCGTAGGAGGGATCTCGCCTCAGGAGGCCCGGCAGTCCACTCCTGGCCCGACCACTATCTGGTCGGGACAAGAGTGGGGGGCTAATGATAATGCTCGATATTGGCAGTCCCGAAGATCAGGACACGTGGCAGATGACGTGTCCCAGGACTCAGAGGAAAGGGCTCGCAGGGGTCGACGAGGCCACCCGGAGCCCGACCTGCAAGCACAAACTGGCCCGCCTCGGGGCCCTCTGAAAATCAGCCTCCTCGGCCATTCAGCTCGCCCCGAGCCGCCATAGGACCAAGACTCATCGGCCTCCCTGCTCGCCCTCGAGCTCCCGGCCGAGGCCGTCTCCCTCGGCCCTCCGACCAACTCCACCACTCGCGAACGTAACCGCCGCTCCGCGAATCTCACCATGCGCGGATTCTACGCCAGCAACTTCCCACGTTCCACGCCACCACGATCCCCATTAATGAACGATCCGCTCTCTACGCCGGCGTGACGTCGAGAGCGTAACTGCCGGCGAGATTCTCGCGCCCGCTGATGCGTGTCACCACCGCTATATAAACCCCTATCACGGAGGGGTCAAGAAGCCATTTTTTACACTTACGCCGTTACTCTGTTCGGATATTGTCACTGACTTGTGCGTCGGAGGGTCCTCGGTGGTACCAAACCACCCCGGGACTTCTTTACAGGTACACGGCGGCAGTCTTCTCATCCCACCTTGTCCTCTCAAAACCCATGGAGACCCACACGCAACGAAGGACAATCAACCCAGTTCATCTTGAGATCAACGGAAGACAACATCTGACGGAGGCCTGGAAAGGAGCTCCATCAAAACTGGTTAAAACAAAAGGAGGTAGAAAACAAAGTAAACCAAAATACATCAAACACCAGTTTACTTTCATGTGTATTGTGAGATTGAGAAAAACACCGACAGTTCGAAAGAATTTTGGGAAAATGGTCAAAAAGCCCCCGGGCCGCTTCAAACTTGTATTAAAGCCCCTAGACTTTTTTCTCTTGTTAAACAACCCCTGTGCCCAATCAAAACCCCCATATATACTAGTTGTCTGTAATATCCAAACAATCACAGATGCATCTAATATCTAAGCAGTTGCATGTAATATTTAAACAATTGCGGTTGCCTATAATATAAACAGCAGCATGTAATATCTACGCAATTACCTTTAATATCCAAGCAGTTGAAGGAATATAAGTCCTAATGAAATACAACCCAGGATTTTTTTCAAAAAGATTTCGAACAATAGGGTCCTTCCCAACAATTTCGATGATAACAGAGGTTTTTAGAAAACTCCCGAGTGGGATGTGGGCTTTTTGACAATTTACCCAAGATTTTTTTTATCACTTTGCAGAAATTACATCCAAAAGTTTAGATTTTGATTTAGCGCCCCCATATTAGTCCTCTCTCCTTTTCTGAACGAGCATGGGAATCACGTATTTATTAACTTAATTTAACAGTTTATTGTTATATGATTTGTAAATTAAAATTTGTTTAATAATATCTCTTATTTATGAGTTTCATATGTATATGAAAATTAACTTACAAAATTTTCGGCATATTTCTTTAACTTTTCAATAATTTTCTTATGAAATTTTGTTTTCTTCTCAATATATATAGCATACCAAATTTGTCAAATTTAGAAAATCTCAAAAAAAAAATTCATACTTCGGTTTTTAAAATATTTTCCTTAGTACACCAGAATCACCAAACATACAATACTCAAAAAAAAAATCCTTCAACTTATCAAAATGTTGCACGCTCTAGCACACGAATATAACGAAATTTTAAATATCTCAAATTTTAGTTTTATTCGTCATTCCAATATTTTGCTTTCTCTAACAAAAAAAATCATTAAATTTCCAAAAATAAAATATTTATTTCTTTTATTTTTCAATATATTTCATAAAACTCATAGAACTTTCAAGATTAATATAATTTAAAAAAATTTATATTTTATTTTATTTTTCAATATTATGAGTGATTTAAGCACACAAAAATCATTAAATTTTAAAAAATCATAAAATTTTAAAAAATCCCAATTTTTTTGTTTCTTCATTTTTAAATATTTTCACGAAATTGTCATGTGCTATATAGCACATGTCATTCACGAAATTTATAAAAACCAAAAAAAATTATTTTTTAATTTATAATATTTTTCACCATATGCGAATTGCGTAATTTTAAAAAATCTCAAACTTTTCTATTTTCTTTGGTTTCTCAATATTTTGTTTGTATAACACATGAAAACTGTGAATTATTTTTTTAAAAAAATAGTTTTTTCAACTTTTCAATATTTTACATGTTATACCAAATGAAAATCGCGAAATTTTCAAAATCCCAAAATTTTATTTTCAATTTTTTGCTTGCTCATATGAAAATCATAATATCTTCAAAAATTCCATAACCTTTTGTTTCCTTCAAATTTTTTATATTTTGCATGTGCCAGGAGCAAATTATGGAATTTCTTAAAAATTCAAAAAAATATGCTTTTTTCACACGTTCAATGTTTGCATGTCAAAGGACATGAAAATCACGCAATTTTCAAAATTCACAATATATCCAAGATTTTTCAATATTTTGCTTATTATATCATAAAAAGATCATGTACTTTTCAAAGATATCAATTTTCTGTGTCATTCCATTTTTTAATATTTTGGTTCTCCAAGCATCGCTAAATTTTAATAAAACTAAAATTTATCTTTTTGGCTTCTAAATAGCACTTGAAAATCTAAAATTTTCAAAAATTTATGTTTTCTTCATTTTCTTTTTATCAGTTTTCTTTTTAAATTGTGCATAAAATTACAATATTTTTGGAAAAATCCCAAATTTTTTGTTTTATTCGGTTTTTCAATTTTTACTCGAAATAACGAAAAAAACAAAACTTTTAGCAATCTCTAAAAATTTCGGTTTTTCTAAATTTTTCAATATTTGTATTAAACGGTACATATGGATATTGCAAAATTTTCAAAATCTTAAAAATCCTTGTTTTTCTTCCTTTTTTATTATTTTGCATATACATAACATATGAGAATTATGAAATTCTAAAGATCTTAGAATTTTATAGTTTATGTTTTTTTCACTATTGTGCTTACTTATACTATACTATGGGAAGTTAAAGAAGAAAAGGTCGGTAATTGCTATTAATAAGCAAACAAAACAAAGTAATTTGGTTTGAGTAACTAGAACTCCGGATTACTAGAAACCCCTGGCAATATATGAAAATCACGGAATAATAAAAATTTCCAAATTTTCTTGTTTTCTTCAAATTTCCAATATTTTGTATTGCACACAAAAATCTTAAAATTTTCTATTTTCTTTAGTTTTTCAATATTTGGAACGCATACAAAAATTGTAAAATTTCCGAAATGTAAACTATTTTCTATTTTTTTTGTTACAGCAAAAAATTATGAAATTTCAAAAGTCTTAATACTGTCTTTTTCTTTCTTTATTCTATATTTTACATGTTATACAACACTGGAAACTCACAAATGTTCAAAATTCTTAAAATTTTCAGTTTTCTTTCATTTTTTCCATATTAAGCATGCTACAACATCCAAATATCACAAAATTTTCAAAAGAAAAAAAATAAAAAATCAAGTTTCTGTTTTTTTTCAAAATTTTAATATTTTACTTGCTATAGCACAATAAAATAGTGATTTTTTATAAAAAATATCATAATTTTTTTGTTTATTTTTTTCTCCTATTTTTTCCAATACAAAACGAAATTGCGAAATTTTTAACTCAATTTTTTTTGATTTTTTGATTTATATTTTTCAATATTTTGCATGCTATTGCATACAAAAATTGTCAAATTTTTCAATATTTTACGAGTGGAACCTAAGCAGTTATAGAAAAAACAGAAAGAGATATTTGAAAATTAGTCGATCAGAATTTTTCCAAAATATAAACCTAATTGTATGTGATAAAAAAAAGTGATGAATATTGAATATAGAGCCAATAAAAAAACTCATGATTCGCAGTAAGAGGATTAAATAGGGGCTAAACAATAATTTTCTACTAAAGTCCAAAAACTAGGGAATAAAAATATCCTCTCATGTATCTTTATATATATTATACAGATGGTTCAGAATTGAACCCTTGACAATGGAGATAATGCACTCCAATTTTGAACATAGAAAAATCATAGTCATCCTATTGAAGTATTGAACATAGCATAGCAAAAACATTCTCTTTAGGTCTACATTGAGACCTTAAAATTCTTGATGTTCCCTTCTTTCCAAACATGCCGAACAATACTTACAACCACCTTACGGACGAGCGTTTTAATTGGTTTCTTATTTGAAAACTTCAATTTGATGGAATCTATGCTGTCTTGTAGATTAAAGGGTTTGACGATGCTCGGACCATCCAACCAAAGAATTGACATTAAGATGATAGATGCTTATGGATTTCGGATTGAGCTTTACAAAGATCCTTCAATAATACTTCTTCTTTGAAGTAAATCAAGAGTAATTATTTTTTAACAAATTGACTTGCTAAACACAAAAGGAGTTCTTTGATTTGGATTTTTGAAACCAAACAAATTTAGCTCAAACAAATTTAGCTCAAGGATTGAGGTATGATTGATGCTTTGCCATATTTTATGATGAATGCGTCCAATGAAAAGAATTCCAAAATAAAATCCTACCAACAATAGATCTATCAATGTTAATCTACCCGAATCGACTCTCATATCTTAATCGTTTGTGGTAAATGTGATGCTTTCGCATATTTTGTGATGAGTGTACCTATATGGAAAGAATTCCAAAATAAAGTGCCACCGATAATAGATTTACCAATGTTAATCGACTAAATCGACTCTCATGCCTTAAACAGAAGTAGGGCGACCATAAATAAAGACCAAGAGTTGGATGTTAAGTGGAATATCAATATCATTTAGCAATTGCTCTCCAAATATATCCACAATAAATCTTCATTCAATCCAAAGGCCAAGAAAAAGTTAAATTAAATTTCTATCATGAATCTGATCCTCTATGTTATTTTTGAATAAGTCTTTTATATGGAAAAATGCTTCTCATTTCTATTTGATTAAGTGGCCAAAAAATCCGAAAATTATTGCTCTTGAAAATACTATAAATTAACATTGAGAGTATATAAAGCCAAAAATACCTTTTTATGGGAAAAAAAAGGTTTCTAACAAAATGCAAAATTGCAATCATGTTGACTTAAGATGTACAAAATATCTTTTTTTTCCAACTTGCAAATATCACTCCAGTTGTTGATAAAAAGCTTAGAGTAGCCTTAAAAAATCCCTGACTAATATATTCCATTTTCTTAAAAGCCTCTTCCAAAAAGTTGAAAATTTAGGACCAAGTATGAACATGATCTTATCTATATGAATGCTATCAATAACGCCATGATCTTATCTATATCCTCGCCCTTCAACTAAAGAGAAGCTCGCAAGCAGTGACGGTTTGCCTCATCCATGACCCTAATCATTATCATATTAAAATTAAGCTTATTAAATTAAATACATGTTGTTGAATACATGTTGCCCCTCAGCATGGCCAGCATCAGATATATACACACATCACGTTTAATGCATCTATATGATAGCATACAAATTAATATACAATTCATCAAAATGTTTTTATTAACCCTTCTTCAATCAATTTTTTTTACAAGAGAATTGCATAATCCATATATAGGCTTGAGAACACATCTTATTTTCTCTATATATGGTTCAACTGGTGCCAAACCAGAAAGAAAAGAAAGCTACTGATCACACAAAACAAATTAAGAACAAATGCCTTAATCACATATATAAAATCACAAGCTCACATAAGAGATCACGGTTCACTATTATACACTGAACCCTAAATTACCGGAGACGTGGCCGGCACTGACCGGCTACGAGCACCGGCGGCAACAGCATACTCCTCCCCTTCATCTTCTTCATTCTCCTTCGACATCTCCTCCAATGACTTCCCCTTCGACTCAGGAACCTAGAACGTAAAACATAATCCGATCACATTTAAGGCCGGGAGCAAGAACAAAGCATTCCTTACCCCAATCCCTGTGGGATATCCATGATCGGTTTTCTTCGGATCCTTGCTCTGCGCTAGATACAAGAATCTGAACGTGCCCACGATCGCGCCTGCTTTACCCGCAGTAGCATGTTGGGAGAAAATCGATTCACGGAATAATACTCGCGACAAACCAAATTACGCAATAACAACAATCACGCAATTAATCAACGAAAGATAAATAAATAAATATGAGAATAACATAGAAAATGCAAACTAGAGAGGCATAAGGATCTGCAAACATCTACTAATTTCTTGAATCAAGTTTACAAACAAAGTTAAAAAATTTCTCTCAATTCTCTCTATTAGCCGTTACCCTCTCAATACAATGATCTGTCAAATTAATTCATTTTGATCTTGTGAAATTAATTTAACGTAGCAGCCGCCACCCTTTAATAAGTCTCTTTTAAATTAACGTGGTTTCTCTTTTACTTTTTAGTGGATATATACCTAATTGATTTACTAATCAATCATATATATAGGTGAATGGCTTCTTTGTAGATGGTGTGAAATTTAAACTTAGATTAATTTAAATCTTCACAAAATCCAATTTTATGATATATATCTATATATATCCATAGGCTTTTAGAGATAACTTGGAATTTAGGTAGAGATTAATAAAAATCGCTACATCCAATTCCAACTCGCTTGATTCAAATTCATTATAATCTTTAGGAAAATTCTCCACAACATAACATTCTTCCACTTGGAGATTTCTTCCGTCTTGATTCCCAACGCTAGTAAACTTCACATGATTCCGCTGCTGCTTTTTTCTTATCAGATTTTCATGGAGAGATTCACCAACCTGCATCAGATATTCAACTTATCTCTATCTACGATCTTGGTGAACATATCAGCCGGATTCTTTGCTTTTGCGATCTTATGTAATGTCAACTCCTCTTCAATCACTAAACGAATGAAGTGGTACCGCACTTTGATGTGCTTCGTTCGAGAGTGATATACTGGATTCTTTGCCAAATGTATCGTTTGGCTGTCGCTCCACAACATGTTGAATCTTGCTTCTTGCCTAATTCTTCAAGTAACCCTTGCAGCTATATCATCTCCTTGTTGGCTTACACGATCGCCACGTACTCAGCCTCTGTAGTTAATAATGCCATCACTTTTTGTAATTGAGAGACCCAACACACCGCTGTTCCCCCAACCATGAATACGTATTCCGTTGTACTCTTTCCACTATCTCGATCTCCCAAATAGTCGGCATCAACATAGCCTTGCACCTTTAGAGAGTCACCCCCGAAGCATAAACAGTCACTAGATGTATCCCTAAGATATCTTAGAATCCATTTCACCGCATTCCAATACTCCTTTCCCGGATTTTGCATATACCGGCTAACAACTCCAACTGCATGTGCAATATCAGGTCTGGAACTCACCATCGCATACATCAAACTCCCTACTGCAGAAGCATATGGTACTCTCTCGATCCCGTCCTTCTGCTCTTCAGTTATCGGGCATAACTCTTTTATGAGTTTGAAATGCCTCGCTAAGGGTGTACTCACCGGTTTTGCTTAGTCCATGTTGAACTGCTTCAAAATCTTCTCAATATAGTCTCTTTGCGATAACTACAACTTTCGTTATTTCCTATCTCGAACGATCTTCATGCCCAAGATTTGCTTTGCCGCTCCTAAATCCTTCATAGAAAATTTCTCGGCCATCATCTTCTTCAAACTCTAATTTCTTCTCGAAACTCGGACCCGCTACCAACATGTCATCCACATACAACAACAAAATAATGTAGTTTCTGTCCTTGAAAGTTTGAACGTAGATGAAGTGATCTGATTCACTCCGCACAAATCCCGTCTCTAGCATAAAGCGATCGAACTTGAGATACCACTATCTAGGAGCTTGCTTGAGGCCGTACAAGCTCTTTTGCAGCTTACACACCATGTTCTCCTTCCCCTTCAATTCGGATAAAACCCGACGGAATCGGAACAAATCCGATTTCCGATTCGGCTCTTCCTAAAATCTCACTTTTCTTTTAATACAATCTTGTTAAACCATTACATGTTGACTATTAAACACTAACTAATCATATTGAACAAGTTCCATGTCAAAAGAAATTGCTATTTCCATTTTACCGTACTTTTTCATTAAAATACCATATAGTTTCATTTTCGACATTTAAACATCACAAACTTGCTATACCTTTAAGTAGATCATGAGGTAATGATCTACCTCCTCACAACACTCATATGCAATATAGCACAATACCTTTCGGGAACATAGAATACGGGAAAACGAAACATTTCAAATAAATACCATTACTATTAAAACCATTTTCTAAAAGATTAGTATTTTACACAAATCTTTGCAAAGCGCCGCTAAAACCCATTTTGGGGAACCCGACTGGGATGGTGCGGATTATCGCACATCCCTGAACTTAGTAATGCGAGATGCAGATCTCCGCAAGGAGCATTCGGTCTCGAGAGATTTAAAATACAACATCTTAAGAAAATGAGATTTTTAGAAATATAAAATATATATTAAAATTATTTTTATATAATTATGTATATATGTAACATTAAAATATCTATTTTGAAATAATATAAATATTCCAACTCTTTTCAAAAATCACAAGAATCACTTTATATTAATATACCATGAATTCCATACAAGTCAATATTACAAATAAATACCCTTTATTATGAATTTAGGATATTTTCACTAGAAATATCACAATATAAAATCACATTCATGATAACTCTAAAGACGATAACTAAATATTTGGAGAGTATTTTGAAAATTATACAAAAGTATTTTTACATAAAACCCCCTCAAGTTCTATAAATTACCCTAAGGACCCTAGTAAACATAGGTTTAAGCGGGACCAATCTCTTGAGCCTCAAGGAGCCGGAGAAGTGGGTGCTTGCCTATCTAAGGTAAACAACTTAACAATGGTGTTATCAATACGGTAATCGTCTTTGAAAACGACACAAATCCTGCCGCCCATGTGCAGCGGTTACCAATAGCATCAAAACAATCAGGACTTCAATTTACTTTTCTAATTGTCTGACTCAGACCGAGTCTTATTAATAATCTGACTTGAATATGATTCAAGTACAATTTACAATCTACAATCTACAAACTACAATTCAATATGAATCCATGAATCCATATATTCAATCTATCAATCTATACAACTTGACTGAACCGAACCATGGATATACATTCATTTACATGATTATCCAGTTACATCCATTTACATGATTCTTCAGTTGTACCATTTACCGATATCATGGTTTCGGTAAGTCATCCAATTATACAATCTATACATTTTACAATACAAGACAATACAATACAACTATACAAATAAGACATCTCGGGGTTTAAGGGGTAGATTGGTACGGAATGTGTTAGAAATGGCACGCGACAGCAACCATAAGACGTAATTACAGCCATGCCGTTGTTCCGTGGTATTATCGACGGAGCCTTGTACTTCCATTTGCCCTACTCTCTAGCATATAGAGACTCCTCTCGTATATACTGTCATCCTTCTGTACCAAGCTACAAACAACAACGTTAACACTAAATACAACATTATAACAATATAATACAACTTTAAAAGTTACTCTCTCTCTCTTTCCGTCTTTTCTATTTCTCCCTTATTTTTGGGACTTACCGAGCGATTTGTTCGCTGATGACATTCTCTTTCTTTCTTTTTTGAATATCGTCAGGTGATCTTGACACTCCGGAGATCGAGCCCACTAGTGAAGACTTGGACCATTTCATTGAAGACCCGGAGCTTTAGTTCATTGTACACTTTTATTTCAGTACTTTTCCTTTTCTGTTATGCCATTGTCCAGACATTTCTTTCATTCAGTTGTATTTAGTTTTCCATGTACTGTAAAAGAATGTTAATAAATAAAGTTGCTGTTTTATTGTATCTTGTCTCTTGTGCATTTATATTTATATTGCTTAGATACGCTTAGCGTATTTACTTCAGAGTAGATACGTAGCGGCCCAGTAGCGTCCCCTTCTCCGTACACTGGGAAGCGGGGCGTGATACCATGTACGGTTCTTCTTCAAAGAATCCATTTCCTCATTCATAGCTCGCTCCCACTGCTTGCTAACACCATCGCTTGTTGCTTCTTCAAGGGATTCGGGCTCTCCCGCATCTGTGTACAAAACGAAGTCGGTCACAATTCTTTCAGGTATCCTTCATTCTCTCGTATATCTCTTCAGAACTGGTACATTTGGTTGTTGAACATGATCACCATCATGTTCTTGAACCTGATCCTGCACAGCAGTTTCCTTCAAGTTCTGATCACCACCTGTAGGTGTTGGTGTGTAGTAGCGCCTCAAGTTAGATTTAAACAACATAAAGTAATGAGCTTTTCAAATTTTAGAGGCTAATACAAACATACTCCGAATCGAAAACTAGAGATTAGGGTAAAAGCAATAATAAAAGTAGTCTAAGCTAAAAGATAAGGAACTACAACCTTTGTAGTCAACTCCTTCACTCTCTTTGGACTCCTATGGCTCCACTCGAAATTTTGATCAACTCCGCTCAAAGTCCTTCATCGTCTACGATAATCCACCCGGAGTATCTTTGCTCAAGCTCTTTGCTTCACCAAGCTAGGATGAATGAAGCAAAACAACTTACACTAATGAGCTAAAGTAATATAGATTGGTGAAGTGGGGATTTTTATCCCTTAAAAAAACCTTTCTTTTACTTCTTTCTCAAAACCTAGTGAATGAATGAGGAAGAAGAAGAAGCAACCAGGGTTTGTGCTTAACTCAAGTAAAAAATCACATTATGAGCCATGGAGATATTTTATTAGATATTTAAGTAAATAACATGAGTGGAATGGTGAGTCATGAGTGTAGATATTTTAGGAATAATGTAGAAGCCATGGCACATATTTATTTAAATAAAAAATCAAATAAAATTCTAATTTGAGTCTTGCACACCCATGTTGTATGTATCATCAACCATGACACCTTTTGTAAATACATGTTTATATATATAATATATATATATATATATATATATACTTATACTTATATATATATATATATATATATATATATATATATATAAATATAGAAAATAAAGAAAGGATTTTACAAAAAGAAATTAGTCATTTTATAAAATCAACAAATTATTTAATAACCCGATCATATTACATATAACCCGACTAATTTATCCGCTAGATTAAATGCGGTATCATATACTCGCATTTACTCAAGCCCCCCGCACATATCTCCATATGCGCTCCCACTTCGTTTCGCCTGAGTTCGGAAAACCCCTTTGTGGGACTCTAAGACTCGTCAATACGCTAGCAGTAGGTAGTGATTATATCAGATACCCAAAAACCGTCAGCGGTACTAGCTGCACGTAACGGCTCCCAGGTATTGTACGAGCAGAAGAACAACAAGCGAACTTGTCAAAACTCTCACAGAGCCATTGGTAACACTTACCGCACAGTCCGGTCTTTTCGTCTGATATGTTACATATTAAGTGTAGGGATGGAATCGTTGAGCCCTAATAATTCAATAAATCATGCCGATATGGACTATGACCGGTCGAAAAACTACTGATAACACTTATCAGTAAATCTCATCAGCCCTGGCCAGGGACTTCGAGTCAAAGCCAATCGCGCATAGCACAACATCAATACCGGGAGAGACGAAACCCCTCCTATCGCTCATTATCTCCATGTGTCTCGGGACTGTACCCAAAAGCCACCTGTTTGCACGACTCAGTAGAGCCGTGGTAAGGTGGAAATCAAAGCACAGTAGGAAAATACACAAGACTCTATGACGATCTTGGGTCTACAGACCAACATGTACCAGTGTCACCTGAGAACTGTTATCCGATGATAGATATAATACCATATAGGAGTTCTCGGTGAGTCCGTTCAGTATACCCAGTCTCTACTGAGCACCTGTATACAATCTTTGATATCACAACACCAATGGATATGGGATCATCCAACGCCCGTCATATGGGTCAAGAAACGTATGCGCTAGTCTATTCTGGAATATCGATGCCCTGTCTCGATATACCCTCGACTAGGAACATTCTAGGATATGCTTATAAACTACACATGCCCTACTAGTATGATCTTCATCATAGTCATGGAAGTCAAGCGGATATCCTGAGGGCTTTATCAACATGTATGAAATGAACAGTATAACACAATCAAGTAAACATGTTAAGATAAAGAGTAACCAGATAGCGTACTATCATGTTGAGCAAGAAAGTCATCAGTATATATATACATGTCCAAGCCTCCACTATACATATAATGGTCTCTAGGGCATATATATATCCAACAATCTCCCATTTGCACTAAGGCCAATTATTGGCGTATCTCATACCCATAATCTCAAAAAGTCGCTCAAGTTGCGGCTGTGGAAGGGCCTTGGTGAGTGGATTCGCAGTGTTATTCTTTGTATCTACTCTCCGAATCTCGATCTCGTGGCGATCTACTATCTCCCGGATCAAATGATATCGCCTCAGGATGTGTCTGGACCTCTGATGGGACCTGGGTTCTTTGTCCAACACCATAGCCCCATTATTATCACAATACAATGGTATTGGATCAATAATGGTTGGAACTACTCCTAGTTCCGCGATGAACTTTCTCATCCAGACGGCTTCCTTGGCAGCATCATTTGCAGCAATATACTCAGCTTCTATCGTGGAGTCTGCAACAGTATCCTGTTTGAAACTTTTCCAACTAACCGCCCCTCCATTGAGGGTAAATACAAACCCCGAGATAGATTTGCTGTCATCCTTATCACTTTGGAAGCTGGAATCGGTAAAGGCCTGCAGTTGGAGATCCCCATTACCATACACCAAGAACAATTCTTTTGTCCTTCACAAGTACTTAAGAATGTTCTTCACTGCTATCCAATGTTTCTCCCCTGGGTTGGATTGATTCCTGCTTACTACAGCTAGTGCATAAGCTACATCAGGGCGAGTACATAACATCGCATACATTATAGATCCTACGGCTGAAGCGTAGGGTATAATACTCATGCGAGTTCTCTCTTTATCAGTCTTCGGACAGAAGTCCTTGGAGAGAGTGATTCCATGGCAAGCGGACGAGGCACCACGCTTGGAATCTTCCATACTAAATCTTTTTAGGATGGTGTCAATGTACTTTGATTGGGACAATCCTAATAACCTCTTGGATCTATCTCTATAGATCATAATGCCCAAAATGCAAGAGGAATCGCTCAGGTCCTTCATGGAGAACCTTTGTGATAAGAATAGTTTGACCGATTGTAGCATAGGAATATCATTTCCTATCAAGAGAATGTCATCTACGTACAATACGAGGAATGCGACAGTACTCCCTACAATCTTCTTATAAATGCATGGTTCATCTATATTTTTGACAAAATCAAACTCTTTGATTGTATCATCAAAGCAGATGTTCCAGCTCCGTGATGCCTGCTTTAATTCATAAATGGATTTAAGCAACCCACATGCCTTTTCGCTACTCCCACTGTCAATGAAGCCCTCTGGCTGATCCATAAAAATGCATTCTTCTAAATCACCATTTAGAAATGCAGTTTTAACGTCCATCTGCCAGATTTCATAATCGTAGTGAGCAGAAATAGCAAGTAGGATCCGAATGAATTTAAGCATTGCTGCTAGAGAGAAAGTTTCATCATAGTCTAATCCTAGTCTTTGACGAAAACCTTTCGCTACAAGCCTTACTTTATAGGTCTCCACCTGTCCATCTACACCAATCTTTCTTTTAAAGATCCATTTGCAACCTACGGGTTTTATCCCAGGAGGTGCAACATCTAAAGTCCATACTTTGTTGGTGTACATGGACTCCATTTCGGATCTCATGGCATCCAGCCACTTCACTGAGTCACCACTCGTGATAGCTTGCTGAAAACTAGTAGGGTCATCATCATCCATGATGCAATCTTCTCTATCACCATCAATGAGAAACCCATAGTATCTCTCCAGTGGTTGAGAAGTTCTACTAGATCTCCGGAGCGGCTGAGGTTCTTGAAGTTCGACTGCAACATCACTTTCAACCAATTCGTCATGAGTAATTCGTGTCTTTAGAACCTCTTCTAGTTCTACCGCATTGCCATCAGTACTATTTGTAAAAATTTCATTTTCTAAAAATGTGGCATGTTGAGAAACAAACACTCTTTGCTCCTCCTTGTGGTAGAATAGATATCCATATGAATGTTTTGGATATCCCATAAATTTACACATGACCGATCGTGTCTCGAGTTTATCTGAATTCTGCTTTTTGACAAAAGCCGGACAACCCCATATCCTAACTCTTTTAAGAGATGGTCTCTTCCCACATCATATCTCATATGGAGTGGTAGACACGGTCTTGGTTGGAACCCTGTTCAATTGATACATGGCTGTCTCCAATGCATGTCTCCAAAAGGAAAGCGGTAACTCAGTATCACTCATCATGGACTGTACCATATCTAATAGGGTACGATTCCTCCGTTCTGACACACCGTTGTGCTGTGGTGTGTAAGGGGGAGTGAGCTGAGAGAGAATCCCATTCTCTTTTAAGAAGTCTGAAAACTCTGTACTCAGATACTCTCCACCTCGATCCGATCGAAGTTTCTTGATGCTCAAGCTTGTTTGTTTTTCTACTTCAAGTTTGTACTCCTTGAATTTCTCGAAAGCTTCGGATTTATGCTTCAATAAAAACACATGTCCGAATCTTGAGAAATCATCAGTAAAAGTGATGAAGTATGAAAAACCGCCTCTAGCATGTGTAGACATTGGTCAGCATACATCACTATGTATGAGGCTTAAGAGTTCTATAGCTCTCTCTCCGTGTCCAATAAGTGGAGTTTTGGTCATTTTACCTTTGATACAGGACTGACAAGTCGCATAAGATTTATATTCAAAAGGATTTAAATATCCATCTTTATGTAGCTTGTTTAGTCTCGTTTCATTAATATGACCAAGTCTACAATGCCAAAGAAAAGCTTCATTTATATCTGAAAATTTTCTTTTATTTGTATGTTGTATGTTGAAAACTGTGTGTTGGTTTAAGACGTAAATACCGTTATTTAGTGTACCATACCCAATCAACTGTTGATTCAAATTAATGTTCATAACATTATTTTGCAACACAAAATGATATCCTTCACTGTCTAACAAAGAAATGGATATTGTATTACATAGCATATTAGGTACATAATAACAAGGGTTCAAAACCAAAATACATCCCGAAAGCAACCCCAGATGATACTCTCCTACAGATATAGCATGTATATCGGAACCATTTCCAACCCGAAGAGTGTAGTCACCAGTTTTCAAAACTCTACTGTTTCTCAATCCTTGCATACAATTGCAGTTGTGAGAACCAGAACCGGTATCTAATACCCAAGATGTAGAGTTTATAGAAAAACAATTTTCAGTTACAAACACACCTGAAGCGGAAGCATCAGTATGCTTCTTCTTCTTGAGATCAGCAAGATATAGAGCACAATTGCGTTTTCAGTGTCCCGACTTGTGGCAGAAAAAATATTCTCCTTTTCCACTTCCTGCGGCCCCGGATTTGTCTTTCTCCTTCTCCTTTTCAACTCCACCTCTCGGTTTGGTGGGTTTCTTCTTCTTCTTTCCCTTGGCCTTGGCTTTTGGGATGGAAGAGGAAGGTGGCCCAGCAAGTAGAGCGGGAGTTTTTGCTATCTTAAGCATGCTCTCTGCACTTCTCAACATATTGAGAAGTTCAGACAATGATTTCTCCAAATTGTTCATATTGAAGTTCACTATGAATGGAGCAAAGGCAGGTTGGAGAGACTGTAGAACAATATCAATATATTGCTCGTTCTCCATGGTCCATCCTAGGTTCTCAAGTTCTTCTATAATACCAATCATCTTCAACACATGTTTACCTACTGATGTGCCAGAAGTCATCCGCGTCTGAAATAGCTTTCAAGATGCCTCGTAGCGTAAAGCCCGTGATTGCTCTCCATACAACTCCTTTGTATGAAGAAAGATGGATTGAACATCCATCTTCTCATGCTGCTTCTGATGTACATTGTCCATAGAAGCAAGCGCGAGGCACTTGGCTGTGTCACAATCAATATCCCATGTTTTTCGGATCTCCTTATCCGAAATAGATGATTCAGGACCTGGGATGGGTGGGACTTTGGCAGTGAGGACATATGATACTTTATCATATGTGAGTGCAATGTTCAGGTTTCTCAGCCATTCTTTATAATTCGGTCTTGTCAGTTTGTTTTTCTCTAACAGAAATTTAAGTCCTGTCATAGGTATCTGCCATTAGGAGAGAGAAAAGAAAACACTCAGCGAAATGCTCTTGCAAACATTTAGATTGGTTATTATCTTATCTAATCGATGTCTCCCACTTCTTTTATCAAATTTTTTTTCAAAACCTCAAAAAGAAAACTAACCAGGATTAATTACATTCTACAGTTTCACAAACCGGTCAGCCAGGCCAGTGTTAGTACTTTGAGGGAGGTTCCTCGTGCTTTCGCACGGACCTAATTAAAACAAACCTCATTTTCCCAGAGGTGTAACCCCGTTGACACCTTTCTAGACACCTACTGGATTAGTTAATTATAAAGTGCAAAAATCTCCTGGGAATAACTCTTACTCGCAGTGGGATCGGGATCCAACCATCATATAGAAGGTATGCAATCTCATTGCCAATTTCAACTCTTGAAACTCCCGATGTGGTTTTTACCCCTAGCAGCTTATGACCTTGGTTATGGTCAACATATCATAAGCACTAGTCAAGTTCTATCCGTCATTTCGTGATTAACTAGACCCATCCATATGACCCTTGACTATGATCAACATAATCACATGAATGTCTTATCTAATCGCATCATATGCTTTGTAGGTAGACATCACTTGGCTACCGTACACTACGCCTTGACATGGATCAACATACGTAGCACGAATACTAAGTACTCTGTTTCCTAAAATGACGGAGAGTTGCAGATGGTTTTTATGAAAACCTTTAACGCTTTGAACTTGATCTCGTTGTAGAATCAAAATAGTTTAGAAAAAGGAGTGGCTTAAGCTCCGCATCTTTTGAAACTTGCTTTTTCATAAAAAGGCCGAGTGGGTTTCAAATCCGATTCTACAACATCTTTAGGTTTCTTTTTCTTTACATGAATCTCATTAATGTAGTCCCATCATTTAAGTTCCTAAGCCATCATAGAAAAGAAACGAAAATAGAACGTACACTTATGCCATCCGTATTCGCCACAGTGTCCCGTTATGCACCGTTAGGTTACTTAACTAACGGCATAGCGGGGCAGGACTAGCGCGGATGTAAAACATAAGCAACGTTTATTATATATCATATATATATATATAATAATAATAATATTCCATTTGTCTCAGATATTAAGTAATCTCATTACAGAATAATCAGCAGCAGAAACAGATATATGGAAATATAGGATATACTAGAAAGTCCGTATTTTATATTTAGCCTACAATAGAAAATACGGATTCCATGGTCGTGATGAATAGCCAAGCCCACACCCCTAGACCCCTACGAGAGCGGCAAGTGACCCTATCAATTCTGGAGTTAGGAGACCCGGTCTTGACTCCTCGAGATGGCCTCCCACTGGACTCCAGAACCCGGTCACCCGTGCTCCCCTCCTTGGGTTTATCCTAATGCGGAAAAGTAAATAATATACATCAATAGTGACATCATCCTCAGCCCAGAAGTGACCCAATAAAAGAATATTACATACAAAGAATTTTACATGTATGAAAAGAAAAAAACTCCCGTCTCACAGAAAACCCCGGTCATTCAATCACGACGATCGTATACATCATATCACAGCAACACATAACATCACATGTCATCAACGTAAGTAAATATGCGTATCCCAATTGTCGTTGACGTATAGCAACGAAAGCGGCAATACACCACATATTACACTTACAGTCGCAGAAAAGAAATGTAAAACTACAACATTAGGAATCCGTACTTTTCCTGAGACATCGCAAACTCGGGATATCACATACCCCGGATTTCATGCTAACACTGTAGATCTTACATTTAGGTCTTAATAATGAAAACATTTTTTCAAAGAGATTGGGTAATACAACAAGATTCCCGATATCCAACGAGACCGAAATGTTAGATTTACAAATAACCAATTAATTTTCTCAAAACTAATTTGCGTAGATTCCAAATATTGTATCACATTCAGAAAGTATAGACGATGTTAGATATATCAATCAACACATCAACATACCTACTAGTCACACAGATTTCAACACTTGAGCCTGTTTTTAAAAATTCCCAGAGAGCACAGAAAGTACCTACGGATCAGCACAAGAAGGCACGGTCTAAGCCTCACCAACAGCGCCGCGGAACCGCCGCAAATGTCCCCATTTGACCGCGGTTCCACGATCGTTGTGTCGAGTTAGGCACTCGTTCTTCTTGGGGATCCACAGTAAACCCTGCACTATTTTCTGAATATTTTTAAACCCGAAAATTCCAACATTTGAAAATTTTTCCAGTGAGCATGTAAAAATCGTATTTTTCATGTTCGATTAAGTTTTTAAACGCCGTCTAGGTTACCCTAAAGCTCTAGCTAGGCTTTGATACCATGTTGGTGTGTAGTAGTGCCTCAGGTTAGGTTTAAACAAAATAAAGTAATGAGCTTTTCAAATTTTAGAGGGCTAATACAAACAAACTCTGAATCGAAAACTAGAGATTAGGGTAAAAGCAATAATAAAAGAAGTCTAAGCTAAAAGATAAGGAACTACAACCTTTGTAGTCAACTCCTTCACTCTCTTTCGACTCCTACGGCTCCACTCGAAGTTTTGATCAACTCCGCTCAAAGTCTTTCGTCATCTACGATGATCCACCCGGAGTATCTTTGCTCAAGCTCTTTGCTTCACCAAGCTAGGATGAATGAAGCAAAACAATCTACACTAATGGGCTAGAGTAGTATAGATTGGTGAAGTGGGGATTTTTATCTCTTGAAAAAACCTTTCTTTTACTTCTTTCTTAAAACCTAGTGAATGAATGAGGAAGAAGAAGAAGCAACTAGGGTTTGTGCTTAACTCAAGTAAGAAATCACATCATAAGCCATGGAGATATTTTATTAGATATTTAAGTAAATAACATGAGTGGAATGGTGAGTCATGAGTGTAGATATTTTAGGAATAATGTAGAAGCCATGCCACATATTTATTTAAATAAAAAATCAAATAAAACTCCAATGTGAGTCTTGCACACTCATGTTGTATGTATCATCAACCATGACACCTTTTATAAATACATACATACATACATACATATATATATATATATATATATATCAATACATATACTTATATATATACATATACTTATATATATATATATATGTATATATATATATACACACACACATACACACACACACACACACACATATATATAAAGAAAGGATTTTACAAAATGAAATTAGTCATTTTATAAAATCAACAATTAATTTAATAATCCGGTCATATCATATATAACCCGACTAATTTATCCGCTAGATTAAATGCGGTATCGTATACTCGCATTTACTCAAGCCCCCCGCATATATCTCCATATGCGCTCTCACTTCGTTCCGCCTGAGTTCGGAAAACCCCTTTATGGGACTCTAAGACTCGTCAATATGCTAGCAGTAGGTAGTGATCATATTAGATACCCACAAACCGTCAGTGGTACTAACTGCACGTAACGGCTCCCAGGTATTGTACTAACAGAAGAACAACAAGCGAACTTGTCAAAACCCCCGCAGAGCCATTGGTAACACTTACCGCACAGTCCGGTCTTTTCGTCTGATATGTTGCATATCAAGTGTAGGGATGGAATTGTCGAGCCCTAATAACTCAATAAGTCATGCCGATATGGACTATGACCGGTCGAGAAACTACTGATAATACTTATCAGTAAATCTCATCAGCCCTGGCCAGGGACATCGAGTCAAAGCCAATCGCGCATAGCACAACATCAACTCCGAATACCGGGAGAGACGAAACCCCTCCTATCGCTCATTGTCTCCATGTGTCTCGGGACTATACCCAAAAGCCACCTGTTTGCACGACTCAGTAGAGCCGTGGTAGGGTGGAAATCAAAGCACAGTGGATAACACACAAGACTCTATGACGATCTTGGGTCTATAGACTAACCTGTACCGGTGTCACCTGAGAACTGCTATCCGACGATAGATATAATACCATATAGGAGTTCTTGGTGAGTCCGTTCAGTGTACCCAATCTCCATTGAGCACCCGTATACAATCTTTGATGTCACAACACCAATGGATATGGGATTATCCATCGCCCATCATATGGGTCAAGAAACGTATGCGCTAGTCTATTATGGAATATCGATGCCCTGTCTCGATATACCATCGACTAGGAACATTCTAAGATATATTTATAAACTACACATGACCCACTAGTATGATCTTCATCATAGTCATGGAAGTCAAGTGGATATCCTGAGGGCTTTATCAACATGTATGAAATGAACAGTATAACACAATCAAGTAAACATGTTAAGATAAAGAGTAACTAGATAGCGTAGTATCATGTTGAGCAAGAAAGTCATCATTATATATATACATGTCCAAGCATCCACTATACATATAATGGCCTCTAGGGCATACATATATCCAATAGTAGGTACCTGAATGGTCTTTTGAGTTCCATCTAGCTCGACGAACTCACGTACTGCACCTTGATTGGATTGCTTTTCTTCTTTGTACAAGTGTTGCTCATCAATGATAACGTTTCAGATTCGTATTATCTTCTTGCTTATATAATCGCACAGCCGATATCCAAACTCATCTCCACCATATCCGATGAAAGCGCACTTCCTAGATTTGGAGTCAAGCTTACTCCTTTCCGTCTTATCAACCAAACAATACGCAACGCAGCCAAACACCTTTAGGTGCGAATAATCAACCGGTTTACCTGACCAATTTTCTTCCGGAATGCCTCCATCAAGCGCACCTGCCAGGTTTCTGTTGATCAAGTACACAGCACTATCGACCGCCGCTGTCCATAGGAACTTAGGCACATCTTCATCCAAGGTCATGTTCCGCACTCGCTCTAGGATCTTCCTATTCATCTTTTCAGCGATGATGTTCTGTTGTGGCGTCCTTGATACCGTTTTCAGCCAACGAATACCCTTCCGCGAGCAAAACGTCTCAAACTCTTGTGTGCAATATTCCCTTCCATTATTGGACCTAAGGCATTTTACCTCAGCCCCTGTTTAGTTCTCAACCTGCGTAATCCAGTGTTTGAAGATGCCAAACACATCGGACTTCTTCTTCATCGCATACACCCATGTCTTCCGGCTTGCATCGTCGATGAACGTCACGAAGTACCGATTCCCACCATAAGACTCCACCGAGGCCGGACCCCATACGTTCGTATGTACCATCTCCAGCTTCTTGGTCTTCTTTGCTATGCCTCCAATCTGAAATTTGAGCGTGTTTTGCTTCCCACAAACACAACTCTCGCACAACTCCAACTCCACCTTTTTCAGCCCCGAAAGAGGCCCCCTTCCTTGAAGAATTTTCAAGTTCTTCTCGCTAAGGTGCCCCAATCGTCCATACCACAATGAAGTCTCCGAATTTAACTTCGAACCCGTTGCCAATGCAACCGAACCTCCACTTCTCCTATTGAAGGAATACAACAAACCGCTCAACTTGTCCCTGGCAACCACCAATGAACTTTTGGTAATGTTCCACTGCGATTCCCAAACGTCGTAATAAAACCTTCGTTGTCAAGCTGACTAGTAGAAATTAGGCTCTTCTTCAAATCTGGAATATGACGAGCATTCGTCAATTTTAATTGACCGCCTCTTGATTGTTGCAAGATGATTGTTCCCTTTCCAACGATCTTACACGGCTGATCATTCCCCACCGTCACATGTCCAAAGTCCCCTTGAACATACTCGCTGAAATGATGTTGCCTCGAAGTGCAATGGAAGGATGCCCCTGAATCAAGGAACCAAGTATCCTCCTTTGTGTTCTCACTTGCCGATAAACAAAGACCTTGTTCCCTATGTTCTTATGTAGACACTACATTAGCTTCCTTTCCATCTGCCTTCTCATTCGAGTCTTTTTTTAGAGCTTTACAGTCATTTTTTCTGTGACCCTTCTTCCACGGTTCTAACAGTCGTCTTGGTTCTTCACCTTCGATTTTCCTCGGCTCTTAGACTTGCCCTTCTTGCCCTTTCCCCTTTCCATCGTTCTACCACGATTCTCCACCGAAAGTACAGAAGTTCCCGAACTTCCACTCATGACCTTTCTCCACATCTCACCATTTAATATGCAACTTACCGTATCATTAAACGTGAGAGTCCCCGAGATCGAGTTGCTAACCACCATTACTAGGTTCTTCCAACTCTCCAGTAACGAAAAGAGAAATAGAAGTGCTCGAATCTCGTCTTCAAAGACAATTTCAACCAATTCGAGTTAGCTCGTCACGCTGTTGTACTCATTTAGGTGCTCCGTCATCGAGCCGTTTTCAGCCATCTTCATGTTGAAAAGTTTCTTCATAAAAAATATTTTGTTTGATGTTGAAGGCTTCTCATACAACTTCGCTAACGTCGTCATCAACGCCTTGATTGTTTTCTCCTTTGAGATATTAAGGCCACCTGCGAAGTCAACGACAACCGAATTGTCGCTAGGGCTTTCTTATCCAAAAGGTTTCACATCTCATCGGTCATCTTCTCGGACTTCTCTCTAAGCAACGGAAGATACAATTCCTTTTGGTAAAGGTAGTTCTCTATCTGCATGTGCCACCAATCAAAATTGTAACAATTGAACTCTTCAATCTTTATTTTATCCTCCACCATCTTTCGCCTAACGTCGTAGCAAACACAACTTCTCTCTTAGATTTGAACCAATGCCTTCAAAACGACGATCTACGAAAGTTGGAGAAGAGAACGTAGTTGTTGTTACCCACCGTTGACCTAGATCATAGAATTGAAAAACCCTAGGTTCTTTAACCCTTTCTCTGATACCAGTTGTTGGAGAAAATTGATTCACGGAACAATGCTCGCGACAAACCAAATCATGCAACAACAACAATCACGCAATTAATCAACAAAAGATAAATAAATAAGTGCGAGAATAAAATAGAAAACGCAAACCAGAGAGGCACAAGGATTTGTTAACAGGGTTCACCTACCGTATGGATGGTCCCCGGTAGAGCGGAATCTGCAAATGTCTACTAATACCTTGAATCAAGTTTACAAACAACGTTAGGAGATTTCTCTCAAATCTCTCTATTAGCTGTCACCCTCTCAATACAATGATCTCTCAAATTAATTCACCTTGGTCTTATGAAATTAATTTAACGTAGTGGCCGCCACCCTTTAATAAGCCTCTGTTACATTAACGTGGTTTCTTCTTTTCTTTTTGGTGGATGCATACCTAATTGATTTACTAATCAATTATATATATATATATATATATATATATATATATATATATATATATAGGTGAATAGCTTCCTTATAGATAATATGAAATTTAAACTTAGATTAATTTAAATCTTCACAAAATCCAATTAATCTATGGTATATATCTATATGTATCCATAGGCTTTTAGAGATAACTTGGAATTTAGGTAGAGATTAACATAAATCGCTACATCTAATTCCAACTCACTTGATTCAAATTCATCATAATGTTTAGGAAGATTCTCCACAACATAACACAGCAGATATCTCATGGCATGTCGCCCCCATCCTCACCGGATATATCTCCGCCGACACGATGAAAGTCGTGTTGTTTGGCCCGAAGTTAGCAAAAAAGAATGTGAACACATACATCAAAATGAATCTGGCGTGGTTGCCTTTAACAGTCCAGTGAGGGTACGATATGGCGAGCACGAGCATAAAGTGGTCATTAATGCGAACCCCATCAGTTGTATGGTGAACCTTCCAATGATGTCGATGAATGCGACGGTGAACCAGTATCCTAGTGTTGAAAATAAACTACTTGATTATTTATCCAATAATGTTGTGGGAGCTACAATAACGGAGATAGATGATACACGGAACAATACTTACAACCAATTACTCAATCCACTCAGTACCAACGAAAGATAAAACAAACAATAAAAGCGAGAACAAAAGAATCACAAATCAGAAATAAGGGATTTGTTAACGATATTTACCCACTGTATGGCTAGTCCCCGGCAGAGCGGAATCTGCAAACTTCTACTAGATCTTAAATCAAGTTTACACCAACGAGCAACCTTAGGGGATTTCTCTCAAATCTCTCTAAATATTAGCCGTCACCTTCTCTCTATATAATAGTTTCTTAAATTGGCAGTACATATAACATAAGAGAGATCTTTATATATAGGTAAACCTTAATCCTACTTAAAATAAGAGATAAACCCAAATAACAAATATTCGATTCGCAAAGAAAACCCATTGACAGACATCTGACCAAGGAATAGTCAGACGTCTGTCTCCTCTCTGTTAGGCTACGTCTCCTTTGGGCAGACGTCTGCACCTTCTTGATCATACGTCTGTCCGCGCTTTGGATTAGGTTTTATGCTTCTCCAGATGTCTGCCACAGACGTCTGGCTATGCTCTGTTCGTTGGCTAAGACTCTCCAGACGTTTGCATCATTGCCTTCTGTCTGTCGTTGCCCTGTTATTCTGGTATGATTCTGGTGCACGTCCAGACGTCTGAACCCCTTTCATCAAACGTTTGAGAAAGTAATCTCCACATATTAACATTCTCTCACTTGGAGATTCTTCCGTCTTGACTCCTAAAATAGTAGACTTCGCACGATTCCACTATCTGCTCTCTCCTCATCAAATTTTCATAGAGAGCTTTACCAACCTGTAACAGAGATCCAGCTTATCTTTGCTTACAATCCTGGTGAAAAAGTTCACACGATTCTTTTCTCCTGCTATCTTTTGCACTGTCAACTCACCATCTTCTAACACTATGCGTATGAAATGGTACCGCATTTTGATGTACTTCGTCCGAGAGTGATATGCCGTATTCTTGGCCAAGTGTATCGCACTTTGGCTGTCGCTCTATAAGGTATTGAAATCTTGTTTCTTACTCAACTCTTCGAGTGACCCTTATAAGCATATCATCTCCTTGCTGGCTTTTGTGATGGCCACATATTCGTCCTCCGTCATTGACAATGCCACAACTTTCTGCAATGGTGAGACCCAACTGACCGCTGTTCTCCCAATCGTGAATACGTACCCCATTGTTCTTTTTCCACTATCTCAATCACCTGAGTAGTCCACATCAACATAACCTTGCACATTGAGAGAGTCACCCCCGAAGTATAATAAATGACTGGATGTTCCCCTGAGATAGCTCAATATCCACTTCACAGTATTTCAATGTTTCTTCCCTTGGTTTTGTATGTACCTGCTCATAACTCCAACTGCGTGTGCAATATCTGGTCTTGTACTCACCATTGCATACATCAAATTCCCCACTGCAGATGCATATGGTGCTTGTGCCATTTCATCCTTCTGCACTTGAGTTGTCGGATACAACTCTTTGATGAGTTTGAAGTGCTTCGTTAAAGGCGTAATCACCGGTTTTGATTTGTTCATATTGAACCGCTTCAAAACCTTTTCCATATAGTCCTTTTGCGATAGCCACAAATTTTGTAGCTTTCTGTCTCTCATGATCTTCATGCCCAGAATTTACTTGGCTGGTCCCAAATCCTTCATGGATAATTGTTTAGCCATCAGCCTCTTCAGACTTTGAATTTTCTCGAAATTCAAACCCGCTACCAACATGTCATCCACATAACGTGAAAAAATAATGTAGTCGTCGTTCTTGAAAGTCTGAACGTAAATGCAGTGATCTGAATCACAGCGCACAGATCCTGTATATAACATAAACTGATCGAATTTGAGATACCGCTGTCTTGGAGTTTACATGAGGCCATACAAGCTCTTTCGCAGTCTACACACCATATTTTCTTTCCCCTTCATCTCGTATCCTGGTGCCTGCATCATATAGATCTTCTCTTCCAAATCTTCATGAAGGAATGCCGTTTTCACATCCAGCTGCTCTAAATGCAAATCATCGACCACCATGATACCGAGTATCACCTGAATTGAAGTCATCTACACAATTAGGGAAAATATCTCTTGATAGTATATACCATGCTATTACGCATAACCCTTAAATACCAAGCGAGTCTTGTACCGCTTCATACCATCGGCCTCATCCTTGATCCTATACACCCACATATTTAGCAACACCTTCCGACCCTTAAGTTACTTTACTAGATCCCACATACGGTTCTTCTTCAAAGAATCCATCTCTTTATTCATAACTTGCTCCCATTACTTGCTAGCACTGTCTTGCGTCACCTATACAAGGGATTCGGGCTCTCCCGAATCTGTGTGCAAAATGAAGTCGACAACCAATCTTTCAGGTATCCTTCTTTCTCATGTAGATCTTCTCAGAATTGGTACATCTGGTTGCTGAACTTGATTTTCAACCTGTTCTTGAATCTGATCCTGCACCGTAATGCTCGTCTTCTCCAAATTCTGATCTCCACTTATAGGTATCTGATTGTTATCATGAGTACCATATAACTCGACAAACTCAGACACCGCACCTTCTTTAGCTTGCTTTGCTTCTTTATACAAGTGCTGTTCATCAAAAACGACGTTCGGGATTCGTTTTACCTTCTTACTTGTGTAATCTCACAGCCGATATCCGAACCCATCTCCACCATAGCCGATGAAAGCACATTTCCTAGACTTGGAGTCAAGATTACTCCTTTCCGCTTTATCAATCAATGAAAAAGCAATAAAACCAAACACTTTGAGGTGCGAGTAGTTTATTGGTTTACTTGACCAAATTTCTTCCAGAGTACTTCCATCAAGCATACTTGCCGGACTTTTATTGATCAGATACACATCAATATCGACAGCTGCTGTCCATAGGAATTTTGGCACATCCGCATCCAAGGTCATGCTTCTTACCCGCTCTAGGATTGTCATGTTCATCCTTTCAGCGATACTGTTCTGATGCGGCGTTCTCGGTACCGTCTTCAACCAACGTATACTCTTTTGTGAGCAAAACCCCTCGAACTCTTATGTGAAATATTCCCCTCCATTGTCAGACTTGGGCTTTTAACTTTCATCCTCGTTTGGTTCTCCACCTATGCAATCCGGTGTTTAAAGAGACCAAACACATCGGACTTTCTTTTCATCGCATAAACATGAAAGTATGTCTTAGCACCTTTACTAGGTTTCAAAGAGCATCAAGTATACAATTAAAAAAATCTAAGGGTCTAAACTATACTAAACAAGAATCGAAGTAGAGAATTAGGGTTTAGTAGCAAGAATACGAGTTCTAAACTATGTGATGGAGGTTTACAACCTTTGTAGACCGGTCCTTCATTTCTAAAGCTCCAAGTAGTAGTCCTTATAACTCTTCTTTGACTCCACTTGAAAAAGGATCGAGCTTGCTTGAAGTCTTCGATGTCGGAGATGATCCACCTTGAAGTCTCTCTAACTCAAGCCCACTCTTCACTAATCAAAGTATTAGTGAAATAAACAATCTAAACTAATGGGTTAGATTAGTGCAGGTTGATGAAGCAGGAGATTTACTCACTAGATATTATTTTCTCTTTTTCTTTTTCCAACTCAAGAAAAACCCTAGAAAGAGAAGAAGAGAAGGAGATGAACTTGGATGTTATGAATGAGAGAATCAACCATGAGTGTCACGCTACGCTTCCCAGTATACGGGCAGAGGACGTGATGAGGCCGTTACGTATTTACTGTGAAGTAAATACGCTAAGCGTATCTAAGCAATATAAAAGTAAATGCACAAGAGACAAGATATAATAAAACATCAACTTTATTTATTCACATTCTTTCTGTACAATGCATGGAAATGTAAATACAACTAAAATAAAGCAATGCCTAAACAATGGCATAACAGAAAAGGAAAGGTACTGAAATAAAAGTGTACAATGAACTAAAACTCTGGGACTTCAACGAAATGGTCCAAGCCTTCAGTGCTGGGCTCGAACTCTGACGTGTCCAGATCACCTGACGAATTCAAAGAAGAAAGAAGAGAATGTCGTCAGCAAACAGATCGCTCGGTAAGTCCCAAAGATAAGAGAGATATAGAATAGACAGAATAAGAATGTAGCTTTTAAAGTTGTATTATATTGTTATAATTTAGCGTTAACGTTGTTGTTTGTATCTTGGTACAAAAGGATGCCAGTGTATACGAGAGGAGTCTCTATATGCTAGAGAGTAGGGCAAACGGAATGTACAAGGAACCGTTGGGCCACAGTACAACAACAATGGAATATAGGTTAGGTGTCTTAATCTTACTGTCTCGTGCCACTTCTAACACCTTCCGTACCAATCTACCCCTTAAACCCCGAGATATCTTGTTTGTATAGTTGTATTGTATTGTCTTGTATTGTAAACTGTATAGATTGTATAATTGGATGACTTACCAAAACCATGATATCAGTAAATGGATGTAACTGTAGAATCATGGATGTAACTGGAGAATCATGTAAATGGAATTATATCCATGGTTCGGTTCAGTCAATATAGATTGAATGAATTCATGTTGAATTGTAATATTGTAGATTGCAGATTGTAGTTTGTAGATTGTACTTGGATTATATTCAAATCAGTTTATTAATGAGACACAGTCTGAGTCAGACAATTAGAAAAGTAAATTAAAGTCCTGATGGTTTTGATGTTATCGGTAACCGCTGCACATGGACGGCAGGATTTGTGTCTTTTTCAAAGATGATTACCGTATTGATAACACCGTTGTTAAGTTGTCTACCTTAGATAGGCAAGCACCCACTTCTCCGGCTCCCTGATGCTCAAGAGATTGGTCCCGCTTAAACGTATGTTTACTAGGGTCCTTAGGGTAATTTATAGAACTTGAGGGGCTTTATGTAAAAATACTTTTATATACTTTTAAAAAATACACCCCAAGTATTTAATTATCGTTTTTAAAGTTGTAATAATTGTAGATTTTATATTTGTGATATTTCTAGTGAGAATAACCTAATTTTCATAATATATGGTATTAAATTGTAATATTGCATTTGTATGGACTTCATGATATTTTAATATAAAGTGATTCTTGTGATTTTTGAAAAGAGTTGGAATATTTATATTATTTTAAAATAGATATTTTAATGTTACATATATACATAATTATATAAAAATAATTTTAATATATATATTATATTTATAAAAATCTCATTTTCTTAAGATGTCGTATTTTAAATCTCTCGAGACCGAATGCTCCTTGCGGAGGTTTGCATCTCGCACTACTAAGCCCAGGGATGTGCGATAATCCGCACCATCCCATTCGGGTTCCCCAAAATGGGTGCTAGCGGCGCTTTGCAAAGATTTGTATAAAATACTAATCTTTTAGAAAACGGTTTTAATAGTAATGGTATTTATTTGAAATGTTCCGTTTTCCCGTATTCTATGTTCCCGAAAGGTATTGTGCTATGTTGCATATAAGTGTTGTGAGGAGGTAGGTCATTACCTCATGATCTATTTAAGGGTATAGCAAATTTGTGATGTTCAATTGTCGAAAATGAAATTATATGGTATTTTAATGAAAAAGTACGGGAAAATGGAAATAGCAATTTCTTTTGATATGAAACTTGTTCAATATGATTAGTTAGTGTTTAATAGTCAACATGTAATGGTTTAACAAGATTTTATTAAGGGAAAAGTGAGATTTTAGGAAAACCGAATCGGAAATAAGATTTGCTCCGATTCCGTCGGGTTTTATAATTTCGTATTTTCAGAAAGAGTAGAGAAGGGGGAAGGTGGGACTTACGGGTTTAGCTTAAAGAGAAGAGGGAGAGGGAGTGCACGTAGGTTCCGGTGCACCGTTTCGTCGCCGGGAACTCCTAGGGTTGTCGCCGGAAAATTCGCCGGAGCTTCGCCTCTTTGTTCACTTCAAATGCACACTAGGGTTTCTAGGAATTTCTTGAGAGTTTGCTCAGAATTTTAGAGTGAGGGGATAGTGTTTAGGGGTTGTATTTATAGGGTTAGGCTAGGGTTAGGGTAGGTGAAAGGTTAAAATAAAAAATGTGATAATATGATAAAATGTATTAAAAGTAGAGTAATTGGGGTTTTAAAAAAGCTCTGGAAATGTCCAAGGAAATAAATTATGCATATGTACAGGGGAGACCAAAAGATACATTTTTTGTGTTGGGGCCGCTGCCGGAATCGGTCGACTCGGCCGCGACTCGGCCGGCGGCCAGAGTCGGTCGGTTCGCTGGCCGAGTTGGCCGAGTTAGGCAGCCGGAATCCTCCCCCGACGGCTGGTATATCCTCTGGTACAGTTACATTTCAGGGTGTAGTGGGGGTTTTTGTGAGATATGCACATGTAAACTGTTGATATTCTAAAAATCCAAAATAAAACTATATTAAAAATAATGTGGGGGTATAGGATTTGAACTCTGGTGGCTTGGTTTAGCAGTGCAAGGTATTACCAATGAGCTACAAGCTCCTTCTTGTAATTAAATAGCTAATTAATTACTTAAAGTAATCACAGTAAAAGTAAATATCCCAAGTATACATTAATTTTTAAGCAAATTTTTGTACACTAAAAATTGAGTTGTTACAGTCTACCCTCCTTACAAAAATTTCGTCCTCGAAATTTTCAACTTTTATTTGAGGACTAGTTTACAAAGAGGTGAGGATATCTTGCACGCATTTCATCATCCCTTTCCCAAGTGGACTCTTCTGGAGTGTCTTTTCTTCACATCACTCGAACCAAGTTAACTTCCTTGTTCCGAAGTGTCTTCACTATCCTGTCGAGGATCTCCACAGGTTGTTACTCATAAGATAAGTTGGGATGTATAGTGAGCTCGGAATGATCAAGAACATGGCTGGGTCACTCACATACCTTCTGAGTTGGGATATGTGGAATACATTATGCACTCCTTCCAATGAAGGTGGAAGTGCTAAGCGGTATGCCACTTCATCGACTCGTTCGAGTATGTCGAACGGTCCAATGTATCTCGGACTTAGCTTACCCCGTCTTCCAAATCGGATCACTCCGAGGTTCAGAGATATCTTCAAGAATACAGATCTCCTGGCTGGAACTCTAAGTGACGTCTCTTTGTATCAGCCCAGTGCTTCTGTCGATCTTGGACTATGCGCATCTTTTCCTTGATAGTACGAACCACATCAACAGTCGCTACTATCATCTCTGGTCCAAGAAGTTCCCTATCTCCGATGTCGTCTTAACTTAATGGCGATCGACACCTCCTTCCATACAGTGCTGCAAAATGTGCCATTCCTATGCTTGCTGTTGTAGTACGAAAACTCCACAAGGTGTAGGTGATCTTCCCACGATCCTTTGAAGTCTAACATACATGCTCTGAGAATATCCTTAAAGATCTGAATATTTCGGTCAGACTGACCATCTGTTTGTGGATGATAAGCCGTGCTGAAGTTCATACTTGTTCCCAAACTTGCTTGCAGACTCTGCCAAAATTGCGATCGGAACCTCGTGTCACGATCGGAGACGATGCAGACCGGTACTCCATGAAGTCTCACAATTTCCTGTATGAGTTCATGGGTATTAGAGATAGTACATTATGAAGAGTTTAAATCTTAAGTAGATTATTACCTCCATATACTTCTTTGCTAGTGTCTCAGTTGATTGGCCAACTCGAAATGGGATGAAGTGAGCCGACTTTGTGAGTCGATCCACAATGACCCATACGACATCGTTACCCTTTGTGCTGCGAGGTAAAGCAGTCATAAAATCCATCGTGATGTGTTGCCACTTCCATTCTGGGATTGGTAACGGTTGAAGTAATCCAGCAGTCCTGTGATGTTCAGCCTTTACTTGCTGACACACCAAGCATTTGGTGACGCTTCTGGCTACTTCACGCTTCATTCCATGCCACCAATAATTCTGATGTAGATCTTTATACATCTTGGTACCTCCAGGGTGTAGTGAGTAGGGAGAGCTGTGAGCTTCTTTCATTAATTCTTCCCGAACATGACCTTTTGGTACACATAATCTGCTGCCGTATCTCAAAGATCCGTCTTCCAGGATGATGAAGTCTATTATGAGTCCATTCTCCACTTGTTCTCTGATCTTTTGCAACTTAGCATCACTTGCTTGAGCTGCTTTGATCTGATTGACAATGGTTGATTGAACTTGTAAATTCATCAAACTTGAAGTGTTACCTGGCATGACTACTTCAATCTCCATCTGATGCAAGTCTTGTTGAAGCTTCCACTGAGTGGTGAGATGCATTGCTAATGGTTGGCGACTAAGAGCATCTGGAACCACATTCACCTTCCCTGGGTGATATTGCAGGTTGATGTCAAATTCCGCCATGAGTTATAACCATCTTCTTTGCCGCATATTCAACTCCTTCTGAGTAAACACATATTTTAGGCTCTTATGATCTATGTATATGTTAGCTCGTCCACCAAGTAAATAATGGCGCCAAATCTTGAGAGCAAAGATGACGGCTGCCAACTCCAGATCATGCGTCGGATAATTGCGCTTATGAGTCTTCAGCTGTCTTGAAGCATAAGCCACAACCTTACCATGCTGATGTAGAACACATCCTAATCCCTTACCGGATGCATCACAATGCACTTCAAATCCTCCAGATTGATCAGGTATGACGAGAATAGGCGTTGATGTCAACCTTGACTTGAGTTCTATGAAAGCTTGTTCGCATGCTTCTGACCACACAAAATCTTCATCTTTACGTGTGAGTTTGGTCAGGGGTGTTGCTATCTTTGAAAAGCCTTCAATGAACCTTCTGTAATATCCAGCTAGACCCAAAAAACTTCGAATGTCCTTCACTGACTTTGGTGTTGGCCTTTCTCTAACTGCTGAAATTTTCGCTGGATCCACAGAGATTCCTTCACCTGATACGATATGTCCAAGAAAACCAACTTGATTTAGCCAAAATTCGCACTTGCTGTACTTGGCATATAACTGATGTTGATGAAGAGTTTCCAGGACAATTCGTAGGTGCTCGGCATGCTCTTTCCGACTCTTAGAATATACCAGGATGTCGTCGATGAAGATGACAACAAACCTGTCTAAGTACTCCTGGAAAACTTGATTCATTAGGTTCATGAATATTGCTGGTGCATCGGTCACTCCAAATGGCATCACTAGAAATTTGTAATGATCATAGCGAGTTCTGAAAGCTGTTTTATGAATATCAGCTTCCTTGACCTTCACCTGATGATAACCTGAACGAAGATCCAATTTAGAGAAAACACAAGATCCACTTAGCTGATCGAATAAATCATCGATGCGTGGGAGTGGATACTTGTTCTTTATAGTTACTTCATTCAAGGCTCTATAATCAATGCACATTCTGTATGAACCTTCCTTCTTCTTCACAAGTAGTACAGGTGATCCCCAACTTGAAGTGCTGGGACGAATCCATCATTTTGCCAATAATTCGTCCAACTGTGTTTGTACTTCCTTCAAACCTTCTGGACTTAAACGATAAGGTGCTTTGATCACCGGTTGTGCTCCTGGTTCTAAATTAATGCTGAATTAAAGAGCTCGATCGGGAGGCAAACCTGATATATCATCATGAAACACATCGTCGAACTCTCGAACCACTTCTGGCATTGATTCTTCCTCCGCTTGAGTTGCTGCAATCACTGCCTTCCTTGGCTTCGCCTTGTATGTACTTGGCTCCGCCTTGTATGTACTTGGCTCCAGTGTACGGTCTCTGCTTTTGAAATAGAAGACCGGATGGTCTGGAATCTCGAATACTACCCTTCTTTGACGACAGTCGATGGTAGCATAAAAAGTTCCGAGCCAATCCATACCTAAAACCACATCGAAGTTCGGTATGTCCAGCACTTTGAAGTCAGCGTAGAATTCTCTGCTGCAGACGACTACTGGACATAAGCTGTATCCCATTGTTTCCTTTAGAACGCCATTTCCTGAACTGACATTCCAGCTGGATTCAAGCGGTGTGACCGGAATCGCATGGGTTCGGAAGAACCGTTGCGACATAAAGTAGTGAGATGCTCCAGTATCGAACAGTGCTAGTGCAGGTATTGAGGATACTAAGATCGTACCTAAGGTATGTGGGATATGTTTTAGGTATGGGGAAATGTATATAGATAAGTAGCAAGACTGAAATAAAGGTTGAGAAGAAATGGTTACCAGTGATAACTTGGTCAGCGGTCTCATCTTCTTCCACGGTCATCGTGAAAGCCTGGCGCCTTGGTACATTCCTCCTGGCCTGAGGAGCATTCCTCGTAACGTTCCTTTGAGCTTGATGGAACTGACGAGGAGGTGGTGCAGCTTGTGGTCCTCTAGATGGTGGAGCAGGTAGTGCCAGTCTTGGAGCAGGTGCTTGGATGGCTGGGCGCTGTGGGTAAGTGTTTGCTGGCCTGGGTGCAGCAATTGGATTTTGTCTATAAGGACAAGATCCAATATCATGAGCAGCTGAACCACAGACTAAGCAAAGACGGTTGGATCGCCGGCAGTCTTGCATCACATGTCCAGATCTCTTGCAGTAGGTACAAAAGGTTGGGCTAGGACGATGATTCGGTACTCCCGGTCACCTTGGCACAAAAGATGGCCTGGACGAGGCTCCTCCTATCATCTGGTTGACAGGGCGTTTAACTCCTGCAAACCGAGGTCTGCCCCTCGCCTTTATCACTGCCTCATAACTGCGGGCAGCTGTCAGAGCCTCCTCATGAGTCAGAAATTTCACTGTGGCTAGTGCAGCCTGGATTTCCGTGTCCAAACCTTGTTGAAATCGACGGGCTCTGATCTCGTCTGTCGGTATCAAATGTGTCGCGAATCGACTGAGCATGGTGAACTCAGCATCATACTCATCTACCAACTTGATCCACTTCGAACCTTGTTGCACATAAATAAACTGCTGTTCCATGTCGAACCTAGCAGTCCCAGGGAAGTATTTCGCGTCGAACCTATTGCGAAAAGTCTTCCATTCAATAGGCTGATCAAGACAGCTTTCTTCCGCCTTCCACCAGTTATGTGCATTGTCCGTGAGCTGTAATTTTGCCACATGAACCCAAGCTATATCTGGCACTTGTGCCGCTGCCAGATCATCTTCTATACTTTGTGCCCATTCTTCAGCTTCTAGTAGGCTTCCCTTTCGGGAGAACTATTTGGGATGCAAAGCTCTGAATTGCTTCATCCCAGGTGCTTCAGTCTCGAGACGGTTCAAGAGCTGTTGTCCCTCTAAGAGGCTGCGGATCGCCTCAAGTAGAACCGTTTGCTCTGTGGGTGGAGCAGGAACAGTAGGTATGATTGGTAGTGGTGGTAGAGTGTTGTTGAAGTTGGTGCTTGTGTTGTTTGGAGAATCCATAACCTTTGAAAGAAAGATTTAGGTTAGGACAGATTCAAAGTATATGAAATGATGAGATTCAAGAAGTATGAATTGTAAAGAATATTTTAGTTGCTGGTTCTTTTTTTTTATATTGCTTAGGTTGTTCACGCGGAACATAACTGCATGATAGAGTTTCATATAGCTCTGACCTACATGGGCCACCAACAAAACCTGTCACGCCCCGCTTCCCAGTATACGGGCAGAGGACGCGGCGAGGCCGCTACATATTTACTGTGAAGTAAATACGCTAAGCGTATCTAAGCAATATAAAAGTAAATGCACAAGAGACAAGATATAATAAAACATCAACTTTATTTATTCACATTCTTTCTGTACAATGCATGGAAATGTAAATACAACTGAAATAAAGCAATGCCTAAACAATGGCATAACAGAAAAGGAAAGGTACTGAAATAAAAGTGTACAATGAACTAAAGCTCTGGGTCTTCAACGAAATGGTCCAAGTCTTCAGCACTGGGCTCGATCTCTGACGTGTCCAGATCACCTGATGACATTCAAAGAAGAATGAAGAGAATGTCGTCAGCGAACAGATCGCTCGGTAAGTCCCAAAGATAAGGAAGAAATAGAATAGACAGAATAAGAAGGTAGCTTTTAAAATTGTATTATATTGTTATAATATGGTGTTAACGCTGTTGTTTGTAGCTTGGTACAGAAGAATACCAGTGTATACGAGAGGAGTCTCTATATGCTAGAGACTAGGGCAAATAGAATGTACAAGGAACCGTTGGGCCATGGTATAACAACAACGGAATATAGGTTAGGTGTTTTAATCTTACTGTCTCGTGCCACTTTTAACACCTTCCATACCAATCTACCGCTTAAACCCCGAGATGTCTTGTTTGTATAGTTGTATTATATTGTCTTGTATTGTAAACTGTATAGATTGTATAATTGGATGACTTACCGAAACCATGATATCAGTAAATGGATGTAACTGTAGAATCATGGATGTAACTGTAGAATCATGTAAATGGAAGTATATCCATGGTTCGGTTCAGTCAATATAGATTGAATGGATTCATGTTGAATTGTAATATTGTAGATTGCAGATTATAGTTTGTAGATTGTAGATTGTACTTGAATCATATTCAAGTCAGTTTATTAATGAGACTCGGTCTGAGTCAGACAATTAGAAAAGTAAATTGAAGTCCTGATGGTTTTGATGTTATCGGTAACCGCTGCACATGGGTGGCAGGATTTGTGTCTTTTTCAAAAACGATTACCGTATTGATAACACCATTGTTAAGTTTTCTATCTTAGATAGGCAAGAACCCACTTCTCCGGCTCTCCGAGGCTCAAGAGATTGGTCCCGCTTAAACCTATGTTTATTAGGGTCCTAAAGGTAATTTATAGAACTTGAAAGGGTTTTATGTAAAAATACTTTTGTATACTTTTAAAAAATACACCCCAAGTATTTAATTATCGTCTTTAGAGTTTTAATAATTGTATATTTTATATTTGTGATATTTCTAGTGAGAATAACCTAATTTTCATAATATATGGTATTAAATTGTAATATTGCATTTGTATGGACTTCATGGTATTTTAATGTAAAGTGATTCTTGTGATTTTTGAAAAGAGTTGGAATATTTATATTATTTCAAAATAGATATTTTAATGTTACATATATACATAATTATATAAAAATAATTTTAATATATATATTATATTTCTAAAAATCTCATTTTCTTAAGATGTCGTATTTTAAATCTCTCGAGACCGAATACTCCTTGCGGAGGTCTGCATCTCGCACTACTAAGCCTAGGGATGTGCGATAATCCGCACCATTCCAGTCGGGTTTCCCAAAATGGGTTGTAGCGGTGCTTTGCAAAGATTTTTTGTAAAATACTAATCTTTTAGAAAACAGTTTTAATAGTAATGGTATTTATTTGAAATGTTTCATTTTCCCGTATTCTATGTTTCCGAAAGGTGTTGTGCTATGTTACATATGAGTGTTGTAAGGAGGTGGGTCATTACCTCGTGATCTACTTAAAGGTATAGCAAGTTTATGATGTTCAAATGTCGAAAATGAAACTACATGGTATTTTAATGAAAAAGTACGGTAAAATGGAAATAGCAATTTCTTTTGATATGGAACTTGTTCAATATGATTAGTTAGTATTTAATGGTCAACATGTAATGGTTTAACAAGATTTTATTAAGGGAAAAGTGAGATTTTTGGAAAAACTGAGTCGGAAATCGAATTTGCTCCGATTCCGTCGGGTTTTATAATTTAGTACTTTTAGAAAGAGTAGAGAAGGGGGAAGGTGGGACTTATGGGTTTATCTTAAAGAGGAGAGGGAGAGGGAGTGGACATAGTTTCCGGTGCGCCGTTTCGTCACCGGGAACTCCTAGGGTTGTCGCCGGAAAATTCGTCGGAGTTTCGCCTCTTTGTTCACTTCAAATGCACACTAGGATTTTTAGGAATTTCTTGAGAGTTTTCTCAGAATTTTGGGGTGAGGGAGTAGTGTTTAGGGGTTGTATTTATAGGGTTAGGCTAGGGTTAGGGTAGGTGAAAGGTTAAAATAAAAAATGTGATAATATAATAAAATGTATTAAAAATGGAGTAATTGGGGTTTTAAAAGAGCTCTGGAAATGGTCAGAGAAAATAAATTATGCAGGTGTACAGAGGAGACCAAAAGACACATTTTTTGTGTTAGGGTCGTCGCCGGAATCAGCCGACTCGGCCGCGACTTGGCCGTGACTCGGCCGGCGGCCTGAGTCGGCCGGTTCCGGCCGAGTTAGGCAATCGGAATCCTCCCCCGACGGCTGGTCTATCCTCTGGTACAGTTACATTTCAGGGTGCAGTGGGGTTTTTGTGAGATATGCACGTGTAAACTGTTGGTATTCTAAAAATCCAAAATAAAACAATATTAAAAATAATGTGGGGTATTTGATTTGAACTCTGGTGGCTTGGTTCAGCAGTGCAAGGTATTACCAATGAGCTACAAACTCCTTCTTGCAATTAAAGAGCTAATTAATTACTTAAAGTAATCACAACAAAAGTAAATACCCCAAATATACATTAATTTTTAAGCAAATTTTTGTACACTAAAAATAGAGTTGTTATAATGAGGTGAAATGATGAGATGACTATGATAAATATCTTAGAATAAAACAAGAAAAAGAGGTGCGTCATGGCTTCTCAAAGCATCCACAAGCACCTGAAGAAAATGACTCATTCTCTTTTCTTTTTAATTTTAAAATGTGTATCATTATCTCTTCTCATATATCCTTATGTGTGATTCTCATACATCCATGTCCCTTGTATCATCAACCATGATACAAATCATAAATCCATATATAAATATATATATCACACATATATAATTATATATAAAGAGAAGAAAATCAAAAGTGAGCTAATATTAGTTATATATATATATATATATATATATATAAAATTATTAAATCAACACTTGATTCAATAATCCAGTTATATCATATATAACCGACTAATATCATTTATATATGTATATCATAATATAAAATCAACATTTGATTCAATTATCTGGTTATATCTCATATAACCGGCTAATATTCAATATTAGATATTAAATCAACACTTGATTCAATAATCTGGTCATATCATATATAACCGACCAAAATCAAATATATATACATAAATCAAATTATTGAATCAACACTTGATTCAATAATCCAGTTATATCATATATAACCTAACCGATTTCAAATGTCGCTAGATTAGAATACAGTATCACATACTTGTATTTAATCAAGCTCCCGCACATATCTCCATATGTGCCCTACTTCGTTTCGCTCGAGCTAGAAAACCTCTGTGTGGGACTCTAAAGACTCGTTAATAGCTAGCAGTAGGTAATGATCACATCAGATACCTACAAGCTGTCAGCGGTACTAGCTGGACGTAACGGCTACCCAGGTATTGAACGAATAGAAGATCAACAATCAAACTTATCCAAACTCCCGTAAAGCCTATAAGCAACACTTACCATACAGTTCGGTCTCTTCGTCTGGTATGTCACATATCGAGTCTGGAGGGTGTGTGGAATCGTCAGACCCCCACTAACTTGATAAGTCATGCTGACGTGTAGCCTATAACCTTTCGAGAAATTACTGATAACACTTACCAGTAAATCTCATTAGCCCTGACCAGGGACTTGCTGTTATAGCCAATCGAGCATAGCGCAACATGAAATCCCAATACCGGAAGAGATGAAACCCTTCTTATCGCTCACTGCCTTCGTGTGACTCAGGAATGTTCCCAAAATCCACCTGTTTGCATGGCTCCTTTGAGCCATGGTAGGGAGGAAATCAAAGTACAGTGGGAGCCACACAAGACACCATGACAATCTCGGGTCTACAGACTAACCTGTACAAGTGTCACCAGAGAAATGCTATGTGACGATAGGTATGTTACCATCTAGGAGTTCTCGACGAGTCCTATTCGGTGTGCCCATTCTTAAATGAGCACATGTGTACAATCTTTGATGTCAAACACCAATAGTTGTGGGATCAACCATCGCCCCATACAGGGTCAAGAAACGTACACACTAGTCTGCTCTGGAATATCGATGCCCTGTCTCGATATTCCCTCGACTAGGAACTGTTAAAGGATGTGCTTGTAGACTACACAAGCCCTACTAGTATGGTCTGCATCATAGTCCTGGTAGTGAAGCCTACATCCTAAGGGCTTTATCAACATGTATCAGAGAGATAGTATAATAAAACAAGTGTATATGTTAAGATAAAGTGCAACAAGATAATATACTATCATGTCGAGCAAGAAAGTCCTTTATATATATGTCCAAGCATCCACTATATATACAATAATGGCCTCTAGGGCATTCATATTCCTAACAATATCCCACTTGCACTAAAGCCAGTTGTTGGGACAGGCATTCGTGAGTGGATCCGCCGTATTATCCTTTGTATCTACTCTCCTGACCTCGATCTCCCGGCGATCAATTATCTTCTGGATCAGGTGATACCGTCTCAGAATATGTCTGGATCGCTGATGGGACCGGGGTTTCTTAGCCAATGCCACAGTTATATTGTTATCACAATACAAAGGTATTGGATCCTCAATGGATGAACCACACCAAGTTCAGCAATGAATTTCTTCATCCAGACAGCCTCTTTGGAAGTATCGTTGGTAGCGATGTTTTCATCTTCCATCGTCGAGTTTGCTACGGTATCTTTCTTGGAATCTTCCAACATACCTCCCCTCCATTGACGGTGAAGACAAAACCCGAGACAGACTTGCTGTCATCCTTATCACTCTGGGAGCTCGAATCGGTAAAGGACTCCACCTGGAGTTCTCCGTTACCATACACCAAGAATATTTCTTTAGTTCTTGTCACGCCCCGCTTCCCAGTATACGGGGAAGGAAACGTGGCGGTCCGCGGCGTATTTATTCAGAAGTAAACACATTAAGCATAAATAAGCAATATAAATATAAAGCATAAGAATGACAAGAGATGTAATAAAACAACAACTTTTTATTGATAATCATTCTTTACATACAACTGAAAAGAAAAGTACAATGATAGAAACCGATGCCTAAACAGTGGCATATGAACTGAAAAGAAAATAAGTACAAGTAAAAGCGTAGAAGTCTGGTTCCTCTGTGAACTGCTCCAAATCGTCCTGGTTGGGCTCGGTCTCCTGAGAGTCGGGTCCTCCTGACGAACATTCCAAAGAAAGAAAAGACATGAATGTCGTTAGCGAACTAGTGCTCGGTAAGTACCAAAAGATAGAATAGATTAGAACAAGTAGAGAGAATATAACTGGTAAATTGTACAGGTTTATGTTTGTTATACTAACGCAGTTGTTTGTAGCTTGGTACCGAAGGTATCAGTGTATACGAGAGGAGTCCAACTTTTCCCGTAGACTATGGTAACCCGTAGTACAAGGCCCCGTCAATACCCACGGGACAACAGCAATGGATGTTAATCTAAGTCTTTTAGTGACCATCATCGTGCCACTTTTAATACCTTCCGTATCAATTTACCCCGTTAAAACATGTAATATATTGTATTGATTTGTAGTTATCAGACTTGCCAAGACTATGGTATAAATTGTTCATGTAAACAGATTCAGGATGTAAACGGTAGTCATGTAGTCAAGTTCAAGATATATCTATGGTTCAGTCAAGTTAAGTCATGTTGATATTGTTCTGGTATTCATGCTCAAGATCAAGTGTTCATGTTTGGTATATTGGATTCGTGTTGAATTGGAGTTATGATTGGATTCATGTTTAGATTGTCTTCAGATTAGACTGAGACTCAGATTGAGTCAAACACTTAAATAGATTTGGATCCTCAATTAGATTTTGGTGTTATCGGTAACTGCTGCACATGGACGACAGGATTTATGTTTTTTCCCAAGACAATTACCATTGATAACCCCGTTTTAGTTTTCTACCTTAAATAGGCAAGCACCCAATTTCTCCGGCTCCCTGAGGCTCAAGAGAATTGGTCCCGCTTAAACCTATATTTACTAGGGTCCATATTGTAATTTAATATAATTTGAGAGGTTTTTATGAAAAATATTTTTAGTATACTTTCAAAATAAATCTCAAGTATTTATTTATGTTATGTAGGATTTTCATGGATGTAAATTTTTAAAGAATGAAGAATATTAGTGAAACTTGAATAGTTCAAGGTATTTTAGTATAAAGTTTGACTTATATTGATTCTTGATGAAATTTTCATGAAACTTGTAATTCATTTATTTTCTAGAAAACATGGAATTTTATTATATATTAAAAATATGTGATTTGATAATATTTATATAATTATTAAAAATAATATGCTCCGTAAGAAGGTTTGCATCTCGCCCTACTAGTCCCGAGGATGTGCGATAATCCACACCATCCAAACCGGGTTCCCCAAAATGGGTTGTAGAGGCATAATCGCAAATAATTAAGTAACACAATTTAAAGAAATCCGGATTTTTAATAGTTTAAGGTATTTTGATGAAAAGTCGTATTTTGCCACAAAAATATTATTCAAGAGAATCGTGCGATATCAAGATGTGTGTATATGAGAGGTAGGTCATTACCTCTTGAGGTTTTCTAAAGGTAATATTAAGCAAAACAATTAAAAGATGTCGTATGTAAACTTCATGGTATTTAAACGTAAAATCTTAATTAAAGTTATTTAACATGGAGTTTTAGAGTGAAATTGGTTTCTAAACATTAGTTAAATAATTACAAGTAAGGTATATACATGAGTACAAGCGATTCTTAAGAAGAAATTGTAATTTTAAAGATTATACAATCGAATGTCAGTATAACTCCACTTACCGACAAGTTTTGAAAAGAAGAATTTTATGGTAGAAACAGAAGAGGGGAGACGGGACTTACAAATTAAAAGGAGAGAGAGGAGGTAGAGGATGAGGGTAGTAGACTTCGTGGAGTCGCGGGGTCGCCGGAAACGTTTCGAATCCTCGCCAGAATTTGACCTAGGGCTAACTCCACTTGTACTCTTTTTAGACTTAGAATGTTTTTGAGAATTTTGGAAATGGATTTCAGAATGAAGAGGGGCTAGAGTATGGGGTTATATTTATAATGTAAAATTAGGGTTTTGGAATTGAAGAAAGAATTAAAAATTGGATTTAAAGCTTTATTTTAATTCTCTGGATAATTGCAGGAAAAATAAACAGAACAGGGGTAGTGGGATAGTCCAAGGGATGTTGTGTGCGAAACACGAAAGCCATCACCTACGGAGGGCCTGGCGGTGCCGGCCCATAGGCGAATCTCGCTGGCCATCTTGTTGAGGGGGACCGTTGGATTCTCGCCACGTGTTCCTCTCGCAGTAATATAATTTTCCACATGTTTGTTTCTTCTGTCTTTTCATTTTTACGTGTATTGCACGTGTAAATTTTTGGGCTTCCAAAAAGTTTAAAATAAAAATTCAGAAAAATAATATGTGGTTGATGGGATTCAAACACATGGGCTATGTCACAACAGTGCAAGGCTTTACCAATGAGCTACAAGTTGTTTCTTACTGTTCTTAAACAAGAATAACTTTTAAATTGTACTCAGGCTTGCAAACTCCTTTCTGTACTTTAAGAAGAAAAAATTTTGTACAGAAAATTTAGGATTGTTACATTCTACCCTCCTTATAAAAATTTCGTTCTCGAAATTTATAAAAGGAAGTTGTAACAGATTCAAGAAAAATTTGATTACAACGGATGTGAAAGAATTACTGGTATGGTACCGAAAGTGTAAGAAAATGTTTGAAAGAACAAAAGGATGCAAGGGTTTTGAAAAAGGCTGAAAAGATGAGTTATCTAGGAGATATGATTTGATAATTATAGATATATGATAGAACATAGTTGAATCAAGAGGAAAGAGAATCAAAGGCAGAATTCTAAGTCACTCGAGTAGAGTACCGCATTGTATTTATGCTACAGTTCATAGTTACAATCACATAACTCCATTTAAATCACCTAAATCCTACCATCAGAGTCAATGTGATAAGGTTTAAGAAAAAAATCAAAGGAAAATTAAGAGTTTGTAGTTTCGTGTTACGTCGAGACAAGATTATCAGGGAAAATAAGAAAAGATTTAAAGGAATGCAATCATATTGCAGGCGTTACAGTCTACCCTGCTTAATAAGAATTTCGTTCGCGAAATTCTCTCAAGTTGCGACATGAAGCATTGTGACGCTCCAGTGTCGAATAGTGCAAGTGCAGGAATAGTGGCTACTGGTGTAGTGCTTAAGTTGTGTGAGGTTGGTTTTAGATACAAGGAAAAATATAGAGATATATAATGTCGGGACCCGGTTCTTGCTCACGGAGCAAAGTGCCACATGGAACAAAGTACCACGCCAAGTGTCGTGTTAAGTGGGCGGGGGCCACCTCTTGAATCCGTGGGGGGCACCTCTTGAGTCCGTGGGACCCACTGTAGAACATTGGGGACTCTTCGGAATACATTCCGAAAGGGGGCAGATCTGTACTATAAATGGAATGATACCACTCTTCAATACAGAGGCGCCTTTTAAGTGAACCGGCACTACAGGAGCTTGAGAACTCCGTAGTTAAGCGTGCTCGAGCCAGGGAAGTTCTGGGATGGGCGACCTCCTGGGAAGTGGCCCCTGGTCGGGTCCGGTTCGCCCCGAAGGAAAAAACCGTGCGGCTTCGGCCAGAGCGGACAATACTCTCTGTATTGGAGGTGGGGCGTGACAGAATGGTATCAGAGCTGGTCCCTCAATAGTAGGTTTGTGGTTCGAGGACGAACCGTTGTTCAAAGGTGGGGAGAATGTCGGAACCCGGTTCTTGCTCACGGAGCAATGTGCCATACGGAACAAAGTGCCACGCCAAGTGTCGTGTTAAGTGTAACACCCAGCCCCTTTTTATACCAATATACGTATCTCTCTTTAACTTATAAAGTGTTAGTTATATGTATGCCCTAGAGGCCATTACTGTACATAGGATGTATATTGTAGTGGATGCTGGGACATATATAGGGAGGACTTTCTTGCTCGACATGATAGTATGCTATCTGGTTGATCTTTACCTTAACGTGTATACTGTTTGTCTCTCTGTTACATGTTGGTAAAGCCCTTAGGATCTGTACTTGACTACCTGGACTATGATGCGGATCATACTAGTGGGGACATGGTAGTCCATAAGTACATCCTTCAAAGTCCCTAGTCGTGGGTGTATCGAGACGGGGCATCGATATACCAGAGTAGACTAACGTGTACCTTCTCGACCCATACAGATGGACGATGGATGATCCCATATCCATTGGTGTTTGACATCAGAGATGATATACGGGTGCTCAGTAGAGACTGGGTACACTGGACGGACTCGCCGAGAACTCCTAGATGGTATTATACCTCACGTCAGATGGCAGTTCTCTGGTGACACTGGTACAGAGTAGTCTGTTGACCCGAGATCGTCATAGAGTCTTGTGTGGTTCCTACTGTGCTTTGATTTCCATCTTACCACGTCCAAGAGGGCGTGCAAAACGGTGGTTTTTGGGTACAGTCCCGAGTCACATGGAGGCAATGAGCGATAGGAGGGGATTCGTCTCTCCCGGTATAGGGAGTTGATGTTGCGCTGTGTTCGATTGGCTATAACAGGAAATCCCTGGCCAGGGTTGCTGAGATTTACTGGTAAGTGTTACCAGTAGTATCTCGAATTGTTATAGACCTCATATCGACACGACTTATTGAGCTATTGGGGTCTGACGTTTACCACCCCTAGGCGAGATATGCGACATATCAGACGAACAGACCGGACTGTACGGTAGTGTTACTGGTCGGATTCACTGGAGTGTGAGCGGGCTTGCTCGTCGATATTCAGATCGCTCAATACCCGGGTGGCCGTTACGTTTAGCAGACCACTTGCGGCTTGTGGGTGTTTGATATGATCATCACCTGCTGCCGGCGTATTGACGAGTCTTTAGAGTCCTACACAGAGGTTTCCTGGCTCAAGCGAAACGAAATAGGAGCGCATATGAGATATGTGCGGGACCGAGAATAATACGAGTATGTGATACTGTATTCGATTCTCGCGATGTGACATTGATCGGTTATATGCGATATAGCCGGGTTATCGGATCAAGTGTTGATTCGATAAGTTGTTACTAATGATACCTGTCGGTTTTGTGCGACATGACCGGATCATTGAATCAAGTGTTGATTTAATGATTTAATGCATAATTATATATTTGATATATTACTTTGCATTAACTAGTATCGGTTCACTTTAAATGGATTTTCTCGCTCGGTTGTGCGCATTGCATATGCGATATGATTTGTGCACTTGTTTGTATCATATTTGATGATACATGCAAATTAGGGTTTGTGTAAAGAATTAAACCTTGGTTAAAGAAATGGTTAGGGTTTTTATTTGATTATTCATTTATTCATTTGTTTTTATTTTTGGAAAATAAATTGCATAAAATAGAATGGTGGCTTCTTTTGTTTTCTTTCATGAAGCTTCATGAACTTTTGACTTAGTCACCATTTTGTCTCATGCTTAACCCTAACCAATTCAATTAACTCAAGTTAATTCTCTACACCTAACCATGGTGAGAATTATGATAAGAATGGATTTTTATTTATTCTTTTATTCTTATCATAATACTTATCTTCTTCTTGTTCTTCTTCTTCTTCATTCTTCTTTGAAGAAAACCAAGCTCCATCAATGGTGATTGTTGGAAAAGAGTGAGAAATCCAAAACTAAAGTCTACCCACTTCCTATTTCTTCATCCTCTACCTCTTGCTAAGTAGTAGAGTGTGTTTCCTTCACAAGTTTTCATGGCAAGGTGAAGGTGGAGCTTGATTTAGCGATGCCTCGACGTAGATCATCTTCGGCATGGACATCGACGACCTAGCTCGCTTATTCTTCGACGAAGCCGACACTGGAGTCCGGATTCTTTTTGGACAGCGGAGGGGACTTCGTTGCGGAGCTATGGAGGTGGAGCACCGGATCAACGAAGGTTGTATTTCCGTATCTCTTAGTTAATTGTTAACTAGTTTGCATTTTCGCCTAGATTTCTAGCCAACGATCCATACACTGGGGTTTCTCGGCACCATAATTTTTGAAATTGGCATGGTCGATGCCTTGTGAGACCTCTTGTGAGTGCCTAGGAACCCTCCAGTGGTATCAGAGCCTAGCTAGAGCCTTAGGCGAAGTCTAGACGGAATTTGAAGTCCGAACGACCCGAAAACCCAAACCGGAATATGCTCTCTGGACTTTTTCCGAAAATGCGGATTTTTGTGTATTTAAAATGCCTAAAAAATTCAATAAATAATTATAAGAATGACTGTGCAAACTCAGGCGAAAGATTCATCCAACAGAGCGCGGAACCGCGGCAGAAGCCCAGCTTCTGCGGCTGTTCCGCGGCTAGGTAGTGACGTCATCACATATTTTCTGCACAGTAATTCCTATTTAATTATTCTGGATTTTATGGGAATATTTAAAATTTATTCCAGAGTTGAATGTTCTGGGTTGTTTTGGGGATTCGGTGTATCGATCGGAGTATCAAATTTTGTCTGTGTGGCTTTCCAGATAATTTTAGAATATGTTAAAAAGTTCGACCGGATATAAATACCCAATTTTTCCCCTGTCGGGAAATTTCCAAGTGTTGGATTTTTCCGTAGTTTAACGACGTTCTAAGTAGTGCAAGTAACGCAATGGACCCTCTAGAAGACAACAAACCTTAACTCGATTATGTGGCCGTCTTGAACTGCCCTTTGAACCTTCGGGTTTGGGGCAGTACGGCGTGCCACATGTGAGGCGTTGGCTTGACCCTTCTACGGCTGGACCGTTGGTACTGAGGCACGAACTGAATGTTGTTAGACTTATTTCATGTGTTGATCTGTATCGGGAAAACTTGGGTGTTCGAATATTCAATCGGAAAGTTTAACATTTTCTGTTTATCTAGAATGGGATACAATAATTGGAATTCACAATAGTTATGAGATAACTAAATGAATGTTATAAACATAGCAGTTTAGTCTCACTTGATCGGTTACCACGGAATTTTGATGTGATCAAAAGTCCGTCGCAATCACGTAGCGTACGCGGATACTCGCCGGATAAACTTAATAGACAGCCTCACTCCATAGCCCCGACCAAGTGACTGTAGGAGAACCCCGTCGCCGAAAGGATCCGTTCGGGTGCTCGCGGTAGCGGTGTTCCGCCTTGGTGCACTTCGTCGACGGTATCAGGGGTGCGGCCGTCTACTGAAGTTTACGACGAGTATTCGATCAGACTGTCGGGAATCTTGTTGAATTGCCCGACTCGATATTGAAAAGTGTTTTCGATAATGAGACTAAAATGCGGGGTTTATAATTGTTAGGCATGTGATGTCTAAGGTATTCATTTGATTAGGCATGCGATGTCTATGCAGATTGCGGATTCCAACTGTTGTAGTTTTACACTTTCTTTTCTGTGACCGTAAGTGTAATATGTGATATCGCCGGTTTCGTTGCTATATGTCAACGACAATTGGGATGCGCATATTTACTTACGTTGATGACATGTGATGTTATGTGTTGCTGGATATGTTATATTGGATCGTCGTGTTTGAATAGCCGGGGTTTTTTATGTGAGATGAGTGTTTTTCATTTTCATTCATGTAAAAACTTGTATGTAATATTCTTTTATTGGGGCACTTCCAGGTTGCGGAAGATGTCACCGTTTGTATATTATTTACTTTTCCGCACTAGGATAGACCCAAGGAGGGGAGCACAAGTAACCGGGTTCTGGAGTCCAGTGGGAGACCAACTCGAGGAGTCGGGTCCGGGTCTCCTAACTCTAGAATTGGTAGGGTTGCTTGCCGCTCTCGTAGGGGTCTAGGGGTGTGGGTTTGGCTATTCATCACGACCGTGGAATCCGTGTTTTATACTGGCTCGTATTGACAACACGGACGTCCTAGTATATCCAATGTTTCATATGATTCTTCTGCTGCGATATCTGTGATGTGATCATGTGATGTTCTATGATAGATACAGTATATAGTATATATGATATATTATATAGACGTTACTTATGTTTTACACCCGCGCTAGCCCTGCCCCACTCTGCCGTTAGTTACCTAACCTAACGGTGCACGAGGGGACATCGAGGCGAATGCGGATAGCATAAGTGTACGTCGTATTTATCTGTGATGTTTAGGTACTTATATGATGGGACTTCATTAATGTGATTAATGAAAATAAAAGAAACCTAAGATGTTGTAGAATCGAATTTCAAAATAAAACAGGTAGCTACAGTTCTTGCTTTGCACAGCGGTATATATGATATATCCTGCACCTTATTCGATGAGGAAAGGACCGAGATCCCTTCACCGGGAGTGACTCCTTTAGCAATAACTGGCAGATGCTACACACTCGGTTTGTCTTTTGATTGCTTTTAAGTGTTTTTTGCTTTGCACAGTGATATATATGATATATCCCGCACCTCATTCGACGAGGAAAGGACCGACGATCCCTTCACCGGGAGTGACTCCTTTAGCAAAACTAGAAAAGCCTCAAAAGTACTCCATTTCAAAATCATTGATTCTACAACGATATCAAGTTCATTACGCAATAGGTTTTCAGAAAAACCTGTCGTAGCCCTCCGTCATTTCAGATAAGTAGTAGTTAGTATTCGTGTTGCGTTTGTTGGCCTTTGTCAAGGCGCAGTGTGCGGTAGCTAACTGGTACTTATCTGCTTATGCATATGATGCAGATTGGATTAGGGTAGTCGTGCGACCTTGTTGGCCTTTGTCAAGGGCCGTGCGGGTGGGTTTATTTCGATCAAGAAATGACGGGTTGAACTTGACTAGCATCCTATGGTTTGTTGGCCTTTGTCAAGGTCATAGGAGGTTAGGGGCAAAATATTATCGGGAATTTCAAGTGTTGAAATTTGCAATGAGATTGCATACCTTCTATGAGATAGTTGGATCCCGATACCCGCTGCGAGTAAGAGTTACTCCTGGGAGAGTTTTATACATTACAATTAGCCGATCAAGTAGGTGTCTAGAAAGGTGTCAACGGGGTTACGCCTCTGGGAAAACGAGGTTTACATTAATTAGGTTCGTGCGAAAGCACGGGGCACCTCCCTCAAAGTACCGACACTGGCCTGGCTGAAAGATTGGCGAACTTGTAGTGTGTAATTAATCCCGGCTAGTCTTTCCTTTTAGGGTTTGAAGGAAGATTTGATAAAAAGCAGTGGGAGCCATCCTGATTAGATAAACTTATAACCAATCTATTCTTGCAAGAGCGCACGCTGAGTGTTTTCTTCTCTCTCTCTCCAGGTAGCGACCATATCACGCCTTAATCAAGATAATAATACGAAATATTGACCGAACCCGCTTGTTATACTGAGCTGGGGAACGTTGGTCCCGCTCCAACTTATAACTGTTATAAGACAGAGCAGGAAATTGGGGATTACCAGATTTCCCGTGCCGCCCAAACGAGGAGAGTGCATGATGATGCATCATCTTCGGGTGTGTTCATTATATAGAACTGTTTCTCAGTGTCCTTTACGTCCTGGGTATGTGATACCAGATCAGGATCCCAGATATGTAATCTGTTACATAGGGCTACAGAAAGGTAGAGAGCTGAGAACGGGTGATAAGTTTCATGAGGCAGAAAACGGGGCAAGAGTTGCAACCAAGTCTGTTGGTCACTGTTACCCTGTATTACAATACATTGATTCTGAACGAATGTTATTAGATACCGAACCTGATTTACAAAATCATATCTGTCTCTTTATTAGTAAAGAAACGGTAAAATTTTGTATTGTTGGATAATGTTTTGAACATTTCCTATATCAAAAGTTGATCGGTTCAGGCACGTTATCTAAAAGCATTAATGTTCTAAATCAAACTACAGTTCTTCGTATACAGAACACACACAAGAGGAAGAGTTCAGAAATGAACGAATCCTTCTTAAGGTATTGTAGACTAGGTCATATCAATGCGACCCGACTGGCTGAGTTACATTTAGATGCATATTTAAATCAGTTTGAATTTACATCTTGTGAAGCTCGCCAGTCATGTCACAAAGATAAGATGACCACAGCTCCGTTTACTGGAAACAGAGAAAGAGTTAGTGAACTCTTGGGATGATACATATTGATGCATGTAGGTCCCCTGTCTACACATGCCAAGACCGGTTCTTAGTACTTCATTACATTCTCTGATAATCTCTCAAGATTCAGACATATGTTCCTGTTGAAACACAAGTCCGAACCTTTTGAGATATTCACAGAATATAAGCGAGAAGTAGAGAACCAGAATACGGGTATAAGTATTGTGTCCTTTGATGAGATCAAGGAGGAGAATACTTGTGCACGGAATTCCTGGACTATTCTAAAGGAGAATGAGATTCTCTCTTAGCATTACTCCTCCGTATACACCATAGCACGATGGTATATCGGGGCGGAGCAATCGCACCCTATTTGATATGGTGTGCTCTATGATGAGTAACACTGAGTTACCCGTTTCCTTTTGGGAGTTATGCACTTGAGAAGTTGCATACCTGTTGAATAGGTTCGAATCAAATCAGTTGCCTACCGCTTCATATGTGATATGGAAAGGGAAGAGCCCATTTCTTAAGTTAGTTAAGATTTGGGGTTGTCCGGCCTATGTCTGAAAGCAAAATCCGGACAAGCTCGAGGCAAGGTCTGTAATGTAGAACTGGAAAGGTTCCAGCTATACGAACTACAACAGATGATTTGATAGAACCAAGGGATTCAGTAGATACCAACGAACCTCAGCCTTTCCGCCGATCTAGTAGGGTTCCTCACCCACCTGAGAGATATTTCAGTTTCTCCATGACAGTAGGAGCGAGGATTGCATCATGAGATGATGACCCAACTAGTTTCGAGCTGGCCATCAGGAGTGGGACTCTGTAAGAATGGCTGGATGCTTAGTCATCTGAGATGGAATCCTTATACACCAACAAAGTATGGACTTTGGTTGCTATATCTGAAGGGTTAAATCCCCATCAGAAGCAAGTATATCTTGAGAAGATTACTTGGTGTAGATGGAAAAGTTGAGACTTTCAAAGCTAGACTTGTTAAAGCTTTTCGTCATCGACCAGGCGTGGATAATGATGAAACCTTTTCAAGTGGCTATGTTTAAGTCCATCCAGATCCTACTTGCCACGGCTACATACCATGACTATGATATCTGGCGGTTGGGTGCCATGACTGCTTTTCTAAATGATGTTTTAGAAGAGGACATCTATAAGTACACAGCCAGAGGGCCTCGTAGACAGTGGGAGCAGCGGAAACGTGTGCAAGATGCTTTATAGGATAAAGCAGGCATCGCGGAGTTGGAACATCTGTTTTGATGGATTAGTCAAAGAGTTTGACATCATCAAAATGGTAGATGAACCTTGTATAAACAAAAAGGTAGTAGGGAGTATGGTGGTGATCCTAGTAGAGTACGTGGATGACATACTCTTGATAGGGAAGGAGTTTCCTATGCTACGCTCGATCAATCTCCGCTTATCACAATGATTCTCCATATAGGATCAAAGTGATACCTCCTAAATCCTGGGTTTGGATCTATGAGATAGATCTAATTGGATGTTAGGATTCTCACTAGTTGTAGTGAGATGGTATCAATCGATCCTAGGGAGAATCACTGGAAGGGTTCCAGGGTGATAATGACGACTGAGTGTCAGTCGCAGGCATTGTCTTTACCCTCAGTAAAGGGACGGTATGTTGGAAGAGTTCCAAGCTATGATACCGTGGCATACTAGACGATAAAGGCTGGATACATCGCTACTTAAGATGCTACCAAAGAGGCTGTTTGGGTGTATATTGGTTCATAAGATGAACTTAGTTCCTCCCATTGTGTGACAATGGAGTTGTGGCTTATGCCAAGGAACGCAGGTCCCATCAGTGATCCAGACATATTCTAAGACAGTATCACCTGATCATGGAGATAGTTGGTCTCCAGGGAGATCGAGGTTAGGAGAGCAGACTCAGAGAACAAACACAGCGGATCCACTCACAAAGGCCTGTTCCCAGAGAGAGACTTTTATGGGATGGTTGAGTATGAGATACTACAACCACTGCTACAGATGGCCCTAGTGCAAGTGGGAGATTGTTAGTTATATGTATGCCCTAGAGGCCATTACTGTACATAGGATGTATATTGTAGTGGATGCTGGGACATATATGGGGAGGACTTTCTTGCTCGACATGATAGTATGCTATCTGGTTGATCTTTACCTTAACGTGTATACTGTTTGTCTCTCTGTTACATGTTGGTAAAGCCCTTAGGATCTGTACTTGACTACCTGGACTATGATGCGGATCATACTAGTGGGGACATGGTAGTCCATAAGTACATCCTTCAAAGTCCCTAGTCGTGGGTGTATCGAGATGGGGCATCGATATACCAGAGTAGACTAGCGTATACCTTCTCGACCCATACAGATGGGCGATGGATGATCCCATATCCATTGGTGTTTGACATCAGAGATGATATACGGGTGCTCAGTAGAGACTGGGTACACTGGACGGACTTGCCGAGAACTCCTAGATGGTATTATACCTCACGTCAGATGGCAGTTCTCTGGTGACACTGGTACAGAGTAGTCTGTTGACCCGAGATCGTCATAGAGTCTTGTGTGGTTCCCACTGTGCTTTGATTTCCATCTTACCACGTCCAAGAGGGCGTGCAAAACGGTGGTTTTTGGGTACAGTCCCGAGTCACATGGAGACAATGAGCGATAGGAGGGGATTCGTCTCTCCCGGTATAGGGAGTTGATGTTGCGCTGTGTTCGATTGGCTATAACAGGAAATCCCTGGCCAGGGTTGCTGAGATTTACTGGTAAGTGTTACCAGTAGTATCTCGAATTGTTATAGACCTCATATCGACACGACTTATTGAGCTATTGGGGTCTGACGTTTACCACCCCTAGGCGAGATATGCGACATATCAGATGAACAGACCGGACTGTACGGTAGTGTTACTGGTCGGATTCACTGGAGTGTGAGCGGGCTTGCTCGTCGATCTTCAGATCGCTCAATACCCGGGTGGCCGTTACGTTTAGCAGACCGCTTGCGGCTTGTGGGTGTTTGATATGATTATCACCTGCTGCCGGCGTATTGACGAGTCTTTAGAGTCCTACACAGAGGTTTCCTGGCTCAAGCGAAACGAAATAGGAGCGCATATGAGATATGTGCGGGACCGAGAATAATACGAGTATGTGATACTGTATTCGATTCTCGCGATGTGACATTGGTCGGTTATATGCGATATAGTCGGGTTATCGGATCAAGTGTTGATTCGATAAGTTGTTGCTAATGATACCTGTCGGTTTTGTGCGACATGACCGGATCATTGAATCAAGTGTTGATTTAATGATTTAATGCATAATTATATATTTGATATATTACTTTGCATTAACTAGTATCGGTTCACTTTAAATGGATTTTCTCGCTCGGTTGTGCGCATTGCATATGCGATATGATTTGTGCACTTGTTTGTATCATATTTGATGATACATGCAAATTAGGGTTTGTGTAAAGAATTAAACCTTGGTTAAAGAAATGGTTAGGGTTTTTATTTGATTATTCATTTATTCATTTGTTTTTATTTTTGGAAAATAAATTGCATAAAATAGAATGGTGGCTTCTTTTGTTTTCTTTCATGAAGCTTCATGAACTTTTGACTTAGTCCCCATTTTGTCTCATGCTTAACCCTAACCAATTCAATTAACTCAAGTTAATTCTCTACACCTAACCATGGTGAGAATTATGATAAGAATGGATTTTTATTTATTCTTTTATTCTTATCATAATACTTATCTTCTTCTTGTTCTTCTTCTTCTTCATTCTTCTTTGAAGAAAACCAAGTTCCATCAATGGTGATTGTTGGAAAAGAGTGAGAAATCCAAAACTAAAGTCTACCCACTTCCTATTTCTTCATCCTCTACCTCTTGCCAAGTAGTAGAGTGTGTTTCCTTCACAAGTTTTCATGGCAAGGTGAAGGTGGAGCTTGATTTAGCGATGCCTCGACGTAGATCATCTTCGGCATGGACATCGACGACCTAGCTCGCTTATTCTTCGACGAAGCCGACACTGGAGTCCGGATTCTTTTTGGACAGCGGAGGGGACTTCGTTGCGGAGCTATGGAGGTGGAGCACCGGATCTACGAAGGTTGTATTTCCGTATCTCTTAGTTAATTGTTAACTAGTTTGCATTTTCGCCTAGATTTCTAGCCAACGATCCGTACACTGGGGTTTCTCGGCACCATAATTTTTGAAATTGGCATGGTCGATGCCTTGTGAGACCTCTTGTGAGTGCCTAGGAACCCTACATAAAGTTCTTTTTTTTATTATTTATTTTATTTATAATTATTAATTTATTTTAAAACCTTTTTAGCCCAAACCCAAACTATAGATTTATTCTTCATCAAAATATTTTCCTATATTACTATATTTCTAGTTTTCTAACTCTAGTTGTTTTATATTCTAATCTAAAACCCTAGTTCTAATTATTATCCTAAACCCAAGTCCACATTAATCACATTTTTCTTTAACCTATATGACCCAAAATCTTTACTTTCCTATTTCCTTAATGCCTCAGCCCATTCTTTAAAAAAAAAAAAAAACTTAATCTTCCTTTTCTTAAAACCCAACTCCTCCCCAAGCCCAACAACCGTTCCCTTATAATTCTTTTATTTTCCCAAGCCCGAGCTGCAGCCGTGCCCTTTATATTCGAACCCAAGCTGAGCCAAACCCCTAGCCAAGCCGAGACTTGTCGCGTATTGTCATCGCCGTGTCGTTGCCGCCGTTCCCGCTGCCATGCATCACCAGAACGTCTCCAGACAAGTTCTCTACTTGCTACATGCTAAATTATGTTTGTTACAAACTAAAATCGTATAGACTCCGTAGTCACTTTTCCCGATAAATTATATGACGTACATGTTCGATACATGATCCCAATGAAAATACTCACCTAATTTGACGGAACTGGTTTATTTATATTGGTCCGTGTAATGATGAATATCTTGTACAAATTTCGCTGGAAAATACGACTATTAACGACTAAAACGACTACCCCCAAGTATACCGGTAAAACTGGAATTTTCTTGTACCTGAAAACCGTTAAAATCACCATAAATTATATACATGCTGGAATGATGCGTTCAAGGGCTTAAATCGAAGCTGACTCGACGAGTTATAACTCTATGTAAGTTTCTAAATATTTCTGTACTTAAACTGTGACAATATTTGGATCGGAGTACGACTCTGGACTGCAGTCCAGAGCTACTCTGTTTACTGTGTGCTGTCCCGTAATGGGTACCAATTCATTTCCTTAACTCGTATGTTACAGAAATCCACTGTTTATAAAAGGTGAATCTGTTATCTAGATAACACAAGTGGTTTCATCCTGTTTCGTCATCGTTTGCTATTTAATCTGTAATTTAAAAGATGGGGACGTATAACAGTCCCAACAGAATCAGAATTGACACACTAGTATTGAACAGTGTATATCTCCTGACGAACAAACGCGATTGAAGATCTGTCTATTGCGTTGAAAACCTTATTGGAAACCCTAGATTTCACTCAACTGTAGCATCACTAAATTCTGATCCCAACTGGGATTAAAATGCGTTGCGAAACGGACTTCCGATTCTGAAACCGGATTTCCAGCCGTGAACGCTTAAAATGAAACGGCCATAATTAGTGATCCTGGAACCCGATTGGCATGAAACCAAATTCTCTGGATAGATAACTGAACATACTATTTATCCCCCGTTCATTGTTTTGCTAAAATGTACACGTATGAATTATGATAAATTGTGCAAGTGGTAGATTACTGATTTATGACATCATAATCATGCTTTACATACTGTTTACGCATCATATCATACACATGTCACTGCATTGATAACCTAATGATAATGTGCATTACCCAGTGTTAGGTATTAGTGATGATTGTGGGAAGTACGTTAGTGTTCGTGCATAAGTGAATAAGTGAAAGTGATGCGTACTTGTACACAATCAGTGAACCTTATTATTCTATTGCATTGTCGACGTCTGTGGGACGCGTGTACGTGTGACTATAAGTGGTATGTGACACTTATGGAAGCTCTTGAATGGGTGTTACAGATAAGGCACCAGACACTGCCATTTACCTTGGATATTAGTCGGGACGTGCTTGATGGAGATCATGTCTCCAGTTCTCGTGCAGACTTGTCACAGACCGACTGATAGTTGAGGTTATGGTTAGCGTTTGATGTAGACCACGGGGTGTGGGGTAGTTTGAGTGTGAGTTCAACAGAATCTTGGGAATCCCATGCCGGCATATATATATGGAGATATATGGAGATTTACAGGGTACATGATTATTACCGTGAGTTACATGTTGGGCCCGTGGTCCCTTACCCTTGGGTCCTACCTTTGGGTGGAGGACACTCGCGAGTGGTTGACTCTCACACTTGGACTGACGATAGGCTTAGTGACCTGTACAGTGAGACTTAGAGACTGATAGGGATAATGACATTGATATTCATTACTTACTGAGTTGACATACCTGGCATATTCTTTTACTGCTATACTATTCACCTGCCCTATTAGACACTTCTTTGATTACTGCATGTTCATACCTATACCGTCATTGATTTACTGTTATATATATTTATTATCACTGTTAGAGTTGTCACTTGGATTTATATATTATATTGCTATTGTGTCGCTCTGACGACCTGAGTATGCATGCTCAGTGTGAGGAGAGGATTTAGCCTGGACCAGGACTAGACGTACATCACGGACATCTTGATTTGCTATCCAGAGTTATACCCTTTTGTTTCCCATCAGGTCAATCCTTTATATTATTTGTTCCAGTTACTGCATTTCTCATAACCTGCACATTATTTACTGCTTACCACGTAAAGCTAGAAGCCGAAGTGTGACTACAGCAGGACATTTCCTTGACCGTAGGAGCATGGCTGGCCTTGTCAACCCCTCGTATTCCGTATTTTGGGAAGCGGGGCATGACATGGTTTAGTTGGTATCAAAGCCAGGTTTTACTTCGATTGGGATTGCAGTTTTCCGTATAGAGCTTGGCAATCTAAGACATTCCTTGATCTAGGTTGTAAACTTGTTATTCTTGATTCATATTCACATTGTGTGTTCCGCTATCCATTCGCTAGGGTTTCAGGTGACTTGGCAAAGTTTCGTGGTTGTAATTGTGAACTACATCACGGTTACACTACCATACTCTGTTTAAGTGACTTAGAGTCATACAGTTGATTTTCCACTTGTAATGAATTTCATCACATCTGATATTCTTGAATCTTTGTCCAATCCATATTATATTCTTATAGCTTGTGCCTTATATCATCCTCAAAATTATTGTTTCAGGATCATGTCTTCCAACGACTCTTCCTTTATCTCCACTCCCCAGAATCAGAACATTGAGATTTTGAGTGTACTGCAAGGTCTGAAGGAAGCCCAGGAGCGAACGAACGACTTGCTAGCTGAAGGACTGAGAAGGCAGGTGAATCAGGCACCGGCGGGAGTCTCAAATTGTAAAGGGATCCCTGTTAGACGAGGAAAAGAGAAGAAGATGAAGCGCCAGTTTGTTTCCCCGCGACAGAAGAAGCAGAAGACCCCATATTGTGGGTACTGTATGAGGCCAGGACATCTTCAGAGGGATTGTCGCCGCACCCAAGGGAAATGTCTGATTTGCGGATCCAACGAACCTCTCATCAACGGTTGCCCAAAAAGGAAAGAGCTACAAGGAGGAGACTTATCCACACCCTCCACTTCTGGTAAGTGATGATTATTGCGTAGTTCGAACCTCGAGGATAAGGCGGATCCAGCCCAGGATTCAACTCGCGTGACGAGAATGCAGCGGTCTAGTAGTCAAAGAAGAATTTTCATGTTTTCTACTTTCAGTAATAATGTTATCATCCTCTTATAAATATTTCCTTTCGTTTGAAATCTTGTATCCGTCGAACTTTTAGTGGAATGCAATAAGAACTTTGAATCGTAATATATGTGTCATTCTCTTATCTTTCCCCTTATTCATACTATTCATTATCACAACATTTTTAATCCTGATTTTTCAGTTCCTGCCACCGCATATTTTCCTCCAATTGGTAACCTTAGCTATTTTCTTGATGTATTTCACGGTCTAATCATAACTCTTTCCTTTCAGGCCATGGCCCACCCTGGAGCAGCGCCGTATTTGGATGAGGATGCACAGTCATGCGTTTCCTTAGACCGCACACTGATGAGTTCTGATGATGAGATCAACGATCCCCAGGTCATTTTCGGAAACAGCGATTTAGAGGACGAAGGAGCAGCCGCCCCAGAGTTTGACATGATAGGCGATTCCGACGAAGAGGGAGGAGACCCTGATGAGAACCCGATAGAGGAAGATCCCGAGAAAGACCCGATAGAAGAAAATCCAGTGGAGGAAAATCCCATTGAAGAGAATCCAGAAGAAGAGAATCACATGGAATCAGACCTCGATGAAGAAGCTCCAGCCGAGGAAGAAGGACCAGAAGATCAAGACCCTGCTGTGGAAGAACTCCCAATGGCGATCCCTGCGAGGCAATATGGGAATGGACGCTCCTACCTGAGCGCGCGAGCCTACCGCAACCTGCTGAATCTCTACAACCGCGACTGACGGGATTTCTTTTAGATGTTGTCTTATCTGGCCAAATAAATCTGTGTATAGTTTAGGGCCACCTTTCGTCTTTGAGAATGCTTTGTTTAAAATCTTCTGGAATAAAATAAATTGCTGAGTTCGCTAATCTTTCGATCTTCTTAGTTCACTTGATACTTGATTATTTCTTCTATACAATTATTTTCCCTACTGAGATCTGTCCACCCCTACTCCTTACATTGTCTTAACCCTCACTCAGATTAACCAGTACCACACCCGATCTTTTAGAGGTCCACCCTTCATCCTCCGTCTGTGCCTCGTTTGAGATCCTCCTGGGAGGAGAAAATTTTAATGAAATTTCCGAGTTCGCTAACCCTTCAAATTTTTGATTCACATGATGTACCGACCAGTATCCTCCCCATACATCTTTCCCCTTGTAGTCCTTTGCTGCTCACCCTTATTTCCTGTGCTGACCAGATCCCAATCTCTTTGACCTTCAGTCTAAAGCCGTTACACTCCGACCTTTGGTATGAGCAACACTCCATTGTAACCCCTACCATAGTTGTCCTATATATATTTATGTTTTCTCTTTTACCCTAACTATATTTAGGGACATTATTATTCGGAATTTGGTTTTCATTATTTTGTATTTTTCGAAGAGTGCGTGTTATTGACTACTTAGTTTTATGTATTTTAAGCGCACTACTATTATCTTCATTTTCAGTAGCGCAACCTTACACCGCGCATATTTTGTTCCATGTTCCCCATTTTCGCTATGTGAGTTTTCTAAGTTACTTTAAAACTATTTGATCGATACATTATCCTAAAATGTTTTAATCTACCGACAAATCTTTCACTACTTTATTGTCGTTACTTTATTTTCGGGTATTGTGCCTATGGTTACTATTATAAATGGTTGTGTTTTATACTTATTATTTCTACCTTGCTACTTTTGATATACTTATATGTGCACACATTTGGGTTTCGATTTTATTGAACACGCCTTGATTATTATTGTTCGTTATTGTTATCTATATTCTCGTATACTTGTAGTTCGTCCTTATAGTTATTCCTGCCGTATACTTATTTAAACCCATCCTTTTATATGTTGTTCTTGCATATATATACCTTCAAAATTTCATCCACCCGTTTTAAGTAAACCATTATGTGTTAGTTTGCGATATGGTAGCTTTCGCTTTTGATTTTACAACTTATCGTTTAGTTTTAAATTTCGAGGACGAAATTTTTGTAAGGGTGGTATGATGTAACACCCAGCCCCTTTTTATACCAATATACGTATCTCTCTTTAACTTATAAAGTTCTTTTTTTTATTATTTATTTTATTTATAATTATTAATTTATTTTAAAACCTTTTTAGCCCAAACCCAAACTATAGATTTATTCTTCATCAAAATATTTTCCTATATTACTATATTTCTAGTTTTCTAACTCTAGTTGTTTTATATTCTAATCTAAAACCCTAGTTCTAATTATTATCCTAAACCCAAGTCCACATTAATCACATTTTTCTTTAACCTATATAACCCAAAATCTTTACTTTCCTATTTCCTTAATGCCTCAGCCCATTCTTTTTAAAAAAAAAAAACTTAATCCTCCTTTTCTTAAAACCCAACTCCTCCCCAAGCCCAGCAACCGTTCCCTTATAATTCTTTTATTTTCCCAAGCCCAAGCTGCAGCCGTGCCCTTTATATTCGAACCCAAGCTGAGCCAAACCCCTAGCCAAGCCGAGACTTGTCGCGTATTGTCATCGCCGTGTCGTTGCCGCCGTTGCCGCTGCCGTGCATCACCGGATTGTCTCCAGGCAAGTTCTCTACTTGCTACATGTTAAGTTATGTTTGTTACAAACTAAAATTGTATAGACTCCGTAGTCACTTTTCCCGATAAATTATATGACGTACCTATTCGATACATGATCCCAATGAAAATACTCACCTAATTTGATGGAACTAGTTTATTTATATTGGCCCGTGTAATGATGAATATCTTGTACAAATTTCGCTGGAAAATACGACTATTAACGACTAAAACGACTACCCCCAAGTATACCGGTAAAACTGGAATTTTCTTGTACCTGAAAACCGTTAAAATCACCATAAATTATATACATGCTGGAATGATGCGTTCGAGGTCTTAAATTGAAGCCGACTCGAAGAAATATAACCCTATGCAAGTTTCTAAATATTTCCGTACTTAAACTGTGACAATATTTGGATCGGAGTGCGACTCTGGACTGCAGTCCAGAGCGACTCTGTTTACTGTGTGCTGTCCCGTAATGGGTACCACCTCGTTTACTTAACTCGTATGTTATGGAACTCCACTGTTTATAAAAGGTGAATCTGTTATCTAGATAACACAAGTGGTTTCATCCTGTTTCGTCATCGTTTGCTATTTAATCTGTAATTTAAAAGATGGGGACGTATAACAGTCCCAACAGAATCAGAATTGACACACTAGTATTGAACAGTGTATATCTCCTTACGAACAGACGCGATTGAAGATCCGTCTGTTGCGTTGAAAACCTTATTGGAATCCATAGATTTCACTCAACTGTAGAATCGCTAAATTCTGAAGCCAACTGGGATTAAAATGCGTTGAGAAACGGACTTCCGATTCTGAAACCGGATTTCCAGCCGTGAACGCTTAAAATGAAACGGCCATAATTAGTGATCCTGGAACCCGGTTGGCATGAAACCAAATTCGCTGGATAGATAACTGAACATACTATTTATCCCTCGTTCATCGTTTCACTAAACTGTACACGTATGAATTATGATAAATTGTGCAAGTGGTAGATTACTGATTTATGACATCATAATCATGCTTTACATACTGTTTACGCATCATATCATACACATGTCACTGCATTGATAACCTAATGATAATGTGCATTACCCAGTGTTAGGTATTAGTGATGATTGTGGCAAGTACGTTAGTGTTCGTGCATAAGTGAATAAGTGAAAGTGATACGTACTTGTACACAATCAGTGAACCTTATTATTCTATTGCATTGTCGACGTCTGTGGGACGCGTGTACGTGTGACTATAAGTGGTATGGGACACTTATGGGAGCTCTTGCAAGGGTGTTACAGATAAGACACCAGACACTGCCATTTACCTTGGATATTAGTCAGGACGTGCTTGTGTAGGGTCCCTAGGCACACTAGTGAGGTCTTGCAAGGCATCGAACATGCCAATTTCAAAAATTATCGGTGCCGAGAAACCCGACTACGGATCGTTGGCTAGATGTTTAGGCGAAAAAGCTAACTAGTTAACACTTAACTAAGAGATACGGAAATACAACCTTTGTAGATCAGGTCATCCACCTCCACGGCTCCGAGATGAGGTCCTCTCCGCTGTCCAAAACAAATCCGGGCTCTAGCGTCGGCTTCATCGGAGAATGGACGGGCTAGGTCGTCGACGACGTGCCGAAGATGATCTACGTCGAAGCATCACTAGATCAAGCTCCACCTTCACCAAGTCTTGAAAACTTGTGAAGGAAACACACTCTACTACTTGGCAAGAGGTAGAGGATGAAGAAATAGGAAGTGGGTAGACTTTAGTTTTGGATTTCTCACACTCTTCATCAATCCACCATTGATGAAGTTTGGTTTTCTTCATGAAGTGAAGAAGAAGAAAGCAAGAAGATGATAAGTTATTATGAAAAGAATAATAAATTTATTCTTATCATAATATTAACCTAAGTTAAGTGTAGAGAATTGACCAAGGTTAAAGAATGGTTAGGGTTAAGGAGATGAGACAAAAATGGTGACATAATGAAAGCTTCATGAAGCTTCATGTTGAAAACAAAACTAGCCACCATTTTTGACTACTTTTCCTTTTCTCATTTATCTTTTAAATGCAAATGAAAAGATAAATGAATGAATAAAATAAAACCCTAATCATTCACTTAACCTAGGTTTAATTCATTACACTTAACAAAAAAGATATGTATCATCAAACATGATACAATCAAGTGCACAAAATCATATCGCATATGCAATGCGCACACCCGAGTGAGAAAATCCATTTAAAGTGAACCGATACTAGTTAATGCAAAGTAATATATCAAATATATAATTATGCATTAAATCATTAAATCAACTCTTGATTTAACGATCCGGTCATATCGCATATAACCGGCTAGTATCCAATGTATCGGCTTATCGAATCAACCCTCGATTCGATAACTAGGTTATATCGCATATAACCATACGACACATTCATCGCGAGAATTGAATACGGTATCACATACACGCATTATTCTCGGTCCCGCACATATCTCATATGCGCTCCTATTTCGTTTCTCTTGAGCCAGGAAACCTCTGTGTAGGACTCTAAAGACTCGTCAATACGCCGACAGCGGATGGTGATCATATCAAACATCCACAAGCCGCAAGCGGTCTGCTAAACGTAACGGCCACCCGGGTATTGAGCGATCTGAAGATCGACGAGCAAGCCCGCTCACACTCCAGTGAATCCAACCAGTAACACTACCGTACAGTCCGGTCTGATCGTCTGATATGTCGCATATCTCGCCTAGGGGTGGTAAACGTCAGACCCCAATAGCTTGATAAGTCGTGTCGATATGAGGTCTATAACAATTCGAGAAACTACTGGTAACACTTACCAGTAAATCTCAGCAACCCTGGCCAGGGATTTCCTGTTATAGCCAATCGAACACAGCACAACATCAACTCCCTATACCGGGAGAGACGAATCCCGTCCTATCGCTCATTGCCTTCATGTGACTCGGGACTGTACCCAAAAACCACCATTTTGCACGCCCTCTTGGACGTGGTAAGATGGAAATCAAAGCACAGTGGGAACCACACAAGACTCTATGACGATCTCGGGTCAACAGACTACTCTGTACCAGTGTCACCAGAGAACTGCCATCTGACGTGAGGTATAATACCATCTGGGAGTTCTCGGCGAGTCCGTCCAGTGTACCCAGTCTCTACTGAGCACCCGTATATCATCTCTGATGTCAAACACCAATGGATATGGGATCATCCATCGCCCATCTGTATGGGTCGAGAAGGTATACGCTAGTCTACTCTGGTATATCGATGCCCCGTCTCGATACACCCACGACTAGGGACTTTGAAGGATGTACTTATGGACTACCATGTCCCCACTAGTATGATCCGCATCATAGTCCAGGTAGTCAAGTACAGATCCTAAGGGCTTTACCAACATGTAACAGAGAGACAATCAGTATACACGTTAAGGTAAAGTTCAACCAGATAGCATACTATCATGTCGAGCAAGAAAGTCCTCCCTATATACGTCCCAGCATCCACTACAATATACATCCTATGTACAGTAATGGCCTTTAGGGCATACATATAACTAACAATCTCCCACTTGCACTAGGGCCATCTGATAGCAGTGGTTGTAGTATCTCATACTCAACCATCCCATAAAAGTCTCTCTCTGGGAACAGGCCTTTGTGAGTGGATCCGCTGTGTTGTCCTCTGAGTCTACTCTCCAAACCTCGATCATCCTGGAGATCAATCATCTCCATGATCAAGTGATACTGCCTTAGAATATGTCTGGATCACTGATGGGACGGGCGTTCCTTGGCATAAGCCGCAACTCCATTGTCACACAATGGTAGGAACGTAGTTCATCTTATGAACCAATATACACCCAAACAGCCTCTTTGGTAGCATCTTAAGTAGCGATGTATCGTGCCTTTATCGTCTAGTATGTCACGGTATCTAGCTTGGAACTCTTCCAACATACCGTCTCTTTACTGAGGGTAAAGACAATGCCTGTGACTGACATTCAGTCGTCTTTATCACCCTGGAACCCTTCCAGTGATTCTCCCCAGGATCGATTGATACCATCTCACTACAACTAGTGAGAATCCTAACATCCAATTAAATCTATCTCATAGATCCAAAACCCAGGATTTAGTAGGTATCACTTTGATCCTATATGGAGAATCATTGTGATAAGCGGAGATTGACCGAGCGTAGCATAGGAAACTCTTTCCCCGTCAAGAGTATGTCATCCACGTACTCTACGAGGATCGTCACCATACTCCCTACTACCTTTTTGTTTATACAAGGTTCATCTACCATTTTGATGATGTCAAACTCTTTGACTAATTCATCAAAATAGATGTTCCAACTCCGCGATGCATGCTTTATCCTATAAAGTATCTTGTGCACGTTTCCGCTGCTCCCACTGTTTACGAAGCCCTCTGGCTGTGTACTTATAGACGCTTTCTTCTAAATCATTATTTAGAAAAGTAGTCATGGCACCCAACCGCCAGATATCGTAGTCATGGTATGTAGCCGTGGCAAGTAGGATCTGGATGGACTTAAGCATAGATACCTGAAAAGGTTTCATCATTATCCACACCTGGTCAATGATGCAAACTTTTAACAAGTCTTGCTTTGAAAGTCTCAACTCTTCCATGTACACCAAGTAATCTTCTCAAGATATACTTGCTCCTGATGGGGATTTAACCCTTCAGATATAGCAACCAAAGTCTATACTTTGTTGGTGTATATGGATTCCATCTCAGATCACTAAGCATCCAGCCATTCTTACAGAGTCTTACTCCTGATGGCCAGCTCGAAACTAGTTGGGTCATCATCTCATGATGCAATCCTCGCTCCCACTGTCATAGAGGAACCGAAGTATCTCTCAGGTGGATGAGCAACCCTACTAGATCGGCGGAGAGGCCGAGGTTCGTTGGTAACTATTGAATCCTTTGGTTCTATCAAAACATCTGATGTAGTTCGTATAGCTGGAACCTTTCCAGTTCTACATAACTGACATTGCCTCGAGCTGGTCCGGATTTTGCTTTTAAACATAGGCCGGACAACCCCAAATCTTAACTAACTTAAGAGATGGGCTCTTCCCTTATCATATCAAATATGAAGTGGTAGGCAACTGATTTGATTTGAACCCTATTCAATAGGTATGCAGCTTCTCAAGTGCATAACTCCCAAAAGGAAATAGGTAACTCAGTAGTACTCATCATAGAGCACACCTTATCATATAGGGTGTTATTGCTCCGTCCCGATATACCATCGTGCTATGGTGTATACAGAGGAGTAATGCCGAGAGAGAATCTCATTCTCCTTTAGAAAAGTCGAAGAATTTCGTGCCCAAGTATTCTCCTCCTTGATCTCATCAAAGGACATAATACTTATACCCGTATTTTGGTTCTCTACTTCTAACTTATATTCTGTGAATATCTGAAAAGGTTCGGACTTGTGTTTCAACAGGAACATATGTCTGAATCTTGAGAGATTATCAGAGAATGTAACGAAGTACAAAGAAACAGTCCTGGCATGTGTAGACAGGGGACCTACATACATCAACATGTATCATCCCAAGAGTTTACTAACTCTTTCTCTGTTTCCAGTAAACAGAGCTATGGTCATCTTATCTCTGTGACATTACTGGCGAGTTTCACAAGATGTAAATTCAAATTGATTTAAATATGCATCTATATGTAACTCTAGCTAGTCGGGTCACATTGATCTGACCTAGTCTACAATGCCTCAAGAAGGATTCGTTCATTTCTGAACTCTTCCTCTTGTGTGTGTTTCGTATACAAAAGAACTGTAGTTTGATTTAGAACATTAATGCTTTTAGATAACGTGCCTGAACCGATCAACTTTTGATATAGGAAATGTTCAAAACATTATCCAACAATACAAAATTTTATCATTTCTTTACTAATAAAGAGATAGATACGATTTTGTATATCAGGTTCGGTATCTAATAACATCCGTTCAGAATCAATGTATTTGTAATACAGGGTGACAGTGACCAACAGACTTGGCTGCAACACTTGCCCCGTTTTCTGCCTCATGAAACTTATCACCCGTTCTCAGTTCTCTACCTTTCTGTAGCCCTATGTAACATATTACATATCTGGGATCCTGATCTGGTATCACATACCCAGGACGTAGAGGATACAGAGAAACAGTTCTACATAATGAACACACCCGAAGATGATGCATCAGCATGCACTCTCTTCGTTTGGGCGGCACGGGAATTCTGGTAATTCCCTATTTCCTGCTCTGTCTTATAACAATTATAAGTTGGAGCGGGACCAACGTTCCCCAGCTCAGTATAACAAGCGGGTTCGGTCAATATTCCGTTTTATTATCTTGATTAAGGCGTGATATGGTCGCTACCTGGAGAGAGAGAGAAGAAAACACTCAGCGTGCGCTCTTTCAAGAATAGATTGGTTATTATTTTATCTAATCAGGATGGCTCCCACTGCTTTTTATCAAATCTTCCTTCAAACCCTAAAAGGAAAGACTAGCCGGGATTAATTACACACTACAAGTTCGCCAATCTTTCAGCCAGGCCAGTGTCGGTACTTTGAGGGAGGTCTCCCGTGCTTTCACACGAACCTAATTAATGTAAACCTCGTTTTCCCAGAGGCGTAACCTCGTTAACACCTTTCTAGACACCTACTTGATCGGCTAATTGTAATGTATAAAACTCTCCCAGGAGTAACTCTTACTCGCAGCGGGTATCGGGATCCAACTATCTCATAGAAGGTATGCAATCTCATTGCAAATTTCAACACTTGAAATTCTCGATAATATTTTGCCCCTAGCTCGCTATGACCTTGACGCATGCCAAACAACCCATAGTCTGCTAGTCAAGTTCAACCCGTACATTTCTTGATTGAATTAAACCCACCCGTACGACCCTTGACGCATGCCAAACAACGCCGTATGAATACCCTAATCCAATCGCATCGTATGCTAGCAGATAAGCACTAGTTAGCTACCGTACACTACGCCTTGACGCATGCCAAACAACCGCAGCACGAATACTAACTAGTACTTATCTGAAATGACGGAGGGCTACGACAGGTTTTTCTGAAAACCTATTGCGTAATGAACTTGATATCGTTGTAGGATCGAATGAATTTTGAAATGGAGTGTTTTTGAGGCTTTTCTAGTTTTGCTAAAGGAGTCATTCCCGGTGAAGGGATCGTCGGTCCTTTCCTCGTCGAATGAGGTGCGGGATATATCATATATATATCACTGTGCAAAGCAAAAACTCTTAAAAGCAATCAAAAGACAAATCGAGTGTGTAGCATCTGCCAGTTATTGCTAAAGGAGTCACTCCCGGTGAAGGGATCTCGGTCCTTTCCTTATCGAATAAGGTGCAGGATATATCACATATACCGCTATGCAAAGCAAGAACTGTAGCTACCTGTTTTATTTTGAAATTCGATTCTACAACATCTTAGATTTCTTTTACTTTCATTAATCACATTAATGAAGTCCCATCATGTAAGTACCTAAACATCACAGATAAATACGACGTACACTTATGCCATCCGCATTCGCCTCGATGTCCCTTCGTGCACCGTTAGGTTAGGTAACTAACGACAGAGCGGGGCAGGGCTAGCGCGGGTGTAAAACATAAGTAACGTCTATATAATATATCATATATACTATATATGTATCTATCATAGAACATCACATGATCACATCACAGATATCGCAGCAGAAGAATCATATGAAATATTGGATATACTAGGACGTCCGTGTTTTCAATACGAGCCAGTATAAAACACGGATTCCACGGTCGTGATGAATAGCCAAACCCACACCCTTAGACCCCTACGAGAGCGGCAAGCAACCCTACCAATTCTAGAGTTAGGAGACCCGGACTCGACTCCTCGAGTTGGTCTCCCACTGGACTCCAGAACCCGGTTACTTGTGCTCCCCTCCTTGGGTCTATCCTAGTGCGGAAAAGTAAATAATATACAAACGGTGACATCTTCCGCAACCTGGAAGTGCCCCAATAAAAGAATATTACATACAAGTTTTTACATGAATGAAAATGAAAAACACTCATCTCACATAAAACCCCCGGCTATTCAAACACGACGATCCAATATAACATATCCAGCAATACATAACATCACATGTCATCAACGTAAGTAAATATGCGCATCCCAATTGTCGTTGACATATAGCAACGAAACCGGCGATATCACATATTACACTTACGGTCACAGAAAAGAAAGTGTAAAACTACAACAGTTGGAATCCGCAACCACCTCAGACATCGCATGCCTGACCAAATGAATTTCTTAGACATCGCATGCCTAACAATTATAAACCCCGTATTTTAGTCTCTTTATCGAAAACACTTTTCAATACCAAGTCGGGCAATTCAACAGGATTCCCGACATTTTGATCGAATGCTTGTCGCAAACTTCAGTAGACGGCTGCACCCCCGATACCGTCGACGAAGTGCACCAAGACGGAACACCGCTACCGCGAGCACCCGAACGGATGCTTTCGGCGACGGGGTTCTCCTACAGTCACTTGGTCGGGGCTATAGAGTGAGGCTGTCTATTAAGTTTACCCGGCGAGTATCCGCGTACGCTACGTGATTGCGACGGACTTTTGATCACATCAAAATTCCGTGGCAACCGATCAAGTGAGACTAAACTGCTATGTTTATAATATTCATTTTGTTATCTCATAACTTTTTGTGAATTCCAATTATTGTATCCCATTCCGGATAAATAGAAAATGTCAAACTTTCCGATCGAACAATCGAACACCCAAGTTTTCCCGATACAGATCAACACATGAAACAAGTCTAACAACATTCCGTTCGTGCCTTAGTACCAACGGTCTAGCCGTAGAAGGGTCAAGCCAACGCCTCACATGTGGCACGCCGTACTGCCCCAAACCCGAAGGTTCAAAGGGCAGTTCAAGACGGTCACATAATCGAGTTAAGGTTTGTTGTCTTCTAGAGGGTCCATCGCATTACTTGCACTACTTAGAACGTCGTTAAACTTCGGAAAAATCCAACACTTGGAAATTTCCGGACAGGGGAAAAATTGGGTATTTATATCCGGTCGAACTTTTTAACATATTCTAAAATTTATCCGGAAAGCCACACAGACAAAATTTGATAATCCGATCGAACATTCGAATCCCCAAAACAACCCAGAAAAATTCAACTCTTGAAAAAATATTAAAAATACCCAGGAAAACCAGCACAGTCAAATAGGAGTTACTGTGCAAATATCACCTCATAATACGACAAACAGGCCGCGTTTCCGCCGCACGAGCCATGCTCGTGCCGCGGAAACGCGGCGCTTTAATGGAATTAGGGCACACGATTTCACAGTAACTCTTAGATTTTCCTGCATGTTTTTCTGCATATTTTTAATATAGAAAAACTCACTGTTTTCAAAAAAGGACAGAGAGCATGTTAGAAATGGGTTTTCGGGTTCGTTCGGACTTCAAACTCCGTCTGGACTTCGCCTAAGGCTCTAGCTAGGCTCTGATACCACTGTAGGGTCCCTAGGCACACTAGTGAGGTCTCGCAAGGCATCGAACATGCCAATTTCAAAAATTATCGGTGCCGAGAAACCCGACTACGGATCGTTGGCTAGATGTTTAGGCGAAAAAGCTAACTAGTTAACACTTAACTAAGAGATACGGAAATACAACCTTTGTAGATCCGGTCATCCACCTCCACGGCTCCGAGATGACGTCCTCTCCGCTTTCCAAAACAAATCCGGGCTTTAGCGTCGGCTTCATCGGAGAATGGACGGGCTAGGTCGTCGACGACGTGCCGAAGATGATCTACGTCGAAGCATCACTAGATCGAGCTCCACCTTCACCAAGTCTTGAAAACTTGTGAAGGAAACACACTCTACTACTTGGCAAGAGGTAGAGGATGAAGAAATAGGAAGTGGGTAGACTTTAGTTTTGGATTTCTCACACTCTTCATCAATCCACCATTGATGAAGTTTGGTTTTCTTCATGAAGTGAAGAAGAAGAAAGCAAGAAGATGATAAGTTATTATGAAAAGAATAATAAATTTATTCTTATCATAATATTAACCTAAGTTAAGTGTAGAGAATTGACCAAGGTTAAAGAATGGTTAGGGTTAAGGAGATGAGACAAAAATGGTGACATAATGAAAGCTTCATGAAGCTTCATGTTGAAAACAAAACAAGCCACCATTTTTGACTTCTTTTCCTTTTCTCATTTATCTTTTAAATGCAAATGAAAAGATAAATGAATGAATAAAATAAAACCCTAATCATTTACTTAACATAGGTTTAATTCATTACACTTAACAAAAAAGATATGTATCATCAAACATGATACAATCAAGTGCACAAAATCATATCGCATATGCAATGCGCACACCCGAGTGAGAAAATCCATTTAAAGTGAACCGATACTAGTTAATGCAAAGTAATATATCAAATATATAATTATGCATTAAATCATTAAATCAACACTTGATTTAACGATCCGGTCATATCGCATATAACCGGCTAGTATCCAATGTATCGGCTTATCGAATCAACCATCGATTCGATAACTAGGTTATATCGCATATAACCATACGACACATTCATCGTGAGAATTGAATACGGTATCACATACACGCATTATTCTCGGTCCCGCACATATCTCATATGCGCTCCTATTTCGTTTCGCTTGAGCCAGGAAACCTCTGTGTAGGACTCTAAAGACTCGTCAATACGCCGACAGCGGATGGTGATCATATCAAACATCCACAAGCCGCAAGCGGTCTGCTAAACGTAACGGCCACCCGGGTATTGAGCGATCTGAAGATCGACGAGCAAGCCCGCTCACACTCCAGTGAATCCAACCAGTAACACTACCGTACAGTCCGGTCTGATCGTCTGATATGTCGCATATCTCGCCTAGGGGTGGTAAACGTCAGACCCCAATAGCTTGATAAGTCGTGTCGATATGACGTCTATAACAATTCGAGAAACTACTGGTAACACTTACCAGTAAATCTCAGCAACCCTGGCCAGGGATTTCCTGTTATAGCCAATCGAACACAGCACAACATCAACTCCCTATACCGGGAGAGACGAATCCCCTCCTATCGCTCATTGCCTTCATGTGACTCGGGACTGTACCCAAAAACCACCATTTTGCACGCCCTCTTGGACGTGGTAAGATGGAAATCAAAGCACAGTGGGAACCACACAAGACTCTATGACGATCTCGGGTCAACAGACTACTCTGTACCAGTGTCACCAGAGAACTGCCATCTGACGTGAGGTATAATACCATCTGAGAGTTCTCGGCGAGTCCGTCCAGTGTACCCAGTCTCTACTGAGCACCCGTATATCATCTCTGATGTCAAACACCAATGGATATGGGATCATCCATCGCCCATCTGTATGGGTCGAGAAGGTATACGCTAGTCTACTCTGGTATATCGATGCCCCGTCTCGATACACCCACGACTAGGGACTTTGAAGGATGTACTTATGGACTACCATGTCCCCACTAGTATGATCCGCATCATAGTCCAGGTAGTCAAGTACAGATCCTAAGGGCTTTACCAACATGTAACAGAGAGACAATCAGTATACACGTTAAGGTAAAGTTCAACCAGATAGCATACTATCATGTCGAGCAAGAAAGTCCTCCCTATATACGTCCCAGCATCCACTACAATATACATCCTATGTACAGTAATGGCCTCTAGGGCATACATATAACTAACAATCTCCCACTTGCACTAGGGCCATCTGATAGCAGTGGTTGTAGTATCTCATACTCAACCATCCCATAAAAGTCTCTCTCTGGGAACAGGCCTTTGTGAGTGGATCCGCTGTGTTGTCCTCTGAGTCTACTCTCCAAACCTCGATCATCCTGGAGATCAATCATCTCCATGATCAAGTGATACTGCCTTAGAATATGTCTGGATCACTGATGGGACGGGCGTTCCTTGGCATAAGCCGCAACTCCATTGTCACACAATGGTAGGAACGTAGTTCATCTTATGAACCAATATACACCCAAACAGCCTCTTTGGTAGCATCTTAAGTAGCGATGTATCGTGCCTTTATCGTCTAGTATGTCACGGTATCTAGCTTGGAACTCTTCCAACATACCGTCCCTTTACTGAGGGTAAAGACAATGCCTGTGACTGACATTCAGTCGTCTTTATCACCCTGGAACCCTTCCAGTGATTCTCCCCAGGATCGATTGATACCATCTCACTACAACTAGTGAGAATCCTAACATCCAATTAAATCTATCTCATAGATCCAAAACCCAGGATTTAGTAGGTATCACTTTGATCCTATATGGAGAATCATTGTGATAAGCGGAGATTGACCGAGCGTAACATAGGAAACTCTTTCTCCATCAAGAGTATGTCATCCACGTACTCTACGAGGATCGTCACCATACTCCCTAATACCTTTTTGTTTATACAAGGTTCATCTACCATTTTGATGATGTCAAACTCTTTGACTAATTCATCAAAATAGATGTTCCAACTCCGCGATGCCTGCTTTATCCTATAAAGTATCTTGTGCACGTTTCCGCTGCTCCCACTGTTTACGAAGCCCTCTGGCTGTGTACTTATAGACGCTTTCTTCTAAATCATTATTTAGAAAAGTAGTCATGGCACCCAACCGCCAGATATCGTAGTCATGGTATGTAGCCGTGGCAAGTAGGATCTGGATGGACTTAAGCATAGATACCTGAAAAGGTTTCATCATTATCCACACCTGGTCAATGATGCAAACTTTTAACAAGTCTTGCTTTGAAAGTCTCAACTCTTCCATGTACACCAAGTAATCTTCTCAAGATATACTTGCTCCTGATGGGGATTTAACCCTTCAGATATAGCAACCAAAGTCCATACTTTGTTGGTGTATATGGATTCCATCTCAGATCACTAAGCATCCAGCCATTCTTACAGAGTCTTACTCCTGATGGCCAGCTCGAAACTAGTTGGGTCATCATCTCATGATGCAATCCTCGCTCCCACTGTCATAGAGGAACCGAAGTATCTCTCAGGTGGATGAGCAACCCTACTAGATCGGCGGAGAGGCCGAGGTTCGTTGGTAACTATTGAATCCTTTGGTTCTATCAAAACATATGATGTAGTTCGTATAGCTGGAACCTTTCCAGTTCTACATAACTGCAATTGCCTCGAGCTGGTCCGGATTTTGCTTTTAAACATAGGCCGGACAACCCCAAATCTTAACTAACTTAAGAGATGGGCTCTTCCCTTATCATATCAAATATGAAGTGGTAGGCAACTGATTTGATTTGAACCCTATTCAATAGGTATGCAGCTTCTCAAGTGCATAACTCCCAAAAGGAAATAGGTAACTCAGTAGTACTCATCATAGAGCACACCTTATCATATAGGGTGTTATTGCTCCGCCCCGATATACCATCGTGCTATGGTGTATACAGAGGAGTAATGCCGAGAGAGAATCTCATTCTCCTTTAGAAAAGTCGAAGAATTTCGTGCCCAAGTATTCTCCTCCTTGATCTCATCAAAGGACATAATACTTATACCCGTATTTTGGTTCTCTACTTCTAACTTATATTCTGTGAATATCTGAAAAGGTTCGGACTTGTGTTTCAACAGGAACATATGTCTGAATCTTGAGAGATTATCAGAGAATGTAACGAAGTACAAAGAAACAATCCTGGCATGTGTAGACAGGGGACCTACATACATCAACATGTATCATCCCAAGAGTTTACTAACTCTTTCTCTGTTTCCAGTAAACAGAGCTATGGTCATCTTATCTCTGTGACATGACTGGCGAGTTTCACAAGATGTAAATTTAAACTGATTTAAATATGCATCTATATGTAACTCTAGCTAGTCGGGTCACATTGATCTGACCTAGTCTACAATGCCTCAAGAAGGATTCGTTCACTTCTGAACTCTTCCTCTTGTGTGTGTTTCGTATACAAAAGAACTGTAGTTTGATTTAGAACATTAATGCTTTTAGATAACGTGCCTGAACCGATCAACTTTTGATATAGGAAATGTTCAAAACATTATCCAACAATACAAAATTTTATCATTTCTTTACTAATAAAGAGATAGATACGATTTTGTATATCAGGTTCGGTATCTAATAACATCCGTTCAGAATCAATGTATTTGTAATACAGGGTGACAGTGACCAACAGACTTGGCTGCAACACTTGCCCCATTTTCTGCCTCATGAAACTTATCACCCGTTCTCAGTTCTCTACCTTTCTGTAGCCCTATGTAACATATTACATATCTGGGATCCTGATCTGGTATCACATACTCAGGACGTAGAGGATACAGAGAAACAGTTCTACATAATGAACACACCCGAAGATGATGCATCAGCATGCACTCTCTTCGTTTGGGCGGCACGGGAATTCTGGTAATTCCCTATTTCCTGCTCTGTCTTATAACAATTATAAGTTGGAGCGGGACCAACGTTCCCCAGCTCAGTATAACAAGCGGGTTCGGTCAATATTCCGTTTTATTATCTTGATTAAGGCGTGATATGGTCGCTACCTGGAGAGAGAGAGAAGAAAACACTCAGCGTGCGCTCTTTCAAGAATAGATTGGTTATTATTTTATCTAATCAGGATCGCTCCCACTGCTTTTTATCAAATCTTCCTTCAAACCCTAAAAGGAAAGACTAGCCGGGATTAATTACACACTACAAGTTCGCCAATCTTTCAGCCAGGCCAGTGTCGGTACTTTGAGGGAGGTCTCCCGTGCTTTCGCACGAACCTAATTAATGTAAACCTCGTTTTCCCAGAGGCGTAACCTCGTTAACACCTTTCTAGACACCTACTTGATCGGCTAATTGTAATGTATAAAACTCTCCCAGGAGTAACTCTTACTCGCAGCGGGTATCGGGATCCAACTATCTCATAGAAGGTATGCAATCTCATTGCAAATTTCAACACTTGAAATTCTCGATAATATTTTGCCCCTAGCTCGCTATGACCTTGACGCATGCCAAACAACCCATAGTCTGCTAGTCAAGTTCAACCCGTACATTTCTTGATTGAATTAAACCCACCCGTACGACCCTTGACGCATGCCAAACAACGCCGTACGAATACCCTAATCCAATCGCATCGTATGCTAGCAGATAAGCACTAGTTAGCTACCGTACACTACGCCTTGATGCATGCCAAACAACCGCAGCACGAATACTAACTAGTACTTATCTGAAATGACGGAGGGCTACGACAGGTTTTTCTGAAAACCTATTGCGTAATGAACTTGATATCGTTGTAGGATCGAATGAATTTTGAAATGGAGTGTTTTTGAGGCTTTTCTAGTTTTGCTAAAGGAGTCATTCCCGGTGAAGGGATCGTCGGTCCTTTCCTCGTCGAATGAGGTGCGGGATATATCATATATATATCACTGTGCAAAGCAAAAACTCTTAAAAGCAATCAAAAGACAAATCGAGTGTGTAGCATCTGCCAGTTATTGCTAAAGGAGTCACTCCCGGTGAAGGGATCTCGGTCCTTTCCTTATCGAATAAGGTGCAGGATATATCACATATACCGCTATGCAAAGCAAGAACTGTAGCTACCTATTTTATTTTGAAATTCGATTCTACAACATCTTAGATTTCTTTTATTTTCATTAATCACATTAATGAAGTCCCATCATGTAAGTACCTAAACATCACAGATAAATACGACGTACACTTATGCCATCCGCATTCGCCTCGATGTCCCCTCGTGCACCGTTAGGTTAGGTAACTAACGACAGAGCGGGGCAGGGCTAGCGCGGGTGTAAAACATAAGTAACGTCTATATAATATATCATATATACTATATATGTATCTATCATAGAACATCACATGATCACATCACAGATATCGCAGCAGAAGAATCATATGAAATATTGGATATACTAGGACGTCCGTGTTTTCAATACGAGCCAGTATAAAACACGGATTCCACGGTCGTGATGAATAGCCAAACCCACACCCTTAGACCCCTACGAGAGCGGCAAGCAACCCTACCAATTCTAGAGTTAGGAGACCCGGACTCGACTCCTCGAGTTGGTCTCCCACTGGACTCCAGAACCCGGTTACTTGTGCTCCCCTCCTTGGGTCTATCCTAGTGCGGAAAAGTAAATAATATACAAACGGTGACATCTTCCGCAACCTGGAAGTGCCCCAATAAAAGAATATTACATACAAGTTTTTACATGAATGAAAATGAAAAACACTCATCTCACATAAAAACCCCCGGCTATTCAAACACGACGATCCAATATAACATATCCAGCAATACATAACATCACATGTCATCAACGTAAGTAAATATGCGCATCCCAATTGTCGTTGACATATAGCAACGAAACCGGCGATATCACATATTACACTTACGGTCACAGAAAAGAAAGTGTAAAACTACAACAGTTGGAATCCGCAACCACCTCAGACATCGCATGCCTGACCAAATGAATTTCTTAGACATCGCATGCCTAACAATTATAAACCCCGTATTTTAGTCTCTTTATCGAAAACACTTTTCAATACCAAGTCGGGCAATTCAACAGGATTCCCGACATTTTGATCGAATGCTTGTCGCAAACTTCAGTAGACGGCCGCACCCCCGATACCGTCGACGAAGTGCACCAAGGCGGAACACCGCTACCGCGAGCACCCGAACGGATGCTTTCGGCGACGGGGTTCTCCTACAGTCACTTGGTCGGGGCTATAGAGTGAGGCTGTCTATTAAGTTTACCCGGCGAGTATCCGCGTACGCTACGTGATTGCGACGGACTTTTGATCACATCAAAATTCCGTGGCAACCGATCAAGTGAGACTAAACTGCTATGTTTATAATATTCATTTTGTTATCTCATAACTTTTTATGAATTCCAATTATTGTATCCCATTCCGGATAAATAGAAAATGTCAAACTTTCCGATCGAACAATCGAACACCCAAGTTTTCCCGATACAGATCAACACATGAAACAAGTCTAACAACATTCTGTTCGTGCCTTAGTACCAACGGTCCAGCCGTAGAAGGGTCAAGCCAACGCCTCACATGTGGCACGCCGTACTGCCCCAAACCCTAAGGTTCAAAGGGCAGTTCAAGACGGTCACATAATCGAGTTAAGGTTTGTTGTCTTCTAGAGGGTCCATCGCATTACTTGCACTACTTAGAACGTCGTTAAACTTCGGAAAAATCCAACACTTGGAAATTTCCGGACAGGGGAAAAATTGGGTATTTATATCCGGTCGAACTTTTTAACATATTCTAAAATTTATCCGGAAAGCCACACAGACAAAATTTGATAATCCGATCGAACATTCGAATCCCCAAAACAACCCAGAAAAATTCAACTCTTGAAAAAATATTAAAAATACCCAGGAAAACCAGCACAGTCAAATAGGAGTTACTGTGCAAACATCACCTCATAATACGACAAACAGGCCGCGTTTCCGCCGCACGAGCCATGCTCGTGCCGCGGAAACGCGGCGCTTTAATGGAATTAGGGCACACGATTTCACAGTAACTCTTAGATTTTCCTGCATGTTTTTCTGCATATTTTTAATATAGAAAAACTCACTGTTTTCAAAAAAGGACAGAGAGCATGTTAGAAATGGGTTTTCGGGTTCGTTCGGACTTCAAACTCCGTCTGGACTTCGTCTAAGGCTCTAGCTAGGCTCTGATACCACTGTAGGGTCCCTAGGCACACTAGTGAGGTCTCGCAAGGCATCGAACATGCCAATTTCAAAAATTATCGGTGCCGAGAAACCCGACTACGGATCGTTGGCTAGATGTTTAGGCGAAAAAGCTAACTAGTTAACACTTAACTAAGAGATACGGAAATACAACCTTTGTAGATCCGGTCATCCACCTCCACGGCTCCGAGATGAAGTCCTCTCCGCTGTCCAAAACAAATCCGGGCTCTAGCGTCGGCTTCATCGGAGAATGGACGGGCTAGGTCGTCGACGACGTGCCGAAGATGATCTACGTCGAAGCATCACTAGATCGAGCTCCACCTTCACCAAGTCTTGAAAACTTGTGAAGGAAACACACTCTACTACTTGGCAAGAGGTAGAGGATGAAGAAATAGGAAGTGGGTAGACTTTAGTTTTGGATTTCTCACACTCTTCATCAATCCACCATTGATGAAGTTTGGTTTTCTTCATGAAGTGAAGAAGAAGAAAGCAAGAAGATGATAAGTTATTATGAAAAGAATAATAAATTTATTCTTATCATAATATTAACCTAAGTTAAGTGTAGAGAATTGACCAAGGTTAAAGAATGGTTAGGGTTAAGGAGATGAGACAAAAATGGTGACATAATGAAAGCTTCATGAAGCTTCATGTTGAAAACAAAACTAGCCACCATTTTTGACTTCTTTTCCTTTTCTCATTTATCTTTTAAATGCAAATGAAAAGATAAATGAATGAATAAAATAAAACCCTAATCATTTACTTAACCTAGGTTTAATTCATTACACTTAACAAAAAAGATATGTATCATCAAACATGATACAATCAAGTGCACAAAATCATATCGCATATGCAATGCGCACACCCGAGTGAGAAAATCCATTTAAAGTGAACCGATACTAGTTAATGCAAAGTAATATATCAAATATATAATTATGCATTAAATCATTAAATCAACTCTTGATTTAACGATCCGGTCATATCGCATATAACCGGCTAGTATCCAATGTATCGGCTTATCGAATCAACCATCGATTCGATAACTAGGTTATATCGCATATAACCATACGACACATTCATCGCGAGAATTGAATACGGTATCACATACACGCATTATTCTCGGTCCCGCACATATCTCATATGCGCTCCTATTTCGTTTCGCTTGAGCCAGGAAACCTCTGTGTAGGACTCTAAAGACTCGTCAATACGCCGACAGCGGATGGTGATCATATCAAACATCCACAAGCCGCAAGCGGTCTGCTAAACGTAACGGCCACCCGGGTATTGAGCGATCTGAAGATCGACGAGCAAGCCCGCTCACACTCCAGTGAATCCGACCAGTAACACTACCGTACAGTCCGGTCTGATCGTCTGATATGTCGCATATCTCGCCTAGGGGTGGTAAACGTCAGACCCCAATAGCTTGATAAGTCGTGTCGATATGAGGTCTATAACAATTCGAGAAACTACTGGTAACACTTACCAGTAAATCTCAGCAACCCTGGCCAGGGATTTCCTGTTATAGCCAATCGAACACAGCACAACATCAACTCCCTATACCGGGAGAGACGAATCCCCTCCTATCGCTCATTGCCTTCATGTGACTCGGGACTGTACCCAAAAACCACCATTTTGCACGCCCTCTTGGACGTGGTAAGATGGAAATCAAAGCACAGTGGGAACCACACAAGACTCTATGACGATCTCGGGTCAACAGACTACTCTGTACCAGTGTCACCAGAGAACTGCCATCTGACGTGAGGTATAATACCATCTGGGAGTTCTCGGCGAGTCCGTCCAGTGTACCCAGTCTCTACTGAGCACCCGTATATCATCTCTGATGTCAAACACCAATAGATATGGGATCATCCATCGCCCATCTGTATGGGTCGAGAAGGTATACGCTAGTCTACTCTGGTATATCGATGCCCCGTCTCGATACACCCACGACTAGGGACTTTGAAGGATGTACTTATGGACTACCATGTCCCTACTAGTATGATCCGCATCATAGTCCAGGTAGTCAAGTACAGATCCTAAGGGCTTTACCAACATGTAACAGAGAGACAATCAGTATACACGTTAAGGTAAAGTTCAACCAGATAGCATACTATCATGTCGAGCAAGAAAGTCCTCCCTATATACGTCCCAGCATCCACTACAATATACATCCTATGTACAGTAATGGCCTCTAGGGCATACATATAACTAACAATCTCCCACTTGCACTAGGGCCATCTGATAGCAGTGGTTGTAGTATCTCATACTCAACCATCCCATAAAAGTCTCTCTCTGGGAACAGGCCTTTGTGAGTGGATCCGCTGTGTTGTCCTCTGAGTCTACTCTCCAAACCTCGATCATCCTGGAGATCAATCATCTCCATGATCAAGTGATATTGCCTTAGAATATGTCTGGATCACTGATGGGACGGGCGTTCCTTGGCATAAGCCGCAACTCCATTGTCACACAATGGTAGGAACGTAGTTCATCTTATGAACCAATATACACCCAAACAGCCTCTTTGGTAGCATCTTAAGTAGCGATGTATCGTGCCTTTATCGTCTAGTATGTCACGGTATCTACCTTGGAACTCTTCCAACATACCGTCTCTTTACTGAGGGTAAAGACAATGCCTGTGACTGACATTCAGTCGTCTTTATCACCCTGGAACCCTTCCAGTGATTCTCCCCAGGATCGATTGATACCATCTCACTACAACTAGTGAGAATCCTAACATCCAATTAAATCTATCTCATAGATCCAAAACCCAGGATTTAGTAGGTATCACTTTGATCCTATATGGAGAATCATTGTGATAAGCGGAGATTGACCGAGCGTAGCATAGGAAACTCTTTCCCCATCAAGAGTATGTCATCCACGTACTCTACGAGGATCGTCACCATACTCCCTACTACCTTTTTGTTTATACAAGGTTCATCTACCATTTTGATGATGTCAAACTCTTTGACTAATTCATCAAAATAGATGTTCCAACTCCGCGATGCCTGCTTTATCCTATAAAGTATCTTGTGCACGTTTCCACTGCTCCCACTGTTTACGAAGCCCTCTGGCTGTGTACTTATAGACGCTTTCATCTAAATCATTATTTAGAAAAGTAGTCATGGCACCCAACCGCCAGATATCGTAGTCATGGTATGTAGCCGTGGCAAGTAGGATCTGGATGGACTTAAGCATAGATACCTGAAAAGGTTTCATCATTATCCACACCTGGTCAATGATGCAAACTTTTAACAAGTCTTGCTTTGAAAGTCTCAACTCTTCCATGTACACCAAGTAATCTTCTCAAGATATACTTGCTCCTGATGGGGATTTAACCCTTCAGATATAGCAACCAAAGTCCATACTTTGTTGGTGTATATGGATTCCATCTCAGATCACTAAGCATCCAGCCATTCTTACAGAGTCTTACTCCTGATGGCCAGCTCGAAACTAGTTGGGTCATCATCTCATGATGCAATCCTCGCTCCCACTGTCATAGAGGAACCGAAGTATCTCTCAGGTGGATGAGCAACCCTACTAGATCGGCGGAGAGGCCGAGGTTCGTTGGTAACTATTGAATCCTTTGGTTCTATCAAAACATCTGATGTAGTTCGTATAGCTGGAACCTTTCCAGTTCTACATAACTGACATTGCCTCGAGCTGGTCCGGATTTTGCTTTTAAACATAGGCCGGACAACCCCAAATCTTAACTAACTTAAGAGATGGGCTCTTCCCTTATCATATCAAATATGAAGTGGTAGGCAACTGATTTGATTTGAACCCTATTCAATAGGTATGCAGCTTCTCAAGTGCATAACTCCCAAAAGGAAATAGGTAACTCAGTAGTACTCATCATAGAGCACACCTTATCATATAGGGTGTTATTGCTCCGCCCCGATATACCATCGTGCTATGGTGTATACAGAGGAGTAATGCCGAGAGAGAATCTCATTCTCCTTTAGAAAAGTCGAAGAATTTCGTGCCCAAGTATTCTCCTCCTTGATCTCATCAAAGGACATAATACTTATACCCGTATTTTGGTTCTCTACTTCTAACTTATATTCTGTGAATATCTGAAAATGTTCGGACTTGTGTTTCAACAGGAACATATGTCTGAATCTTGAGAGATTATCAGAGAATGTAACGAAGTACAAAGAAACAGTCCTGGCATGTGTAGACAGGGGACCTACATACATCAACATGTATCATCCCAAGAGTTTACTAACTCTTTCTCTGTTTCCAGTAAACAGAGCTATGGTCATCTTATCTCTGTGACATGACTGGCGAGTTTCACAAGATGTAAATTCAAACTGATTTAAATATGCATCTATATGTAACTCTAGCTAGTCGGGTCACATTGATCTGACCTAGTCTACGATGCCTCAAGAAGGATTCGTTCATTTCTGAACTCTTCCTCTTGTGTGTGTTTCGTATACAAAAGAACTGTAGTTTGATTTAGAACATTAATGCTTTTAGATAACGTGCCTGAACCGATCAACTTTTGATATAGGAAATGTTCAAAACATTATCCAACAATACAAAATTTTATCATTTCTTTACTAATAAAGAGATAGATACGATTTTGTATATCAGGTTCGGTATCTAATAACATCCGTTCAGAATCAATGTATTTGTAATACAGGGTGACAGTGACCAACAGACTTGGCTGCAACACTTGCCCCGTTTTCTGCCTCATGAAACTTATCACCCGTTCTCAGTTCTCTACCTTTCTGTAGCCCTATGTAACATATTACATATCTGGGATCCTGATCTGGTATCACATACCCAGGACGTAGAGGATACAGAGAAACAGTTCTACATAATGAACACACCCGAAGATGATGCATCAGCATGCACTCTCTTCGTTTGGGCGGCACGGGAATTCTGGTAATTCCCTATTTCCTGCTCTGTCTTATAACAATTATAAGTTGGAGCGGGACCAACGTTTCCCAGCTCAGTATAACAAGCGGGTTCGGTCAATATTCCGTTTTATTATCTTGATTAAGGCGTGATATGGTCGCTACCTGGAGAGAGAGAGAAGAAAACACTCAGCGTGCGCTCTTTCAAGAATAGATTAGTTATTATTTTATCTAATCAGGATGGCTCCCACTGCTTTTTATCAAATCTTCCTTCAAACCCTAAAAGGAAAGACTAGCCGGGATTAATTACACACTACAAGTTCGCCAATCTTTCAGCCAGGCCAGTGTTGGTACTTTGAGGGAGGTCCCCCGTGCTTTCGCACGAACCTAATTAATGTAAACCTCGTTTTCCCAGAGGCGTAACCTCGTTAACACCTTTCTAGACACCTACTTGATCGGCTAATTGTAATGTATAAAACTCTCCCAGGAGTAACTCTTACTCGCAGCGGGTATCGGGATCCAACTATCTCATAGAAGGTATGCAATCTCATTGCAAATTTCAACACTTGAAATTCTCGATAATATTTTGCCCCTAGCTCGCTATGACCTTGACGCATGCCAAACAACCCATAGTCTGCTAGTCAAGTTCAACCCGTACATTTCTTGATTGAATTAAACCCACCCGTACGACCCTTGACGCATGCCAAACAACGCCGTACGAATACCCTAATCCAATCGCATCGTATGCTAGCAGATAAGCACTAGTTAGCTACCGTACACTACGCCTTGACGCATGCCAAACAACCGCAGCACGAATACTAACTAGTACTTATCTGAAATGACGGAGGGCTACGAAAGGTTTTTCTGAAAACCTATTGCGTAATGAACTTGATATCGTTGTAGGATCGAATGAATTTTGAAATGGAGTGTTTTTGAGGCTTTTCTAGTTTTGCTAAAGGAGTCATTCCCGGTGAAGGGATCGTCGGTCCTTTCCTCGTCGAATGAGGTGCGGGATATATCATATATATATCACTGTGGAAAGCAAAAACTCTTAAAAGCAATCAAAAGACAAATCGAGTGTGTAGCATCTGCCAGTTATTGCTAAAGGAGTCACTCCCGGTGAAGGGATCTCGGTCCTTTCCTTATCGAATAAGGTGCAGGATATATCACATATACCGCTATGCAAAGCAAGAACTGTAGCTACCTGTTTTATTTTGAAATTCGATTCTACAACATCTTAGATTTCTTTTATTTTCATTAATCACATTAATGAAGTCCCATCATGTAAGTACCTAAACATCACAGATAAATACGACGTACACTTATGCCATCCGCATTCGCCTCGATGTCCCCTCGTGCACCGTTAGGTTAGGTAACTAACGACAGAGCGGGGCAGGGCTAGCGCGGGTGTAAAACATAAGTAACGTCTATATAATATATCATATATACTATATATGTATCTATCATAGAACATCACATGATCACATCACAGATATCGCAGCAGAAGAATCATATGAAATATTGGATATACTAGGACGTCCGTGTTTTCAATACGAGCCAGTATAAAATACGGATTCCACGGTCGTGATGAATAGCCAAACCCACACCCTTAGACCCCTACGAGAGCGGCAAGCAACCCTACCAATTCTAGAGTTAGGAGACCCGGACTCGACTCCTCGAGTTGGTCTCCCACTGGACTCCAGAACCCGGTTACTTGTGCTCCCCTCCTTGGGTCTATCCTAGTGCGGAAAAGTAAATAATATACAAACGGTGACATCTTCCGCAACTTGGAAGTGCCCCAATAAAAGAATATTACATACAAGTTTTTACATGAATGAAAATGAAAAACACTCATCTCACATAAAAAACCCCGGCTATTCAAACACGACGATCCAATATAACATATCCAGCAACACATAACATCACATGTCATCAACGTAAGTAAATATGCGCATCCCAATTGTTGTTGACATATAGCAACGAAACCGGCGATATCATATATTACACTTACGGTCACAGAAAAGAAAGTGTAAAACTACAACAGTTGGAATCCGCAACCACCTCAGACATCGCATGCCTGACCAAATGAATTTCTTATACATCGCATGCCTAACAATTATAAACCCCATATTTTAGTCTCTTTATCGAAAACACTTTTCAATACCAAGTCGGGCAATTCAACAGGATTCCCGACATTTTGATCGAATGCTTGTCGCAAACTTCAGTAGACGGCCGCACCCCCGATACCGTCGACGAAGTGCACCAAGGCAGAACACCGCTACCGCGAGCACCCGAACGGATGCTTTCGGCGACGGGGTTCTCCTACAGTCACTTGGTCGGGGCTATAGAGTGATGCTGTCTATTAAGTTTACCCGGCGAGTATCCGCGTACGCTACGTGATTGCGACGGACTTTTGATCACATCAAAATTCCGTGGCAACCGATCAAGTGAGACTAAACTGCTATGTTTATAATATTCATTTTGTTATCTCATAACTTTTTGTGAATTCCAATTATTGTATCCCATTCCGGATAAATAGAAAATGTCAAACTTTCCGATCGAACAATCGAACACCCAAGTTTTCCCGATACAGATCAACACATGAAACAAGTCTAACAACATTCCGTTCGTGCCTTAGTACCAACGGTCCAGCCGTAGAAGGGTCAAGCCAATGCCTCACATGTGGCACGCCGTACTGCCCTAAACCCGAAGGTTCAAAGGGCAGTTCAAGACGGTCACATAATCGAGTTAAGGTTTGTTGTCTTCTAGAGGGTCCATCGCGTTACTTGCACTACTTAGAACGTCGTTAAACTTCGGAAAAATCCAACACTTGGAAATTTCCGGACAGGGGAAAAATTGGGTATTTATATCCGGTCGAACTTTTTAACATATTCTAAAATTTATCCGGAAAGCCACACAGACAAAATTTGATACTCCGATCGAACATTCGAATCCCCAAAACAACCCAGAAAAATTCAACTCTTGAAAAAATATTAAAAATACCCAGGAAAACCAGCACAGTCAAATAGGAGTTACTGTGCAAACATCACCTCATAATACGACAAACAGGCCGCGTTTCCGCCGCACGAGCCATGCTCGTGCCGCGGAAACGCGGCGCTTTAATGGAATTAGGGCACACGATTTCACAGTAACTCTTAGATTTTCCTGCATGTTTTTCTGCATATTTTTAATATAGAAAAACTCACTGTTTTCAAAAAAGGACAGAGAGCATGTTAGAAATGGGTTTTCGGGTTCGTTCGGACTTCAAACTCCGTCTGGACTTCGCCTAAGGCTCTAGCTAGGCTCTGATACCACTGTAGGGTCCCTAGGCACACTAGTGAGGTCTCGCAAGGCATCGAACATGCCAATTTCAAAAATTATCGGTGCCGAGAAACCCGACTACGGATCGTTGGCTAGATGTTTAGGCGAAAAAGCTAACTAGTTAACACTTAACTAAGAGATACGGAAATACAACCTTTGTAGATCCGGTCATCCACCTCCACGGCTCCGAGATGAGGTCCTCTCCGCTGTCCAAAACAAATCCGGGCTCTAGCGTCGGCTTCATCGGAGAATGGACGGGCTAGGTCGTCGACGACGTGCCGAAGATGATCTACGTCGAAGCATCACTAGATCGAGCTCCACCTTCACCAAGTCTTGAAAACTTGTGAAGGAAACACACTCTACTACTTGGCAAGAGGTAGAGGATGAAGAAATAGGAAGTGGGTAGACTTTAGTTTTGGATTTCTCACACTCTTCATCAATCCACCATTGATGAAGTTTGGTTTTCTTCATGAAGTGAAGAAGAAGAAAGCAAGAAGATGATAAGTTATTATGAAAAGAATAATAAATTTATTCTTATCATAATATTAACCTAAGTTAAGTGTAGAGAATTGACCAAGGTTAAAGAATGGTTAGGGTTAAGGAGATGAGACAAAAATGGTGACATAATGAAAGCTTCATGAAGCTTCATGTTGAAAACAAAACGAGCCACCATTTTTGACTTCTTTTCCTTTTCTCATTTATCTTTTAAATGCAAATGAAAAGATAAATGAATGAATAAAATAAAACCCTAATCATTCACTTAACCTAGGTTTAATTCATTACACTTAACAAAAAAGATATGTATCATCAAACATGATACAATCAAGTGCACAAAATCATATCGCATATGCAATGCGCACACCCGAGTGAGAAAATCCATTTAAAGTGAACCGATACTAGTTAATGCAAAGTAATATATCAAATATATAATTATGCATTAAATCATTAAATCAACTCTTGATTTAACGATCCGGTCATATCGCATATAACCGGCTAGTATCCAATGTATCGGCTTATCGAATCAACCCTCGATTCGATAACTAGGTTATATCGCATATAACCATACGACACATTCATCGCGAGAATTGAATACGGTATCACATACACGCATTATTCTCGGTCCCGCAAATATCTCATATGCGCTCCTATTTCGTTTCGCTTGAGCCAGGAAACCTCTGTGTAGGACTCTAAAGACTCGTCAATACGCCGGCAGCGGATGATGATCATATCAAACATCCACAAGCCGCAAGCGGTCTGCTAAACGTAACGGCCACCCGGGTATTGAGCGATCTGAAGATCGACGAGCAAGCCCGCTCACACTCCAGTGAATCCAACCAGTAACACTACCGTACAGTCCGGTCTGATTGTCTGATATGTTGCATATCTCGCCTAGGGGTGGTAAACGTCAGACCCCAATAGCTTGATAAGTCGTGTCGATATGAGGTCTATAACAATTCGAGAAACTACTGGTAACACTTACCAGTAAATCTCAGCAACCCTGGCCAGGGATTTCCTGTTATAGCCAATCGAACACAGCACAACATCAACTCCCTATACCGGGAGAGACGAATCCCCTCCTATCGCTCATTGCCTTCATGTGACTCGGGACTGTACCCAAAAACCACCGTTTTGCACGCCCTCTTGGACGTGGTAAGATGGAAATCAAAGCACAGTGGGAACCACACAAGACTCTATGACGATCTCGGGTCAACAGACTACTCTGTACCAGTGTCACCAGAGAACTGCCATCTGACGTGAGGTATAATACCATCTGGGAGTTCTCGGCGAGTCCGTCCAGTGTACCCAGTCTCTACTGAGCACCCGTATATCATCTCTGATGTCAAACACCAATGGATATGGGATCATCCATCGCCCATCTGTATGGGTCGAGAAGGTATACGCTAGTCTACTCTGGTATATCGATGCCCCGTCTCGATACACCCACGACTAGGGACTTTGAAGGATGTACTTATGGACTACCATGTCCCCACTAGTATGATCCGCATCATAGTCCAGGTAGTCAAGTACAGATCCTTAAGGCTTTACCAACATGTAACAGAGAGACAATCAGTATACACGTTAAGGTAAAGTTCAACCAGATAGCATACTATCATGTCGAGCAAGAAAGTCCTCCCTATATACGTCCCAGCATCCACTACAATATACATCCTATGTACAGTAATGGCCTCTAGGGCATACATATAACTAACAGCTTGATGGAGATCATGTCTCCAGTTCTCGTGCAGACTTGTCACAGACCGACTGATAGTTGAGGTTATAGTTAGCGTTTGATGTAGACCACGGGGTATGGGGTAGTTTGAGTGTGAGTTCAACAGAATCTCGGGAGTCCCATGCCGGCATATATATATGGAGATATATGGAGATTTACAGGGTACATGATTATTACCGTGAGTTACATGTTGGGCCCGTGGTCCCTTGCCCTTAGGCCCTATCCTTGGGTGGAGGACACTCGCGAGTGATTGACTCTCACACTTGGACTGACGATATGTTTAGTGACCTGTACAGTGAGACTTAGAGACTGATAGGGATAATGGCATTGATATACATTTACTGTGTTGACATACCTGGCATATTCTTTTACTGCTATACTATTCACCTGCCCTATTAGACACTTCTTTGATTACTACATGTTCATACCTATACCGTCATCGATTTACTGTTATATATATTTATTATCACTGTTAGAGTTGTCACTTGGATTTATATATTATATTGCTATTGTGTCGCTCTGACGACCTGAGTATGCATGCTCAGTGTGAGGAGAGGATTTAGCCTGGACCAGGACTAGACGTACATCACGGACATTTTGATTTGCTATCCAGAGTTATACCCTTTTGTTTCCCATCAGGTCAGTCCTTTATATTGTTTTGTTCCAGTTATTGCATTTCTCATTACCTGCGCATTATTTACTGTTTACCACGTAAAGCTAGAAGCCGATGTGTGACTACGGCAGGACATTTCCTTGACCGTAGGAGCATGGCTGGCCTTGTCAACCCCTCGTATTCCGTATTTTGGGAAGCAGGGCGTGACATATAAGGATTTGAAAAGATGAAAGTATTGGGAATTACCAGTGCTAACTTAGCTAGTGGTTTCAGCTTCTCCAACCGGAATGGTGGATGGCTAACCTTCTGACACTTTTCTCTGTGTATACTGGTACATTTCAGACTGACGAGGTAAAGATGGTCCTGCGAAGGTGGTGCAGTAGTAGGAGTTTGTATAGTCAGTCTTGGCGTGGGGTTTGTTTGTGCTCTGTACTTTGAGCAAGCCCTCATAGTATGTTCAGATGATCCACAAATCATACAAAGACCATTAACTTTCCTGCAGTCCTTTATTTCATGTCTGAGTTTCTTACAATAATAGAAAGTCTTCTTGATATAACCATACGTTGTCCTCAAAGCTGTCTTAGTGCGAACCAGTCCTTGGTGAAGGAGAGCAGCCTGCTCCTGCTGTTCCTTATCTAGACTCCTGGTTATTTCAAGGAATGCCATTGATCTTATCAGTAAGTCTTGAACGGTAATGGATAGTAGTGTAGGTGGTGGAGTGTTGCCGTTCGCATTGGTGATCGTGTTGTTGGAAGGTTCCATAACCTTGAGAGAAAAAGTAGGGTTATGATAGATTCAAGAAATTGAAATGTAAAGAATGTATAGTTGCTGATTTTTATAATTCTTGTGATATGTTGCTTAGGTTTCCATGCAGAGCTGGCCTGCATGGGCCGTCAACAAAACCTGTCACGCCCCACTTCCCAGTGTACGGGGAAGGAGACGTGGCGGGCCGCGACGTATTTACTCAGAAGTAAATACATTAAGCGTAAATAAGCAATATAAATGTAAAGCACAAGAATGACAAGAGATGTAATAAAACAACAACTTTTTATTGATAATCATTCTTTACATTCAACTGAAAAGAAAGGTACAATGATATAAAGCAATGTCTAAATGGTGGCATATGAACTAAAAAGAAAATAAGTAAAAGTAAAAGCCTAGAAGTATAGTTCCTCTGTGAACTGCTCCAAATCGTCCTGGCTGGACTCAGTCTCCTGAGAGTCGGGTTCTCCTGACGAACAGTCCAAAGAAAGAGGAGACAGGAATGTCGTCAGCGAACTAGCGCTCGGTAAGTACTAAAAGATAGAATAGATTAGAACAAGTAGAGAGAATATAACTGGTGAATTGTACATGTTTATGTTTGTTATACTAACGTAGTTGTTTGTAATTTGGTACAGAAGATACCAGTGTATACGAGAGGAGTCCAACTTTTCTCGTGGACTATGGTAACTCGTAGTACAAGGCCCCGTCAATACTCATGGGACAACAGCAATGGATGTTAATCTACGTCTTTTAGTGACCATCATTGTGCCACTTTTAATACATTCCGTACCAATCTACCCCGGCTAACCCCGTAATGTATATTGTATTAATTGTATTGATTTGTAGTTATCAGACTTGCCGAGACCATAGTATAAGTTGTTCATATAAACAGATTCAGGATGTAAACGGTAGTCATGTAGTCAAGTTCAAGATATAGCCATGGTTCGGTCAAATCAAGTCATGTTGATATTGTTCTGGTATTCATGTTCAAGTTCAAGTGTTCATGTTTGGTATATTGGATTCATGTTGAATTGGAGTTATGATTGGATTCATGTTTGGATTGTATTCAGATTAGACTGAGACTCAGATTGAGTCAGACACTTAAACAGATTTGGATCCTCAATTAGATTTTGGTGTTATCGGTAACTGCTGCACATGGACGGCAGGATTTGTGTCTTTTTCCAAGACAATTACCATTGATAACCCCGTTTTAGTTTTCTACCTTAAATAAGTAAGCACTCACTTTCTCTGGCTCCCTGAGGTTCAAGAGAATTGGTCCCGCTTAAACCTATATTTACTAGGGTCCTTATTGTAATTTAATATAACTTGAGGGGTTTTTATGAAAAATATTTTTAGTATATTTTCAAAATAAATATCAAGTATTTATTTATGTTTATAGGGTTTTCATGGATGTAAATTTTTAAAGAATGAAGAATATTAGTGAAACTTGAATAGTTCAAGATATTTTAGTGTAAAGTTTGACTTATATTGATTCTTGATGGTATTTTCATAAAACTTGTAATTCGTTTATTTTCTAGAAAATATGGAATTTTATTATATATTAAAAATATGTGGTTTGATAATATTTATATAATTATTAAAAACAAATTTTTATTATTAAATAGAAATTCTCGTTTTTCTTAAAAATTGTATTAAAATTCCACCGAGATTGTATGCTCCTTGAGGAGGTCTGCATCTCGCCCGACTAGTCCCGTGGATGTGCGATAATCCACACCATCCAAACCGGGTTCACCAAAATGGGTTGTAGAGGTATAATCGCAAAGAATTAAGTCATACAATTTAAAGAAATCCGAGTTTTTAATAGTTTAAGGTATTTTGATGAAAAGTCGTATTTTGCTACAAAAATATTGTTCAAGAGAATCGTGTTATGTCAAGATGTGTGTATGTGAGAAGTAGGTCATTACCTCATGAGGTTTTCTAAAGGTAATATTAAGCAAAAGAATTAAAAGATGTCGTATGTAAACTTCATAGTATTTAAATGTAAAAGCTTAATTAAAGTTATTTAACATGGAGTTTTAGAGTGAAATTGGTTTCTAAACATTAGTTAAATGATTACAAGTGAGGTATATACATGAGTACAAGTGATTCTTAAGAAGAAATTGTAATTTTAAAGATTATAGAATCGAATGTCGGTATAACTCCACTTACCGACAAGTTTTGAAAAGAAGAATTTTATGGTAGAAAGAGAAGAGTGGAGATGGTACTTACAAGTTAAAAGGAGAGAGGGGAGATAGAGGATGAGGGAAGTAGCCTTCGTGGAGTCGCGGGGTCACCAGAAACATCTCGAATTCTCTCCGGAATTTGACCTAGGGCTAACTCCATTTGTACTCTTCTTAGACTTAGAATTTTTTTTAGAATTTTGGCAATGGATTTCAAAATGAAGATGAGCTAGGGTATGAGGTTGTATTTATAATGTAAAATTAGGGTTTTGGAATTGAAGAAAGAATTAAAAAGCATTAAAAATTGGATTTAAAGCTTCATTTTAATTCTCTGGATAATTGCAGGGAAAATAAACAGAACAGGGGTAGTGGGGTAGTCCAAGGGGTGTTGTGTGCAAAACACGGAGGCCATCACTTACGGGAAGCCCGGCGGTGCCGGCCCATAGGCAAATCTCGCTGGCCGTCTTGTTGAGGGGGACCGTTGGATTCTCGCCACGTGTTCCTCTCACAGTTAATATAATTTTCCACATGTTTATTTCTTCTGTCCTTTCATTTTTACGTGTATTGTGTTAGTTATATGTATGCCCTAGAGGCCATTATTGTACATATGATGTATATTATAATGGATGCTTAGACATACATAGGGAGGACTTTCTTGCTCAACATGATAGTATGCTATCTGGTTGCTCTTTCTCTTAACATGTATACTGATTGTCTCTATGTTACATGTTGATAAAGCCCTTAGGATGAGTACTTGACTACCAGGATTATGATGCAGATCATACTAGTGGGGACATGGTAGTCGGCAAGTACATCCTTCAAATGTTCCTAGTCGTGGGTGTATCGAGACAGGGCATCAATATACCTGTGTAGACTAGCGTGTAGCTTTTCGACCCATGTAGATGGGCGATGGATGATCCTATATCCATTGGTGTGAGAGGGTATACGGGTGCTCAGTGGAGACTGGGTACACTGAACGGACTCGCCGAGAACTCCTAGATAGTATTATACCTATCGTCGGATAGCAGTTCTCTGGTGACACTGGTACAGGTTAGACTGTAAACCCGAGATCGTCATAGAGTCTTGTATGGTTCCCACTGTGCTTTGATTTCCACCTTACCACTTTTAATAGAACGTGCAAAACGGTGGCTTTTGGGTACAGTCCCGAATCACACGGAGGCAATGAGCGATAGGAGGGGTTTCGTCTCTCCCGGTATTGGGGGTTGATGTTGCGCTGTGCTCGATTGGCTATGACAGGAAGTCCCTGGCCAGGGTTGCTTCAGAGATATACCGGTAAGTGTTATCAGTAGTTTCTCGATCCGTTATGAGCCTCATATCGGCACGACTTATCGAGTTACTAAGGTCTGACGTTTACCACCCCTAGACGAGATATGTGACATATCGGACGAAGAGACCGGACTGTATGGTAGTGTTACTGATTGGATTTGCAGGAATATGAGCATGCATGCTTGTTGATCTTCTGATCGCTCAATGCCCGGGTGGCCGTTACGTTTAGCAGACCGCTTGCAGCTTGTGGGTGTTTGATATGATCATCACCTACTGCCGGCGTATTGACGAGTCTTCAGAGTTCTACACAGAGGTTTTCTGGCTCAAGCAAAACGGAGTAGGAGCACATATGTGATATGTGCGGGACCGAGATTAATACCATATGAGATACCGTATTCTATTCTCGCGATTTGTGACATCGGTCGGTTATAAGTGATATAGCCGGGTTATCGGATCAAGTGTTGATTTGATAAGTTGTTACATATGATATTAGTCGGTTATATGTGATATAGCCGGATTATTAAATCAAGTGTTGATTTAATGATTTAATGTATAATTATATATTTGATATATTAAGTTGCATTAACTAATATTCATTCACTTAAGATTTCTTTTTTCACTAGTTTGTGCACATTGTATACATGTGATATATGCAAGTGTACATTATTTTGTATCATGTTTGATGATACATACAACTTGGGTGTGTGTATGACTTACACCATGCTTGGTTTAATTGCTAGGGTTTTTATTTATTTTGGTAATTACAAAATGGTGGGATTTTATCATGGCTAGTAGCTTGTAGAAGCTTGTATTGTTCATTGACCAAGTCCACTCTTTTGTTTTGCCTAAGATATTTATTAACCCAACCAATTATCCTAACCATGGTGATGTCTCTATAAGGGTTAGCATATGATGCTTAACTCACCCATGGTTGCCATTATCCTTTAGATAATTATCATGAGAGTTTTCTTCTTCTTCCTAAAAGCTTTCTAGCTTCAATGGAGATAATGGAAAATGAGTGAGAAAATCATTTCTAAAGTGAGCAAAATTCCTACTTCATCATCCTCTACCACTTTCCATTTAGTATAGGGTGTTTGCTTCACTAATTCTACAATTAGTGAAGAGATAGCTTGGGTTAGTGTCTCCTTGACGTAGATCATCTTCGGCTTTGAAGACTTCGTTGCAAGGTTGCTCATTTCTTCATAGGAGCCTCTCTAGATTCCGGGAGTTCATGATCGCAGTGAAGGGACTACTACACGGAGTTATTGAAGTGAAGGACCGGTCTACAAAGGTTATATTCCTTGTTCACTTTAGTTGCAAAGATGTTTGCATTTGATTCGTCGCATTTTCTAGTATACGATTCTAGGTTAGGGTTAGCTAGTACGGCTAAAATTTTAATTTGGCATGGAAGATGCCTCCTGAAACCTTGCTGCCGTGTTAGGCAACCCTGCATATTGCACGTGTAAACTTTTGGGCTTCCAAAAAGTTTAAAATAAAAATTCAGAAAAATAATACGTGGCTAATGGGATTCGAACACATTGGCTATGTCATAGCAGTACAAGGCTTTACCAATGAGCTACAAGTTGTTTCTTGCTGTTCTTAAACAAGAATAACTTTTAAATTATGCTTATGCTTGCAAACTCCTTCCTGTACTTTAAGAAGAAAAATTTTTTTACAGAAAATTTAGGGTTGTTATAGTCTTTCTCAAGTACTTAAGAATGTTCTTCACAGCTATCAAGTGCTTCTCCCCCAGGTCTGATTGATACCTAATTACCACACTAAGTGCATAAGCTGCATCCGGTATGGCGCATAATATCGTGTATATGATAGACCCAGCTGCAAAAAGATAGGGTATCACGGTCATGCGAGCCCTCTCCAAATCAGTCTTGGGAGACATCTTTTTGGAGAGAGTGATTCTTAAACAAGCGGGTAAATTACCACGCTTAGAATCTTCCATACTAAACCTCTTTAGTATGGTGTCTATTTACCTGAGTTGGGACAATTCCAACATCCTTTTAGATCTATCTCTATAGATCTTTATCCCAAGGATGTAGGAGGCATCACCCAGATCTTTCATGGAGAACTTTTATGATAGGAAGAGTTTGACCGAGTGCAGCATAGGAACATCATTTCCTATCAAGAGTATGTCATCTACGTACAATACAAGGAAGACAATCTTACTCTCTACAACATTTTTATGTACACAAGGTTCTTCTACGTTTTTGATGAAGTCAAACTCTTTGACTGCCACATCAAAACAGATGTTCCAGCTCTGCAATGCCTGTTTTAATCCGTAGATTGATTTAAGCAGCTTGCACATCTTTCTGCTGCTCTCACTGTCTACGAAGCCCTCTGGCTGTGTCATATACATGCTCTCTTCTAAATCACCATTTAGAAAAGCGGTCTTGACCTCCATCTGCCAGATTTCATAGTCATGGTATGCAGCAATGGCAAGTAGGATCCTGATGGACTTAAGCAAAGCCACTGGAGAAAAGGTTTTGTCATAGTCGACACCTGGTCGTTGACGAAAACCTTTTTCTACAAGTCTAGGTTTGAAGGTCTCAACCTTTCCATCTATACCAAGTTTCTTCTTAAAGATCCACTTGCTCCCAATTGGTTTTACCCCTTCAGGAGCAACTTCCAAAGTCCATACTTTGTTGGTGTACATGGATTCCATCTCAGATCGCATAGCATCCAACCATTTCACAGAGTCCCCACTTGTGATGGCCTGCTCGAAACTAGTTGGGTAATCATCTTCTATGATGCAATCCTCGCTCTCACCGTCTACGAGAAAACCGTAGTATCTCTCAGGTCGATGAGGAACCCTACTAGATCTGCAGAGTGGCTGAGGTTCGTCGGGGACTACTTAATCCTCTGGTTCTACCAAATCATCAGTTGTAATTTATATAGCTGAAACTTCTTCCAACTCTACCTCATTACCACTAATTTCTTTCACAAGAAATTCCTTTTCTAATAAGGTTGCATATTGAGAAACAAACACTCTTTGTTCCTCCATGTGATAGAAGATATACCCTCTTGAATGTTTGGGATATCCAACAAACTTACACAGAACAGACCTTGCCTCGAGCTTGTCCGGATTTTGCTTTTTGACATAAACCGGATAACCCCATATCTTAATGAAATTAAGACATGGTTTCTTCCCCTCCCATATCTCATATGGAGTGGTAAGCACAGATTTGGTAGGAACCCTATTCAATAGGTATGCAGCTGTCTCAAGTGCATAGCCTCAAAAGGAAATAGATAACTCAGCAATACTCACCATAGACCGCACCATATCTAATAGGGTGCGATTCGTCCGCTCCGATATTCCATTGTACTATGGTGTATACAGAGGAGTAAGCTGAGAGAGAATCCCATTCTCGTTTAGATAATCTCGGAATTCCGTGCTAAGTATTCACCTCCTCGATCAGATCGAAGGATTTTAATACTTTTACCCTTCTGGTTCTCTATTTCGCTCTTATATTCCTTGAATTTCTCAAAAACTTCAGATTTGTGTTTGAACATGAACACATGTCCGAATCTTGAAAGATCATCGGCGAATGTAATGAAGTACGAGAAACCATTCCTGGCATGTGTAGATATAGGACCACATACATCACTATGTATCAGTCTTAAGAGTTCAGTAGCTCTTTCTCTATGTCCCGTAAATAGAGTTTTGGTCGTCTTTCCTTTGAGACATAACTGACAAGTTTTATAAGATGTAAATTCAAACAGATTCAAATATCCATATTTATGCAACTTAGCTAGTCTGGTCGCATTGATATGACCAAATCTATAATGCCACAAGAAGGTTTCGTTCATTTCTGAACTTTTCCTCTTGTGTGTGTTCTGTATATTTAGAACTGTATTTTAATTTAGAACGTATATACCATTACACAACGTACTAAACCCAATCAACACTTGATTTAGGAAAATGTTCATAATATTTTTCTCTAATGCAAAATTATATCCTTTTTTATCTAATAAAGAAACATATATTATATTGCACATCATCGACGGTACGTAATAACAATCGTTCAAAATCAATGTATCACCATTTGGCAATACTAAGTGATATTCGCCGACAGCTTCGACAGTAACAATTGCTCCGTTCCCTACTCTGAGGGACATATCACCCTTTCCCAGTTCTCTACTTCTCTTTAACTCTTGTAACATATTAAACATATAGGATCATGATCCGGTATCCAATACTCAGGACGTAGAGTAAACTGAGAAACTATTCTCAATAACTAACACACCCGAAGAAGATGCATCAAAATGCTCTTTCTTCGTTCGGGTTGTATGGGAATCCCTGCATTCCCCTATTCCTTACCCAGACTCATGACTGTTGTCATAAGATAGGGCATAGCCAACGTTCCCCATCCCAGTAAAATAAGTGGGTTCGGTCAATACATCCATATTATTATCTTGATTAAGACGTGACATGGTCGCTACCTGGAGAGAAAGAGAAGAAAATACTTTAGCGTGCGCTCTTGCAAGATTAGATTGGTTATTATCTTATCTAATCAGGATTGCTCCCATTGTTTTTATCAAATCTTCCTTCAAACCTTAAAAGTTAAGATTAGCCGGGATTAATTACACCTTATAAGTTCGCCAATCAGTCAGCCAGGCAGGTGTTGGTACTCCGACGGAGTCTCCCCGTGCTTTCGCATGGAACTAATTAAATAACCTCGTTTCCGCAGGGGTATAACCCCGATAACACCTTTCTTAGACACCTATTGGATTAGCTAATTGTAAAGTGGAAAACTCTCTCAGGAGTAACACTTACTCGCAGTAGGTATCGGGATCCAACTATCATATAGAAGGTATGCAATCTCATTGCAAATTTCAACACTTGAAATTCCCGATATTTTTTTTTACCCCTAACGACCTATGACCTTGACGGAGGGTAACAAACCATAGGCCTCTAGTAAAGTTCAACCTGTCATTTCGTGATTGAATTACATCCACCCGCACGATCCTTGACGAAGGCCAACAAGATCGTACGATTAACCTAATCCAATCGCATCAACATGTGGCAGATAAGCCCTAATCAGCTACCGCACACTACGCCTTGACGGAGGGTAACAAATGCAGCACGAATACTAAATAGTACTTATCTGAAATGACGGAGGGCTACGGCTGGTTTTAAAGAAAACGTTTAACATAATGAACTTGATATCGTTGTAGAATCTAGTGATTTGAAAAGGAGTGGTTTAAGCTCCACTTTTAAAATCGAGTAGTTTTCAAAATAAACCGAGTGGGTTATAGCATATGCTAGTTTTGATAAAGAGGTCATTCCCGGTGAAAGGATCTAGGCTCTTTCTTCATCGAATGAGGTGCTGGATATTCATAATAGAATACCGCTATGCAAAGTAAGAACTAGAGCTACCTTTTTAAAAAATTTAATTCTACACCATCTTTAGGTTTCTTTTCTTTTCATTAATCCCATTAATGACGTCCCATCATTTATGTTTCCTAAATATCACAGAAGAAACGAAAATAAAACACACATATATGCCATCCGCAATCACCACAGGGATCCGGGTCTTCACTGTAAGGTTACTTAACTTATGGCAGGGCGGGGTCGGGACTAGCACAGATGCAAAACATATATAGTGTCTACTAGTATATCATATATTTAAGTAGTATTCGTCTCACGCAGTTATATGATCACATCATATCACAGAAACAACATAAGCAAACATATGAAATATAGGATATACTAGGAGGTCCGTGTTTTAGATTAAACCAGTAATGAAAAACACGGATTCCATGGTTGTGATGAATAGCCAAGCCCATATCCCTAGACCCTTTTGAGAGCGGCAAGCAGCCCTACCAATTCTAGAGTTAGGCGACCGGTCTCGACTCCTCGAGATGGCCTCCCACTGGACTCTAGAACCCGGTTACTTGTGCTCCCCGCCTTGGGTTTATCCTAATGCGGAAAAGTAAATAATATACATCAAATGGAGACAACAACCTTAACCCGGAAGTGTCCCAATAAAATAATATTACATACAAATTTTTACATGAATGAAAATTGAAAAACTCCCATCTCACGCAAAACCCTCAGGCTATTCAATCACGATGATCCAATATAATATATCAACAGCAACACAATAACATCACATGTCATCAATGTAAGTAAATATGTGTATCCCTAATGTCGTTAACGTATAGCAATGAGATCGGGGATACTGGTACATATTACACTTACGGTCGCAGAAAAGAAATAAAAACTACAATAATTAGAATCCGCATTATCCTTAGACATCATAAACCCGGATTATCACATATTCCGGATTTCATGCCTAACCCTATAAACCTTGCATTTAAGTCTCGAATTGAAAACACTTTTCAAAAATAAGTCGAGCAATTCAACAAGATTCCCGATTAAAAGATCGAATGCTCGTCGGGAACTTTAGTAGATGGCCACACCTCCGAGGCCGTCAACGAAGTGCACATGGGTGGAACACCATGGCCGCGAGCACCCGAGTGGATGCTTTTGGCTATGGGGTTCTCCTATAGTCACTTGGTCGGGGCTATGGGGCGTGGATGTCTTGTAGTGTCTCCTGGCGAGTGTTCGCATACAATACGATATTGCGACGGAGTTTTGATCCGAATCGAAACTCCGTGGCAATCCATCAAATGAGACTAAAACATGATATTTACAAATCGTTAACTAGTTTTCACAAAACTAATCAATGTGGATTCCAAAAATTGTATCACATATCTAAACTATCTAGACGATGTTAAACATTTCGATCGATATTTCAAACACCGGCAAATCGCAGAGACGTCAACAACTTGAGCCTCACAAAAAATACCTAGAAAGTCAAAAATGTCACAATGAAGCAGCAGAAGAAAAACAAGTCCATAACCCCTCAAATCGGTGGCGGAACCGCAGCAAAAACATAGTTTAGGCGGCGGTTCCACGACCATTTGTTGGAGTTAGGCTCTCGTTCTTCTTGGGGCTCCATAGAATTGCCTGCATGATTTTTTGAGAATTTTTAATCTGTAAAATTTCAACGTTTGAAAAATTGGACAGAAACATGTAAAAAACCGGTTTTAAAAATTCGATCGAACACTTTAACGTCGTTTAGACTTCGCCTAAGTCTCTAGCTTGGCTCTGATACCAAGAAAACATGTCTTAGCACCTCTACTAGGTTTGAAAAAGCATCAAGTATACAATTTAAAAAAATCTAAAGGTCTAAAGTATACTAAACAAGAATCGAACTAGAGAATTAGGGTTTAGTAGCATGAATACAAGTTCTAAACTAAGTGATGGAGGTTTACAACCTTTGTAGACCGGTCATTCACTTTTAAAGCTCCAAGTAGTAGTCCTTAGAACTCTTCTTTGACTCCACTTGAGAAAGGACCGAGCTTGCTTGAAGTCTTCGATACCGAAGATGATCTACTTTGAAGTCTCTCTAACTCAAGCTCACTCTTCACTAATCAAAGTATTAATGAAGCAAACATGCTAAACTAATGGGCTAGATTAGTGTAGGTTGATGAAGTAGGAGATTTGCTCACTAGATATTATTTTCTCTTTTTCTTTTTCCAACTCAAGAAAAACCCTAGAAAAGAAGAAGAGAAGGAGATGAACTTGGATGTTGTGAATGAGAGAATCAACCATAAGGTGAAGCGATAAGATGACTATGATAAATATCTTAGAATAAAACAAGAAAAAGAGGTGAGTCATGGCTTCTCAAAGCATCCACAAGCACCTAAAGAAAATGACTCATTCTCTTTTCTTTTTAATTCTAAAATTTGTATCATTATCTCTTCTCATATATCCTTATGTGTGATTCTCATACATCCATGTCCCTTGTATCATCAACCATGATAGAAATCATAAATCCATATATATATATATATATATATATATATATATATATCACATATATATAATTATATATAAAGAGAAGAAAATCAAAAGTGAGCTAATATTAGTTTATATATATATATAAATATATATATATATATAAATATATATATATATATCAAATATATATCAAATTATTAAATCAACACTTGATTCAATAATCCGGTTATATCATATATAACCGACTAGTATCATTTATATATGTATATCATATTATTAAATCAACACTTGATTCAATTATCCGGTTATATCTCATATAACCGGCTAATATTCAATATTAGATATTAAATCAACATTTGATTCAATAATCTGATCATATCATATTTAATCGGCCAATATCAAATATATATACATAAATCAAATCATTGAATCAACACTTGATTCAATAATCTGGTTATATCATATATAACCTAACCGATATCAAATATCGCTAGATTAGAATACGGTATCACATACTCGTATTTAATCAAGCTCCCGCACATATCTCCATATGTGCCCTACTTCGTTTCGCTCAAGCTAGAAAACCTCTGTGTGGGACTCTAAAGACTCGTCAATACACCAGCAGTAGGTAATGATCACGTCAAATACCTACAAGCCGTCAGCGGTACTGGCTGGACGTAACGACTATCCATGTATTGAACGAATAGAAGATCAACAAGCAAACTTATCCAACTCCTGTAAAGCCTATAAGCAACACTTACCGTACAGTCCGGTCTTTTCGTCTGATATGTCGCATATCGAGTCTGGGGGGTAGAATCGTCATACCCCCACTAACTCGATAAGTCATGCCGATGTGTGGCCTATAACCTTTCAAGAAACTACTGATAACACTTACCAGTAAATCTCATCAGCCTTGGCCAGGGACTTGCTGTTATAGCCAATCGAGCATAGTGCAACATCAACTCCCAATACCAGGAGAGACGAAACCCATCCTATCGCTCACTGCCTCCATATGACTCGGGACTGTACCCAAAATCCATATGTTTGCATGACTCCTTTGAGCCGTGGTAGGAAGGAAATCAAAGCAGAGTGGGAAACACACAAGACACTATGATGATCTCGGGTCTATAGACTTACTTGTACAAGTTTCACCAGAGAACTGCTATCTTATGATAGGTATGGTACCATCTAGGAGTTTTCGGCGAGTCCTGTTCGGTGTACCCATTCTCTAATGAGCACCTATGTACAATTTTTGATGTCAAACACCAATGGTTGTGGGATCAACCATCGCCCCATACAGGGTCAAGAAACGTACACACTAGTCTGCTTTGGAATATTGATACCCTGTCTCGATATTCCCTCGACTAGGAACTGTTAAAGGATGTGCTTGTGGACTACACAGGCCCCACTAGTATGATCTGCATTATAGTCCTGGTTGTCAAGCCTACATCCTAAGGGCTTTATCAACATGTATCAGAGAGACAGTATAATAAAACAAGTGTACATGTTATGATAAAGTGCAACCAGATTGCATACTATCATGTCGAGCAAGAAAGTTCTCTATATATATGTCCAAGCATCCACTATATATACAATAATGGCCTCTAGGGCATACATATTCCTAACTAACCCAAGTGCATCATCTATGAAAGTTACGAAGTACCGATTTCCTCTATAAGACTCCACCGAGGCCGGTTGTTCATATCAGATTTTTGCATTTTTATACCGCCCATTCTTAATCACATTGCATATAAATAGGTACTCTTGATCCGTGTTTGCTAAATAATTGCAGGTTACAGGTTCTCAGCTCTAAACAGTGAAATTCAGTAAAAGGCGCAACAAATTCAGGACTACTGCCAACCACAGATAAAATACGGGTATCCGCTCATCATCCGTCAGATGCCACATACCAGTTTAAGGGACAAAATGGCAAATCATTGGTCATTTCATGCACAAATCACAAGGGGGCAGCACAAGATCCAAGACTTCAACGCGGAGCTCAAGAAAATCAAGGCAAATGTCCACATCATTTCACCTTTTTGGACTGCTGAAAATATGGAAGAAAACTAAAGAGATTTTGAGAAACCAAGTGTACCAAATAGATGAAAACAGCAACATGGAAAACCCAGAAAAAATGACACTGCAATTCAACTAAAGGGCCACGGATTCGCGGCTAATATAGCACTTTTGCGGCGGATCCGCGGCCGAGTCAACTCAGTGTTGACTCAGTTTTTTAGGGTATTTTTTAAACTTCATTTTGGCTCAGATTGTATCCCTAGGGTTTCATTTGCCTGCCTAAAAATAGCCCAGATCCAAGCCACGTAAAGGGTGCGTTTTTTTGTATTAGATTTTAGGATAAGAGTTTGTATTATCTTCTTCCTCTTCATCTTTCTCCATTAAAATTGTAGTGAGCTTCATGAGTGATGATGAATAAAAGAAGAGTTCTTTTTTTTATTAACTTGCATGTCTTATAATTGTGTTATTCTATTTGCTTGTAACTTTAATTTGTTAAACTAGTTGTTGTTATTTGTTTGTTTGCTTTCTTTCTTTTTTCTCTTTTCCTTTATCTTTACAACACTGATGCTTAAGTATGATCTTCGCCAAGGTGAGGTCTCAAATAGCTAGTCGTGATCTTCTAAACTCATTTCTTTCTATCTTCCTTCTTTGTTTTATTTTCTTTTTCTTTTTAATGGGTGAGTAGTTTCTCACTTGTTAGGGTAGGATAAGGAAAGTTTGAGAGAAGGAAATCTCTCTCACTCTTTTTTTTTGCCCAACATCTTGATTCAGACTCCCGTTAATTGAACCACAATCCGCTCCTTACGGCACCCTATCCTACATGATAGTGGTGATTCCCTAATTAGACCGGTTTTGGTTGAATTAACCAGAAGTTAAGGCTAAGAGCCAAGAACGGACGGACAAGGACCAAAAGGAAGGAACTAAGCATTGGAAAGCCCAGCTTATACTCGCAAGTTTCCTTCTTAGTCGTGCTAATCTCCATTGTTGCCGATTACCGGAACACCGATATTAAGAGTAGCAACGAAAGATGTGAGCGAATCCTAACTCAAACTAACCTAATCCTAACCCTAACAAGCTCTCTTTATACATATTTTAGCACATAGTGAAACTAAACAAATCTGGACAAATTGGACTTAACTCGTTAAAATACTAAGAAAAAGATTCCTATCTCCCTGCGGACGACCCTTACTCAACCGGCTAGCTACCAAGCGAGACCTTCTGGATTGCGGTAATTAAAACTAAGCACGCAAACTATCTAACAATCAAATGGCGCCGTTGCCGGGGAGATGGTAGTTTATTTCTTTGTGTAATTTCGGGTTAATTTATGAATATATATATATAACCAAATATATATATATATTGTAAAAATCATCTTGTTATTTTTTATTCTTTTTTGTGCAAGTGTGCAGGATAGGAAGAAGGTCAAGTTCAGTGTCAAAGGCGTGGGGAGATAGACCCATATCTCACGGCTACACCGCGACGGATCAAGACGGAACCACGGTTTTCTGTAAAATTCTGGAGCAAATTCAGTGAGCAAATCAAGATTCAGGGGTTCTAAAACAAGAAGAGTAGACTTCAGTTAGCACAGAGAAGAAAATTGAAGTTCCAACTCGACCACGGATTTGCATGTTTGACCGTGGAACCGCGGTCAAACAGTGATGTCAGCACCCAAAAACTCTCTGTGAGTATCCCAATCCTCTTCTCACCTCTTCTGAACTCCACTGAACTATTCTTTCTGCAGCATTCTTTGCACAAACTCTCTTCCTCTCTCTAATAAAAACTGTTTTTGTGCAGGATTCTTTGCACCACCGCCAAATAATTTTTTTGCAAGTGTTTTAGATTTTTGTTTGTTACTGTTTTGCATAAATAATACGGACTTTAAGGGGCTATAACACTAATTGAGATTGGGTGGGGATTTCATCACCCTTCCTAAGACCCCAAAAATCACTAAAAGTATACGCATTACCCTTGAGCTTAATAAAAAATATCTAGACTCAGTCAACTAAGGGCTGTCGTGCTCAATAGGACAGAGGAAGGTTGTGGGCATTCGATCGTTTATCTAAACTTGACTTTGTGGTGCTAAGGCTAGACAAGTGAGAAAGGTAATTTTAAAAGGCCCGTCTCACGGTGATTCGTGAGCGGAACCCTCATTTCCTCACTTGTGCTTACCTGAACACAATTGGTAGTGAAGAGACGATTTGAGAGTTATCTCACAACTTATCACTTTGGAACAGTTAGGAGCAGTCTAATGGATTTTGAAGACCATAGCTCTAGGTATGATTGTGCATGTTTTGACTGTGATTGTTTGAAGTTGAGCCATAAGTCCATACATATTTTTGCAAAACTCTTTCTAAAAAAAAACAAAACAAAAACTTTTATAAAAACTTGCTCTTTGTCGCCAGAAATCCGTTTCACCCACCTTTCATCCACATTTCTCCATTGACGTTTTCTTACTCTCACTTTCTACGCTTTGACTATACTAAACTCGTTTAGTGTATGTCCAGTTGGACTCGAGACACTGGTGCCCGTCTAGTCCGCGTTATGTTAGTCGCTACCGATTACGCGATTGAATCCGACGTCGAAACTCCCTCCACACCTCTTTCACCCTTACCTTTGCCGGCTAACTCCGACGTTGACCGAGATTCTGTTCATACATCCTCACCTTCACCATCACCATCACCAAATTCTTCTTCTGAGATGTCAGGATTTCCTCCTAACATCCCTTTACCTGCACCGGGACTAATTCCACCTCATTTGGGTGCGAATAACCTACAACCACCTCCTGTTGAAGTGCCACAGCGAATCACGCTCTAGGATCGTTTCTATCCTACCCGCTCTGCACTTCCAACCTGCCTTTCTCTTCCGCCGGCCAATTGGGATAATTTCGAAATTAAGCCCCACTTTATCAACATGTTGCCCAAATTTCACGGGCTGGAATCCGAAGATGCCTGCATCTCTTCAACAAATTCTAGAACGTCTGTGGAATGATGAAGACAACCCAACTGTCCGATGATGCTATACGGCTATAAGTCATTCCTTTCACTTTGTGTGACCTTACTGAGAAGTGGCTGTATAGCACCGCATCGCATTCCATAACCAGTTGGGATGAGTTTGTAAAAGCATTTATTAAAAAGTTCTACCCAAATCACAAGATCGCGAGGATCCGAAACGAAATTAACCAATTTTTCCAGCTTCCTACCGAACCTTTTTGGATGTGCTTTGACCGATACAATGACCTTCTTGTTCAGTGCCCTCATCACGGTATTGAGAGATGGAAACATTGCCAAACCTTATATAAGGGTCTGAATCCAGCAACTAAGCAGTTGCTGGAGACCATTTGTCAAGGCCACTTCCTATCCAAATCTGATGAAGAAGCTTGGCAATTCTTCGATGATCTTGCGGAACAGACGCTTCAGTGGGAAAGCACCAGACCGAACACTTCGTCTACTTCTTCTACTTCATCCGGTCTCTCCAGGGGAGGAGTTCATCAACTCGACATCTCAATTTCAATGAAGGCCGAAATGGCAGCAATCACGCGAAAACTGGAAGCAATTGAGAGCAAATTCTCATCTCCTTCTCCTGCCCCTGCTCTTCCCCCACGTACCATCTGCGCTTGTTGTTCTGATCCATCCCATTTGACCGAAGAATGTCCTTACAACCCACATTCTCAAGGAAAGGATCAGGTCAATACTGCATTTCAGCAAAGACCAAGAAATGATCCATACTCTTCCACTTACAATCCCGGTTGGAGGAACCACCCCAATTTCGCTTGGAATCAGAACCGGCATCAATTCCAAGGCCACAACAACTTCTAGAGGCCTCCTCCTCCTCAACAACAAGCTCAGCAACAAACTCAACATCAATATCAGCAGCCCTTCCAACCCTAACCTTTTCAAAATCAGACGAACAACTTTGCACCTAACAATTCTTTTCCTCAAAACAACTTTGTTCCGTCAAAAAACGATAAGGTTTCCTCGCTAGAACGGAGTCTGTGGGCGTTTGTAAAGCAATCGACTAATTCCACTGCCAACATCCAGTCTTCCATTCAGTCTCTGGTGCAACACACCGCTGATCACTGGCAAAGCATAAAGACCATCGAAGCCCAGATTGCACTGCTGAATGCCGCGTTAAGCGATCGAGAGAAAGAGAAGCTTCCATCTCAACCACTCCCAAATCCTGGTCACCCACATAATATACATGTTGCTCTTGAACAACAGAACCATAATGTGAGTGCCGTGACTACGTTGAGATCTGGAAGGATGCTACACAACAACACTGGCATGCAGATAGATAATGACACCCCGGCCGCTTCTTCTTCTTCATCTTCTGAGCCTATTCTCCATTCTTCAAAAGGCTCTTCTTCTTCCGCTACTCCGAACGGACCCACATCTCACTCTACTAAAACTCCAGCTCTGGGATCCGTTCCAACTCCACAGTCTTCTCCACAAGAATTGGACTCAACTAATTTCAAAAATGTTTCATATCCAAACCGGTTAAGGTCCAGTAAACAAAATCCATAAATAAAGAAGATTCTGGAATTGTTTAAACAGGTTAATATCAACATTCCCCTCTTAGACGCAATCCAACAAGTCCCTTCCTACGCAAAAATCTTGAAGGACTTATGCACTAAGAAGAGGAAATCAGGTTCCCAAGAAGGTTTTCTTAGCTAATGCTGTGAGTGATGCTCTTACCCAAGATTTACCTTAAAAACGGAAATACCCTGGTTGTTCTACGATTTCAATAACCATTGGGGATAAGAACCTCAACCGCGCACTTTTGGATATTGGTGCCGGTGTTAACCTGCTTCCGTATTCGGTATATGAGCAACTAGGTGTAGGAGAGCTGAAACCCACATACTGTACTCTCCAAATGGCCGACCGATCTATCACCCATCTTAGGGGTGAGCTAGAGGATGTGTTAATAAAAGTAGGGGACTTCATATTCCCCGTTGACTTCATTGTTTTAGACACACAACATGTAGCTAACCCCGGAATCAAATTCCGATGATACTCGGTCGCCCATTCCTTGCAACCTCGAATGCTGTGATCAATTGTCGAAATGGTTCAATGAACATATCTTTTGGAAACAAGACAATTGAACTCAATATTTTTAGTTTAGGGAATCAGCCCTCCGAACCTAATGCTCCTATACTCGATGCATGTTCCATCCAGGAGATCGTCCCAGAGGACTGCGAGTTCGAAGAATTCTTGTTCGATCACAGCAATCTTGACGCCACTAGTGCGTTCCTCTTTGAACCTGTTATTGCTTCCGCTCCCGACAAGGATTATGAGTGTTTCACTTTTTCGAACGATCTTGGCTTGTCGCCACCTGAGTTTGAATCTTTCGCATTTTCGGATGCGTTAGTTGAACCATCTAACTCGGTCGCATACACTCGTTTTGAGCCTCTGTTAGAATCCTTTGAGTTCGAGACATTTTCGCCAACCTTGCCTTCAATCGTTTCACCTCCAAACCCTCGAACTCAAGTCGTTGCCGTCTCACCTTAAGTATGCTTACTTAGGTGAGAATGAGACCCTCCATGTCATCATCTCGGCTTCTCTAGCTTTAAATCAGGAGAAATCCCTTCTCACGGTCTTGCAAAACAATCGACAAGCTTTTGGCTGGACAATGGTGGACATCAAGGGGATTAGTCCCCTGATCGTTGAACATCACATTCATATGATGGATGATGCCAAACCAGCCAGGGATCCACAGAGGTGACTTAATCCAGTCATGAAGGAGGCTGTGAAAAAAGAGATCGTCAAATGTCTGGATAGTGGTATCATTACCCTATCTCAGATAGCCAGTGGGTCAGTCCTATACACGTTGTTCCCAAGAAGTCGGGCATAACGGTCATCACTAACGAGGCGAACAAGTTAATCCCTACTCGCACCCAGACTGGGTGGCGAGTATGCAATGATTACAGAAAACTAAAAGCCGCAACGTGGAAGGACCACTTTCCGCTACCATTCATTGACAAATGCTCGAACGATTAGCTGGACATGAGTACTTCTGTTTTCTGGACGGCTACTCTGGCTACAACCAGATTCCCATCGCCGAGAAAGACCAGGACAAAACCACGTTCACATGTCCTTTCGGCACGTTTGCATATCGCCGCATGCCCTTTGGGTTATGCAATGCTCCCGCTACCTTCCAGCTGTGTATCATAGGAATTTTCTCGGATATGGTTGAGAAATTCTTGGAGATATTTATGGATGATTTCTCCATCTTTGGCGATTCTTTTGACGAGTGTTTGCAACATCTCGATGCTGTCCTTACCCGATGTAAGGACAAAAACCTCACTTTAAACTGGGAGAAGTGCCACTTCATGGTGCGCGAAGGTATTATCTTAGGACATATCATTTCGCAAAATGGCATTGAGGTTGACAAAGCGAAGATAGAGGTCGTTTCCAATCTCCCTCCTCCCAGATGCATCAGAGACATCCGAGCTTTCCTTGGCCACGCCGGTTTTTATAGACGGTTTATCAAGGACTTTAGCAAGATTGCTAGACCCTTGACTCTTCTGCTGGCCAAGGATACCACATTCGACTTCAACTCGAGCTGTGTGACTGCGTTCGAATCATTGAAAAGCTCACTCACCTCTTCTCCCATTCTTTCTTCACCTGACTGGACGTATCCCTTTGAGATTATGTGCGATACATCCGACTTTGCTATCGGTGCGGTCCTAGGACAGCACATCGATAAGATGCCTCACGTAATCTACTTTGCTAGTCGGACCCTGAATGATGCCCAGCTGAATTACACGACAACCGAGAAGGAGTTCTTGGCTGTTGTGTTTGCATTAGAAAAATTCAGGCCTTACTTGATCGGCTCTCCAGTCATTGTCTATACAGACAATTCAGCTTTGCGACATCTTTTTGCGAAGAAGGACGCAAAATCTAGGTTAATACGTTGGATCCTCTTACTTAAAGAGTTTGACCTTGTCATTAAGGACAAAAAAGGATGTGAAAACGTAGTGGCCGACCATCTTTCACGACTTCCTTCTTCGTCGATGCTTCCACTTCCCAACAACGACGTTTTTCCTGATGAACAACTCTTGACAGTATCGTGTGAACCTTGGTTCGCAGATATTGTGAACTATTTGGAAACAGGATTACTATCGAACGAATGGTTAAATCAGGACAGACTTCGATTTCTTTCCCAAGTAAAACACTTTTACTAGGACGAACCCTATCTGTTCAAGTACTGTCCCGACCAGATTATTCGTCAGCGTGTTCCTGATAATGAGTTCAAGAGTGTGCTGTCGTTTTGCCATGATCAAGCGTGTGGCGGGCATTTTGGCCCAAGAAAGACAGCCGAGAAAGTCTTACAGTGTGGCTTCTACTGTCCACACCTCTTCAAAGATGCTCATGATTACTGCAAGACTTGCTCCTGGTGCCAACACTTGGGCTGGATATCCAAGAGAAACGAGATGCCGCTCCAACCAATTTTGGTTGTCGAGATTTTCGATGTTTAGGGAATTGATTTCATGGGGCCGTTTCCCAGCTCTTTGGGAACCTGTATATTCTTCTAGCTGTTGATTATGTCTCTAAATGGGTCGAGACTTTGCCAAGCCGGACGAATGACAACAAGGTTGTCGTTCGATTCCTTAAAGAAAACATCTTTTTCCGGTTCGGGCACCCCCGCGCGATCATTAGCGACAATGGAATGCATTTCTGTAATAGGACTTTCGAGGCCTTAATGCGAAAATACTCCATTAATCATAAGCTATCCACGCCCTACCACCCCCAAACATTTGGGCAAGCCGAAGTTTCAAATCGGCAAATTAAGCAGATATTGGAGAAAATGGTTTCCAAGAACCGTAAGGATTGGTCTTTGAAACTCACTGATGCCCTTTGGGCATTTCGAACTGCTTATAAGACTGATCTTGGCATGTCTCCTTATCGGCTTGTTTACGGAAAGGCTTGCCACGTTTTCGTAGAAATCGAGCATCCCGCATTTTGGGTGATCAAAGAGCTGAATCTAACTCTTGAAAATGCGGGCAGCTATCGGAAGCTGCAGCTCAACGAATTGAACGAGCTTCGGGATGAAGCTTACGAAAACGCGGTTGTCGTTAAGAACCGAACGAAGGTGTTTCATGATAAACACCTTACGCGCAAAACGTTCACACCTGGTCAACAGGTACTTCTTTACGACACCCGACTACATTTCCATCCCGGTAAGCTCAGATCTCGCTGGAAAGGACCATTTTTTGTGCGGAGTGTGTACCCGCACGGCGCGGTGGATTTGGAAAATCCAGAGGACGGCACACTATTCAAAGTGAACGGACACAGGATAAAACCGTTCCTCACCGCAGACCCATCGGAGGAGCTCCTGATGTTGCAGGAGCCGGTTTACATTGACTAATCTTTCTCCGCTTACCACCAAATTTCAGTTATCCAGCCATAAATAGTGGAAACACCGTTTCAAATAAGTTTGGGGGTATGTATATACCATTTTGTTTTTTGTATGCCTGGTAAAATTCCCACCTGTAATAATTTGTAAAATAAAACAATAAAAAAATTTTAAAAAATAATGTAATATTTTTTTAAGGGGGGTGTTTTGTAAATATTCAGAACCATAAATAAAATAAAATAAAATAATTTCTTTAAATAAAATTCTTTTTATTTAATTATTCTTTTTAGAAGGTCTTTTGTACAAATAACCAACAGCCATTATAAATACACCCTCAACCCATTTTAGAAATTACCGAGCCCTCATTCTAACCCTAAAAATAAACCCTAGCCGCTGCTACAAATTTCTGTCGCCGCCTCCTTGCATCGTTGCCCTCTGAAATTTTCAGAGGAGGTTTGCGTCTTTGAACTCCACTCTGTAAAATTTTTAGCTTTCTGCACTTTAATTCCATGGCCCCTACATTTCAGTTTGAAAGGGATTTTTCACAATTGTTTGCCCATAACATTTACGGTAGCTATTTCGGCGACGAGATCCGAAAACGCGGATGTAATTTTCTATTATTCAACCATCCAAATGCGTTCGCGATTCCGGATCTCGTTGCGCGTTTTTATGAAAGTGTGGAAGAGGGGTGTTTAGCACAACACGGGTTCATACGATTACTGTGGGGGGATCGGGAAATAATTATCGATAGGGACTTCATTCACGAAGTCACTTTAATACCACGAATCCCCATTCATGATCAACCCCCTCTGCTTCGAGGACTACCTACCATTAATGGGTGATGACTGTTCTAGGGAGCCTAGAAAGGGCATTCAGGCTCGCACGCTTTATGCGAATGTTTTAACAGTGTGCCGTTGGGCACAAAACAACATTTTCGGCAGTTCGCACAACACCACATTTTTTACCCCATCCCTTCACATAGTGCACACATTAATGACCAAAAACCTTAGCTATGACATGTGCACTGTGTTGCTACACTCGATTGGCGCCGGCAAGGGGCTGCCAATTACCCATGCCCGATGTTAGTGACACAACTGTGTCGCTATTTCCTTCCTGTTGAGAAATTTGACGGTTACATGCATGGTGGGGTTCCCATTCGGCCCCTTCTTGAGAGTGTCTCCACATCCTACACACGACTTCATGGATTATGGTCGCGCACCGAGCCGGCCGAAGATGTGTTGGCAAAAACACTTAGCTCGAGCTTCACTGTGAGCGATGAAGAGCTAACCCCCGCTGCACAAGCACACTTAATTCGATGAACCCATAGGGGGTAAAACGAGTGTTAGGGATGCTGACAAATTTTGATCAGCGATTGACGAGTCTGGAACAGGGAATGTCCACCCTACTAGTAAGAGAGGAACGGGCACGATCGAGAGGACGAGGGATGGATAGGGGTGAGGCGGGAACAAGTGATGCCGCGTCTAGGAGACGCCATAGGCAGCAGTGAGGGCACTGCTGTCGGTAAGTTTGGGGGTGGGGTTTGGTTGTAAATAGTTATCTTTGCATTGCATCTGCACGTTTTTTTTTATTTTTGTAAATATTTGTTTTTGCGTTGCATGTTTAAATTCCGCATCGTTTATTCTGCATTGCATTTAAAATATATATATATATATATATATATATATATATAAATTTAAAATTTTAAAAAAATTAAAAGAAAGTATAAAAATGAAAATTTCAATATTGGCTATTTTTGACTCGAGTTCGACATGACGGTGACTAGCTAGAAAAAAAACTAAATCCTAAACTTAGTGAATTAAAAACCCTAAAAATAACCTTCCTTGAAGTATAACTGTAGAAAATATACGTCTTTGCAGTTTATTTAGAAATAAGCAATTGTGAGTTCAGTTCTTGGGCTAAGTTAAAATGAGGGAAGAGCATTGAAGCTCTATTTGAAGAGTAAGTCTGAAAAATAATTTTGAACCTTAAGTCCAAATTCCGAAAATATATACCCTACAAATCGCACATACACGCATCTTGAAACTTGGGATAGTAGAGGATACCTAGAAATACTCTTGCCTAAAAACCTAGTATGAAAGAAAAAACGACATTTAAAGCTAACCACCAATAGAGCACCATTGAAAAATATATCCGGTCTTGAAATAAAAAAATAAAAATTCAAGACCTGGAAACTGATATTTACGCTTTAAGCTTACACATTTAGTAATCGGATGTTAGTGCCTCAAGAAGTATTAATAGTTGCATGAAAGGTGTATGAGCAAAACCGTCCATCATTAATGAAAAGAAGTAGTACTAGGTATTAAGGCAAGGGTATTATAGCTTGAACTGAATTTCCAAGTGTAGGGGTGATAATTACACACACGTAGGGGTATAAAATCGGAGTTTGTAGGAGAGATAGGAATGAAAAATAGGGCTTATTTCTTCAGTAGAGTTGATAAAATTTCCAGATTTGAGATTGCGTTCTAGAAGGAAAACTCAAGAGATGCGGAAAGCTTTATAAACTGGCAAAACGTATAGGATCTTAAGTTCAAAGAAAAAGAAGTGTGAAAAATACGGGTTGATGATTTCTAAGTTAAAGATGATAGAGTTTCTTGCTAGAATGCTGAACTGTAGAATTAGAGTCAACGGCCAATTTGATCAGATTTTGTGGGTAGTATCCGCTGAAAACCTTCAGGAGACAACACTCCTCCTGTAGGGCAACCTAGTGGTTTAAGAGCTTATTGCACGAGCTCAGTGCAATCGCGTTCCCTGCGAAAGTGAGGTTAGGACATTTTTGTGAATAAAATGGCTTTGCTCGGGACAAGCAAAAGGTAAGTTTGGGGGTATTTGTTCATATCAGATTTTTGCATTTTTATACCGCCCATTCTTAATCACATTGCATATAGGTAGGTACTCTTGATCCGTGTTTGCTAAATAATTGCAGTTTACAGGTTCTCAGCTCTAAACAGTGAAATTCAGTAAAAGGCGCAACAAATTCAGGACTACTGTCAACCACAGATAAAATATGGGTATCCGCTCACCATCCGTCAGATGCCGCATACCAGTTTAAGGGACAAAATGGCAAATCATTGGTCATTTCATGCACAAAGCATAAGGGGGCAACACAAGATCCAAGACTTCAATGCGGAGCTCAAGAAAATCAAGGCAAATGTCTACATCATTTCACATTTTTGGACTGCTGAAATCTGGAAGAAAACTGAAGAGATTTTGAGAAACAAAGTGTACCAAACAGATGAAAACAGCAACATAGAAAACCCCAGAAAATATGACACTGCAATTCAACTAAAGGGCCACGAATCCGTGGCCAATATAGCACTTCTGCGGCGGATCCGCGGCCGAGTCAACTCAGTGTTGACTCGGTTTTTGAGGGTATTTTTGTAACTTCATTTTGGCTCAGATTGTATCCCTACGGTTTCATTTGCCTGCCTATAAATAGCCCAGATCCAAGCCAAGTAAAAGGTACTTTTCTTTGTATTAGATTTTAGGATAAGAGTTTGTATTATCTTCTTCCTCTTCATCTTTTTCCATTAAAATTATAGTGAGCTTCATGAGTTATGATGAATAAAAGAAGAGTTCTTTTTTTTTTTATTAACTTACATGTCTTGTAATTGTGTTATTCCATTTGCTTATAACTTTCATTCGTTAAACTAGTTGTTGTTATTTATTTGTTTACTTTCTTTCTTTTTTCTCTTTTCCTTTATCCTTATAACAATGATGCTTAAGTATGATCCTTGCCAAGGTGATGTCTCAAATAGCTAGTTAGGATCTTCTAAACTCATTTCTTTCTATCTTCCTTCTTTGTTTTATTTTCTTTTTCTTTTTAATGGGTGAGTAGTTTCTCACTTGTTAGTTGCGGATAAGGAAAGTTTGAGAATGAAATCTCTCTCACTCTTTTTTTTGCCCAACATCTTGATTGGGACTCCCGTTAATTGAACCACAATCCGCTCCCTACGGCACCCTATCCTACATGATAGCGGTAATTCCCTAGTTAGACCGGTTGTGGTTGAATTAACCGGAGGTTAAGACTAAGAGCCAAAAACGGACGGACAAGGACCAAAAGGAAGGAACTAAGCGTTGGAAAGCCTAGCTTATACTCGCAAGTTTCTTTCCTGGTCGTGCTAATCCCCGTTGTTGCCGATTATCGGAACATCGATATTAAGAGTGGCAACGAAAGAAGTGAGCGACTCCTAACTCAAACTAACCTAATCCTAACCCTAACAAGCTCTCTTTATACATATTTTAGCACATAGTGAAACTAAACAAACCTGGACAAATTGGACTTAACTCGTTAAAACACTAAGAAAAAGATTCCCATCTCCCTGCGGACGAAACGTACTCAACCGGCTAGCTACCAAGCGAAACCGTCTTGATTGCGGTAATTAAAACTAAGCACGCAAACTATCTAACAATCACTGGTCCCATACATTCGTATGAACTATCTCTAGCTTCTTGGTCTTCTTTGCTACGCCTCCAATCTGAAATTTGAGTGTGCTTTGCTTCTCACAAACGTAGCTCTCATAAAATCTCAACTCCATCTTTCTCAGCCCAAAAGAAGCCCCCTACCCCGAAAAAATCTTCATATTCTTCTCGCTTAGGTGCCCTGATCTTTTATTCCACAACAAAGTCTCAGAATCTACTTCTGAACCTGTCATATCCCGCTTCCCAAAATACAGAATACGATGGGTGATTAAGCCAGCTATGCTCTTACGGTCAAGAAATAATCCCACCGTAGTCACACTTCGGCTTCTACAATTATATGGTATTCAGCAAACACAACACTAAAGTAAAGGAAATCACATCTCACAACTTTATTACATTAAAACAACAGGATATTTATTTGTATGAAAGAAATAACTAACCAAACAAATAACAATGTTCTTATAGCAACCAGAAGGCGATAGCGCTGATGTCATGGTCTAAATCTCCGCGATCTTGAATGAGAGTTCCTGCTCCTGTGCTGGGTTCACTTCGTTATCTGACCATGCACACTCAGGTCGTCAGGGTGACACATATAGAAATATATATAGTGTGTGTAAGGTGTTTTTATTCACCCCATTGAGATGAGAATTACGCGTCACTTTTCAGGCGTATTACAGATTCCCCCTGCCTGGGGTAGGCTAGGGTTTATTAATTATGGGCATCCGAATCTCCGACAGCCGCGGACTAAACTGTCGTTAATTACCCCTCGCTTTTGGAGCGAGGGAACCTCCGATTAATGGGTAAAACTGGTCATGTGAACTCAATGTGCAGTATGCGTGTATTGTGTTTTGAAGGGGACTTAGACGTATCGGGAGCCTCACAGAGTTTACGGGGGATGTTTTTTGAGTGTGGAGCGTGAAGGAAAATGAGGGGTGAGGAGCGTCCTAAGGATGCGTGAGTGGCACGTGGACGCTAGGCGCTCACGGGTCACGTGAGTGGCGCATAGGCACTGGGCGTCTGCGAGTCACATGCCAGGCGCGCGGGCACTGGGCGCCAGCGGGTCACATGCACGGCACGCAACCGCTGGATACTAGAGGGTCACGTGCGCGGCAAGCGACCGCTGGATGCTAGCGGGTCACGTGCACAGAACGAGACCGCTGGAAACACCAGTGGAGAAAGGGGCTTAGCCCCTGAGCTGGGAGTTGAACTCCCGAGGGGCTTTGGAGCTGAACTCCTAAATAGGAATTAGGTATACATTTGGAGTTAAACTCCCAAAAGATTTGGATTTGGATTTAAACTCCAATGTAAGAAATTGGATGTTAATTTGGAGTTAAACTCTTAAAAGGCTTGGATTTGGAGTTAAACTCGTAAAAGGTCTAGATGTGGAGTTAAACTCCTTTGAGGATTTGGATCTTAGAGTTGAACTCCTCTAAGATCTTCGGAGATGATCAAAGGGGACCCATTTCTTTTCCCTGGAGCCTCGAATCCTCCCAAAGTGAGATTTTTGAAGGTGGGTCTTCTTCCCCCTCCTCTCCTTTTGCTGGATCTTGGAGAAAAAGGGAGGTGAGATTAAAAATCTCTCTTTTAGAGATTTGATGGGAGATCTAAACTCCCATTTGAGGGTTTTATGATGAAAAACTTTTTCTTTTCGGAAAAAGAAGAGTTAAACTCTTGATTTAATTGGACATGAAAAGAAAATAGAGAACTTGAGAGAAAAGAGATGGAAGCACAAACCCTAGAATTTTTTTTGAGAGAATGAAATGTTGTTCTTTATTTTCTTATCATGTTTGCCTTTTATAGGCTACACACTTTACATATACTCCTTTATGCTTTTCAAAATGGCACTTGTGCCACCCCATACCTTATGTGCTTATTTTTTTTGCTCATAAGTCATGCGGTTTACAAAATTTTTAGCTTTTGCCCATTTTTCATATATTTATTTCTTAAAAAGTTTATTTAAATTAATTTATCATCTCCCATCTCCTTTTTGGCATGGAGCCGGCCCCCTCCATGCTCAGTCTTGATTTGGGCTTGGGCCCGCTTGACTGGGGGTTGATTGACTTTGACTTGATCAGCCGGGGTGTAATTTTTGACCCCAACAAAGTGCCCCTCATCAATAAATGCACATCGCGTATATGGGTTGTGTGCATGAAATTGATGGATCTTGTTCCAAATGAAGATTGATTCAGTTTGGTTCCCTGTGGAGGGTCGATGCTGCTCTTTTAACGACGTGAATGGTCGGTGCTACCATTTTTGCGACTTGGCCGGTTGGTGCTACCTCTTTTTGCGACTTGGACTGTCGGTGCTGCCTCTTTTTGCGACTTGGACTGTCGGTGCTGCCTTTTTAGCGACTTCGACGGTCGGTGCCGCCCTTTTTGCGACGTGGACGGTCGATGCTGCCGGTTTTACGATGTGGATGGTCGATGCTGACGATTTTATGACGTGGACGGTCGATGCTGGATTTAACTTGCTCCGCTTCTTGCGCTGTTAGGGTTTGGATTTGATTTGCTCCGCTTTTTATGGTGTCGGGATTTGATTTGACTTGCTCCGCTTCTTATGGTGTCAGGGTTAATTTGTTTCCGAGGTGAAGCTTGATTCTATCGAGGAGGTCGGTAGTGTTGAATTGGTTGATTTGATTAGTTTGAGTTGTTTTAAGAGTTCCCTACCCATCCAGCGGGTCTTTTGAGCTTAGAAGTGCTACCGGGTAAGACGTTGATTTGATCTGTTTGATTTCTGCCTTGTTTAGCGGGACTTTTGAATTTGAGAGGAACTTGGAATTTAGATTTTGTTTAGCATCAACATTGCTGCATTGGAATAATACCATGAGCAACTCATCATTTGCCCCGGGAGGACTGATTTGATCTCAAAAACTATCTATTACTGCAATCAAGAACGGCGTCGCTTTGCAGCTAGCCGGTGAGTACGGGTCGGTCCACAGGGATGTTGTGAATCTCCTAGTCGCGCTAACGAGTTAATTCCGAAGGGTGTTCGGATTGATTATTAAATCTAAAACTAAATCTATCTAAAAACTAAATTATTCTAGATCTAAATCTTGATAGGGTTAGGTTTAGGAATGGTTTGGAAATGTAAATAAATCTCAACGCTTTCTATACCCAAATGAAGATCTATGAGGAGTTATGGTAATTATCAATAAAAGGGATTAGATCCATTCGGGAAGGTGTTCCTTCCTCTAGGTTCTTGTCCTTCCTTTAGAGACCCTTACCCTAACCTCCATGGAAAACGCGCGCAACCGGGCCTTTATACTACGGTATCACCGCTACCTCGAGGGATAGGGTGCCGTAGAACGCGGTGTGTGCGTGTATGTATGGAGTCCTATTGAAAATATATAATGGGAAAGAAAGGGATGAGAGATCTCATCTCTCAAAAGCCTTCCCCAAAGCTAACATCTAAGGCAAGGAATGAAAAATTATCTAGGGCAAGAATTGAAATTACCTACTTACTTTACAGATGGCTCTCTCCAAACATTAACACAGGGTTGTCAGATCTGAATTCATGAGATGAAAAGAGGCATCGATGCTCTCCAAAAGAATTCTAAATTTTATTCATAGAAAGAGGCATAGGGAGGCATGAAAAGAATACAATGATTTGGGCTTCTATTTATAAGACATAGAAACCCTAGGTTACAATTGATTCGCATGTCTACATTTACCAAAATATCCTTAGGAAGACCTGGTCAAAGTAGACTTCAAGCTTTGGTAAAATTTTATGTCTCTGTCTCTTTAAAGGGAAGTATTGAGCCTTGAATCTTTGGGCTTCCTTATTATTTGGTTCTTTTATTAAAATAGCTTCTATGTTTCTTCCAGATCTCCAGCGAATAATTGCGGTGGACTTTTAACCGTTCGCTTTGTAATCTTGGGCCTTGCATTGCCTTGTACTTTGTGAATTTTATCTTTGATGCATGCTTGATCAAGAGTCTTCTGTTTGTTGGTCAATGTCCACTTTTGCATCGTCTTTTCATCGTTTTCACTATTTTCTGTCCAAGAACCTGTAACCTGTAATATGTAGCAGACATGCGTCAAAAGCACCTGTTTATTTGTAAAAAGATAAGAATGGGGAATATGATAATACAATATTATGGTGTGAACAAATACCCCCAAACTTATCTTTTGCTCGTCCTCGAGCAAACTTATTTTTATTCTCTACAAAAAACCTAACCGCACTTTCGCAGGAAAACGCGATTGCACTGAGCAGGTGCAACAAGCCGTTAAACCTCTAGGTGTCCCTAGTAGGAGGAGTGTTGTCTCCTGAGGGTTTTCAGCGGATACTACCCACAAAATTCTATCAATTCGGCCCATTAACTTTAATTCTCCAATTAGGTCTTCTAACAAGGAATTCTATTATCGTCGACTCGTAAATTATCCACCCATATTCTTCACACTTCCTCATTATTTAACTTAAGATTATATATGTTCTATAGACCTACTTAGCTTTCGGCATCTCTTAAGTTTTCCTTCTAGGGTTCCATCTCCACTTAGGAATTTCTATCAACTCTACTAAAGATACAAGTTCTATTATTCATTCCTTTCTCTCATCCGAACTCCAATCACATATCCCCACGTGTGTGTATAAATCACCTCTATACTTGGAAATTCAAATCAAGCAATCATACCCTTGTCCGTTGTCTAAAGTACTTATTAGTAGGTGAATTTTTAATTGAATTTTGCTTACACATCCTTCATGCGACCGTTAATACCTACCAACAACCGATTACAAGATATGTTTGCACTTTAAAGCGTAATTCCTAGTCTTGCAACACCCAAGGCTTTTAGCAGTAACTCCCAAACCAGTTGGTCTAAGGCACTAGGTGATGAAGCACTCTCGCTAAATATTTTTCTATTTTTACAGCCTTAAGTAATCACAAAAACCAGTGTTCATTTTTTTTTCTTTATTCACTTTTTTTTCCTTTTATTTTCTTCGTACTAAGGACTTTAGACAAGAGCATTTCAAGGTCTCTTCTACTATTCCAAGTTTCAAGGTGCGTGATTGTGCAAATTGTAGGGTATACATTTTCAGAATCTAGACTTAAGCTAGGAATTATTTTTCAAACTTACACTTTAATAAAGATATCAATACTTTTCCTTTGTTTCGACTTAGCCCAAAAAGTTAACTCAAAATTTGCCTATTTCTAAATAAACTACAAAGACATATACTTTCTACCGCTAAACTCTAAAGAAGGTTATTTTTCGGGTTTTTAATTTACTAAGTCTAAGATCTAGTTGTTCCTAGCTAGTTAACCTATCTGTCAAACTCGAGTCAAATAAGCCAAAATTGAATACAATAATTTTTATAATTTTTCAAAATTTTTCAATTTTTATGGGTTTTCAAATAAATATGCAAATGGAAAAAAATACAAATGAATGCGAAGGAAGAAGACGTACCGAGCATACCCCCAAACTTAAACTTGACAGTGTCCTCACTGTCATGCTACACCAAGAGGGTCAAAATACCGGTACACCCCTGTTTATTTATTTATAATTTTTTTTTGAATTTTTTTTTGATTTGAATTTTTTTTATAGAAAAAGAAAACAAAAAATATATATACATATATACAATAAGGTTCTCCCCAAACTAAGCAAGGCCTTACATAAGCCAAAGGTGAGTACCAACCATTCAAAAATCTTATCGTGGTAATGGTAGGGTTGGTGAAAGAATGGGGTGGAAAGAAAAGAAATGAGAAACACACGAGACCGAATGGGAAGAAGAGTGGAATATGGTCTCGGCGGAGGAGAAGAATGGCGGAAAAGAGAAAGAAGTGGAGTACGATCTTGAGGGTGTAACTCGAGTGAGTAAATTAGCGCAATTTGTGAAGACCGAAGTGTTAAAAGTGATTGTGCTAATCTATCAACTCGTCGTGAAATGGGGTCAAATCCCTCAAGATTCGCAAGAAGGCATGGGTACGTCGAACTTGGGATTGGAGATGAAAGCGTAACGGTCTCTTGTACGGTCGGAACGATAGGAAGGACGAAAGGGAGTGAATTAGGGATAGTGTTATTCTCACCTAAGTAATCTGTCGCGAACTTGAAGGATTCCATCAATGGTTCGAAACAACTGTAAGCAACCGAGTCTGATGGTTCAACTAACTCATCTGAAAATTCAAAGGACTCAAACTCGGGCGGTGAGTCATCAACATCGTCCGAAAAAGTGAAACACTCGTAATTGTCATCGGCTGTGAGAACTGTGTCAGATTCAAAGGAAATTTTTTCAAGCTCACAGTCTTCAAGCGTGATATTAGGCGTGGTCGGAACGATGGAAAGGAGGGAGGGTGATTTAGTTAAAAGTTCAAGAGGATGAATTGGAAAATTCCACACATCAAACAAAAATGGTTCAACCTGAATATTATCCTCAGTATTCTCCTCAATACTATCCTCATAATTCTCCTCAATATTTAACTCATACATGCCATTATCATCAAAATCAAGACGCATATGAAGTTCGGGAGAAATATTTAAGGATTCGGGATGATGAATTAGACATAAAAGTTCAATCAAATCGACAGGTTCATCATCCAAAATTTTCCCGGCGTCTATATCCTCAATCAAGTGAAAATCAATTTTTTCTGACACCTCATCAAAAGCATGGATATTTATCGATTTAGGTTCTAGATTGGAGGTGTAAAGGTCAAACGGATCAGGTGTGGTTTCACTCGAAAGGGGTTCCTCACAATTTGGCAAATCAAGCACTACAAAGTCGCACAACTCATCATTTTGGACACATGTTTGAAAATTGGAGTTGTTGGATTCAATTGGGTATGGGTAGGTTTGATTTGGAAATCCTCTCACATTCTCACTCTGTCCAACCACCTCCTCATACATTGAAAAATTTGAAGCTAGTTGGAAACTAGCTATCGGTTCAGCAGGTTGCATAAGGGCGGCCATGGATGCTTCCACATTCCTCACCATTTTGTTTGTTGCTAAGATATAAGCCTCCAACGACTCTTCCAAACTAGACTTGGGTGGTAAGGGGGTTTCGGTAAAAGATTCGAAATTGTGTGGATATGTGAAACTCCCAAAAGGCTGTGTAGAAACAGTGTCTATTGACGGTGGGAAAGTCGGGTAGGACTGGTAGGAAGTGGGTAGTTGGACAGGGGAAGGGTCAACATGTGGATAAAAAGGTGAATGGTCTTGTGGATCCCTAGAACTAGATGAGTGGAGAGGGGTGAAAGATCGGCTACGAGATTGAGCGATATGCTCAGCAATGGACATCGGTTTAGGAGTCACAGCAGGACTTGAAAAATTGGTATCAACATATGAAGGTGGTAAAGGTTGACATGGTTGACACAAAGTGGGTTGCAAAGTCAAACTGTTTCTCCTAGACGCTTCTATTTGATCTTTCAAAGATATTTTTGGCATGGAGGGATCTTCTTTAAATCGACCGAAACAATTGATGTACGACGCAAAGTTAGGTTCGGGATACCAAACTTCGGCAAGAGATTTATGATGTGGGGTACACATGATAGAAGAAAGAGAAGAGAAAGAAGATTGGGGTGCACAGATTTCTTCGCGACAAAAGTTGCAAGTCTTTTTATAAAATTTTTCCTCTTATTTTTTTTATTTGTTTTGCAAAAATTTTCGATAAAGGGCTTAGACAAAAATGCAATCAACCAGAAATGCACAATCAAGCCTAGATCTAGGGTCGCCTAGGTCATCTAGACAGCTCCTAACTGTCCAAAGGGCTAGAAATAGGACCTCAAACCACCTCTTCACCGCCAATTGCGGCCAGGTAAGTGCCAGGTAAGTGGGAGGCTCCCCGCTATAAGTAGCGGTCCTAATTAAGTAACCACTTGCCTTAGAAACTTGCCTAGACACCGCAAAGTCAGGTTAGGATAAACGGTCGATGGCTATAACTAGTCCTATGTCCTATTGAGCTCGAAGTCCTTAGGGCTGAGTCTAGTATTTTTTAATTAAATATGGTCAATGCAAATGCCTTGTGTGATTTCTGGGGTCCTGGGAAGGGTGATGATATCCCCACCCAATCTGAATTGGTCAAAAGCCCCTTAAAATCCGATTAAAGATATGCAAAACTGTAAATCACTTGCAATCAAAGATTTTTTTATTATTACAAGTTGAGAAAAGATATGCAAAACAGAAAAGATTTCTTGCAATCAATTTTTATTTTAAATACGCGCAAAGAATCCTGTACAAGATTTTGCTATTTGGAAGGGGGAAGATTTTTAAGCGCAAAGAAATCCTGCAGGCAAATTTACAGAAGATATATCAAGATTTACAGAGAAGAAACAGAGGACTTACAGTTTTTTTTTACCGCGTTTCAGCCTTTTTTTTAGGGACCGATCTGCCACCTCCACCGCGGAACCGCCGCGAACAGCCCCTCCGACCGTGGATCCGCCGCCGGTTGGTCGCCTCGTCACGGTTTTTTTTTAAAGAGGCGGCACGGATCTTCTTGTTGACTCGGTCCTCCAAATTTCTTCTGTTATCTGTTGTGATATTCTTCTGTTTGTTCGGATTTGATATTTGCAGTTTTGATCTCTGGAGATTTCCATATCCGAATTTGTTCGTAGATCCTGCAAAATTCACACAAAAATACCCTTCCCAAAAATAATAGATAATATATTTTTATATTTTTTTGATTTTTTTGATTTTTATGATTTTTTTTAATTTTGATTAACCCGAAATTGGAAAAAGGAAATAACACGCCATCCCCGGCAACATCGCCATTTGATTTGATCTCAAAAACTATCTATTACCGTAATCAAGAACGGCGTCGCTTTGCAGCTAGCCGGTGAGTACGGGTCGGTCCACAGGGATGTTGTGAATCTCCTAGTCGCACTAACGAGTTAATTCCGAAGGATGTTCGGATTGATTATTAAATCTAAAACTAAATCTATCTAAAAACTAAATTAATCTAGATCTAAATCTTGATAGGGTTAGGTTTAGAAATGGTTTGGAAATGTAAATAAATCTCAACGCTTTCTATACCCAAATGAAGATCTATGAGGAGTTATCGAATTATCAATAAAAGGGATTAGATACATTCGGGAAGGTGTTCCTTCTTCTAGGTTCTTGTCCTTCGTTTAGAGATCCTTACCCTAACCTCCATGGAAAACGCGCGCAACCGGGCCTTTATACTACGGTATCACCGCTACCTCGAGGGATAGGGTGCCGTAGGACGCGGTGTGTGCGTGTATGCATGGAGTCCTATTGAAAATATATAATGGGAAAGAAAGGGATGAGAGATCTCATCTCTCAAAAGCCTTCCCCAAAGCTAACATCTAAGGCAAGGAATGAAAAATTATCTAGGGCAAGAATTGAAATTACCTACTTACTTTACAGATGGCTCTCTCCAAACATCAACACAGGGTTGTCAGATCTGAATTCATGATATGAAAAGAGGTATCGATGCTCTCCAAAAGAATTCTAAATTTTATTCATAGAAAGAGGCATAGGGAGGCATGAAAAGAATACAATGATTTGGGCTTCTATTTATAAGACATAGAAACTCTAGGTTATAATTGATTCACACGTCTACATTTACCAAAATATCCTTAGGAAGACCTAGTCAAAGTAGACTTCAAGTTTTGGTAAAATTTTATGTCTCTGTCTCTTTAAAGGGAAGTATTGGGCCTTGAATCTTTGGGCTTCCTTATTATTTGGTTCTTTATTAAAATAGCTTCTATGTTTCTTCCAGATCTCCAGTGAATAATTGCGGTGGACTTTTAACCGTTCGCTTTGTAATCTTGGGCCTTGCATTGCCTTGTACTTTGTGAATTTTATCTTTGATGCAGGCTTGATCAAGAGTCTTCTGTTTGTTGGTCAAAGTCCCCTTTTGCATCGTCTTTTCATCGTTTTCACTGTTTTCTGTCCAAGAAGCTGTAACCTGTAATATGTAGCAGACATGCGTCAAAAGCACCTGTTTATTTGTAAAAAGAATCAGAATGGGGAATATAATAATACAATATTATGGTGTGAACAAGGACTTGGGATTTGGTTTTTGGTTTTTGGGTCGGCATCAGCACCGCTAACACTGACGCGTAGTGCCAGGAGCGACTCATCATTTGCCTTTTGGAAAACTTGGGGCTTGAGTTTTGGGTCGGCATCAGCACCGCTAACACTGAAGCGTAATGCCAGGAGCGGCTCATCATTTGCCGTTGCCCATTGAGGGGAGCGATGGTTTAGGAGACAGGTTTATATCTCTATTACCTAAGGCTTTTTAATTTTATGAGCCGTAAGGGTCTCATAAAAGCATTTTCTCCCTACAAGTCGAGAGGATCTCGTAGGTGTATGTCTCCTTAGGAATCGTGAGGATATCTAAATGTATTGCTCCTTTATGTGTCGTAAGGATCTCTCACGGGGATTTTCTTCTCACAGGTCGAGAGGACTTTGCGAATGTATTTCATCTCTTTTCACGAGTTTGCGTCCTTTTGGGTTTTCACAAAACCGCCGGCAGTCCTGCTATTTTTACTCATGGAACCCTTTCGGGTTTTCATCCATGCCCGCTTTGCTTATGGACATACCGTTTTTTTAGCTTCATCGCTGGTAGGAATTCAGAGGTAGTCTCGCCGGTAGGACATAGGAGAGATAGGGGTCATTTACGCCCGTGGATTGTATATGGTTTTACAGGATGTATGATCCAGACCGTAGGGCCGATGTACTCAATTCGCCTGTGACTTGGAGTATTCACGTGTGGTATTTCTTGAGATACCGGCCATTGATGGGTGGCATGGGTCTTTCTCTCTCTGCATTTATCAGCTGGTAGGATCCTCCATCAAACACTTTCTTGATAACGTATGGTCTTTCCCAGTTTGGCTCGAATTTTCCCTTGGCATGCCGATTGGGGATGATCAGTCTTTTGAGAACCAACACCAATTCGCCTTTCTTGAAAGTACGGAAACGGGTCATCTTGTCATAGCCCCATGACATTTGGGCTTAGTACAGCTCCAAATTTTGTTGTACTGTGAGTCTCTTTTCTTCGAGGGCGTCGAGTTCTTCAAGCTGAAGGAGGACGTTTTCCTCCTGTGTCAAATCATGCTGCACAACCATTCTTAGGCTTGGAATTTCGACTTCGAGGGGGAGGATTGTAACGACTCTGTTTTAATGTACAAAATTTTCTTAAAGTTAATGTACTGAATGGAGTATTTGCAAGCCTGAGTATACTTTAAGTATTATTTTTCTGAAAAACAACAAGAAAGCACTTGTAGCTTATTGGTAAAGCCTTGCACTGCTGTGACATAGCCCCTGTGTTCGAATCCCATCAGTCACATATTATTTTTAATAATTTTTCTTTTAAAATTTTTGGAAGCCCAAAAGTTTACATGTGCAATAAACGTAAAAATGAAAAGTCACTGAAAACAAACATGAGGAAAATTGTATTAACAGCGATCTATACACGTGGCAAGAATCCCACACCCCACCTCAACATAATGACTGGCGAGATCATTGTTTGGGCCGGCGCCGCCGGGCTTCCCCGTCAGGAATGCTCCCATATTTTTAACCCCAGTCCTTTGGCCGACCCCCACTACTCCCATATTGTTTGATTTATCTGCATTTATCCAGAGAATGTAATTTCACTCTTTAATTCTATTTTAAATGCATTTTTAATTCCTTTCTTCAATCCTCAAAACCCTAATTTCTCCTATAAATACCACATCATACCCTAGCCCTCTCCATTCTGAAATCTATTGTTCAAAATTCTCAAAATTTTCCAAGTCAAAGAAGTGTACAAGTGGAGTTAGCCCAAGGTCAAGTTCCGACAACGATTCCAGCGACCCCACGACTCCACGAAGCCTCCAAATCCTTCCTCAACCTCCCCTCTCTCATTTCATCTAGTAAGTCCCCTCTACTCTCATCTTTTCATCTCTCAAAACTTTTTCTTTTCAATGATATCGGTAAGTGGAGTTATATCGACATTCATTTGTAAAACTTCTTAAACTAACCATTTTTCTTAAGAACTATTTATCTAAATCATTTTACTTTACTTTTTAAACATTAAACAATAATTAGAAACAGGTTTCAATTCAAAACTCCATATAAAACCACTTTTATTGCACTTTTACGTTTAAATACCACAAACTTTACATACGACATCTTTTATCATATTTGCTTGTGCAACCTTACTTGACACAACTAATCCAATACCACTCAAGATCGACAATGCAAAGTTCACTATAAATCACCATGAACGTTCTCTATCACTAAAGGTATCACGGTCGGGTAAAATACGAGAATGATGTAACATAGCAAGTCATGTATGATATGAAACAGAATGTATATTATAAGTTCAGAAAAACATATTAATTCATATGATCTTAATTATAAAAAATGCTACAAAAGAGGCTATAATTAAACTCAAACAGCGATCCAACAAAATTGGTTCTAGGTCAATCGGGTTTTAGGTTTGCGAGTTACGGTCATTTCATTTTAAGTGTTCATCGCTGGAAATTCAGTTCCTTAACTGAAAGTCCTTTTCGTAACACATTGTCATCCCTGTCGGGATCGTAATTAGGCAATGCTACGGTTAGGTAAAATTTAGATCTATCAATTACGTTTCCAATGCACCAGATGGATCGACAATACCCGCTATGTACTGGGAGTTATGTCATGTCTAAGGCTAGGATATACAATCTGTCCCTGTACCAAACTGCAGTACACCTCGACGGTTTAAAATGAAAATAAAATAACAAACGATAGTAAAATTGAACGAAATAACAACCTATAGTTAGCTAACACGATTATATTCGCAGCAGTAAGGGGTCCGCATAATTTCTCTATCATACAGCGCTACACATTTATTTAATGTTAAGTGTCAATATGGAATGCTGCTCTGGACTGTAGTCCAGAGCCGCATTTCAAGTCAGTTTTCGTCGTTGATATATATCAGTATCAAAAAGTAAATAATAGGGGGTCCTAGATTATTGAGTTGTCTTCTATATGAGCCATAGAAAATTATATTCCAATATGTATCAAAATTAATATCAATTTAACACCACGACGCGTACAACAAAACAGATTTGACGTTGCCTCTTTGGAACGTTGTTACACATGCGATACTTCGTTATTTTAAGTTCAGTTTTCTACACGATATTCGTAAGTAGCAAAAGGGAATATTTGTAAAAGCTTTGAGCATGATTGACTGGATTTTGGTTCAATTCACCATGTCGAAGTATTAGAATACAAAATCGAGAACCATCGAATTAAAGTTGGTTTTGCCTAACACGTGAAAAATGGTATCAAATGCTTGCAATTCCACATGGTATTAATGTGATGTTAAGATCCAATTACGCTCAAACTAATCATCCTAGAATTACAATGGTTTTCATGGAGGTATGATGATGACTTACAAATTATATGTGATAGTAAACTAACTAACACGGATTCATAATAATCTATCTAGTATAAGGTTAACACGAATCTATAGATATATGTACGTAGCATGTTAAAGAAAGTGAGGTTTCACTTGCCTATGAAGATAGCACAACGACGGCGATCGCATGGACGATTACGGTGAGAGTACAGACGATTATGGGTGCTGGACTTGGTCATGGCTGGAGCGGCGAAATAGGAAGGTTCGCTGAGATGGGGGCGACGGTGACTAACAGAGGAGGAGACGCCGGTGGTGGCTGCAGCGGTGATACTCAGGCGATGGGTGTCGGCTGTAGGTTGCAGAGGAGCTCGGGGTGTGCGCAGAGTGGTGATGGGTCCTGGAGTGAGGAGGGTCGCACTCGAGGGGAGGAGAGGAAGGGGGTATCAGAGGGGATCATTGACGAGGGGAGTGGAGGTGAGCTGTGGCAGGGATGTGGTGGCAGCCGCGGTGGTGGTACAGCTTGGGGTTGGGTTGTCGAGGGGGAAAGTAGTTGAGGCGGGAGGTTTCCAATGTGATGAAAGGGTTCTTCGGCGGAGTTGCTGGAGGGCGGCGGCGGGTCGTTTGTGAGGGGAGCTTGGGGTTTTTTTTAACAGGAGAGAGCAGGTGGTAAAGAGATAGAAAGAGAGAGAGAGAGAGAGAGAGAGAGAGAGAGATTTAGAGAGAGGAAGAGAGAGATGTTTTGAGATAGGGGAGGCAGGTGCGTAGATCTTGGGAAGGGTTAAGATCAAAGGTTTGGTCGTGGGTGGTGCCGACGACAAGCGGGTCTCGTGGGAGTAAGTGCGAGAGAAGAGTGGAGTCGTTGGAGAAGAGAGAGAAAGAGAAGGAGAGGGATGGATTTGGAGGAGGGGATCTCGAGAGTTCGTTGTGTTAGTTGTATGTATGCCCTAGAGGCCAGTATTGTACAGATTATGTATATTATATTGGATGCTTGGACATATATAGAGATGACTTTCTTGCTCGACATGATAGTATGCTATCTGGTTGATCTTTATCTTAACATGTACACTAGTCTCTTTATACTGTCTTATAGTTACATGTTGGTAAAGCCCTTAGGATATGTACTTGACTACCTGGACTGTGATGCAGATCATACTAGTGGGGACATGGTAGTCCATAAGTACATCCTTCAAGGTCCCTAGTCGTGGGTGTATCGAGACGGGGCATCGATATACCAGAGTAGACTAGCGTATACGCTTCTCGACCCATGAGATGGGCGATGGATGATCCCATATCCATTGGTGTTTGACATCAGAGATGGTGTACGGGTGCTCAGTGGTGACTGGGTACACTGGACGGACTCGCCGAGAACTCCCAGATGGTATTATACCTCACGTCAGATGGCAGTTCTCAGGTGACACTTGTACAGGTTAGTCTGTAGACCCGAGATCGTCATAGAGTCTTGTGTGATTCCCACTGTGCTTTGATCTCCACCTTACCACGTCCATGAGGGCATGCAAAACGGTGGTCTTTGGGTACAGTCCCGAGTCACATGGAGGCAATGAGCGATAGGAGGGGTTTCGTCTCTCCCGGTATTGGGAGTTGATGTTGCGCTGTGCTCGATTGGCCGTAACAGGGAAGTCCCTGGCCAGGGCTGATCAGAGATTTGCTGGTAAGTGTTACCAGTAGTTTCTCGACCCGTTACGAGCCTCACATCGGCACGACTTATCGGGTTATTGGGGTCTGACGTTTACCACCCCTAGACTTGATATGCGACGTATCAGACGAAGAGACCGGACTGTACGGTAAGTGTTACTGATCGGATTCGCAGGAGTGTGAGCGGGCTAGCTCGTCGATCTTCTGATCGCTCAATACCCGGGTGGCCGTTACGTTTAGCAGACCGCTTGCGGCTTGTGGGTGCTTGATATGATCATCATCTGCTACCGGCGTATTGACGAGTCTTTAGAGTCCTACACAGAGGTTTCCTGGTTCAAGCGAAACGAAATAGGAGCGCATATGAGATATGTGCAGGACCGAGAATAATGCGTGTATGTGATACCGCATTTCATTCTCGCGATAAATGTTTCGATTGGTTATATTTGATATGACCTAGTTATCGAATCATTGATTCGATAAATCGATACATTGAATACTAGTCGGTTATATGCGACATGACCGGATCATTGAATCAAATGTTGATTTAATGATTTAATGTATAATTATATATTTGATATATTACTTTGCATTAACTAGTATTGGTTCACTTTATACGGATTTTCTCACTTGATGCACATAGTATATGTGATATGCTTTTGTGCACTTTTTTGTATCATGTTTGATGATACTTGATCATTTAGTTAAGTATATAGAATTAATCCATGGTTAATTTGATAATTAGGGTTTTGCATATTCATTTATTTGTTTATTTGTTTATTTATTTATTTGGAAAAGATAAAGATAAGAATGGTGGCTTTCTTTGTCATTAGTTGAAGCTTCATGAAGCCTTGACTTTTGTAACCATCCTTATCTTCATGCTTAACCCTAACCCATCCAAGTGACCATGGTTAATTCTCTACACTTAACCCTAGTTTAAGTTATGATAAGTATTTATTTTCTATTTCTTTTTAATAGAACTTATCATAACCATCATCTTCTTCTTCTTCTTCAAGCTTGCTACTTTAATGGCAACTTGAGCAAAAGTGAGTAAAATCCAATTCCAAAGAGAACCCACCTCCTATTTCTTCACCCTCTACCTCTTGCCAAGTTGTTTTGGGTGTTTACTTCACAAGTTTCACAAGTTTGTGAAGTCGGAGCTTGAACTTGCGATGCCTCGAGGTAGATCGTCTTTGACACAAAGCCGACGACCTAGCTTGCCCGTTTCTCCGATGAAGCCAAAGTTCGAGTTTGGGAATCGAGATGGACAGCGAGAGGATGCCTTCGTGGAGCCAAGGAAGAGGATTACCGGATCTACAAAGGTTGTAGCATCTAACCTATAGTTAATTTGTTAACTAGTTTTATATTTCGCCTAGACATCTAGCAACGATCCGTTAACTAAGGTTTCTCGGCACCATATTTTTTAAATTTGGAATGTTCGATACCTTGTGAGACCTCTATAGGGTGTCTAGGAACCTTTCACTGGTATCAGAGCCTAGCTAGAGCCTTAGGCGAAGTCTAGACGCGATTTGAAGCCCGAACGAACCCGAAACCCTAAACTTATCTTGCTCTCTGGACTTTTTCCAATTTCTGGGATTTTTCAAGATTAAAAATTCCCAAAAAATTTAGCAGGTAATATTATGAGTTACTGTGAAACACGTGTCGATAACTCCACAAAGTAGACGCGGAACCGCGGCCCCCACCATGGGATTAGTGGCGGTTCCGCGGCCACTTAGTGGTGTTACACCACGTGGCTTGCACAGTAATTCGTTTCCTGTAGTGCTGAGTCTTCTGGAAATTTTTAATAATTTTTCAAGAGTTAAATTTTCTGGAGTTGTTTTGGGGATTCGGTATTTCGATCGGGGTATCAAATTTCGTCTTTGTGTTTTTCCGGATAATTTATAGAATATGTTAAAAAGGTTCGACCGGATATAAATACCCAATTTTTCCCCTGTCGGGAAATTTCCAAGTGTTGGATTTTTCCGAAGTTTAACGACGTTCTAAGTAGTGCAAGTAACGTGATGGACCCTCTAGAAGACAACAAACCTTAACTCGATTATGTGACCGTCTTGAACTGCCCTTTGAACCTTCGGGTTTGGGGCAGTACGGCGTGCCACATGTGAGGCGTTGGCTTGACCCTTCTACGGCTGGACCGTCGGTACTGAGGCACGAACTGAATGTTGTTAGACTTATTTCATGTGTTGAGCTGTATCGGGAAAACTTGGGTATTCGACTATTCGATCGGAAAGTTTAACATTTTCTGTTTATCTGGAATGTGATACAATAATTGGAATTCACAAACAGTTATGTGATAACTGAATGAATGTTATAAATCTAGCAATTTAGTCCCATATGATATTGAAAAGAGTTTTCGATAATGAGACTAAAATGCGGGATTTATATCTGTTAGGCATGCGATGTCTAAAGAGATTGCGGATTCCAATTGTTGTAGTTTTACACTTTCTTTTCTGTGACCGTAAGTGTAGTATGTTCATATCGCCGGTTTCGTTGCTATACGTCAACGACAATTGGGGTATGCATACTTACTTACGTTGATGACATGTGATGTTATGTGTTGCTGGATATGTTATATTGGATTGTCGTATTCGAATAGCCGGGGGTTTTTATGTGAGATGAGTGTTTTTCATTTTCATTCATGTAAAAACTTGTATGTAATATTCTTTTATTTGGGGCACTTCCAGGTAGCGGAAGATGTCACCTTTTGTATATTATTTACTTTTCCGCATTAGGATAGACCCAAGGAGGGGAGCACAAGTAACCGGGTTCTAGGGTCCAGTGGGAGACCAACTCGAGGAGTCGAGTCCGGGTCTCCTAACCCTAGAATTGGCAGGGTTGCTTGCCGCTCTCGTAGGGGTCTAGGGGTGTGGGATTGGCTATTCATCACGACCGTGGAATCCGTGTTTTATACTGGCTCGTATTGAAAACACGGACGTCCTAGTATATCCAATATTTCATATGTTTATTCTGCTGCGATATCTGTGTTGTGACTCTGTGATGGATATAGTATGTAGTATATATGATATATTATATAGACGTTACTTATGTTTTACACCCGCGCTAGCCCTGCCCTGCTCTGTCGTTAGTTACCTAACCTAACGGTGCACGAGGGGACATCGAGGCGAATGCGGATGGCATAAGTGTACGTCATATCTATCTGTGACGTTTAGGTATTTAAATGATGGGACTTCATTAATGTGATTAATGAAAGATAAGAAACCTAAGATGTTGTAGAATCGAATTTTAAAATAAAACAGGTAGCTACAGTTCTTGCTTTGCACAGCGGTATATATGATATACCCCGCACCTTATTCGATGAGGAAAGGACCGAGATCCCTTTACCGGGAGTGACTCCTTTAGCAATAACTGGCAGATGCTACACACTCGGTTTGCTTTTGACTGCTTTTGGGTTTTTGCTTTGCACAGTGATATATATGATATATCCTGCACCTCATTCGACGAGGAAAGGACCGAGATCCCTTCACCGGGAGTGACTCCTTTAGCAAAACTAGAAAAGCCTCAAAATCGCTCCATTTCAAAATTTCATTTGATTCTACAACGATATCAAGTTCATTATGCTCATGGTTTTTATGAAAAACCTGCGTAGCCCTCCGTCATTTCAGATAAAGACTGTTTAGTATTCGTGCTGCGTTTGTTGGCCTTTGTCAAGGAGTAGTGTGCAGTAGCTGAATAGTGCTTATCTGTTTGTGCATATGATGCAGATTGTTTCAGGGTAGTCGTACGACCTTGTTGGCCTTTGTCAAGGGTCGTGCGGGTGGGTTTGATTCAATCAAGAAATGACGGGTTGAACTTGACTAGCATCCTGTGATTTGTTGGCCTTTGTCAAGGTCATAGGACACTAGGGGCAAAATATTATCGGGAATTTCAAGTGTTGAAATTTGCAATGAGATTGCATACCTTCTATAAGATAGTTGGATCCCGATACCCGCTGCGAGTAAGAGTTACTCCTAGGAGAGTTTTACACAGTGCAATTAGCCGATCAAGTAGGTGTCTAGAAAGGTGTCAACGGGGTTACGCCTCTGGGAAAATGAGGTTTACATTAATTAGGTTCGTGCGAAAGCATGGGGGACCTCCCTCAAAGTACCGACACTGGCCTGGCTGAAAGATTGTCGAACCTGTAGTGTGTAATTAATCCCGGCTAGTCTTTCCTTTTAGGGTTTGAAGGAAGATTTGATAAAAAGCAGTGGGAGCCATCCTGATTAGATAAGATAATAACCAATCTGATCTTGCACGAGCATACGCTAAAGTGTTTTCTTCTCTCTCTCTCCAGGTAGCGACCAGTTCATGCCTTAATCAAGATAATAATATGGATGTATTGACCGAACCCGCATGTTATACTGTGCTGGGGAACGTTGGTTCCGTTCTTTCCTGTAAGAGTTATAGGAATGAACAGGATACAGGGGAATACCAGGATTCCCATGCCACCCGAATGAAGAAAGTACATGTTGATGCATTTTCTTCGGGTGTGTTCGTTACAGAGAACTGTTTCTCCATTTGCTCTACGTCCTGGGTATTAGATACCGGGTCAGGATCCCATATATGTAATCAGTTACATGGGCTTAGGAAAGGTAGAGAACTTGGAGAAGGTGATAAAGACATTAGAGTTGGAAATGGTGCAATTGTTGCAACTAAGACTGTCGGAGAATATCACCTTGTATTACCAACTGGAAATACATTGGTTCTGAACGAATGCTATTACATGCCGAACCTGATATGCAACATTATATCGGTTTCTTTATTAAGTAAAGAGGGATCTAATTTTGTATTACAGGACAATGTTATGAACATTTTCCATAACCAAAAGTTGGTTGGATCAGGCACGTTATGCAATGGCATTTATGTTCTAAATCAATCAACAGTCCTGAGCATAACAAACACACACAAGAGGAAGAGTTCTGAACTCAATGAATCCTTCTTGTGGCATTGTAGACTGGGTCACATCAATGCGACACGATTAGCTAAGTTGCATAAAGATGGATATTTAAATCCGTTTGAATTTTCATCTTATGACACTTGCCAGTCATGTCTCAAAGGCAAGATGACCAAAACTCCATTTACGGGACACGGAGAAAGAGTTACCGAACTCTTGGGACTGATACATAGTGATGTATGCGGTCCCATGTCTACACATGCCAGGGATGGTTCTTCATACTTCATTACATTCACTGACGATCTCTCTAGGTTCGGGTATGTGTTCCTGATGAAACACAAATCAGAAGCTTTTGAGAAATTTAGGGAATATAAGAAAGAAGTTGAGAACCAAACCGGAAAAAGTATTAAAATCCTACGATCTGATCGAGGAGGAGAATACTTAAGCAATGAATTCCTGGACTTCCTAAAAGAGAATGGGATTCTCTCTCAGCTGACTCCTCCATATACACCACAGCACAACGGTGTATCAGAACGGAGGAACCGCACCCTATTAGATATGGTGCGCTCTATGATGAGCACAGCTGAGTTACCTATTTCCTTCTGGGGTTATGCGCTGGAGACAGCAGCATACCTATTGAATCAAGTTCCATCTAAATCTGTACCTACCACACCATATGAGATATGGAGTGGGAAGAGACCATGTCTTAAACGAGTTAAGATATGGGGTTGCCCGGCCTATGTCAAAAGGCAAAATCCGGACAAACTCGAGGCACGGTCAGTTCTATGCAAGTTTGTGGGATATCCCAAATATTCACATGGATATCTTTTCTACCATACAGAGGAACAAAAAGTGTTTGTTTCTCGCCATGCCACCTTTTTGGAAAAGGAATTTCTTGCAAAAGAAATTAGTGGCGATGAGGTAGAACTGGAAGAAATTCCGGCTACACAAACTCAAACTGAAGATTTAGTGGAACCAGAGGATTCAGTAGCTCCCGACGAACCTCAGCCTCTCCGCTGATCTAGTAGGGTTCCTCGCCAACCTGAGAGATATTACGGTTTTCTCTTGGACGGTGGAAGCGAGGATTGCATCATGGATGATGATGACCCAACTAGCTTCGAGCAGGCCATCACGAGTAGGGACTCAGTGAAATGGCTGGATGCTATGCGGTCCGAGATGGAATCCATGTACACCAACAAAGTATGGACTTTGGAAATTGCTCCTGAAAGGGTAAAACCAATTGGGAGCAAGTGGATCTTAAAGAAGAAACTTGGTGTAGATGGGAAAGTGGAGACTTTCAAAGCTAGACTTGTAGCAAAGGGTTTTCGTCAAAGACCAGGTGTGGACTATGACGAGACCTTTTCTCCAGTGGCTATGCTTAAATCCATCCGAATCATGCTTGCCATTGCTGCCTTTCATGACTACGAAATCTGGCAAATGGATGTTAAGACCGCCTTTCTAAATGGTGATTTAGAAGAGTGCGTGTACATGACTCAGCCAGAGGGCTTCGTAGACAGTGGGAGCAGCGGGAAGGTGTGCAAGCTGCTTAAATCCATTTATGGATTAAAGCAAGCATCGCGGAGTTGGAACATCTGCTTTGACGTCGTTATCAAAGAGTTTGATTTCGTCAAAAATCCAGATGAACCTTGTATCTACAAGAAGGTGGCAGAGAGTAAAGTTGTCTTCCTCGTATTGTACGTGGACGACATACTCTTGATAGGAAATGATATTCCTATACTGCAATCGGTCAAGCTCTTCTTATCACAAAGATTCTCAATGAAAGATCTTGGTGATGCCTCCTGCATATTGGGGATCAGGATCTATAGAGATAGATCCAAACGGATTTTGGGATTGTCCCAATCCAGGTACATTGACACCATACTAAAGAGGTTTAGTATGGAAGAGTCCAAGCGTAGGAATATGCCCACGATCTCTGGAGTCACTCTCTCCAAAGAGATGTCTCCCAAGACTGATTTGGAGAGAGCTCGCATGCAAGGGATACCCTATGGTTCGGCGGTAGGCTCTATCATGTATGCGATGCTATGTACCAGACCCGATGTAGCATACTCACTAAGTGTAGTGAGCAGGTATCAAGCTGATCCTGGAGAGAGTCACTGGACAGCTGTGAAGAGCATTCTCAAGTACTTGCGAAGGACTAGAGATATGTTCTTGGTGTATGGTAACGGAGAACTCCAAGTGGAGTCCTTTACCGATTCGAGCTTCCAGAGTGATAAGGACGACTCTAAGTCGCAGTCGGGCTTTGTCTTTACCCTTTACGGAGGGGCGGTTAGCTGGAAGAGTTCCAAGCAGGAAACCGTGGCAGACTCGACGATGGAGGCTGAATACATCGCTGCCAACGATGCTGCTAAAGAAGCTGTCTGGATCAAGAAGTTCATTTCTGAACATGGAGTGGTTCCATCCATTGAGCATCCAATACCTTTGTATTGCGATAACAATGGAGCGGTGGCTTTGGCCAAGGAACCCAGGTCCCATCAGCGGTCCAGGCATATTCTGAGGCGGTATCACCTGATCCGGGAGATAGTTGATCGCCGGGAGATCGAGGTCAGGAGGGTTGACACGAAGAACAACACGGCGGATCCACTCACGAAGGCCATTCCCCAGATACAGTTTGAGAGACTCTTCGGGATGCTCGGTATGAGATACTACAGCAGCTGGCCCTAGTGCAAGTGGGAGATTGTTAGTTGTATGTATGCCCTAGAGGCCAGTATTGTACAGATTATGTATATTATATTGGATGCTTGGACATATATAGAGATGACTTTCTTGCTCGACATGATAGTATGCTATCTGGTTGATCTTTATCTTAACATGTACACTAGTCTCTTTATACTGTCTTATAGTTACATGTTGGTAAAGCCCTTAGGATATGTACTTGACTACCTGGACTGTGATGCAGATCATACTAGTAGGGACATAGTAGTCCATAAGTACATCCTTCAAGGTCCCTAGTCATGGGTGTATCGAGACGGGGCATCGATATACCAGAGTAGACTAGCGTATACGCTTCTCGACCCATGAGATGGGCCATGGATGATCCCATATCCATTGGTGTTTGACATCAGAGATGGTGTACGGGTGCTCAGTGGTGACTGGGTACACTGGACGGACTCGCCGAGAACTCCCAGATGGTATTATACCTCACGTCAGATGGCAGTTCTCAGGTGACACTTGTACAGGTTAGTCTGTAGACCCGAGATCGTCATAGAGTCTTGTGTGATTCCCACTGTGCTTTGATCTCCACCTTACCACGTCTATGAGGGCGTGCAAAACGGTGGTCTTTGGGTACAGTCCCGAGTCACATGGAGGCAATGAGCGATAGGAGGGGTTTCGTCTCTCCCGGTATTGGGAGTTGATGTTGCGCTGTGCTCGATTGGCCGTAACAGGGAAGTCCCTGGCCAGGGCTGATCAGAGATTTGCTGGTAAGTGTTACCAGTAGTTTCTCGACCCGTTACGAACCTCACATCGGCACGACTTATCGGGTTATTGGGGTCTGACGTTTACCACCCCTAGACTTGATATGCGACGTATCAGACGAAGAGACCGGACTGTACGGTAAGTGTTACTGATCGGATTCGCAGGAGTGTGAGCGGGCTAGCTCGTCGATCTTCTGATCGCTCAATACCCGGGTGGCCGTTACGTTTAGCAGACCGCTTGCGGCTTGTGGGTGCTTGATATGATCATCATCTGCTACCGGCGTATTGACGAGTCTTTAGAGTCCTACACAGAGGTTTCCTGGTTCAAGCGAAACGAAATAGGAGCGCATATGAGATATGTGCAGGACCGAGAATAATGCGTGTATGTGATACCGCATTTCATTCTCGCGATAAATGTTTCGATTGGTTATATTTGATATGACCTAGTTATCGAATCATTGATTCGATAAATCGATACATTGAATACTAGTCGGTTATATGCGACATGACCGGATCATTGAATCAAATGTTGATTTAATGATTTAATGTATAATTATATATTTGATATATTACTTTGCATTAACTAGTATTGGTTCACTTTATACGGATTTTCTCACTTGATGCACATAGTATATGTGATATGCTTTTGTGCACTTTTTTGTATCATGTTTGATGATAATTGATCATTTAGTTAAGTATATAGAATTAATCCATGGTTAATTTGATAATTAGGGTTTTGCATATTCATTTATTTATTTATTTGTTTATTTGGAAAAGATAAAGATAAGAATGGTGGCTTTCTTTGTCATTAGTTGAAGCTTCATGAAGCCTTGACTTTTGTAACCATCCTTATCTTCATGCTTAACCCTAACCCATCCAAGTGACCATGGTTAATTCTCTACACTTAACCCTAGTTTAAGTTATGATAAGTATTTATTTTCTATTTCTTTTTAATAGAACTTATCATAACCATCATCTTCTTCTTCTTCTTCTTCTTCAAGCTTGCTACTTTAATGGCAACTTGAGCAAAAGTGAGTAAAATCCAATTCCAAAGAGAACCCACCTTCTATTTCTTCACCCTCTACCTCTTGCTAAGTTGTTTTGGGTGTTTACTTCACAAGTTTCACAAGTTTGTGAAGTCGGAGCTTGAACTTGCGATGCCTCGAGGTAGATCGTCTTTGACACAAAGCCGACGACCTAGCTTGCCCGTTTCTCCGATGAAGCCAAAGTTCGAGTTTGGGAATCGAGATGGACAGCGAGAGGATGCCTTCGTGGAGCCAAGGAAGAGGATTACCGGATCTACAAAGGTTGTAGCATCTAACCTATAGTTAATTTGTTAACTAGTTTTATATTTCGCCTAGACATCTAGCAACGATCCGTTAACTAGGGTTTCTCGGCACCATATTTTTTAAATTTGGCATGTTCGATGCCTTGTGAGACCTCTATAGGGTGCCTAGGAACCTTTCACGTTGGTGACGAAGCGAGGACGTGGGCGAGCGCGTGCCACGAGGTAGCGGTTGCAAAGAAGGGGGAAAGAACGTCGGGGGGAAAATGGAGGGAAAAGAGAAGAAGAAGAAGAGAATGAGGGGAGATGGGGAACGGGTCGGGTCAGATTCGGTTTGGGAATGGGTTTGTGGGCTTGGGCCGAGGAATAGGTTTATGATTAGGTTAGGAATGGAATTAGGGTTTTAGGTTAAAAAGAAAAGGGTTATGGTCTAATTGCTTAGTGTTTAAAAGGAAAGAAGAAGGAAAAAAATAGAAAAAGGAAAATAATTTGGGATTTAAACGAAAATTTTATTGGGATTAAAATTTCAAACACAGAAAGTACAGAGGAACTGTGGATTTACATCATATCCTCCTTACAAAATTTCGTCCTCGAAATTAAAGAACGAAAACAATAGAACAACAAACAACAACTACTCAAACGTGTGTGAAAATCATGAACGGATATCCTCCTCATGCACCTAAGTAGACTCCTCTGGAGAACAACCACCCTAAGAAACTCGAACCAAGGGAATGAATTTATTCTTCCGCACTTTCTCCCTACGATCGAGAATGGCGGTAGACTACTCTTCGTAAGACAGATCGGTGCCCAAAATCAACTCTAAATGGTCCAAGATATGGCTGTCATTCCGAACATAGCGCCGCAACTGAGATACATGGATAGTATTGTGCACACCAGCTAATGATGGATGCAAGGCAAGTCGATAAGCCACCTTTCCTACTCGTTCTAGCACCTCAAAAGGTCCAATGAATCGGGGACTGAGCTTCCCACGACTACCAAATCTGATCACTCCCCAAGTAGGTGATATTTTCAGAAATACGTGATCACCCACACGAAATTCCAATGACCTTCTGCCGGCATCTGCCTAACTCTTCTATCGATCCTGAGCAGCCTTGATACGTTGCATGATCATCTAAACCTTGCTCATCATCTGAACTACAAGATAAGGGCCCAGCAGCCTCCGCTCACCTACATCATCCCAACAAAGAGGGGACTGAAACTTTCATCCGTAAAGAGCTTCGAACGGTGCCATCTGGATGCTAGCCTGATAGTTGTTGTTATACAAAAACTCCACCAGATAAAGGTGATCCTCCCAAGAGCCCTGAAAATCAAACATGCACGCCCTCAACATATCCTCGAGTGTCTGAATAGTAGGCTCAGATTGCCCATCCGTCATCGGATAATAGGCTGTGCTGAACTTGAGACGAGTGCCCAAACTCTCCTGCAGGTTCTTCCAGAAGTGGGAAATAAACCTTGTGTCTAGATCAGACACGATACTAACGGGCACTCCATGCAGCCTCACAGTCTCTTGCATATACCTTTCTGTAAGCGACTCCATCGATTATCCCACTCTGAAAGGTATGAAGTATGCTGCCTTCATGAGACGATCAACAATAACCCAGACAGCATTGTTGCCTCTTGGACTCCGATGTAGTGCCGTCACAAAATCCACAATGATGTGCTCCCATTTTCACTCTGGTACCGGAAGCGGTTGCAACAACTCAACCACTCTATGATACTCGGCTTTCACCTGTTGGCATACCAGACACTTGGAGATAAAGCGAGAAATCTCCTTCTTCATTCCATTCCACCAGAACTGCTGCCTTAGATCTCTATACACTTCGGTGCCTCCTGGGTGCACCAAGTAAGCGGAACTGTGTACCTCAGCTAGAACTTCATCTCGAATACCCCCTTGGAACACATAGTCGACTTCCAAATCTCAGGGAGCCATCTTCGTGAATCGGTAAGTCTGTCCTCAAACCAGCCTCAACTAACCCTCTGAACTTCTGCAGCTGAGGGTCTCTGGCCTGTGCAGCTTTGATGCGATCTATAAGCGATGACTGAACCTGCAACTATCAGAGCCGTCCGGGCACACCCGGTTTAACTACCTCCAACTCGAGCCTCTGAAGATCTTCGAGAATCTCCTTCTGAAAAGTCAGCAACATAGCTGATGGTCTGCGACTGAAAGCATCGGGAACGATGTTCACCTTCCCCGGGTGATACTGCAGATCAATATCATAGTCTGCCATCAGCTCCAACCATCCGCGTTACCTCATGTTCAGCTCCCTTTGAGTGAATACGTATTTCAAACTCTTGTGATTTGTGTACACCTCCACCCTTTCACCCAGTAAGTAATGCCTCCATATCTTCAAGGTGAACACAACGGCTGCTAACTCCAAATCATTCATAGGGTAGTTCTTCTCATGGGACTTCAACTGACGAGAGGTGTAAGCCACTACTCGACTGTGTTGCATCAAAACACAGCCTAAACCCTTTCTCGACATGTCACTATGAACGACCAAGCCACCGGAGTCATTTGGCACAGTCAGAATTGGGGTCGTTGTCAACTTCAGGTTTAACAGCTCGAATGCCTGGGTGCACTCCTCCGACCAAATATAAGGTAGCTCTTTCCACGTAAGCTTCGTCAAAGGTTCTGCTACTCTGGAAAATTTTTGAATAAACCGCCGATAATACTCAGCCAATCACAGAATGCTTCTTACCTCAGCTACTGACTTCGGTGTCGGCCAGTCTTTGATAGATTCAATTTTCGCCGGATCCACTGAAATGCCATCACTTGAAACGACATGCCCTAGAAATTGCACCTTGTCGAGCCAAAACTCGCACTTGCTTAATTTAGCATAGAGCTTCTCCTCCCATAGAATCTGTAATACAATTCGTAGATGCTCAACATGCTCCTCTCGACTCCTGGAATATATTAGAATGTCGTCGATGAATACAACGACAAACTAGTCCAAGTATTTAGAGAAGACCCTGTTCACTTTAGAAAATACATCCTCTGCTTTAACCCTGATTTAGTGATACCCTGACCGAAGGTCCAGCTTAGAAAATACCCGAGCACTACCCAGCTGATCAAATAAGTTGTCGATGCGTAGAATGAGATACTTGTTCTTAACGGTCACCCTGTTCAACTCATGGTATTCGATGCACATGCGCAAAGAACCGTCTTTCCTCTTTACTAGTAACACAGAAGCACCCCACGGGGAAGCATTTCGACGGATAAATCTCTTGTCCAAAAGATCTTCTATCTGTTTCTTCAATTCTATCAACTCAACTGGCGCCATCCTATATGGAACCTTGGAAACCGGCACCGTCCCTGGAATCAGGTTGATCGAGAAGACCAATATGCAAGGTGGGAGCAAACCAGGTAGATCTTCGGGGAACACATCAAGAAACTCTTGAACTACCTCTGGTGCTAGCTTCTCGTCTATCTCTATAGCGGTCAAGGTCTTTGGCTTCGCTCGGAATTTAGCTGGCTCCAATGAATCGCTACCGCCCACGAACACAAACTCTGAATGATTAGGAATGCGAAATGTCACACTTCTAGCTCGGCAGTTGATAACAGCATGGAACGTGCTCAGCCAATCCATCCCCAGATTGGCGTCGTAGCTACCAGTCCCAATCAAAAGGAAGTTTGCATAAAATTCTCTACCATAAACTACTACAGGACACAATCTACACTCTTGGTTGGACACAATAATCTCGTTACCTGTATGTATCTCCCAACCCTTGGTCAACAGCTCGTGAGGTATAGTGTGTGTCGATAAACCGTGCAGAAATAAAGCAATGTGAAGCACCCGAATCAAATAGAATACTAGCTGGTACAAAATAAACAAGGAGAGTACCTGCAACCACTTCTCCAGAAGCCTCTGCCTGCTCGGCGGTTAGGGTGAAAGCTTGCCCCTGATTTCGACTCGTACCAGTTTGCCTCTGATCGAATAATCGCCGCTGCGATACCAGAGGTGGACCCCTCTGCGCTGAAGTGCCGAACGACTGCTGTTGTTGTTCGGACCCTCCCTTTAGCTCGGATTTCTGGGGACACCCGCTGACCCTGTGCTCGTTGGATCCGCAAATCAGACACTGTCCTTTGGTTCTGCGACAATCTCTCTGCATGTGCCCTGGCCTCTGGCAATAGTCGCAAATCAGAGCCCTCCGTTGCGGCTGCTGAGGTGAGAAAGTATGCTTCATCTGCGTAACACCTGGCCTGTGAACTGGGATTGCTCCATGAGTGGAAATGGTAGCTCGCGATGGAACTACATGGGGTCTTCTGTCCACCGATCATTGGCCCTTGGCCTTCTCTGCCAGCCTTTCCTATACCTGGCCAGCATTCAACACCTGTGTGAATGTCTGTAGGTCGAGGGATGCGAAAAGCTAATGCAGCTCGATATCGATCCCCTACTGAAACCGTCTGGCCCTGGCGGGTTCGGTGGCTACCATATACGGTGCAAAGCGACTCAGCCGGTTAAACTCAGCAGCGTAGAAATCCACTGGGCGGCCATTTTTCTTCAACGTGATAAATTTTTCCTCCATCTCAGCCTTGGCAGTGACCGGAAAATAGTGATCTAGGAAACATGCAGAGAATGTGTCCCATCCGATAGGTTTCTCTAGCCTGCTTTCCTCTACGGACCACCATACGCGGGCCTCGTCCTATAGCTGGATTTTCACCACGCTTACTCTGTCATCGTCAGGGACTTGAGCGGCCGTCAAAACATTCTCCACATTGATTACCCATTGCTCGGCCTCAAATAGATCTGCTGCTCCCGTGAATACCACTGGTGAAGTCTCCTGAAATCAAAAACGATACCATCCCTAGTCTGTGTAGCCAGTACGAGAGCGCCCTCAATGGCGGCTGGAACATCTGTAGATCTCTCCAAAGTGATAATCACGGCCTTTTACACCGCCCTCAATCCCTCCCCCAAGAGATCAGCCTTTCTTTCCTGAGCCTGTGCTAGGGTCATCAGTGTGCTGAGGATCTTCTCTATATGATCGTGGGGACCGGCGCCTGAGGAGTTGCCTGAGGAGTCCATATCTCTGAAAGATGATCAAGGAAAGGAATCGGATTCAAACAAGGATTATAAGATAATTCAACGAGGATTATGAGAAGTGAAGATGCAATATAATAAAGTATAAATCAAGGGTGTAACTTAGTCTAGGGATCCCTCGACGGAATTGTGATTTTATTCTAAACCTGGGTTTTGATACCTACAAAACCATGTCACGCCCCGCTTCCCAAAATACAGAATACGAAGGGTGACAAGGCCAGCCATGCTCCTACGGTCAAGGAATAATTCCGACGTAGCACTTCGGCTTCTAGCATTATATGGTAATCAGTAAACACATCACTAAACTAAAGGAAATCACAGCTCACAACTTTATCACATTAAAACGACAGAGTTCAGGATACATTTATTTGCATGAAAGAAATAACTAACCAAAAATATAACAATGTTCTTATTGCAAGTAGAAGGAGATAGCGTTGATATTGCGGTCTAAATCTCCGCGATCTCAAATGACAGGTCCTTCCCCTGAGCTGGGTCCACTTCGTCCTCTGAGCATGCACACTCAGGTCGTCAGGGAGACACATATAACAATATATATGGTGTGTGTACTATGATATTAAACACGAAATGGACGGTAGAATACAGTAACATGAGAATAAAGAATATCAAGTGAATATGGACAGTACGGTATATGTATCATGTCAGCAATCTACGCAATATGTATGTCATTACCTATCAGTCGCTAAGTCAAATGAAATCAATCGATGGAAAGGATGCTCGTGTTTAACAAGGGTCGCATGAATGCTCGAAACTACGGTCCACTGCTGCCCAGGACATAACCCTGCAGCCGTGCCGCTAGGCCCACGACCTAATACACACACATACACATATAATATTGAATGATCATCCTCTAAGTCACTGTACCTCACTAAATATGAGTTCGATTCCATCTTGATTTCCCTATTTTCCCCAGGTTACAATAACTATATGTATAGGACTAGTTGTCTACAAATCACGGTCTTATTCACTTTCCACTGCACTATTCACTTTCACGAATCAATCTATAATCACTGGCGTACTTGACAAAACTAATCTAATACCACTCATGTTCGACTATGAAAAGTTTGCTATAAATCACCATGAACGTTCGCTATCACTAAAAGTATCACGATCGGGTAAAATACGAGAATGATGCAATATAACAAGTCATGTACAATATGAAACACAATATACATTATAAGTTCAGAAAAACATATTAATTCGTACAATCATAATGAGACAAAATGCTTCGAAAGAGGCTCAAAGTAAACTCAACCAGAAATCCAACAAAATTGGTTCTAGGTCAATTGGGTTTCAGGTTTGCGAGTTACGGTCATTTCATTTTAAGTTTTCATCGCTGGAAATTCAGTTCATGAACTGAAAGTCCATTTCATAACACATTTTCATCCCTATCGAGTTCGTAATAGGTGATGCTACAGTTAGATAAAATTTATATCTATTAATTATGTTTTCAATGCACCAGACAGATTGACAATACCCTCTGTGTATTAGGAGTTATGTTCTGTCTAAGGCTAGGGTATACAATCTGTCCCTATACCAAACCGCAGTACACCTTGACGGTTTAAAATGAAAATAAAATAACAAACGACAGTAAAATCAATCGAAACAACCACCTATAGTTATCTAACAGGATTATTTTCGCAACGGTATAGGTTTCCACATAATTTCACTTTCATACAGCGCTACACATTTATTTGAAGTCATGTGTCAATATGGAATGCTACTCTGGACTGTAGTCCAGAGCCGCATTCCAAGTCAGTTTTCGTCGTTGATATATATCAGTATCGAAAAGTAAATAATAGGGTGTATTATCTTATCGAGTCGGCTTTGATATGAGCCATAGAACATTATATTCCAATATGTATCAAAATTAATATCAATTTAACACCACGACACGTACAACAAAACAGATTTGACGTTGCTTCTTTGGGACGCCGTTACACGTGCTATACTTCGTTATTTTGAGTTCAGTTTTCTACACGACATTCGTAAGTAGAAAAAGGGAGTACTGGTAAAAACTTTGAGTATGATCGATGGGATTTTGGTTCAATTCACCACGTCGAACTATTAGCATAAAAAATCGAGAACCATCGAATTAAAGTTGGTTTTTCCTAACACATGAAAAATGATATCAAATGCTTGCAATTCCATATGGCATTAACGTGATGTTTAGATCCAATTATTCTCAAACTAATCATCCTAGAATTACTGTGATTTTCATGGACGTACGATGATGACTTACGAATTATATGTGATAGTGAACTAACTAACACGGATTCATAATAATCTATCTAGTATAAGGTTAACACGAATCTATAGATATATGTACGTAGCATGTTAAAGCAAGTGAGGTTTCACTTGCCTGTGTCGATGGAACAACGACAGCGATCGTACGGACGGTTATGGCGAGGGCACGGACGGTTACGGACGCTGGACTTGGCCGTGGCTGGAGCGACGACTTGGGAAGGTCCGCTGAGATGGGGGCGACGGCGACTGACAGAGGAGGAGACGTCGGTGGTGGTTGCGGCGGTGATTCTCAGGCGATGGGCACTGGCTGTGGGTTGCATAGGAGCTCGGGGTGTGCGTTGAGTTGTGATGGGTCCTAGAGGGAGAAGGGTTGCACTCGAGGGGATGAGAGGCAGGGGGTGTCAGAAGTTGTCGTCAGCGCGGGGAGTAAAGGTGAGCGGTGGCAGGGATGTGGTGGCAGCCGCAATGGTGGTGTAGCTTGGGGTTGGGTTGTTGACGGGGAAAGGAGTTGAGGCAGGAGGTTTCCGATGTGATGAAGGGGTTCATCGGCGGAGTTGCTGGAGGGTGGCGATGGGTTGTCGGCAAGAGGTGCTTAGGGTTTTTTTTGAACGGGAGAGAGCAGGAGGTCAAGAGATAGAAAGAGAAGGAGATTTAGCGAGAGGAAGAAAGAGATGTTGCGATATAGGGGAGGCAGGTGTGGGGATCTCGAGAGGGGCTATGATCGAGGGTTGGGTCATGGGTAGTGTCATGCCCCGATTTCCAGTAGACGGAAACAATGACAAGTCCGCAACGTATTTACTATGAAAATATGTTAAGCGTAATTAAGTAATATAACAATGTCCAAGAATAACAAGAGTAATAAAATGAAACAGTAACTTTATTTACATTCAAATTTACATGCAGCTGTTTGTAATAAAAAGATTCAATGATAAAGAAAATGCCTAAAAAATGGCATACTGGAAGTAAATTAAAGCAGGAGCTAAAAATCAGGCTGAGAAGTCTTCCGGGCTCGGCTCCATCTCTTCCGAATCTGGTCCTCCTGACAAACATTCCAAAGAAAGAATATAGAGGAATGTCGTCAGTGAACTAGCGCCCAGTAAGTCCCCAAAGAAGTTAAAGAAGATAGTAGATAAAGTGAAGAAAAACAAAGTAAAAATGAACAGGCACGGTTATATAAGAGAGTATCTAAGCATATTTATATACCGGTATAAGATGGTTATTCTAACGTTTTTATTTGTAGTTTGATAAAGAAGGTGTTCATTGTATACGAGAGGAGTCCATTTTATCCCATGGACTATGGTAACATGTAGTACAAGGCCCCATCATAACCCATGGGACAACGACACATGAATTCATGTAGGTGTCTTTTAAAGTGACCTCTCGTGCCACGATATACATTCCGTACCAATCTACCCCTTTATCCCCGCATATTGTATTGTATAGATTAAGATTACAGGTCTTGGTTGAATCCATAGATATAAAATGTACATGTTCATGTTCGAGATTTAATCATATGTTCAGGTATTCATATCAAGTTCATGTTAAGTTATAACCATGGTTCGGTCAAGTTGAGTCAAGTATCAAGTTTGAGTTTGATAATTGAATTCGAGTGTTCAGCTTCATGATCAAGTATTCAAGTTCGTGTTTGATTTTGGATTCTGGTTTGAGTTTGGATTCAGATTGAAGTCAGAATCATATGAAAGGATTTAATTCTTGAAATTTCTTAAGTTCGGGAGTAATCGGGCAGCTGCTACACATGGACGACAGGATTTATATCTTTTTCCAAGACAATTGCCATTGATAACTTCGTTAAGCTTGTCTAACCTGAATAGGAAAGCACTCACTTTTTCCGGCTCTCTAGGGCTCAAGAGAAATGGTACCGCTTAAACCTATATTAATCTAGAGTTCTTAAATATTTGTTATTTTGTTGTTTACATTGTATTTATATTGTTTGCATCTCTCGAGGGGGTTTTATGAAAAATACTTTAATATTGTTTAAAAATAATCTCGAGGGTGATTTATAATATTTAGAGTTTTTATGAACATGTATTTTAATTGTTGTGGTGTTTTAGTGTTAAAACCTAGTTTTTAAAAGTTTATGGTATTTTTATCAAAACCAGATCTTTTGGAAACTTGATGGTATTTTATTAAAATTTTAATCTTTCATTTTACAAAATATAGTTTCATAATATGTCTTTATTGAAAATACGAATTCATAGTTTTATATTATTTCCAAAGTTTAGTTTTTTATTTAGAAAAGTCGTATTTCTTAAAAAACCGTATTTTTATTTCCTTTCGAGACCGAATACTCCGTGAGGAGTTCTGCATATCGCTCTACTGTCCTAAGAATGTGCGATAATCCGCACCATCCATTAGCGGGTCCCCTGACGAGGGTCGTAGATGCGCAATTGCCAAGGACTTAAAAACATTGATTAAAAGAAACCCGTTTTGGAAAAAATGTGGTATTTTAATGTAAAACCTATTGTTTGAACCAACCATATATCTAGAATATCATGATATGCAACCATAGTGTGCGTGTGGGGTAGGTCGTTACACCGTGAAGGTTCTATAGGTAGGTAAACTAGTTATCGGAATAACGGTTATACTAAACTTTATGGTATTTTAATGAAAAGTTTGTTATATAATTGTTTCATATGAATTTTTTTTGTTAAACTACTGGTTAAATGATATACATAATGTTAAGAGTGGTGTTAGGGTATTAGTTTGACCTATTTTGTTTATAAAGTTGAGTACAAATGTTGAGAAAAATATATATCGGAGCTAACTCCACTTTGTCGATATGTATTAAAATTTATGTCGAAATGAAAAGAGAGAGAGATGAAGGGACTTACTGGTTGTGTAGTGCTAGTAAGAGGTTAAGGAAGAGAGAGATGGAGGGTCTTGATCTCATCGAAAATACTCCGGTCGTCGGAATTTAATCGCTACTCCCTTAAGCTTGCTTAACTCCACTTGAATAGCCTTAACCCTTTTTGAATTTAGAGAATATTTTAGGAATTTCCAGAATAGAGGAGAGCTGTGGCATGAAGTGGTATTTATAGGGCAAAAATAAGAGAGGGTGTGAAATAAAAATGAATTAAAATGGATTTAATGGTATTAATTAGGGATTTGAAGAGTCTCTATTTGATTGCAGGAAAATCAAACAGTGCAGGGGAGTTGAGGGGAGCTGAAGGGACGAGTGTGCAAAGCACGGAGTGATTTGGAGCATATCGGACCGTCGGCGGTGGCCATTTGATGAAAATGGGCGGGCAGATTTTGGGGTCTCACCTCGTGATTCATGCAACGTGTGTAGATCCGTGTTTACTCCTTTTTGCTCCTGTTTGATTTTCTGAAACCTTTCGATTCCCCATGAATTGCACGTGCAACTCTTGAGCTTCCGAAAAATTAAAAAGAAAATCTTTAACAATAATTGGGACTGATGGGAATCGAACGCACAGACTATGTCACAGAAGTGTAGAGGCTTTATCCGTGAGCTACAAGTTATATCTTGCTTTTGTTAAACAAAAATGACTTATAACTCCTATACAAGCTGAAATACCCTTTTCTATACATTTAAACAAGTAATTCTGTACAGAAATTTCAGAGTCGTTACATTCTACCCTCTTTATAAAAATTTCGTCCTCGAAATTTACATTTACATAGAGACTAATTTTTAAAAAGGTAAGTGTATCGTGCACGCATATCTTCTTCTCTTTCCCAAGTTGATTCTCCCGGCAAATCTTTTCTCCACATCACTCGGACCAAGTTCACCTCCTTGTTCCACAATGTCTTCTCTTTTCGGTCTAGGATCTCAATTGGTTGTTGCTCATAGGTTAGGACAGTCTATACTGTGAGCTCTGAGTGATCAAGTATATGGCTGGGCTTGCTCACATATCGTCATAGTTATGATATATGGAACACGTTGTGCACTCCTTCCAATGAGAGTGGTAGTGCTAAACGGCATGCCACTTCTCCAACTCATTCGAGTATGTCGAACGGTCCTATGTACCTTGGACTGAGTTTACCCCTCTTACCAAAACGTATCACTCCTCGGTTTGGAGAGATTTTCAGAAATACTTGCTCTCTGGGTTGAAACTCCAGATGTCGACGCTTTGCATCTGCCCAATACTTCTGTCGGTCCTGGGCTATGCGCATTTTTTCCCTGATCGTACAAACCACATCTACAGTTGCCACGATCATTTCTGGTCCAAGAAGTTCACGATCTCCCACGCCGTCCCAACTCAGCGGGGAACGACACTTCCGTCTGTAAAGTGCTACGAATGGTGTTATCCCAATGCTTACTTAGTAGCTGTTGTTGTACGAAAACTCCACAAGGTGTAGGTGATCATCCCACGAACCTCCGAAGTCTAACATACAGGCTCTCAACATATCTTCTAATATATGAATTGTTCGCTCGGACCGTCCATCTATTTTTGGATGATATGCCGTGCTGAAATTCAGACTCGTTCCCACGATAGCTTGTAGACTCTGCCAGAACTGTGATCGGAATCTCGTATCACGATCGGAGAAGATATAAACAGGTACTCTATGTAATCTCACGGTCTCCTCCATGTACTTCCTTGCTAACGTCTCGGTTGACTGGCCAACTCGAAATGGAATAAAGTGAGCCGATTTGGTGAGTCGATCCATAATAACCCAAATCGTGTCGTTACCCTTCGTGCTGCGAGGGAGAGCAATCACGAAGTCCATGGTAATGTGCTGTCATTTCCATTCCGGGATTGGTAAAGGCTGAAATAGACCGGCAATTCTGTAATGTTCAGCCTTCACTTGCTGACATACTAGACATTTTGCTACACTCCTTACTGCTTCTCGCTTCATTCCATACCACCAGTAGTATTGTCGTAGATCCTTGTACATTTTCATGCCGTCGGAGTATACAGAATAAGGAGGGCTGTGAGCTTCTTTCATCAACTCTTCTCGAACAGGTCCGACTGGCATGCATAAACGACTCCCATACCGCAAGGATCCATCTTCGTAGATGATGAAGTCAGTTCATAGTCCACTTTCTACTTGTTCTCAGATCCTTTGTAGCCTGGCATCATTTGCTTGAGCTGTCTTGATCTGATTTACAAGAGTGGACTGGACTTGTAAGTTCATCAAAGATGAAGCGTTACCTGGCACAACTATTTCAATCTCCAATCTATGCAGTTCTTGTTATACTCTCCACTGAGCGGTAAGGTTCATTGCTAATGGTTGGCGACTAAGTGCACCAGGAACTACGTTCACCTTTCCAGGATGATACTGTAGGTTGATGTCAAAGTCCGCTATGAGTTCTAGCTATCTTCTCTACCTCATGCTGAGTTCTTTCTGAGAAAATACATACTTCAGACTTTTGTGTTCAGTGTATATATCCACTCACTCTCCTAATAAATAGTGACGCCAAATTTTGAAGGCGAATACGACGGCTGCTAATTCCAGATCGTGTGTTTGATAGTTGCGTTCAGGAACTTTTAACCGCCTTGATGCAAAAGCCACAACTTTTCCATGCTGATGTAGAACATATCCTAATCCTTTACCAGACGCATCACAATGCACATCGAATCCGCCAAATTGATCCGGTATTACAAGAATAGGTGTAGAGGTTATCCTTGACTTGAGTTCTATAAAACCTTTTTTACATGCTTCTGACCACATGAATTCTCCGTCTTTACATGTGAGCTTGGTCAGAAGTGTTGCGATCTTGAGAATTCTTCGATGAAGCATCGGTAGTATCTTGCTAAGCCCAAGAAACTTCTTATATCATTAACCATCTTTAGTGTCGGCCACTCGCTGACAGCTGACACCTTAGCTGAATCCACCGAGATTCCTTCGCCTGAAACAATATGTCCGAGAAATCCGACTTGATCTAGCCAAAATTCACACTTGCTGTACTTGGCGTAGAGCTGATGTTGTCATAATGTCTCCAGGAAAATCCGTAAGTGCTCGACATGCTATTTTCGATTCTTTGAATACACCAGGATATCGTCAATGAATATAACAACAAATCTGTCTAAGTACTCTCAGAAAACTTGGTTCATCAGGTTCATAAAGATGGCAGGTGCATTGGTCACTCCAAATGGCATTATAAAATATTCATAATGTCCATAACGACTCCTAAACGCCGTCTTCGGAATGTCGGACTCTTTGGCCTTCACCTGATGATATCCTGAACGAAGATCTAGCTTCGAAAAGACACAAGATCCACTTAACTGATCGAAAAGGTCATCGGTGCGCGGCAATGGATACTTGTTCTTAATTGTCACTTCGTTCAGAGCTCGATAATCCACACACATCCTGTAAAAACCTTCCTTCTTCTTCACTAGTAACATCGGAGATCCCCAACTTGAAGTACTGGGTCGGATCCAACCTTTTTCAGTAGTTCGTCCAACAAAATACGGATTTCCTTCAACCCCTCCAGACTTAATCGGTATGGAGCTTTAATTACAAGTTTTGCACCAGGTTGTAAATCAATACTAAATTCAAGAGCTCGATCGGGAGGCAAATCTGATATGTCTTCAGGTAACACATCCTCTAACTCTCAAACTACCTCAGGTTTTTGTTCTTCAGCTGGTAAAGCGAACACTTCTGCATTCTTCGGTGTAGCACGGCAGATTCCTGGATCCAAGGTCCTGTTTCCACTTTTGATAGAGAAGATTGGGTAATATGGTATTTTAAATACTACCCTCCTTTAATGACAATTAATGGTAGCATAAAATACTCCTTACCAATCCATTCCCAACACAACATCAAAATTTAGTATGTCCAGTACTTTGAAATTTGCATAGAATTCTCGACCGCAAACTACAACTGGGCACTGATTATATCCCAAAGTTGCCTTCAAGACTCCATTCCCGGAACTGACATTCTAGCTTGAAATGAGTGGCTTCACGGGAATTGCGTGCGTTCTCACGAATTGTTGTGACATGAAGCAGTGTGAAGCTCCGGTATCGAAAAGTGCGAGTACAGGAAGGGTGGCTACTAGTATAGTACCTAAGTTGTGTGAGGTTTTGTTTAGATATAGGGAAGGTATAACGATGCACAAGAATTGAAAGGTTGAAAGGATAGGAAATTTACTGGTGATGACTTGTCCTGTGGCTTCAGCCTCCTCGACCGTCATTTTAAAAGCCTGTAGTCTCGGTACATTTCTTCTTAGCGGAGGCATATTCCTCTGCCGTTAAGGCACGTTTCTCTGTGCTTGATGGATTGACGCTAAGGTTGTGCAGGCGGTCCACGTGGAGCTGGTGCAGGAAGAGCTAAGCTGCGTGCCGGTGCCTGAATGGCTGACCTATGCGGAGCTGGAATTGTGGATCTAGGTGCTGGTGCTGTGTTACTATGATATGGGTATGCTCCTATAGCATGAGTAGATGTGTCACAAATCAAACACAGGACATTTGCACGCCTGCGGTCCTTTACCAAGTGTCCAATTCTCCTGCAGTAGAAACAGAAATCTGGACCGGACCGGTTAAACGATCCTCCTGGCCTCTTGGGTGCAAAAGTCGGCCTAGAAGAGGCTCCTCCCGTCATCTGGGTAGCAGGGCATTTGATTCCGGTTGCTTGAATCTTACCCTTCTTCTTGACCACAGTTTCATAACGGCATGTTGCCTTGAGTACGAGTTCATGAGTTGGATAGTCGCCTGTAGCTAAAGCCGCTCGAATCTCCGGGTCTAAGCCCTGATGAAATCGTTTAGCCCGAATCTCATCGGTCGGGATCAAGTGTGCCGCGACCTGATAAGATGTTGATGTTAGGATAGTGATGTGTTTTATGGAACATAATTTGATATGAATTCTTTACCTGCTAAGCATGATGAATTCGACATCATACTCATCCACTGATTTTACCCACATGGATCCTTGTTGCAGGTGGATGAACTATTGTTCCATCTCAAAATGAGCAGTCTCGGGGGAAAACTTCACATTGAACAGATCGCAGAACGTCTTCCACTCTATTGGTTGTGTGAGACGGCTTTCCTCGGCTTTCCACCAGACTCTTGCATTGTCGGTGAGCTGGAGCTTAGACACACGAACTCAAACTATGTCTGATACCTGCGCTGCTACAAGGTCTTCCTCGACAATTTAGGCCCATTCCTCAGCCTCAAGAGGACTCTCTTTCCCTGAAAAGTTCCTTGGATGTAATGCACAAAATTGCTTTACTCCAGGTGTTTCGGCTTCAGAGTGGTTCATGAGAATTGCAGTCTGCTGCTGCTGGCCCTCCAGAAGTCTTTTGATGGTTTCTAGAAGCACCGTCTGTTTATTGATTGGAGCAGCAACTGTAGGGGGAGGTTGTAAGGTAGGTGATGGTGTGTTGCCATTGACATTGGTGATGGTGTTGTTGGGAGAATCCATTATCTTGATAGAAAAGGAAATGTTCGGATAGATTCAAGAAATTTGAAATGCAAGGAATGTGTAGTTGCTGATTCTTATAATTCTTATGATATATTGCTTAAGACTTTATGCAGAACTGACCTGCATGGGCCGCCAACAAAACCTGTCATGCCCCGCTTCCCAGTAGACAAACAGTGATGTGGCTAGCCTGCAACATATTTACTATGAAAATACGTTAAGCGTAATTAAGAAATATAACAATGTGCAAGAACAACAAGAGTAATAAAATGAAACAGAAATTTATTTACATTCAAATTTACATACAACTGTTTGTAATAAAAAGATACAATGATAAAGCAAATGTCTAAACAATGGAATACTGAAAGTAAATACAAGCAGGAGCTAAAAATCAGGCTGAGAAGCGAACTGGTCCAAGTCTTCTGGGCTCGGCTCTATCTCTTCCGAATCTGGTCTTCCTGACGAACATTCCAAAGAAAGAATATAGATGAATGTCGTCAGCGAACTAGCGATCGGTAAGTCCCCAAAGAAGTTAAAGAAGATAGTAGATAAAGTGAAGAAAAACCAAGTAAAAGTGAACTGGCACGGTTTTACAAGAGAGTATCTAAGCATGTTTATTTATCGGTATAAGATGGTTATTCTTACGTGGTTATTTATAGTTTGATAAAGAAGATATTCATGTATACAAGAGGAGTCCATCTAACCCTATAAACTATGGTAACATGTAGTACAAGGCCCCGTCATAACCCTCGGTACAACGGCACGTAAATTCATGTATGTGTCTTTTAAAGTGACCTCTCATACCACGATATACGTTCTGTACCAATCTATCCATTTATCCCCGCGTATTTTATTGTTTAGATTAAGATTACAGGTCTTCGCCGAATCCATGGATTTAAAATGTACAAGTTCATGTTCAAGATGTAATCATATGTTCAGGTATTCATGTCAAGTTCATGTCAAGTTATAACCATGGTTCGGTCAAGTCGAGTCAAGTATCAAGTTTGAGTTTGATAATTGAATTCGAGTGTTCAGCTTCATGATCAAGTATTCAAGTTCGTATTTGATTTTGGATTCTGATTTGAGTTTGGATTCAGGTTGAAGTCAGAACCTTATGAAATGATTTAATTCTCGAAATTTCTTAAGTTCGGGAGTAATCGGGCAACTACTGCACATGGATGACAGGATTTGTGTCTTTTTCCAAGACAATTGCCATTGATAATTCCGTTAAACTTGTCTAACCTGAATAGGCAAGCACTCACTTACTCCGGTTTTCTGGGGCTCGAGAGAAATGATACTGCTTAAACCTATATTAATCTAGAGTTCTTAAATATTTATTATTTTGTTGTTTACATTGTTTTTATATTGTTTGCATCTCTCGAGAGGGTTTTATGAAAAATACTTTAATATTGTTTAAAAATAACCACGAGAGCGATTTATAATATTTAGAGTTTTTATGAACATGTATTTTAATTGTTGTGGTGTTTTAGTGATAAAACCTAGTTTTTAAAAGTTTATGGTATTTTTATGAAAACTAGCTCTTTTGGAAACTTGATGGTATTTTATTAAAATTTTAATCTTTCATTTTACAAAATATAGTTTTATAATATGTCTTTATTGAAAATACGAATTCATAGTTTTATATAATTTCCAAAGTTTAGTTTTTTATTTAGAAAAGTCGTATTTCTTAAAAACCGTATTTTTATTTTCTTTCGAGACCGAATACTCCGTGAGGAGTTATGCATCTCGCTCTACTGTCCCAAGGATGTGCGATAATCCGCACCATCCATTAGCGGGTCCCCTGATGAGGGTTGTAGAGGCGCAATTGCCAAGGACTTAAAAACATCGATTAAAAGAAACCCGTTTTGGAAAAAATGTGGTATTTTAATGTAAAATCTATTGTTTGAACCAACCATATATCTAGAACATCGTGCTATACAACCATAGTGTACGTGTGGGGTAGGTAGTTACCCCGTGAAGGTTCTATAGGTAGGTAAACTAATTATCAGAATAACGGTTATACTAAACTTCATAGTATTTTAATAAAAAGTTTGTTATATGATTGTTTCACATGAATTTTTTTTGTTAAACTACTGGCTAAATGATATACATAATATTAAGAGTGGTGTTAGGGTATTAGTATGACCTATTTTTCTTATAAAGTAGAGTACAATTGTTGAGAAAAACATATATCGGAGCTAACTCCACTTTTGTCGATATGTCTTAAAAATTATGTCGAAGTGAAAAGAGAGAGAGAGAGATGAAGGGACTTACTGGTTGTGTAGTACTAGGAAAGGGTTAAGGAAGAAAGAGATGGGGTCTTGATCTCATCGGAAATACTCCGGTCGTCGAAATTTAATCGCTACTCCCTTTGGCTTGCTTAACTCCACTTGAACAGCCTTAACCCTTCTTAAACTTAAAGAATTTTTGAGGAATTTTCAGAATAGAGGAGAGCTGGGGCATGGAGTGGTATTTATAGGATAAAAATGAATTAAAATGAATTTAATGGTGTTAATTAGGGATTTGAAGAGTTTTTGTTTGATTGCAGGAAAATCAAACAGTGCAGGGGAGTTGAGGGGAGCTGAAAGGACGAGCGTGCAAAGCACGGAGCGATTTGGAGCATATTGGACCGGCGGCGGCGACCATTTGATGAAAATGGGTGGTCGGATTTTGGTGTCTCGCCTCGAGATTCATGCCACGTATGTAGATCTGTGTTTATTTCTCTTTGTGCCTGTTTGATTTTTCTGAAACCTTTCGATTCCCCGTGAATTACACGTGCAACTCTTGGGCTTTCGAAAAATTAAAAAGAAAAATCTTTAAAAGTAATTGGGGCTGATGGGAATCAAACGCACAGACTATGTCACAGTAGTGTAGAGGCTTTACCAGTGAGCTACAAGTTATTTCTTGCTTTTGTTAAACAAAAATGACTTATAACCTCTATACAGGCTGAAATAACCTTTTCTTTACATTTAAACAAATAATTCTATACAGGGATTTCAGAGTCGTTACAGGTGGTGTCGACGACGAGCGGGTCTCGTGAGGTGAGTGCTAGAGAGGAAGGGAGTCGTTTGGGAAGAGAGAGAAAGAGAAGGAGAGGGAAGGATTTGGAGGAGGGGATCTCGAGAGTTCATTGGCGACGAAGCGAGGACGTGGGCGAGTGCATGTCACGAGGCGGCGGTTGCGAGGAAGGGGTAAGGAACATCGGGGAAAATGGAGAGAGAAGAAGAAGAAGAAGAAGAAGAGAAGGAGGGGGAGATGGGGAACGGGTCGGGTCAGGTTTGGGAATGGGTTTGTGGGCTTGGGCTGGGGAATGGGTTTGTGTTTGGGTTAGGAATGGAATTAGGGTTTTGGGTTAAAAACAAAATGGTTATGGTCTAATTGCTTAGGGTTTAAAAAGAAAGAAGAAGAAGAAAATAGAAAAAGGAAAATAATTTGAAATTTAAATGAATATTTTATTAGGATTAAAATTTCAAACACATAAAGTACAGAGGAACTGGGGATTTACAGAACTTATCACCAATGCCATCGAAGTTCCACTGCTCCCACTGAATGAGTACAATAAACCGCTCAACTTGCCCCGTACGACCACCAACGATCCTTTGGATATCTTCCACTGAGAATTTCCAAACACTGCCATGTAACCTTCGTTATCTAGCTGACTTGTAGAAATTAAGCTTTTTTTCATATTTGAAATATGTCTTGTGTTCTTTAAATTTATCTGATCTCCTCCTGACGATTGCAATATGATTGTCTCTTTTCCAACGATCTTGCACGGCTTACCATTTCCCACCATCGTATGCCAAGATCCCCTTGGACATACTCGCTAAAGTGATGCCAGTCTGAAGTGCAATAAAAGGATGCCTCTGAATTTAGGAACCATGTATCCGCATTTGTATTCTCGTTCGCCGATAGACAAAGCCCATGTTCCTCTTGTTCATGTGTAAACACCACACTGGCTTCATTTTCATCTGCCTTCTCATCTGAGGCTTTCTTTAAGAGTCTACATTCACTTTTTCTATGACCCTTCTTTCCGTAGTTCCAACAGTAACCTTAGATCTTCCCTTTCGATTTTTCTCGGCTCTTAGACTTGCCTTTCTTCCATTTTCCCCTTTCCATCGTTCTGCCGCGATTATTCACTGAGAGTGCAGAAGTTCCCGAACTCCCACTCACAACCTTTCTCCTCATCTCATCGTTTAATATGCAATTCACTGCATCATTAAACGTAAGAGTCCATGAGATCGAGTTGCTTACCGCGAAGTTTTCCCAACTCTCCGGCAACGAACAGAGAAATAATAGGGCTCGAATCTTATCTTCAAACATGATTGAAACCAATTCAAGTTGGCTTGTTACGCTGTTGAATTTGTTCAGGTGCTCTATCGCCGAACCGTTTTCTGCCATTTTCATGTTGAAAAGCTTCTTCATCAGGAATATCTTATTTGATATCGAAGGTTTCTCATACAACTTTGCAAATGTCATCATTAGCCCCATGTTTGTGTTCACCTTCGAGCTATTAAAGGCCACCTGTGGAGTAAACGGTAGCCCGATCGTCTCCAAGGCTTTTCTATCCAATAGATTCCACGTCTTATTGGACATCTTCTAGGGCTTTTCGCCCAACAACGGAAGATACAAATCGTTTTGGTATAGGTAGTCCTCCATCTGCATGCACCACCAACCATAATTGTGACCATTGAATTTCTCGATTTTCTCGATTTTGGTATAGGTAGTTCTCTTTCGGATCTGAACCAACACCTTCAAAACTACAATTTAAGAAGATGGGAAAGAGGACACAAGCGTCGTTACCCACCGTTAACCTAGATCGTAAAATCGAAAGACCTTTTGGTTCCCTAACCACACTCTGATACCGGTTGATGTGGTATCAAGCATCAAGCCCCAAGCTCTGATACCAGTTGTTATGGGAGGTACAATAGCGGAGATAGATGATATACGGAACAGTACTTATGACTAATCATGCAATCCACGCAATACTAACGAAAGATAAAACAAACAATAAAAGCGAACAAAAGAATCACAAACCAGAGACAAGAGATTTGTTAACAAGGTTTACCCACCGTATGGCTATCTCTCGGCAGAGCGAAATTTACAAACTTCTACTAGATTTTAAATCAAGTTTACATCAACGAGACCCTATGATATTTTTCTTAAATTTCTCTAGATCTTAGCCGTCACCCTCACTCTATATAATAGTCTCTCAAATTGGCAGTACATATAACATAGAAAAGATCCCTATATATAAGCAAACTCTAATCCTACTTAAAATAAAAGATAAACTCAAAGAATAAATATTCGGTTCGCACAGAAAACCCATCGACAGACGTCAAACCAATGAATAGTCAGACGTCTGTCTCCTCTCTGTTAGGCTTCATCTCTTTTGGGCAAACGTCTGCACCTTCTTGATCAGACGTATGCGTCCGCTCTGGATTGGGCTTTCATGCTTCTCTAGAAGTCTTCCATAGACGTCTAGTTACGCTCTGTTATTTGGTTAAGATTCTCCAGACGTCTACATTCCTGCCTTCAGACATCTGTCGCTGCTCTGTTCTTGTGACATGATTCTGATGCACATCCAGACGTCTGAACCCCCTTCATCGGACGTCTGAGAAAGTAATCTCCACATATTAACAAATAATAGTTGTATTTATTTGTGAAGAGTTATGGTGCTATAGTTTTTATACAGTGTACCGCTCCTGGTCATGAGAGAGAGAAAGATAGGAACAGGGACCTCACCAATCTGTCTGAGTGGTACTCGATCACTTTCTTTCTCCTGTCCAGATGTATTACATCCGGCACACCGAATAATTTCTCTGAGTTTATGTAGAGTAATTTATTTCCTTTCATTCTCTCTGCTAATATTTATCCACTTTACCTGGAACGGTACCGCATAAGGTGATCAAAGTTTGAGCGCGTGAAATCTTGTAGACCTCTTCAATAACACTCATGGTTTCAGCTTTTGGAATCCATCCAACAGCGCTGAAGATGTCCTTTTGGAAGAGGTTCTGGCTATAGAAGGAGATGCTAGGGAAGAACCACGTCGTCGTTGTGCTGAGGAGATGGAGGCCATGGCATCGCAAGTACTCTATTGAGATGAGGCCGAAGTTGTTAGCTTGTTTCGCCGCAATCTTTTCTGCCTTGTCCTCTTCAGCTTCAAGCTCGACTTGTAAGACCTTAGACATGTCGGCCGCCGCTTGTTTTTCATTCTTAGAAACTAGTGTGGTGTACAGGGCAGTCTCTGGCATCTTCATTCGCCAATAGTATGTCAGCGACGCCGGTAATGCGCTTCGATCATCAGAATTATGTGGCAGATAGTAGTTAACTTGAGGAACTGTCGATCCAACTGGATTCAAGGAATATGGTGGCGCCTTAAAGCTGTAGAAAATTCGAAATTTGATGTTTTTTAAAGTTTTGAAAATTTTCATACAACATAATGTTTTTATCTTTTATTTAGGTCCAACAAAATATACCTGGCCTTAAAGACCCCCGACAATTAAGGACACAAGACCACCAACAAGGATCCCAAACCCCTACATAGAAAGCACAGCGGCGATATACTCACTGCGAGTTTTCTTGTTCGCGTATTCAGACATGATCGTAGCAGACAAAAGGTGATCGCCACCGATTCCGAAACCAAGCCAGAATCGAAAGAAGCAGAGAGTGATCATAGTCCCTTTGGCAGAGTTACCATAAGAAAGCCTCGAGGCAAGCGAACATAACACCATGACTATAAGAGTCATGCCATAGACTTTCTTTCTTCCTATTTTGTCCCCGATCCATCCCAAAAATAGCTGCTCTGAGAGGGTCCAGCAAAACGCGATGCCATTGACAGCGACAGAGACATTCAGAGGGAGGATTCTGGGGATCGGCGAGCCGTTGATGTGGTAATAGATGCGGCCGAGGAGTTTGGTGACAAGGGAGATACAGAAGTAGTCGTAGATGTCAGTGAAAAATCCCATGACCGTGATGACGATGGCGGTGAAGTGGTAGAGCCGCGTCTTGGCGACATCGAGGGCATTGAGAACTTGAAGCTGCTCCCTTGCTATGGTGCTCAGAAATGAAATGCCTTTTGTTGCTTCTTCTTGTTTGCGTAGCCCACATGAATATACATGCTTGAAATTGATGTACCATGCAAGAAGTAAGGTATCAATTGGTTGAACATGCAATACACACTTGTCTTTTTTTAAGCTTCTGATGGAGGTCGGAATCTCCCTTAGATGTTGTCCTCCATCGAATCTGCTACAAGCGGTGTTGAACGATTGAGATTGGGAATGATAATTGAATGTGTGTATCTCAATGGGTTGTTGGATGTTGTTGACACCGAGCTACTTGCAAGGAAAGTCCCGGGGTGGGAAACCACCGTAGGACCCTCTAACGATCAAGTAAATACCGAGGAATAATGACAGGGTAGCGGCATATTGGAATGAATTCCCCCTACCTGAGTCGTCTGGTGGAGGGGGTTTATATAGCAGTCGCATGAGGGGAACCGGTGCGAGATTCTCGCAGTCCGTTATGCCCCCGCGGCACGTTCGCGTAGATGGCGGGATACGTCCATTAATAGCGGGATGTGCTCGTTAATGGAAGGATGTAGCAGCATGGGACGTGGAGCGGTGAAGATCTCGCTTTGGCGAGATATACGAAGCCGTTACGGGGGCGCTTAGGCTCCGTGCTCTCAGTTGAATAAGGGAAACGAGGAATCTTGGCTCGGTGGGTAGCTCGGAGACGAGCGAGGAGTCCGTAAAAGCTCGGATGCCAGAGTGCTCGGGTGCGAGTTGTTGGCTGGTTGCTAATCGCATAGGAAAGGTACTCCGGGGAGGTTTCCGAAAGGTCGGGTGCAACCTCAGAGACAAGGTGCCGAGGAAGGTCCCTAATGCGCCATACTGATTCCCCCTCCATAACTCCCAGGAATCTAGTAGGCTTAAATAGACGACACGTCATCTGCCATGTGTCGTAATCTGGGTAATTCACGTTTATGAGCCTCATCATTAGCCCTCCCACTCTCGCCCTGACCTATGTTTCCGCCGAAAATTTCTGCACGAAAGAGCCCAAGGTATCAAATGGCGGCGATACGCTTAAGAAAATGGGAACCAGTATCTTCCGGGCTGTTTTTTGATAAACTCCCGAATGAGAAACAGATAAATTCTGATGGTATCGAAAGTGGCTCGAAAAACCCTTCGATTTGATATATTATGGGCCTCGTAATTCATCCGGGATCAAAAGTTATGAGGAATTACGTGTCCACACGTGATGGGCTTTTAAGAACCCGCTGGAGGAGTTAAAAAATATAATAAAAACTCAGAAAAGACCCCAATGGGGCATCACGTGCTCACACGTGACCATGGGTCACGTGCAGACACGTGATGGGCTTTTAAAGCCTCTAAAATAATGAATAGAATTTAATTCTAAAAGTCAGAAAATACCTCAACGAGGTATCACGTGCTTACACGTGACCAATGGTCACGTGTTGACACGTGATGGTTAAAACTGAAACATAAATAAGCGGCTGAGAAAGGAACCCAATTGGGGGTCACGTGCTCACACGTGACTGGCTTTAAAAGCCTTATAATTTAATAGAATTAAATTCTAAAAGTTTCTGAATCTTTCCAAATGGAAAATGGTCATGGGGAACCGTTGGATTAAAAATCCAAGGGTGATTAAAAATCACCAATTTATGGAAAAATCTTGGACTTGGAAAGATTTCCCCCCTAAATCTGACCGAGATAAAAAATAGAATATTTTTGGATTTAAAATCCACGGTGAATAAAATTCACTGAATGATCTAAAGGCTCAGATTAATGATAAATATAAATCAAATCTCTCAACATACAAATCAAATCTCTTAATGAGAGATTTGCTAAACAAATTGATTCTCTTCCTTCTCCTATAAATAGGAGCCAAGAAGAGAAGAGGGGGGATCTACTTTTTTGAGAGAAAAACAGAGAGAGGAGAATTTAATTCTCAAGAGGGAAGAAAAGAAAGGAGAATTTAATTCTCAACAAAGAAAACCCTAGGTGAGAAAAGGGAAAAAGATTAACTTCAAAAAGAGAATTTAATTCTCAAAATTCAAGAGTTTAACTCTTATAAAAAAAAAAGAAGAACTTAGTTCTTCTTCTGGTTGAAGATCTGCACAGAGCACATCTCCCCATAACTTGAGAATTTAATTCTCATCGGGTTGAGATCCTGCCATGCAGATCCTAAACTTAGAAGGGGAATTGAGTTTTGAGAATTTAATTCTCCTAAAACAAAACTAGGGTTTAACCCTAATCAAGAATTTAATTCTTTTACATATCTGGGAATTTAATTCCTTTGAAAAGAAATCAGGGTTTTATCCTAAATAAGAATTTAATTCTTTCACGATAGGAATTCAATTCCTTCAAAATCATAATTAGGGTTTAACCCTATAAAGAATTCAATTCTTAAAAGATCTCTGTTCATGAAAAGAACTAGGGTCACGTGCCTCCAAGTGACCCTTGAAAAGATCCCCTGCAAAGAACTTTGAAGCATCACCCCACGTGCTCCCACGTGACCCTCATTATATATGGAACAAAAGTAAAGGCAGAAACAATTCTGGGCGCTCTCACGTGTTACCACGTGACCCCTAATAAATGTTCTAATAAATCAGGGCATGATTATACATCACGTGCCCACACGTGATGGCTATGAAAATTAAAAGTGTTTAACACTTGTTTGCAGAACAAAATAAAGGGGATCTGGCCCCACTTTTTGATGCCATCACGTGCTCCCACGTGACTCTCAAAACGCAGAAAGAAAGATCAATGGAAATGAAGGCTTTGGGCGCTCTCACGTGTTTATCACGTGACCCCTTAGCAAACGTTCTAACAGTCAGCGCATAAATCCCCATCACGTGTCAACACGTGATGCTCGAAATAAAAAGGAAAAGTGTTTAACACTTATTCACAGATTTGAGGATAAAACAAAGGAGATGTGGCTCCGCATTTAGGGCGCCCTCACGTGTCACCACGTGACCCCTAATGAGCATTCCAACAGACCAGAGCGGGGGCCTCCATCACGTGCTCACACATGATGGCCGTCAGAATTAAAAGAGTTAAAACACTGATCTGCAGAATAAGATAAGGGAAATCAGGGCGCTCTCACGTGTCCACACGTGACCCCTCTCCCCTTAGTGTTTAACACTAATCCGAAGACTTTGTCCTCAGTGATTAACACTGATTTTCTTAGTGTTTAACACTAATTTGGAAAACTCTATTTGCAGTGTTTAACACTGATTTGCTTGGTGTTTAACACTAATTTGAAAACACTGTTCCCAGTGTTTAACACTGATTATCTTTTAGTGTTTAACACTAACTTGCTATCTTATTCCCAGTGTTCAACACTGTTGGTTTCTAGTGTTTAACACTAGCTTCAGCCCAATTGGCTAAGTTTCAGAGGCAAAGCCTCTCCTTCAATGGACCAACAGAGGGCCAATATTTCAAACATAACTGGAATTAGCCCAAACTGGCCATAAGTCCTCAAATCATCTTGATCTGAGCACATCTGCTCTTTCAACCAACTCATTGGTTCAAGGGTACATCTCTGAACTCCTCTGATATTTGTCGTTGTAATCCTTCAACGTCTTCAGAGAGGTGACGGGTCCCGACAACCACACATCAACATGGACTGTGGGGTCCTTAAACTCATGGACTTATGCGTCCTTAAACCAAGATACGGACTGTGGGGTCCTTAAACCCGCGGACTTATGCGTCCTTAAACTAACGGACTAATGCGTCCTTAAACACACCCATATGGACTGTGGGGTCCTTAAACCCATGGACTTATGCGTCCTTAAACTACCAATGGACCACCATGTCCCTAAACTGGAACTTGGACCACCATGTCCCTAAACTGGCGATGGACCACCATGTCCCTAAACTGGAACTTGGACCACCATGTCCCTAAACTGGCGATGGACCACCATGTCCCTAAACTGGAACTTGGACCACTATGTCCCTAAACTGGAACAATAGAGCCCAAATGCTCTTTTTTCGGATCTAAACGATCCCGTTAAGTCGATCTTAGTCCCAAACTGGACTAACGTATCCTTAACAACCGTTAAGTCGATCTTAGTCCCAAACTGGACTAACGTATCCTTAACAACCGTTTAAGTTGATCTTAGCCTCAAATATGGCTAACGTATCCTTAAACCTTCAAACAGACTTTAGTCCCAAATTGGACTATAAACCCCCCAATCAACTCTGGCTCAAGGGTACATCTCTGAACTCCTCTGACATCTGTCGTTGTAATCCTTCAACGTCGTCAGAGAGGTGATGGGTCCCGACGGCCATACATTTAAAGGACCACTATGTCCCTAAACTGGAACAATAGAGCCAATTGCTCTTTTGTCGGATCTAAACGATCCCGTTAAGTTGATCTTAGTCTCAAACTGGACTAACGTATCCTTAACAAACGTTTGAGTTGATCTTAGCCTCAAATATGGCTAACGTATCCTCAAACCAAAACCCCAAACCCAAATCTAAGAAAACACGGATTTGGACTAATCCACGTCCTACGGGCGACGATATAAATCAGTCTCCGTATACAATCCACGGGCAACCACAAACAAAACAAACACCCACAACACGAAGTGACCAGCTGGAGAAGGAGAAAGTTGTTACCGCAATGCGGTAGCGTAATTAACTGCAGGGGCTTGCGCCTGCAGGGAAGAGCGTCCTCACAATCAAAAACCCCTCAAGCGAGGGGGAATCTGACGAAGTCTGCTATATCGGACGCATCCGTTTAAACCTTCGATACATGGTGCCATAAATCAACTTGGCATCTTCGGAGAGGTAGACGGATAGCACCAATTAGCATCTGCCCCGAATCTCAGTGCCAAGACATCGCAGTCTTGTGCGCCGTCTTTCGGAGGGGAACAGATTCTGGCACGCCCGGTGGGACCTTTTCCTCTTTCCACTCCACACTTCGTGTGTCGTGTTCGCGAACGAATCGCAGTTTACTGTGGTTGCCTGTGGATTCTAGGTACTAAGATTTGGTGTCTTGCTCCGTGCAGAAAACAGAAGATCAATGGCTTCAAACTGCACCGCCTGCAACTGCAACTCTCGCTCGGTCCTTGCTGGAGGAGTGACTTATGGGCCCCAAGCGGCCTCCCTTTTCAAGATGCCAGTAGAGCAGGTTACTCAGGCCACCACTGGATTATTCTTCGGGACCATGCTCCCACCGTTGAGCTTCAATGCCACAATGACGTTGGAAGAATCCCCAAAGAAGTCGGTCTTTGATCGGCTCACCACTGCCGCGGCCCCTCTCAACGGGTCGCCCAACTTCAATACCTCAGTTTTCAACAGACTGGGCCAGAACATCTACAAGCCCGTGATACCCGAAGTTGCCATCCCAAAGCGGATAGCCGTCCCAGCTCAAACGGACGAAATCATTGGAAAGGCTCCTCCTTCCGAGAAGTCAGTTTTTACAAGGCTGGCCATTCCGGTTGCTACTCCAGGCGAGGTCCTCAAAGCTGCTTCCCCTACCCAGAGCAGGGGGCATGAAGAAGCTTATCCAACAACGGAAGTGACTCCATCCGCAAGACACGCTCGACGTCGCCACTGGCGCCAAGTGAGGAAGGCTGGGGGCAACTCCCCCTCTGGGATAACTCCGCCAGCTCCAACGGTGGGGATCGATACTGCTATTCCAACCGGGAACAGCTTTGAATTGCTGAACACGGTACGCAGAAACTCCCCTACTGCGGTGCTGAAAAGACTTCCTTCACCTGTGAAGAATGCTACAGAGAAGAAGCTGGAGCAGCCCCCTCAACGGCTGTCCTCTAAAATTTACAAGGTCTGGCGTCAAGTCCAGGACTCCGTAGTGGATCAAGACTATCTCCGCCGACAGAAAAAGATGAAGGTTCGGCAGGAGAAGGACTGCTCTGTCAAGCCACCAAAAGCGACAACTACTTGGGTACCCACTACAACAGCCCCCTCGACTTCAACTACTCAGAAAAGAAGGAGGCCAGAGAAAGCCCCAGTAAACGTGGTAGACCACAAAGCCGCTGAGCACAAACACCCCAAGTCTGGGGGCATGGTGGTTCATACCGTTTATATGGCTTCTGGAAAGGAGGAAAGCCGTGCTTCGACGGGTCACCAACCGCTCACCCGATCCGTAACAAAAGCCCAGGAGCAGCAACAGAAGCTTCAGGAGATGATGACTGCAATGGCCGCACTTACCGGGCCAAAAGAAAGCCCGGAGGCATCATCAGAGCAGCGTCATGAACAAGAAACTGACGCTGACTACCTACGCAGAGTCCTCGAAAAGAAGGACAAAGAAGCCGCAAAGCAAGCGGCTAATATAAAACAAATGGCACTTCTCTTCCAAGATATGGTAGGGATGATGATCCAACGAGATCCTCCTACTGAAGATCCTCCAATTATCCTTGAAGATGACAAAGGAGAGACATCGAATCCTCCTCCGGCTCTTTCAGCAGCCAAGGAAGAAACCATTTCCAAGGCCGCATTGGATGACCATATAGCTCAGCAAATACGAGCTCACCAGGCAAATGAAGCGGCTGGGCAAATTGCTAGAACCGGACGACCCTACCCGGGCTGGTATGACCAAATCAGTTACCCGCCAGGATATACGATCCCTAAATTCCACGTATATAAAGGGACATGGAATCCGCATCAGCATGTCGCTCAATTCAGGGCCTTATGCGGCAATACTGGAGGCGATGACAAATTGTTGCTACGTCAATTCGTCGGCAGCTTAGCAGAAACAGCCTTTGAATGGTATTCGGAGCTACCTAACGACTCTGTTAAAACATTTGCGGAGATGGAGCTGCTGTTTACACAGAGATTTGTAAGCGCTAGCGAGCGCACCCCGATCACGGCACTGATCAACGCTAGAGTGAAGCCGGGAGAGACGTGGGTGCAATATGCAATCCGGTGGCGGAACCTATGGTTGAGATGCGAACAACGCATAGAAGAAGCTCCTGCCGTGGGCATGTTCGTGGGTACTCTCGACCCTCAAGCGACCATATCCCAATTCATGATGTTCTTCAAGCCGACCACTTTTCAGGCCTTGATTGACAAGCTGGCCCAAATGGACCAGATGGGTCATAGACCATCTCCTTCAAAGACAGAGCCTTGGAATGAAAAGGACAAAGGGAAAGCAACCGTCGTCGCCAATACTCAACAACAGCCGAGCCACTTAAAGCCGGTTGTTCGCCAGAACAATGTGCGACCACGCCCATCCCTCGAGGAAAGACTGGGACGCCCTTACTCATTTCCTCAGGATAAAACGAGAAAACTGTTCGAGCTGGCAGTGCGCAACAGACTTATCAATCTGCCGAGTCCAAAACGTCCGTTGCAACCAAGCGATGTCAATGATCCCAATTATTGCCCTTACCACCAAGCGGTAAGCCATCCAATCGAAGATTGCTTCGTCTTTAAGGGATGGATCGAGGATCAGTACCTACAAGGCAAGTTTGCGCTGTCTGAAAAGTGGAAGGTAAACCCACCACAGCCGCACACTCCAAAGAAGACGGACACACCGGGGGCAAGTTGTCACATGATCTCTCACTCATTGATATATGATGAAGAGGCTCCTTGCACCGAGAAACCGAGGGCGGGTCCTGAACCAGAACTTCTGTGGCCGTCAGACGAGATGATTAATGCATTCCTGAATGAAGCCCGTCTTAAAAGCAAAGCTGATCGAGAGCGTGAGATGGCCATATTCGAGAAAGCCAAACGCCGACGACTAGATGAAAGGGTCAAAACACTTCCACCGGATCAAAGTACATCCGCCACAAATAAAAGCAGGTTTAAGATGAGGAAAAGATTCGCCAAAGCCATATCGATGGGAATGAAGCTGCCACCCTCTGAAGAAAACACTCCTGATGAAGCGGATGTACATCCTAGCTACTGCTTATATCATCGAAAGATTGCGCACCCAACCGAAGAGTGCAATGCCTTTAAAAACTGGTGGCAGGGATACGTTGCTCACCGGCAGCACGTTCAGCGATTGAAGCGCAAAGCTCGTCGAAAACAGAGAAGCACGACAAATGAGCATATGAAAACTGCCGGCAACGGTCACATGGTTGACGGCAGAAGATCGCAAGCTCTCACATTCGGGAGCAATTCTGAAGAAGAAATGACTCTTAGCCCTCTCTTCAAAGAATCCACCTCAGGAAAAGAGGAAGAAAAGAAGAGCCGCGAGAACGTTCAGCTGCGCGATCGCAAGCTACCCGAAAAGAATCTCGGACCCGCAAACAAGGGATCGAACAAAAGGGATAAGGGGAATGGAAAAACGGCCTTTGTTGCCAACACTCAACAACAGCCGAGTAACCCGAGACCGTTTTGTCGTCAAAACAACAAGCCGCGATACCTCAATGAGAAGTTGAAACGTCCTTACTCATTTCCCAAAAATAAAACAAAGAGATTGTTCGAGCTAGCAGTGCGCAGCGGGCTTATCACTCTGTCAGATCCAAAACGTCCATTGCAACCAGGTGACGTTAACAATCCTAACTATTGTCCCTACCACAGATTAATGGGTCACCCACTCGACAATTGCTACGTCTTCAAAAACTGGTTTGAAGACCAATACCAACGGGGCAAGTTCGCGTTACCCGAAAAGTGGAAAGTACACCCGCCACAACAACATGCTTCGAAAAAGGTGGATATGCCGGGGGCATCATGCTCATTCATAGGGAAGGCCTCCTAGACCGAAAAGTCAGTAAACTAGAAATTCGCCTCAAATACGGCGACGGTAGACCGAAATGTCGTTAAACTAACGATGGACCACTATGTCCTAAAACTGGCGTCGGACCGAAACGTCCCTAAACTAACGACGGACCGCAATGTCCTAAAACTTGCAAATGACCGAAACGTCGTTAAACTACTCTCAACCCGCAGCATTTTCAGGCAGACGTGGTTAAAAAAAAAAAAGGTATGTCCATAAGCAAAATGGGCACGGATGAAACCCGAAAGGGCTCCGTGAGTAAAAACAGCAGGGCTACCGGCGAGTGTTCGTGAAAACCCGAAAGGGCGCGACCTCGTTTTAAAAAAAAAACAGAGAAAAAAAAAAGAAAAGAAAAAGAATTAAAAAAAAAACGGTATGTCCATAAGAAAAATGGGCACGGATGAAAACCCGAAAGGGCTCCGTGAGTAAAAACAGCAAGGCTACCGGCGAGTGTTTGTGAAAACCCGAAAGGGCGCAACCTCGTTAAAAGACACTTATAGGGTCCTCTCGACCTTGTAAGGAGAAACCACCCGCGTGAGATCCTTACGACTCATAAGGGAGCAACACACTTAGGAATCCTCACGATTCCTAAGGAGAAAATTACACTTGCGAGATCCTTACGACTCGTAAGGAGAATTCTCTTATGGGACCCTCACGGCTCATGAGATTTGAAAGTCTTAAGTTACAGAAACCTAAACCTGTTCTTAAGCAAATCCCCCACAACCTTCGATACTGCCCTACAAGTGGTTCAGTACTGACCCTTGTATACAATCCACGGGCACGAATAAACATTTCCCTAACCAAGTCCCACCCGTGACTGGGGATATGTCCATACGGTGAACAACCCTTATAAGTCCTCTCGACTTGTAAGGAGAAAACCCTTTTGTAAGATCCTTACGACTTACAGGGGAACATACACTTAGGAATCCTCACGATTTCTAAGGAGAAAATACACTTACGAGATCCTAACGACTTGTAGGGAGAAATACCTCTGTGAGACCCTTACGGCTCATGAAGTCAAAAGTCTTAGTCGACGGGATCCTAACCCTGTTTGCTAAGCCACCTTTGCTCGACATCGACAGAGGCAAATGATGATTCGCTCCTGGCAATATCCTAGTTGCAGCGATGCTGATGCCTAAACCGGTATCAAATTCCAAGCCCTTTCAAGGCAAATGATGATTCGCTCCTGGCAATATCCCAGTTGCAGCGATGCTGATGCCTAAACCGGTATCAAATTCCAAGTCCTTTCATGGCAAATGATGATTCGCTCCTGGCAATATTCCAGTTGCAGCGATGCTGATGCTGAGATTGGCACCAGATCCCAAATCCCCTACTCGCAAAAAAAAAATCAGCGAGCCAAAAAAAAATGCATACGAAATAGCCGAAATGATGGGGCAACTTGCAAACAGAATCAGCAAGTAAAAATGTATGCATGAAAAATAACCGAAATGATTGGGCAACTCGCAATAAAAAGCAGCGAGTAAAAAGAAAAATAGCCGAAATGATTGGGCACCGCGAAAAATAGCCGAAATGATTGGGCAATCGCGATTTTCGCGATATAAAAAGCTGAAATGATAGAGCATCGCGGAAAGAATAAAAAAAATGAAAGAATGAAACTTTTTGCCCTACAGGTGAAATCACATCGATCCCTGTATACAATCCAGGGGCACAGATAAAAAGGGAACCATACCTTCCCAACAGGCTCCATCAGAAAGCGGAGCCAAATCTCGACGGTTCATAAATAACCTAGAGACAATCTCGACATCTGTCGCAATATTGCAGACACAATGCCAACAAATGAAGTAAAGGAAAATCCCTAGCTTCAGGGTCTTGACGGCAAGTCATATAAAGCCTGAAAGACAATTAGAGATCATCTCACACCAACATGGAGTGATCACCACCTCGACGTTCGTCTCGACACAGCAGACGCAACATCACTGAAAGGAGCCACGGCAAAATCCCTAGTTCCAAACCTCGACGGTTCACCAGCAACCTAGAGACAACCATGACATTCGTCTCGATACAGAGGATGCGATGCCAGCAAACGAAGCGAAGGCCAAATTCCTAGCTTCAGGGTCTTAACGGCAAGTCATATAAAGCCTGAAAGACCACCGGAGATCATCTCTCACCAGTGTGGAGTGGTCACCACCTCGACGTTCGTCTCGGTACAGCAGACGCAACATCACCAAAAGGAGCCACGGCAAAATCCCTAGTTCCAAACCTCGACGGTTCACCAGCAACCTAGAGACAACCATGACATTCGTCTCGATACAGAGGACGCGATGCCAGCAAACGAAGCGAAGGCCAAATTCCTAGCTTCAAGCGTCTTAACGGCAAGTCATATAAAGCCTGAAAGACAACCGGAGATCATCCCACATGGAGTGGTCACCACCTCGACGTTCGTCTCGATACAGCAGACGCAACATCACCAAAAGGAGCCATGGCAAAATCCCTAGTTCCCACCGCAACATTCGTCTCGATACAGAGGACGCGATGCCAGCAAATGAAGCAAAGGCCAAATTCCTAGCTTCAGGATCTTGACGGCAAGTCATATAAAGCCTGAAAGACCACCGGAGATCATCCCACATGGAGTGGTCACCACCTCGACGTTCGTCTCGATACAGCAGACGCAACATCACCAAAAGGAGCCACGGCAAAATCCCTAGTTCCAAACCTCGACGGTTCATCAGCAACCTAGAGACAACCATGACATTCGTCTCGATACAGAGGACGCAATGCCAGCAAACGAAGCAAAGGCTAAATTCCTGGCTTCAGGGTCTTAACGGCAAGTCATATAAAGCCTGAAAGACTATCGGAGATCATCCCACACCAGCGCGGAGTGGTTATGACTCATCGGGGCTCTCCAAAATGAGCCTAACCTCAAGTAAAAAGCGGCATGGCAAATTCCTAGCGCTTGCTCTTCCGACGGTCAAACTGCCAAGGAGGATTGCTTGAAGACGTCTTGTCCAGCCCCCGAAGGGATCAGAGACACGGCAGTCGCAGGGCTACTCGAACAGCACGATTGCCTATCGAGGAATATATCAGCTCATGCGACGGTACGACGGCCAAAACCCTAAGTACCACAGACCCTAACGGACTTCTGTCGTAAAGAGCAGAGGTTAACTGTGACGTTAGGATATTCTTGCGAGATCTGCTCGATCCGTTTCGACTCGTGAGGAAATTGATGTCTTTGCGAGAACTTCTCGATTCGTCTCGACTCGTGAGATAAAGCCTTAGGCAGTAGGGATTAAAAAACCTGTTTCCTAAGCACTGGGACCCTGCAAGTCGGCCCAAAATGGTCTCTTGCATACCATCCACGGGTCTCACTCTCCAAAGTCGAATCTCGACAAGGAGGGAAACAACCGCTTACGGGTCCTCTCGACTCGTAAGAGGGAAAATTCTCTTATAGGATCCTTACGAATTATGAGAGAAAACACACTTAGGAGTCCTCACGACCCCTAAGGAGAAAATACACCTACGAGATCCTCTCGATCCGTAGGGAGAAAAGTCTTTATGAGACCCTCACGGCTCATAAAGTTGAAAAGTCTTAGATGGCAGATCCTAACCCTGTCTCCTAAGCCATCACTGCCCTGCAAAGAGGTCAAGATGGACCATCTATGAGCCACACTTTCCACAGCTACATCCCACTGAAATGGAGAAGCTCATGAGCATATAAACTACTTCCCGCCAGAGTAAGACATAAAGAGATAGAAGGGTGCGGCTCATGGAGTTAAGGGTTTGGAACTATATCTCTTAAGAGTCAAGATTTGAGTCAATGATAAATGACGACGCTTGTGTCCGCTCGTTATCTTCTCAGATCAAGATTCTGAAAGTTATATACCAACCCGAAACTGGTCATACACTATGCATTACTCTGCACTACTTCACCCACGTATATGCTTACGTGGGCAAAGTAGTGGGGGGCATTTGTTCCCGCCGAAAATTTCTGCACGAAAGAGCCCAAGGTATCAAATGGCGGCGATACGCTTAAGAAAATGGGAACCAGTATCTTCCGGGCTGTTTTTTGATAAACTCCCGAATGAGAAACAGATAAATTCTGATGGTATCAAAAGTGGCTCGAAAAACCCTTCGATTTGATATATTATGGGCCTCGTAATTCATCCGGGATCAAAAGTTATGAGGAATTACGTGTCCACACGTGATGGGCTTTTAAGAACCCGCTGGAGGAGTTAAAAAATATAATAAAAACTCAGAAAAGACCCCAATGGGGCATCACGTGCTCACACGTGACCATGGGTCACGTGCAGACACGTGATGGGCTTTTAAAGCCTCTAAAATAATGAATAGAATTTAATTCTAAAAGTCAGAAAATACCTCAACGAGGTATCACGTGCTTACACGTGACCAATGGTCACGTGTTGACACGTGATGGTTAAAACTGAAACATAAATAAGCGGCTGAGAAAGGAACCCAATTGGGGGTCACGTGCTCACACGTGACTGGCTTTAAAAGCCTTATAATTTAATAGAATTAAATTCTAAAAGTTTCTGAATCTTTCCAAATGGAAAATGGTCATGGGGAACCGTTGGATTAAAAATCCAAGGGTGATTAAAAATCACCAATTTATGGAAAAATCTTGGACTTGGAAAGATTTCCCCCCTAAATCTGACCGAGATAAAAAATAGAATATTTTTGGATTTAAAATCCACGGTGAATAAAATTCACTGAATGATCTAAAGGCTCAGATTAATGATAAATATAAATCAAATCTCTCAACATACAAATCAAATCTCTTAATGAGAGATTTGCTAAACAAATTGATTCTCTTCCTTCTCCTATAAATAGGAGCCAAGAAGAGAAGAGGGGGGATCTACTTTTTTGAGAGAAAAACAGAGAGAGGAGAATTTAATTCTCAAGAGGGAAGAAAAGAAAGGAGAATTTAATTCTCAACAAAGAAAACCCTAGGTGAGAAAAGGGAAAAAGATTAACTTCAAAAAGAGAATTTAATTCTCAAAATTCAAGAGTTTAACTCTTATAAAAAAAAAAGAAGAACTTAGTTCTTCTTCTGGTTGAAGATCTGCACAGAGCACATCTCCCCATAACTTGAGAATTTAATTCTCATCGGGTTGAGATCCTGCCATGCAGATCCTAAACTTAGAAGGGGAATTGAGTTTTGAGAATTTAATTCTCCTAAAACAAAACTAGGGTTTAACCCTAATCAAGAATTTAATTCTTTTACATATCTGGGAATTTAATTCCTTTGAAAAGAAATCAGGGTTTTATCCTAAATAAGAATTTAATTCTTTCACGATAGGAATTCAATTCCTTCAAAATCATAATTAGGGTTTAACCCTATAAAGAATTCAATTCTTAAAAGATCTCTGTTCATGAAAAGAACTAGGGTCACGTGCCTCCAAGTGACCCTTGAAAAGATCCCCTGCAAAGAACTTTGAAGCATCACCCCACGTGCTCCCACGTGACCCTCATTATATATGGAACAAAAGTAAAGGCAGAAACAATTCTGGGCGCTCTCACGTGTTACCACGTGACCCCTAATAAATGTTCTAATAAATCAGGGCATGATTATACATCACGTGCCCACACGTGATGGCTATGAAAATTAAAAGTGTTTAACACTTGTTTGCAGAACAAAATAAAGGGGATCTGGCCCCACTTTTTGATGCCATCACGTGCTCCCACGTGACTCTCAAAACGCAGAAAGAAAGATCAATGGAAATGAAGGCTTTGGGCGCTCTCACGTGTTTATCATGTGACCCCTTAGCAAACGTTCTAACAGTCAGCGCATAAATCCCCATCACGTGTCAACACGTGATGCTCGAAATAAAAAGGAAAAGTGTTTAACACTTATTCACAGATTTGAGGATAAAACAAAGGAGATGTGGCTCCGCATTTAGGGCGCCCTCACGTGTCACCACGTGACCCCTAATGAGCATTCCAACAGACCAGAGCGGGGGCCTCCATCACGTGCTCACACATGATGGCCGTCAGAATTAAAAGAGTTAAAACACTGATCTGCAGAATAAGATAAGGGAAATCAGGGCGCTCTCACGTGTCCACACGTGACCCCTCTCCCCTTAGTGTTTAACACTAATCCGAAGACTTTGTCCTCAGTGATTAACACTGATTTTCTTAGTGTTTAACACTAATTTGGAAAACTCTATTTGCAGTGTTTAACACTGATTTGCTTAGTGTTTAACACTAATTTGAAAACACTGTTCCCAGTGTTTAACACTGATTATCTTTTAGTGTTTAACACTAACTTGCTATCTTATTCCCAGTGTTCAACACTGTTGGTTTCTAGTGTTTAACACTAGCTTCAGCCCAATTGGCTAAGTTTCAGAGGCAAAGCCTCTCCTTCAATGGACCAACAGAGGGCCAATATTTCAAACATAACTGGAATTAGCCCAAACTGGCCATAAGTCCTCAAATCATCTTGATCTGAGCACATCTGCTCTTTCAACCAACTCATTGGTTCAAGGGTACATCTCTGAACTCCTCTGATATTTGTCGTTGTAATCCTTCAACGTCTTCAGAGAGGTGACGGGTCCCGACAACCACATATCAACATGGACTGTGGGGTCCTTAAACTCATGGACTTATGCGTCCTTAAACCAAGATACGGACTGTGGGGTCCTTAAACCCGCGGACTTATGCGTCCTTAAACTAACGGACTAATGCGTCCTTAAACACACCCATATGGACTGTGGGGTCCTTAAACCCATGGACTTATGCGTCCTTAAACTACCAATGGACCACCATGTCCCTAAACTGGAACTTGGACCACCATGTCCCTAAACTGGCGATGGACCACCATGTCCCTAAACTGGAACTTGGACCACCATGTCCCTAAACTGGCGATGGACCACCATGTCCCTAAACTGGAACTTGGACCACTATGTCCCTAAACTGGAACAATAGAGCCCAAATGCTCTTTTGTCGGATCTAAACGATCCCGTTAAGTCGATCTTAGTCCCAAACTGGACTAACGTATCCTTAACAACCGTTAAGTCGATCTTAGTCCCAAACTGGACTAACGTATCCTTAACAACCGTTTAAGTTGATCTTAGCCTCAAATATGGCTAACGTATCCTTAAACCTTCAAACAGACTTTAGTCCCAAATTGGACTATAAACCCCCCAATCAACTCTGGCTCAAGGGTACATCTCTGAACTCCTCTGACATCTGTCGTTGTAATCCTTCAACGTCGTCAGAGAGGTGATGGGTCCCGACGGCCATACATTTAAAGGATCACTATGTCCCTAAACTGGAACAATAGAGCCAATTGCTCTTTTGTCGGATCTAAACGATCCCGTTAAGTTGATCTTAGTCTCAAACTGGACTAACGTATCCTTAACAAACGTTTGAGTTGATCTTAGCCTCAAATATGGCTAACGTATCCTCAAACCAAAACCCCAAACCCAAATCTAAGAAAACACGGATTTGGACTAATCCACGTCCTACGGGCGACGATATAAATCAGTCTCCGTATACAATCCACGGGCAACCACAAACAAAACAAACACCCACAACACGAAGTGACCAGCTGGAGAAGGAGAAAGTTGTTACCGCAATGCGGTAGCGTAATTAACTGCAGGGGCTTGCGCCTGCAGGGAAGAGCGTCCTCACAATCAAAAACCCCTCAAGCGAGGGGGAATCTGACGAAGTCTGCTACATCGGACGCATCCGTTTAAACCTTCGATACATGGTGCCATAAATCAACTTGGCATCTTCGGAGAGGTAGACGGATAGCACCAATTAGCATCTGCCCCGAATCTCAGTGCCAAGACATCGCAGTCTTGTGCGCCGTCTTTCGGAGGGGAACAACCTATTTATGGGTTAGGGTCGAGAGTGGTAAGCCCGGTTTTTAACGATTCAGCCTAAGATTCCCCAACAATAGGTTGTTCGACGAAGACACGACATTTGGCGGCTACTCATCTTGAACCCCTGGATCCACGTGGCGGCTCATGAAGCGCCTCAGTTCCCGCGTGTATCTTCGGTGACGTCAGCGTATTAGTGAAATGATTGCGCTTTAAAAGGGGGCGCCGTTTCGCTCACTCGGTCGGTTGGACTACGCGCCACATGTCCACCACTGGGTGGCGGAACGTGAGGGGATGTCACCCGAATTCTGGTTAGAGGGGATGTGTCCAATGGTCGATAGCCACGTGGAGTCCTGGTGGCCGCTAGGTGTGACGCTTCGTTTTGGCGGGAACAGATTTAGGCCGTTGGGTGCCTTCTTCCTGAGTGTATAAATAGGAGGGTCATCCCACGGCCGATACTTTACCCTAGCCATCTCTTGTCGTCTGAAGATTGCCCGACACACATCCGCTTAGGTCATAACTTAAGCTAACAAAACTTTCCTCGGCCAAACCTTTCTTGAATTAGGTTAGATGTCTTTCTCTGAAGTATCTATTGATGTAATAGGGGTTGAGTCGGGCGATGAGGCTTCAGCTTCTAAAGCTGAGCCCAGCGGGTCTTCTTCCTGCTCAGCTTCCGATAGCCAAGAGAGTTCTTCTTCTTCATCATCTTCATCTTCGTCTTCTGTGTCGGGCTCGCCCCTCGGGGGGAACGACGCCTTCGTCTCTCGTCGTCAGGGGGCGAAAAGGGCTCCCAAGGTGCGCATCAGGAATACCCATGATGCGCCCTTAGTTTTGAACCGTCTGAATGAGCTTTCCGACATCCGGGCTCGTTTTCATATCCCCTCTGGCTATTCACTTTGTTTTGCCAGATAGGGCGAGCGGGCAGATCAGGTGCAGGGCAAAGAGATTGCTCTATACTTGGAAGCGTTTCAGGCAGGGATGCGTCTGCCCTTCTCGTCCGAAATTTATGCCGTGCTCCATTGTTTCTATTTCGCTCTGAGCCAGCTAGCGCCGAATTAGTGGAGAATCCTCCTCGGGTTTCTGGATCCCTTTTGATTTGAGCCATCTTCTCTCCTTTCTTTGCTATAAAAATCACCCCGGTACCAGTAAGGAAGAACCAAGCTGGATATACCTTTCATTTAAAAAACATAAGGGTAGGGCGGCCGGGTCGGGGGTAGTGGTTGTCTCTTTTTCCATTACGAATGGAAGGAGAAGTTTGTCTTTCTCGGGCCACCAGAGGGTGAGGATTGGCCTATGCCCGTCAAGTGGCACAGGGTCAATTGTCCTAGAGTTAGGTCGTCGAATGCCCCCGAGGCAAGAGTGGTGTCTCAGTGGGAACCGATCCAGCGGGCTGATGTCCTACTTTTCGAGCAAGTTTTGAGCTGGGCAGGACTCAGTCCCGCGTGCTTCGCAGATAAGTTAAGGCTTTTGCCGATCTATTTAGACTTAGCCAAATTTAGTCTTGATGTTTTTGGTTGTTGATCCTTTTCTTATGTGTATCTCGTAGAGCCGATGGATCGCTCGTAAATTATGGCCGCCAAGACCCAGGGGAGGAAGGGCGGTGGCGCAAGCTCGTCCCGGCCTACTTCGGGCACGGGTCCCCGGCAAGCACCTTTGGCTAAGGCTTCGGCAGCACCCCCCGTTCCGAAGGAACGCCGTGGAGGAGGGTAGAAGCACGCGCGGGATCCGACGCCTCGGGCTAGGACGGAGGTGCCGCCCCCTGCTGAATCCCCACTTAAGAAGCAGAAGAGGATGGTTTCTCGGCCACCCTCGGCCGGGATTCAGGTGCAGGAGGGCGACTTCTGCATCGAGGTGCCCTCGGGGGTCACTATGGCCGACAGTTTACTGGCGGACATGGAGAAGGCAACGGGGACCAAGATCCCCTGAGGCACTATAAAGGCCCAAGTGGCGGCGATAGCTTAGGAGGCTGTTCAGGTCGGTAACTCTCTAAGAATTTCTCCAAGTGTTTTTACTCTGTTTTAGCTCCTAACACAGCTCATGTTTTCCCCAGTCCTCCAGTATTGCGCCCTCCTCGCTGCAATAGAGTCCGAAGAGGTGACCCTGGCGATGAAGAAGGCGGGCGAATCTTCCTCACGAGAAGAAGAGCTCCTCGTCCAGCTGCGACAGGCGGAAGAAAAGGCTACCCTTCTCGACTCGAGGTTGGTCGTGGAGAGCCTGACGGTCGCGAAACTGCTGGAGTCCCATCAGCTCCTAACCGAATCTAACCGGGCTATTCAGGCCCAGATCGGGGAAGTCAACGGGCTCTTCGATGCCATGAAGAGGCAGAGGGACTCATTTAAATAGGATGCACGGGCGTCTTGTGAGGCGGCGAAGCTTGCTGAGAGCGGAGTGGAAAGGGCCGTGGAGGAGTATAAGACTTCTGACCAGTTCTACCTCGACCTCGCCGACTCCACGGCCGTCGGGTGGCACAACGCCCTCGATGCCGTCAAATAAGCCATGCCCGGGTTCAATGATCAGAAGCTTCGCGCTAGGTATCCCCTCACCGAGGAAGCACCACAGGGGGCGGTGCCGAGCCGGCTGGAGGAGGCGAGGCGGCGGACGGAAGCGTCGAGCCGGAGGTTGCTATCGTAGCCCTAGACGGAAGCACTGATCAAGGGGAAGCGGCGACCGAGAAGGCAGTTTGAGCTACCCCTGTCTTGGTTACCAAATTTTGTAAGCCTTCGGGCATTTTGTAAGGCTGGGGAGCCCATAGTACCTTGTACATAGTGTTGAATGTAAATAAAGTGTTTATAGCTTGCTTATAGAGCATTTCCCTTTTATTTTTATATTTTGCAAGTGTAGATAAGTCGGTGTCCAGTGGACGTCCAGTATGTGCAAAGTTGAGTGTCGAGTGCTGGGCGAGGGCGACGTAAGAGCAAATGAAAGCCAAGAATAGGTAGAACGGCATCCACCATCGCCCGGAGTCGAGGTAACGATCGTGCGCCACATATAAATAGAGTGAACGCTAAGTATAGGTAGGCCTGCGTCCACCATCACCCGGAGTCGAGGTGACAATCATGCGCCGTGTATAAATCGAGCGAATCGCCAAGTATAGGTAGACCGGCATTTACCATCACCCGGAGTCGGGGTGGTGATCGTGCGCCTTGTATAAATTGAGTGAACGCCAAGTGTAGGTAGGTTTTGACCTTGAAAAGGCCGAGTAGGAAACTACTCGGCCGCCTCCAGATAATGGCTTGCGATCCGCAGTGTAGCCGGGCAGGAAACTGCCTTCAGCGGATGAGCCGAGAAGGAAACTACTCGGCTGCCTTTAAACGAGGGCTTGGGATTCACAGAGTGGTCAGGCAAGAAGCCGCCTTCAGCGGATGAGCCGAGCAGAAAACTACTCGGACGCCTCTAGATGAGGGCTTGCGATCCGCAGAGTGGCCGGGCAGGAAGCTGCCTCCAGCGGATGAGCCGAGCAGGAAACTACTCGGCCGCCTTTTGACGAGGCTTGGGATCCGCAGAGTGGCCAGGCAGGAAGCTGCCTTCAGCGGATTGGCCGAGCAGGAAACTACCTGGTCGCCTATTAATAAGGCTTTTCTAGATTCTATGGTTCTCCTGGGAAATGTTGTTCAACCTTCCATGACCCGTATGGGGGCGGCGACTAGCAATCGGGTGCCATGTGGCCGTGCCTTATCGGGAAAGTGCGACATCCCGTGATTTATGTTGCAGCGCGAGAAGATATCGGCCGTTGGAAGATTTTTGTTGAGGCTATAAATATCGAAGGTATGGTCTCACCTTCGAATTCCCACGTTGAATTCCTCTTAGTTGCTACGTTTCTTGAATATGATGGACCGTGTATACACTATCAGGGAGATCGTATCTCGGGACGACGTGTATTTCTATGATCTCGATCTTTCGAGATGACGTATGAGGCTGTGATAGGTCGTTTGGAGGGGTACTGCTGGCGTTGTTCATATCATAATTTTGCATTCTTTTAGACCCCATTCTTATACATTTTACAAATAAACAGGTGCTTTTGACCCATGTTTGCTACATAGTTATAGGTTACAGGTTCTAGGAACAAAAACAGTGAAAAAGATAAAAGACGATGCAAAAGTGAGACTACGACCAACAAATGGAAGGATTTTGATCGAGCTTACACGAAGATCGGTTCACAAAGTAAAAAGAAGCGCAAGGTTCAAGACTTCGACACGAAGTGAATGGTAAAAGTCCGCTACATTACTCACTGTGGAGATCTGGAAGAGAAACGGACAACATTCTGAAGAACCAACCAAAGAAACAAGAAGGCAAAGTCAACCATAGGAGCAACAGAAAAATTGAAGAGACGGTCTCACTATTGGGCCGCGGAACCGCGGCCAAACCTGGCCCGCGGCTGCGGTTCGCACGGCCGTGCTGAGCCCGTAGTGGCGAAAAATTTACCATAACGCTTGGCGGCGCTGACTAGTCTTCCTAGGGGTATTTTTGTAAAAGCATACATGCGGCGATTGTAAACCTAGGGTTTTCAATGTCCTATAAATAGAGACCCAAATTCTTGTATTAGGTCATACCTCCTTTCATTAATAAAATTCAGAATTCTCTTGAAGTTTTGGAGAGTATCAATTTGTAAGTAGTTTTTATTTTCTGCCTTAGTTCTTAGTTTAATTTCTGCCCTAGATAGATCTATTCTTTGCCCTAGTTTTAAATCTAGATTAGAATTTTTATTAATCTGCAGTAGTTAATTAATCTCTTAATTCTAAAACCAAAATAAAAATCATGTTTTTCGTAGATCCCTTAATGAGCGTTAATGAGCGAGTAGTTTCCTCGCTTGTTAGGGTTAGGATGAGGGAAGGGTTTGAGAGATGAAAATCTCTCACCCCTTTCTTTCCCAACACATGTTAATAATTAGGACTCCATGCATACATACATATTCCGCTCACTACGGCACCCTACCCATGAGGTAAAGGTGATACCGTAGTATAAAAGACCGGATATGCATGTTCTCCATGGAGATTAGGGTAAGGATTAAGAAAGGACGGACAAGGATCTAGAGGAAGAAACATCGTTTCTTCCCGATCATCCTAATCCCCTTTATTAATAATTACCATAACTCCTAAAAAGATCTAATTTAGGGAATTGAAAGAGGTAGGAAATTTTATTTTACCAAACTTAACCTAAACCTAACCCTAACAAGTTTCCTAAATCCTAGTCTAAATCAAATTAGTTTTAGTGATAAAGAACCAAACAACATTTGGAATTAACTCGTTAGAACAATTAGGAAATATACATCATCCATGTGGACCGACCCGTATTCACCGGCTAGCTACCAAGCGACGCCATTCTTGATTGCGGTAACATATATTTTTGATCATAAATTTCTCTAAATCAAATGGCGTCGTTGCCGGGGATGGCGTAATATTTCCTTTTTGCAATTTCGGGTTAATATAAAATTATAAAAATCATAAAAAACTGAAGGAAAAAAATATAAAAATTCTATCATCTTTTATTGTTTGAAGGGTTTCTTGTGTGAATCTTTGCAGGATCGATGTACAAGTTCGGATCTGGAAAAATCCAGAGAGCGAAACAGAAATGCGAAGATCTGAACAGCAGGGGACTTCAACAACAGAACAACAGAACTTTTCTCTGGATCCGAACCTCTCAAACAACCGCGTTTCCGCCGCCGTACCTTCCTTCTGACCGCGGATCCATGGCTTCCTACTAACGTCAGCACGCTCAATTCCCTCTGTTTGTTTCTTTCTCTCTCCTCTGCAAATCCCAATATATCTTCTGTCAAATCTTCTGCAGGATTCTTTGCGCTTAAAAAATCTTCCTCCTTCCAATAATTGATCTTGTGCAGGATTCTTTGCGCCGCGCTAAAAAAAATTGATTGCAAGTGATTTTTACTGCTTTGCATATTTTTAATCGGACTTTAAGGGGCTTAAGACCAATTCAGATTGGGTGGGGATTTCATCACCCTTCCCAGGACCCCAGAAATCACATAAGGCATATGCATTGACCATTGTTAATTAAAAAATACTAGACTCGGCCCTGAGGACGTCGCGCTCAATAGGACAGAGGACTAGTTGTAGGCATCGGCCGTTGATCCTAACCTGACTTTGCGGTGTCTAGGCAAGTATGTCTAAGGCGAGTGGTTACTTAATTTGGGGCACTACTTATAGTGGAGAGCCTTCCACTCACCTGGCACTTACCTGGCCGCAATTGGCGGTGAAGAGGCGGTTTGAGGTCCTATTTCTAGCCCTTTGGAACAGTTAGGAGCTGTCTAGCTAACCTAGGTGACCCTAGATCTAGGCCTGATTGTGCATTTGTGGTTGATTGCATTTGTGTCAAAGCCTTTTATCGAAAATCTTTTTGCAAAAAGCTCCACATAAAAAAGGAAAATTTTTTTACAAAAACTTGCAACTTGTCGCTAAAGAAATCCTTGCACTCCACTTACACCACTTTCTTCTCATTGACGTTTTTTTACCTCCACATTCTGTTTTCACCTTTTTGACTACACTGCCTCTTTAGTGTATGTCCGGTTGGACTAGGGACACTAGCACCCGATTAGTCCGTATTTAATTGGTACCGACCGAAGAACCTTTCGACTCCGAAGTCGAAATCCTTTCCACTTCTTCACTTTCACCTTCAAATTCTTCTTCAGAAGGTATGTCGGGATATAATCCTAACAACACCTTACCCACGGGACTGATTCCACCTCCGTTGGGTGCGAATAACCCGAATCACCTGTCTGTTGAAGCGCCCCAACGAATCGCGCTCCAGGATCTTTTCTGCCCAATCCGCACCGCCCTACCTACTTGTCTTTCACTCCCACCGGCAAATGAGGACAATTTTGAGATCAAACCCCACTTCATCAATATGCTGCCAAAATTTCACGGATTGAAATCCGAAGATGCCTATATCTTTATCAACAAATTCCAAAACGTTTGTGCGATGATGAAAACAACCCAATTATCAGACGATGCTATAAGGCTAAGGGTCATTCCTTTCACCTTATGTGACTTAGCCGAGAAGTGGTTATACAGCACAGCGTCACATTCAATTAAGAATTGGGAAGAGTTTATGAAAGCTTTTCTTACAAAGTTTTATCCTCATCACAAGACTGCGAGAATTCGCAATGAGATTATACAATTTTCCCAGCTTCCTTCCGAACCATTTTGGAAGTGTTTTGAAAGATTTAAAGACCTACTTGTTCAATGCCCTCACCATAGGATCGAAAATTGGCAACTTTTCCAAACTTTATACGAGGGATTGAACCCGGCAACGAAGCAGTTGCTAGAAATCATTTGTCAAGGTCACTTTCTAACCAAATCTAGTGAGGAAGCGTGGCAGTTTCTCGATGATCTTGCTGAACAAACACTTCAGTGGGAGAGCACCAAGACCACCTCATCTTCTTCTATTGGTCAGTCTAGGGCAAGCATACATCAATTAGATATGTCGATTGCTATGAAGGCTGAGATGGCCGCACTTACGAAAAAGCTAGAAGCGATTGAGACCAAAATCTCATCGCCTTCTCCTGCCCATGTTGTGCCTTCACGAACTGCTTGTGTTTGTTATTCGGATCCATCACATCTCACCGAAGAGTGTCCTTACAATCCATCTGCTCAAGGACATGATCAAGTCAATGCTGCCTTTCAGCAACGACAAAAAAATGATCCATACTCTTCGACATACAATCCGGGTTGGAGGAGTCACCCAAATTTCGCTTAGAACCAAAATCAACAATTCTAAGGAAACAACAATTTTCAAAGGCCTCCTCCTCCACAACAACAAGCACCTCCACAAACTCAATTCCATTAACCTTTCCAACCGCAACCTTACCCTAACCCTAATCAAATGAACAATTTTGTGCCCAAAAATTCTTACCCTCCTAACAACTTTGTTCAACCTCATAATGATAAGGTTATCTCACTAGAAAGAAGTCTAGATGCGTTCCTAAAGCAATCTACACAATCCGCAGCAAGGTTGGAGACTTCTATTCAATCTTTGGTGCAAAACAGTGCCTCACACGATCAAAGCATCAAATCTATTGAGGCACAAATTGCACAACTCAATGCTGCGTTGAGCGAGCGAGAAAAAGGAAAGCTTCCATATCAACCCCTGCCAAATCCCGGTCACGCACATGTTTCATATGAACAGCAAAATCATTACGTAAATGTTGTGACCACGTTGAGATCCGGAAAAGTGTTGCACAATAATGTGGGTGTTAACGATGACACCCCTGTCGGTGGTCCTTCTTCATCTTCTTCACCTTCTTCTTCTTCTTCTTCTTCTTCTTCTTCTTCTTCGTTAGAGCCTATTCTTCATTCTTCACAAGGCTCTACTTCTTCTAGCTCGAACGGCTCCACTTCTCACAACACGAACACATCTACACGGGGATCCGTTCCAACTCCACAATCTGATCCACAAAAATTGGACTCAACAAATTTTCAAAATGTTCCTTTTCCAAACAGGTTGAGATCCAATAAACCAGATCCACAAATGAAGAAGATTGTAGAGTTGTTCAAACAGGTTAGCATAAATATCCCTCTTTTGGATGCAATCCAACAAGTTCCTTCATACGCAAAAATCTTAAAGGACTTATGCACCAACAAGAGGAAGTCACAAGTACCAAAGAAAGTTTTCGTGGCTAGTGCTGTTAGTGATGCTCTTGTCCAATCTTTACCCCAAAAGCATAAGGACCCCGGTTGTCTTACTATTTCGATAACAATTGGGGACAAGAACATCAATAGGGCACTATTAGATCTTGGTGCTGGTGTCAATTTGCTACCTTATTCTGTGTACGAGCAATTAGGCATTGGAGAGCTTAAGCCCACTCATTGTACTCTCCAAATGGCCGACCGATCCATCACCCATCCTAGGGGAGAGTTGGAGGATGTGTTAATTAGATTAGGGGATTTCATTTTCCCCGTTGACTATCGTTATGGATACACAACCTGTAGCTAACCCCCGGAGTCAAATTCCGGTGATACTTGGTCGACCATTCCTTGCGACTTCTAATGCGGTGATCAATTATCGCAATGGTTCAATGAATCTATCTTTTGGCAATATGACAATTGAACTCAACATTTTTAAGTTGGGAAATCAGCCTTCCGAGCCTAATTCTAGCGTACTTGATGTTTGCTCGATCTATGAGATCGCGGAGGAGGACTGTGAGTTCGAAAAATTTATGTTCGACCACAGCAGTGTTGACGCCTCTAGTGCGATCCTCCTAGAATCCGACACAGCTTTCACGCCGGACAACGATTATGAGTGTTTCACCTTTGTAGACGATTTTGAAGACTCACCACCCGAGTTTGAGTCTTTTGCTTTTTCGGATGAGTTAGTCGAACCATCCGACTCGGTTGCGTACACTCGATTTGAACCATTGATGGAATCCTTTGAGTTTAAAACAGTTACACCATTGTTACCATCAATTGTTTCACCCCCTAAACTCGAACTAAAGCTTTTGCCGTCGCACCTTAAATATGCTTATCTAGGTGAGAATGAGACCCTTCCCGTTATCATATCGGCCTCTCTAGCTCTCGAGCAAGAGAAGGCCTTTTTAATGGTCTTACAAAATAATCGGCAAGTTTTTTGCTGGTCTATGGCGGACATCAAGGGGATTGGTCCCCTCATAGTTGAACATCATATACACTTGATGGATGATGCCAAACCGGTAAGGGATCCACAAAAACGCCTCAACCCCATAATGAAAGAGGCTGTCAAGAAGGAGATTGTTAAATGTCATGATAGTGGTATCATTTACCCTATCTCGGATAGCCAGTGGGTTAGCCCCATTCATGTTGTGCCAAAGAAATCGGGCATTACAGTCATAACCAATGAAGCAAATGAGTTAATACCTACTCGCACCCAAACTGGGTGGCGAGTTTGCATCGACTATAGAAAACTCAATGCCGCGACAAGGAAAGACCACTTTCCTTAACCTTTCATTGACCAAATTCTAGAACGATTGGCTGGGCACGAGTTCTATTGTTTTTTGGATGGCTATTCCAGCTATAACCAAGTCCCCATCGCCAAAGAGGATCAAGACAAGACCACATTTACTTGTCCTTTTGGCACTTTTGCTTATCGTCGCATGCCCTTTGGGTTGTGCAATGCACCCGCTACATTTCAGCGGTGTATGATGGGGATCTTTTCAGAAATGGTTGAAAAGTTTTTGGAGATCTTTATGGATGATTTCTCCATTTTTGGTGACTCCTTCGACGAGTGTTTGCTACACCTTGACGCAGTTCTTACCCGCTGTAGGATAAGAACCTCACTTTAAATTAGGAGAAGTGTCATTTTATGGTACGGGAAGGCATTGTTTTAGGACATGTCATCTCGCAAAACGGCATAGAGGTTGATAAAGCCAAAATTGAAGTCATTTCCAATCTTCCTCCTCCTAAATGCGTCAAAGACATCCGAGCTTTCCTTGGCCATGCCGGTTTTTATAGACGGTTCATCAAGGATTTTAGCAAGATTGCTAGACCCTTGACTCTCTTATTGGCCAAGGACACAACATTTGATTTTGACTCAACTCGCATGGAAGCATTCAAGTCATTGAAACACTCTCTCATTTCTGCGCCCATTCTTTCATCTCCAGACTGGACGCATCCCTTCAAAATTATGTGCGATGCATCAGATTTCGCCATTGGTGTTGTTCTTGGACAGCACATTAATAAGATGCCGCACGTAATTTATTACGCTAGCTGTACACTAAATGAGGCCCAACTGAACTACACAACAACAGAAAAAGAATTTTTAGCCGTTGTGTTTGCACTTGAAAAATTCCGGCCTTATTTAATCGACTTTCTAGTTATTATGTATACGGACCATTCAGCTCTTCGCCACCTTTTTGCGAAGAAGGATGGTAAATCGAGGCTAATACGTTGGATCCTCTTGCTATAAGAGTTTGACCTTGTCCTAAGGGACAAAAGAGGATGTGAAAACGTCGTGGCCGATCACCTTTCAGGACTTCCTTCTTCGTCTACACTTGAAATTCCAATCAAAGATGTTTTTCCCGATGAGCAACTCTTAACCGTGTTTTGAGAACCATGATTCGCTGATATAGTAAACTACTTGGCCGCCGGCATAATACCTAAAGATTGTTCGAAACAGGATAAACTCCGATTCTTGTCCCAAGTAAAGCATTTTTACTGGGATGAACCGTATCTTTTTAAATACTATTCCGACCAAATCATTCGTCGGTGTGTACCTGAAAATGAGTTTAAGAGTGTGCTGTCTTTTTGCCACGATCAAGCATGTTGCGGGCACTTTGGCCCAAAGAAGACAGCCGAGAAAATCTTGCAGTGTAGTTTCTATTGGCCATGACTCTTTAAGGATGCATATGAATACTGCAAGACATGCTCCCGGTGCCAACACTTGGGCCGGATATCGCGGATGTTCCCTCCGAAAGACGGCGCACAAGACTGCGAGGTCCTGACGCTGAGATTCGGGGCAGATGCTATTTGGTTTTATTCGTCCACCTCTCCGAAGATGCCAAGTTGATTTATGGCACCGTGTATCGGAGGTTTAGACGGATGCGGCCGATATAGCAGACTTTGTCAGATTCCCCCTCGCTTGAGGGGTTTTTGATTGTGGGGACGCTCTTCCCTGCAGGCGCAAGCCCCTGCAGTTAATTACGCTACCGCACCGCGGTAGCAACTTTCTCCTTCTCCAGAATTTCACTTCATTTCATGGGTGCTTGTTTTGTTTGTGGTTGCCCGTGGATTGTATATAGAGACTAATTTATGTCGTCGCCCGTAGGACGTGGATTAGTCCAAATCCGTGTTTACTTAGATTTGGGTTTGGGGTTTTGGTTTAAGGATACGTTAGCCGTATTTGAGGCTAAGATCAACTTAAACGTTTGTTAAGGATACGTCAGTCCAGTTTAAGACTAAGATCAACTTAACGGGATCGTTTAGATCCGACAAAAGAGCATTTGGGGCTCTATTGTTCCAGTTTAGGGACATAGCGGTCCTTTGAATGTATGGCCGTCGGGACCCGTCACCTCTCTGACGTCGTTGAAGAATTACAACGACAGGTGTCAGAGGAGTTCAGAGATGTACCCTTGAACCAAAGTCGATTGGGGGATCTATAGTCCAATTTGGGACTAAAGTCTGTTTGAAGGTTTAAGGATACGTTAGCCGTATTTGAGGCTAAGATCAACTTAAACGGGATCGTTTAGATCCGACAAAAGAGCATTTGGGGGCTCTATTGTTCCAGTTTAGGGATGTAGTAGTCCATAGGTAGTTTAAGGACATTGCGGTCCATTGCCAGTTTAGGGACATGGTGGTCCATTGCCAGTTTAGGGACGTGGTGGTCCATGTTCCAGTTTAGGGACGTGGTGGTCCATTGCCAGTTTAGGGACATGGTGGTCCATTATATGCATGGCCATCGGGACCCGTCACCTCTCTGACGTCGTTGAAGGATTACAACGATAGGTGTCAGAGGAGTTCAGAGATGTACCCTTGGACCAAAGTTGATTGATTTAAAAGAGCAGCCGTGCTCAGTCGATTTAATTTGAGGACTTACGGCCATGATTGGGCTAAGTCCAGTTGAAGATATTCAACATTTTTATTTGTAGTTGTCCTATTAGACCTTAGCTTAGGCTTTGCCCTTTGTTTGATAATACAGTGCATTTTTGTCTGGCATATTAGGCCCCCTTTCAATTGGGCTCTGCCCTTTTAAAATGATGCACATCATCTGTTTTGAGCTTGACAGGCCTTTGTTTGGGCTTTATTCCTTTTGATAGTGCATAGCACTTTGTTTGGTCTGATAGACCTTTCTTTATTGGGCTCTGCCCTTGATAATGCATTGCATTAATTAGTCTGACAGAGTGCCACATGGCTTGTCAGGCGCTTTGCGTTGATTGAGGAGCGCAAGGCGCAAGTCCATATGGAGGTGACACGTGTCACGCTCTGGTGAGCGCAAGCGCAGTGCGCTGCGCTGTTGCGCTTATGACACGTGGCGTGCTCTGGTGGGTTGTGCTAATTCATGAGAGCAGTGCTCTATTTTAACAGCGCATAGCGCAGATCATTCTAGAGCTGACACATGGCGCTCCCTGGTGGCTTGCGCCAACCCAGGAGCGCAACAGTGCAGATTTACAAGTGCAGGGCACTGTTTTATTATTTTGATCAATTTTAGATCAAAGAAAACAAATTTTATTGTTTTCAAAGAACCAGTGGTTCATAAAAAGTGCAAGGCACTATTATTATTTGTTTTTTATTGAAGATCATTGATCTTGTTCTCAGATCAATGATATGTTCATAAGAGAATTTTCTCTTTTTTTTCTAAAGGTTTTTATCTTTTTTGTTCTTGAGGAATTCTCTCCAATTCTTTAAAGTTCTTAATGATGATGTTCATTTCTTTGAATTGAGGTCTAGGGCCCTTTATATAGTGCCCACAAATTTGTTAAAGAGATCTTTCTCTGAGTGATTTGGGGAATTTTCCCCACCGTTGGATCTTTGATCCAAGGGCTTCTGTTTTACAGAAGGCAATCTTCTTGTTTTAAGAAGAACAGAAAAATCTTACTGAATTTTAATTCTGTTTAGCGCAAACGCTCCAGCGCTTGACACGTGTCGCGCAGCGCACAGCACAGCGCAACTGCGATTGCGCAACTGCGCTGACACGTGTCGCGCAGCGTACAGCGCAGCGCAACTGCGCTGATACGTGCCGCGCAGCGCAGCGCTTGCGCCACTACGCTTGCGCAACCGCGCTGCCACGTGTCGCACAGCGCATAGCGCAAGTCAGCTGAAGCGTTGCTTCTTTAATTTTTATTTTAAATAGAGCCTTGCTCTGATTGGGTGCGCTGCCTTGGGCGCTGCGCTCCCTGCGCTAGAATGTCTAATTTTGACATGTGGCTCTCTGCGCACAGTGCAGGGGATCTGAAGCATTGCTTCATTTATTTTAACTTTAATTTTCACTTTAATTTTCAAAGCAGAGCTTTGCTCTGATTGGGGGAAACAGAAGCGTTGCTTCGTCTTCCGCCTTGGAGTTTGAACAGAGCTTTGCTCTGATTAGGGTAAACAAATGCCCCCCACTGTTGCGCTTACGTGGCCCCAAAACGTGAGCGCAACGATGACAGAATTCCAACCGTCGCGCTATACCTTGGAAGTTGAAACGGCTCTTCAATGCCTATAAATAGGACCTTTGGTCCTCCACAGATGATCATCATCTCCAAAAATTTTATTTTCAGAATCTCAGAGCCCTGCTATTGCCTTTGAGAACTCCAAGAGTTAGAATTTCTTTAGAAAACACCTTTTAGGTAAATTTTTTTAATTAAATTAAATTAAATCAATTTTCATTGACAGAGTCTTGCTCTCAATAGATCCCTGATCTAAAGAAAACCCATTTAGGGTTTCACTTAACAGAGCTTTGCTCTAAAAGGATCTAAAGAGAACAAAAGAAAACCCTATTTGGATTCCATCAATAGAGTTCTGCTCTCTGAAAGATTTCATTTATAATTTCTTGATTCGTTAATGGAGCTTTGGATCTTTTAAATCATATAGCAGAATTTTGAAGAGTTGCTGATTTTTGTCGATCTTCTTTTATAGGAGTGATGGATGCCCACATGTACGACCTTGATGAGATTATCTCTTACGGGGATATCCGCCGACTTGGCTGTTCTCAAAATCGGGAGTTCACAAACGCGGAGTGTGCTGAAATCATGAGCCGCTTCGACGCATATAACGGACAACTGCTTCCCCGACGTTCTTCCCTCCTGAAGCTCATTGTGGGAGCAATTTGGGAAGCGCTTCCCCTATTTTTTACCGGCGTGCCGCTTAGGGCATTGGACGCCGCCAAGGACAAGGTGCACTCAGTGTACCTGATGAACTTAATCTCGAAGAGACGGCGAGACAATCTTGTCGATCTCTTGCACCAGGCCTTTCAACAGTCCGCCATTCTTGCTGCTTACCGGAGGGTGGAGGACATCAGCAGGGATCCCGACACCCGTGCTCGCGAAAGGAAGCACATCAGGATGGTTCGCCAAGCTTGGAAAGTCTTGGACAAGGTCACTTTCGAGTTCCTCAATCCCTGTCCAGGATCTGAGGTCTTGCCATTGTAATCTTTTGGACAATGTCTTTGTTTATTTCTTTATGATTGTAAGAACCTTTTGCGATATGAATGGAAAATTTCTATTTCAGCTTGTCTTATTTCTCGTTCTGAGTCTTTTGCACATGCATGAACGAATGTGTCTCGAATGCTTGATCAAATGCACATCGGATGTCCTTTTTGTCGCTTTCTTTTTTCTTTTATTCTCAACATGCTGTCTTGATAAACACAATTGACAGATATCTAGATTTCTCCAAGAGATAGCGATGGCTTAGGTCGCAGGTTCAGATCTGCTGCCTAAGACTTTTCAACTCCATGAGCCGTGAGGGTCTCATAGAGACTTTTCTCCCTACGGATCGAGAGGATCTCGTAGGTGGATTTTCTCCTTAGGAATCGTGAGGTTTCCTAAGTGTGTTTTCTCTTATAAGTCGTAAGGATCTTATAAGAGAATTTTTCCCTCTTACGAGTCGATAGGACCCGTAAGCGGTTATTTCCCTCCTTGTCGAGATTCGACTTTGGAGAGTGAGACCCATGGATAGTATGCAAGAGACCGTTTTGGGCCAACTTGCAGGGTCCCAGTGCTTAGGAAACATACTTCTTTCATGCCTAATGCCTAAGGCTTTATTTCACGAGTCGAGCCGCATCGAGAATTTCTCGCAAAGACATCAATTTCATCACAAGTCGAGACGAATCGAGAATTTCTCGCAAGAATATCCTAACGTCACAGTTAACCTCTGCTCTTTACGACAGAAGTCCGTTAGGGTCTGTGGTACTTAGGGTTTTGGCCGTCGTACCATCGCATAAGCTGATATATTCCTCGTTAGGCAATCGTGCTGTTCGAGTAGCCCTGCGACTGCCGTGTCTCTGATCCCTTCGGGGGCTGGACAAGACGTCTTCAAGCAATCGTCCTTGGAAGTTTGACCGTCGGAAGAGCAAGCGTTAGGAATTTGCCATGCCGCTTTTCACTTGAGGTTAGGCTCATTTTGGTGAGCCCCGATGAGTCATATCCACTCCGCGCTGATGTGGAATGATCTCCGATAGTCTTTCAGGTTTTATGTGAGTTGCCGTCAAGACCCTGAAGCTAGGAATTTGGCCTTTGTTTCGTTTGCTGGCATCGCGTCTGCTGTATCGAGACGAATGTCACGGTGGGAACTAGGGATTTTGCCGTGGCTCCGTTTGTTTGATTGTCGTGTCTGAACCCTGTTGGAGGAAGAACGCTGGGGTGACATCTCGTCTGCTGTATCGAGACGAACGTCGTGGTTGTCTCTAGGTTGCTGGTGAACCGTCGAGGTTTGGAACTAGGGATTTTTCCGTGGCTCCATTTGTTTGATGATGTTGCATCTGCTGTGTCGAGACGAACGTCGAAGTGGTGACCGTTCCGCACTGGTGTGAGACGATCTCCAGTTGTCTTTCAGGATTTATATGACTCGCCGTTAATACCTTAAAGCTAGGAATTTGGCCTTCGCTTCGTTTGCTTTGTCACGTCCGAACCCTGCTGGAGGAAGAACGCTGGGGTGACATCTCGTCTGCTGTATCGAGACGAACGTTGCGGTTGTCTCTAGGTTGCTGGTGAACCGTCGAGGTTTGGAACTAGGGAATTTGTCGTGGCTCCATTTGTTTGATGATGTTGCGTCTGCTGTGTCGAGACGAACGTCGAAGTGGTGACCGTTCCGCACTGGTGTGAGACGATCTCCAGTTGTCTTTCAGGCTTTATATGACTCGCCGTTAAGACCTTGAAGCTAGGAATTTGGCCTTTGCTTCGTTTGCTTTGTCACGTCCGAACCCTGTTGGGGAAAGAACGCTGTCGTGACTTCTCGTCTGCTGTATCGAGGCGAATGCCGAGATGGAGCTGGGATTTTGCCGTTACTCCGCTTGTTTGACCATGGGGTCTTTCTTCGACGTTGTATCTACATCTTGATGGACTGTGAAGGAACGCCTTTGTTGACATCTCGTCTGCTGTATCGAGACGATTGTTGAGATGAAGCTGGGATTTTGCCGTCGCTTCGCTTTGTTTCGACCGCAAGGTCTTTTGTTGGCGTTGTGTCTGCACTTTGTTGGACCGCGGAGGAACGCCGTTGTTGACATTGCGTCTGCTGTAACGAGACGAATGTTGAGGTGGAGTTGGGATTTTGCCGTCACTCCGCTTTGCTGACCATGGGGTCTTTTGTTGACGTTGCATCTACATCCTGCTGGACTACAAAGGAACGCCGTTGTTGATCTCTAAGTTGTCGATATCGATGTCGAGACCCTGAGGCTAGGGGACATCTTTTTGCTCCGTTTGTTGACATTATGTCTGCAATATTGCGATAAATGTTGAGATTGTCTCTAAGTTGTCTATGAACCGTCGAGATTTGGTTTCGCTTTCTGGTGGATCCTGTTGGGAAGGTATGGTTCCCTCTTTGTTTGTGCCCATGAATTGTATATAGGGATCGATGTGATCTCACCTGTAGGGCAAAAGTTTCATTCATTATTTTTTTTTTATATTATTGTTTTCTTTCCGTGATGCTCTATCATTTCAGCTTTTATATCGCGAAGGTCGCGATTGCCCAATCATTTCGGCTATTTTTTTTTATTTTTACTCGCTGCTTTTTATTGCGAGTTGCCCCATCATTTCGGCTGTTTATTTTATATTTACTCGCTGCTTTTTATTGCAAGCTGCCCCATCATTTCGGCTGTTTATTTTATATTTACTCGCTGTTTTTTATTGCGAGTTGCCCAATCATTTCGGCTATTTCGTATGCATGTGCAGCTTGCTGGCTTTTCACCGTAAACCTGAAATCAGACACCGATTTCGACATCAGCACCGCTACAACTGGGATATTGCCAGGAGCGAATCATCATTTGCCTCTTTCGATGTCGAACAAAGGTGGCTTAGCGAATAGGGTTAAGGTCCTGTCGACTAAGGCTTTTAGCTTCATGAGCCGTAAGGGTCCCACAAAGGTATTTCTCCCTACAAGTCGTAAGGATCTTGTAGGTGTATTTTCTCCTCAGGAATCGTGAGGATTCCTAAGTGTATGTTCCTCTGTAAGTCGTAAGGATCCTACAAGAGGGTTTTCTCCTTGTAAATCGAGAGGACTTACAAGAGTCATGCGAACATATCCCCAGTCACGGATGGGACTTGGTTAAGGAAATGTTTTTCGCGCCCGTGGATTGTATACAAGGGTCAGTATTGAGCCACTTGTAGGGCAAGATCAAAGGTTGTGGAGGTTGCTTAAGCACAGGTTTAGGCCTCTGTAACTTAAGACTTTCAAATCTTATGAGCCGTGAGGGTCCCATAAGAGAGTTCTCCTTACGAGTCGTGAGGATCTCGCAAGTGTATTTTCTCCTTAGGGATCGTGGGGATCCCTAAGTGTGTTGCTCCCTGTTCATACGATAATATTGCATTATTATATTCCCCATTCTTATTCGTTTTTATAAATAAATAGGTGCTTTTGACGCATGTCTGCTACATATTACAGGTTACAGGTTCTTAGACAGAAAACAGTGAAAACATGTAAAGACGATGCAAAAGTGGACTTTGACCAACAAATAGAAGACTCTTGATCAAGCCTACATCAAAGATAAAATTCACAAAGTACAAGGCAATGCAAGGTCCAAGATTACAAAGCGAACGGTTAAAAGCCCACCGCAATTATTCACTGGAGATATGGAAGAAACATAGAAGCTATTTTAATAAAGAACCAAATAATAAGGAAGCCCAAAGATCCAAGGCCCAATACTTTCTTTTAAAGAGACATAAAATTTTACCAAAGCTTGAAGTCTACTTTGACTAGGTCTTCCTAAGGATATTTTGGTAAATGTAGATATGCAAATCAATTGTAACCTAGGGTTTCTATCTCCTATAAATAGAACCCCAAATCATTGTATTCTTTTCATGCCTCCTTTTAATAATAAATTTTAGAATTCTTTTGGAGAGCATCGGTGTTTCTTTTCAATTCATGAATTCAGATCTGACAACCCTGTGTTGATGATTGGAGAGATGCATCTGTAAGTAGATTTAATTCCTTGCTCTAGTTTAGATTTCAATTCTTGCCCTAGGTAATTTTTATTCTCTGCCCTAGATAGATGTTTTTAAATTCCCTAATGAGTAAGTAGTTTTCTCGCTTGTTAGGGTTAGGAATGGGGAAGGATTTGAGAGACGAAGATCTCTCATCTCTTTTCTTTGCCAATCTTTTATGAAAATTAGAACTCCATGCATGCCTTCTTATTCCGCTCCCTACGGCACTCTACCCTCGAGGTAACGGTGATTCCATAGTCTAAAGGCCCGGATTCTAAGGTTTTCCATGGAGGTTAGGGTAAAGATTAAGAAAGGAAGGACAAGGATCTAGAGGGAGAATCAATCTTCCCAATCATCCTAATCCCCTTTGTTAAGATTTACCATAACACTAATATGATATATTTAATTAAAGGCAATGGAAAGAGATGTAGATCTTTATTTACCAAATTTTCCCTAAACCTAATCCTAGTAAGTTTCTAATCCTAGTATCATACAACTTCAATTTTTAGATTTAATAATCAACCGAACACCCTTCGGAATTAACTCGTAAGAACGAATCGGAAATTCACAAAATCCCTGTGGACCGACCCGTACTCACCGGCTAGCTTCATGCGACGCCGTTCTTGATTGCGGTTACAAATATTTTTGATATATCTTTTAGAAAGCGCAAGCACGCTAAATCAATCAATCAAATGGCGCCGTTGCCGGGGATGGCGTAAAATTTTCTTTTCGCAATTTCGGGTTAATCATAAAATTTAAAAATTCATAAAAATCTGAAAAATAAAAAAAAAATATAAAAATATATATCATTTGTTATTTTTGGAAGGGATACTTTGTGTGAAATTTTGCAGGTACAAAATCGGATCTGGAAATTTCCAGGAAGCAAAACAGAATTCAGAAGATCAGAATACAGGGGGATTTTCAAAACGAAACAACAGAAAAATTTTCAAGACGTGAACCGCCCACTGGACCGCTAAGCCGCGGCAAAAACCCGCTTCTGTCGCCCTTCCGCGCTCATCTGGTGAAGTCTCGGGATCTGCGCCCGCGCCGAAGCCGTGTTTCCGCTGCGCCAAGCCGTTAGTACCGCGGATCCGCAGTCCCCCTGTGTTATCAGCTGAAGAAAATTGCACTGCATTTGATCAACAACAACTGGATTTGGTTGATGCTGCATCAAAAGCTCTTTCTTACAGACAAGATATAATTGAGGAAAACATTCACCTGACCTACGCATTGCAAGGTTGATTCTCTCTTACGGTATCTTTTCTCGAATATCTTTTTGCAACAATTTTTTCCAAATAAGATTCTTGTGATATGCTTCAAATAATAACCAATTGCAAGTAATTTTTGGTTGTTGCATATCTTTTCTATAAAATATTTTGTTGTTGCATATCTTTTCTCTAAAATCTTTTTGCAACAAAATTTTTCCAAATAAAGAGAAAGAAACAAATTAATGAAAAATGAATATAACAAGGACAAATATTTTGTAGAGCTTGCAAAATTTTTTTATTAGCCCCAAATAAATCCTTGCACCACCAACCATCCTTCTTGTCATCTTTCTTTTTCTAGCATGGGTACCCCACATAAAAAATCATTAGCCGAACTTTGGTATCCTGAACCTAATTTTGCGTCATATGTCAATGTGTTCGGTCAATTTAAAGACGATCCTTCCATGCCTAAAATATCTTTGAAAGATCAAATAGAGGCGTCTAGGAGAAACAATTCGACTTTTCAACCCACTTTGTGTCAACCAAGTCAATCTTTACCACCTCCATATGTTGATACCACTTTTTCAAGTCCTTCTGTCACTCCTAAGCCGATGTCCATTGCTGAGCATATTGCTCAATCTCGCAGTCGATCTTTCACCCCTCTCCACTCATCCAGTTCTAGGGATCAACACGACTATTCACCTTTTTATCCATATGTTGACCCTACCCCTGCCCAACCACCCACTTCCTACCAGTCTTACCCGACTTTCCCACCGTCACTAGACCCTGTTTCTACACAGTCTTTTGGGAGTTTCACATATCCAAACAATTTCGAATCTTTTGCCGAAACCCCTTTACCACCAAAGTCTAGTTTGGAAGAGGCGTTGGAGGCGTATATCACAGCAACAAACAAAATGGTTAGGAATGTGGAAGCGTCCGTGGCCGCCCTTATGCAACCTGCTGAACCGGTAGCTAGTTTCCAACTAGCTCCAAATTTTCCAATGTATGAGGAGGCGGTTGGACAGAGAGAGAATGTGAGAGGATTTCCAAATCAAACTTACCCATACCCTATTGAATCCAACAACTCCAATTTTCAAACATGTGTCCAAAATGATGAGTTGTGTGATTTTGTAGTGCTTGATTTGCCAGATTGTGAGGAACCCCTTTCGAGTGAAACATCACCTAATCCGTTTGACCTTTACACTTCCACTCTAGAACCTATATTGATAAACATCCATGCTTTTGAGGAGGTGTCTAAAGAAATTGACTTTCACTTGATTGAGGATATAGACGCCGGGAATATTTCGGATGATGAACCTGTCGATTTAATTGAAATTTTATGTTCAAATCATCATCCCGAGTTATTAAATGTTTCTCCCGAATCTCATATGCGTCTTGATTTTGATGATAATGGCATGGATGAATTGAATATTGAGGAGATTTATGAGGATAATATTGAGAAGAGTAGTGAGGATCATATTGAGGTTGAACCATTTTTCTTTGATGTGTCGGATTTTCCAATTCATCCTCTTGAACCTTTACCTAAATCACCCTCCCTTTTTTCCATCGTTCCAACCACGCCTCATTTCACGCTTGACGACTGTGAGCTTGAAAACTTTTCCTTTGAATCTGACACAGTTCTCACAGCCGATGGCACTTACGAGTGTTTCACTTTTTCGGACGATGTTGAAGTTTCACCGCCCGAGTTTGAGTCCTTTGCATTTTCAGATGAGTTAGTTAATCCTTCAGACTCGGTTGCTTACAGTTGTTTCGAACCATTGATGGAATCTTTCCAGTTTGACACAGTTTACTACGGTGAGAAAGATACTATCCCTGATTCACTCCCTTTCGTCTCTCCTATTGTCCCGACCGTACAAATGACCGTTACGCTTTCATCTCCGATACCAAGTTCGGCGTACCCATGTTTTCTTGCGAATCTTGAGGGATTTGATCCCATTTCTCGACGAGTAGATAGGTTAGCGCAATCGCTTATAACATATCGGTCATCATATATTGCGCTAATTTATTCACTCAATTTACACCCTCAAGATCGTACTCCACTTCCTTCTTCTTTTCGCCATTCTTCTCCCCCACCGAGACCATATTCTACCATTCTTCTTTCCACACGGTCTCGCGTGTTTCTCACTTCTTTCCTCTACACCCCATTATTTCACCAACTTGACCATTACCACGATAAGATTTTTGAATGGTTGGTGCTAACCTTTGGCTTGTGTAAGGCCAAGCTTAAGTTTGGGGGGGACCTTTTTGTATATATGTATATATATATTTTTGTTTTCTTTTTCTATAAAAAAATAACAAAAAAATTTCAAAACAATAAAATAAAAAAAATTGTAAATAAATAAACAGGGGAGTATCGGTATTTTGATCCTCTTGGTTTAGCATGACAGTGAGGACACTGTCAAGTTCAAGTTTGGGGGTATGCTCGGTACGTCTTCTTCCTTCGCATTCATTTGTACATATTTTTTGCATTTGCATACTTATTTGAAAACCTATAAAAATTTGAAAAATTTCAAAAATTATAAAAATAATTGTATTCAATTTTGGCTAATTGACTTGAGTTTGATTAAAAGGTTAACTGGCTAGGAAAAACTAGATCTTAGACTTAGCAAATTAAAAACCCTAAAAATAACCTTCTTTAGAGTTTAACGGTAGAAAGTATATGTCTTTGTAGCTTATTTAGAAATAGGCAAATTTTGAGTTCACTTCTTGGGCTAAGTCAAAATGAGGGAAGAGTATTGATGTTCTTATTAGAGTATAAGTTTGAAAAATAGTTCCTAGCTTAAGTCTAGATTCTGAAAACGTATACCCTACAATTTGCATAATCACGCACCTTGAAACTTGGAATAGTAGAGGAGACCTTGAAATGCTCTTGTCTAAAGTCCTTAGTACAATGAAAAAAAAAAAAAAAAGTGAATAAAGAATAAAAAAAATGAACACTGGTTTTTGTGATTACTTAAGGCTGCAAAAATAGAAAAATATTTAGCGAGGGTGCTTCATCACCTAGTGCCTTAGACCAACTGGTTTGGGAGTCACTGCTAAAAGCCTTGGGTGTTGCAAGACTAGGAATTACGCTTTAAAGTGCAAATATATCTTGTAATCGGTTGTTGGTACCTCAAGAAGTATTAACAGTCGCATGAAGGATGTGTAAGCGAAAATTCAATTAAAAATTCACCTACTAATAAGTACTTTGGACAACGGACGAGAGTATGATTGCTTGATTTGAATTTCCAAGTGTAGGGGTGATTTATACACACACGTAGGGGTATGTGATTGGGATTTAGATGAGAGATAGGAATGAAGAATAGAACTTGTATCTTTAGTAGAGTTGATAGAAATTCCTAAGTGGAGATGAAAACCTAGAAGGAAAACTTAAGAGATGCCGAAAGCTAAGTAGGTCTACATAACATATATAATCTTAAGTTAAATAATGAAGAAGTGTGAAGAATATGGGTGGATAATTTGCGAGTCAAAAGATAATAGAATTCCTTGTTAGAAAATCTAATTGGAGAACAAAAGTTAATGGGCTGAATTGATAGGATTTTGTGGGTAGTATCCGCTGAAAACCCTCAGGAGACAACACTCCTCCTACTAGGGACACCTAGAGGTTTAACGGCTTGTTGCACGTGCTAAGTGCAATCGCGTTTCCCTGCGAAAGTGTGGTTAGGTTTTTGTAGTGAATAAAAAATAAGTTTGCTCGAGGACGAGCAAAAGATAAGTTTGGGGGTATTTGTTCATACGATAATATTGCATTATTATATTCCCCATTCTTATTCGTTTTTATAAATAAATAGGTGCTTTTGACGCATGTCTGCTACATATTACAGGTTACAGGTTCTTAGACAGAAAACAGTGAAAACATGTAAAGACGATGCAAAAGTGGACTTTGACCAACAAATAGAAGACTCTTGATCAAGCCTACATCAAAGATAAAATTCACAAAGTACAAGGCAATGCAAGGTCCAAGATTACAAAGCGAACGGTTAAAAGCCCACCGCAATTATTCACTGGAGATATGGAAGAAACATAGAAGCTATTTTAATAAAGAACCAAATAATAAGGAAGCCCAAAGATCCAAGGCCCAATACTTTCTTTTAAAGAGACATAAAATTTTACCAAAGCTTGAAGTCTACTTTGACTAGGTCTTCCTAAGGATATTTTGGTAAATGTAGATATGCAAATCAATTGTAACCTAGGGTTTCTATCTCCTATAAATAGAACCCCAAATCATTGTATTCTTTTCATGCCTCCTTTTAATAATAAATTTTAGAATTCTTTTGGAGAGCATCGGTGTTTCTTTTCAATTCATGAATTCAGATCTGACAACCCTGTGTTGATGATTGGAGAGATGCATCTGTAAGTAGATTTAATTCCTTGCTCTAGTTTAGATTTCAATTCTTGCCCTAGGTAATTTTTATTCTCTGCCCTAGATAGATGTTTTTAAATTCCCTAATGAGTAAGTAGTTTTCTCGCTTGTTAGGGTTAGGAATGGGGAAGGATTTGAGAGACGAAGATCTCTCATCTCTTTTCTTTGCCAATCTTTTATGAAAATTAGAACTCCATGCATGCCTTCTTATTCCGCTCCCTACGGCACTCTACCCTCGAGGTAACGGTGATTCCATAGTCTAAAGGCCCGGATTCTAAGGTTTTCCATGGAGGTTAGGGTAAAGATTAAGAAAGGAAGGACAAGGATCTAGAGGGAGAATCAATCTTCCCAATCATCCTAATCCCCTTTGTTAAGATTTACCATAACACTAATATGATATATTTAATTAAAGGCAATGGAAAGAGATGTAGATCTTTATTTACCAAATTTTCCCTAAACCTAATCCTAGTAAGTTTCTAATCCTAGTATCATACAACTTCAATTTTTAGATTTAATAATCAACCGAACACCCTTCGGAATTAACTCGTAAGAACGAATCGGAAATTCACAAAATCCCTGTGGACCGACCCGTACTCACCGGCTAGCTTCATGCGACGCCGTTCTTGATTGCGGTTACAAATATTTTTGATATATCTTTTAGAAAGCGCAAGCACGCTAAATCAATCAATCACTCCCTTGTGAGTCGTAAGGATCTCACGCGGGTGGTTTCTCCTTACAAGGTCGAGAGGACCCTGTAAGTGTCTTTTAACGAGGTTGCGCCCTTTCGGGTTTTCACAAACACTCGCCAGTAGCCCTGCTGTTTTTACTCACGGAGCCCTTTCGGGTTTTCATCCGTACCAATTTTGCTTATGGACATACCGTCTTCTTTTCTTCTTATTCTTTTTTTTTCTTTTTTTTTGTCAGCCTAAGGATGCTGCGGTAGTAGTTTAAGGACGTTTCGGTCCATCGTTAGTTTAAGGACGTTTCGGTCCGCCATTAGTTTAAGGACGTATCGGTCCGTCATCGCCGTATTTGAGGCGAAGCTCTAGTTTACCGACTTTTCGGTCTATGGGGCTTCCTCTATGACTGAGCATGATGCCCCCGGCGTATCCATCTTTCTCAGAGCGTGCGGTTGTGGTGGGCTCACCTTCCAGTTTTCGGAGATGACGAACTTGCCCTGTTGGTATTGGTCTTCAACCCAGTTCTTGAAGACGTAACAGTTTTCGATCGGATGGCCCAATACTTGGTGGTAAGGGCAATAATTAGAACTGTTGACATCATCTAGTTGTAGTTGGTGTTTCGGCTCCGGTAGAGTGATAAGCCTGTTATGCACTGCCACTTCGAACAGCCTCCTTATTTCATCATGATGAAATGAGTAAGGACGTCTTAGCCTCTCCTCGAGGGATATGCGTGGACGCATATTGTTTTGACAAACAACCGGTCTAGGGCCACTCGACTGTTGTTGAGTGTTGGCGACGAAGGCCATTTTCCCCTTTCCTTTACCCTTTTTGCTCGATCCTTTGTTTGCGGGGCCGAGATTTCTTCCGAGTAGCGGGCGATTGCACGGCTGATTGTTCTCGCAACTCCTTAATTCTTTCATTTTTGAAATGGATTCCTTGAGGAGAGGGTTGAGGGCAACTTCTTCGTCAGAGTCGCTCCCAAAGGTGATAATTTGTGATCCCTTGGAGTCGGCTATATGACAGTCATCGGCGGCTTTTTTGCGCTCATCTATCGCATTTTTCCGATGCCTACGAGCTTCACACTTTGTCCTGTTGAAGTGTTGCTTTTGAGCGACATATCCTTGCCACCAACACTTAAAGGAGTCACAGTCTTCGGTAGGATGTATGATCTTCTGATGATATAAGCAGAAGTTAGGATGCATCTCTACTCCACCGAGAATATTTTCTTCAGAGGGTGGTATCTTCATTCCTACCGATAGGGCTTTGGCGAACCTTTTCCTCGTCTTGAACTTGTCTTTATCCGCAGCGGATGACTTTTGATTTGACGGGAGTGCCTCGACTCTTTGGTCTAGTCGTCGGTGTTTGGCTCCTTCCAGTATGGCCATTGCACGTTCTTGGTTGGCTTTAACTTTCAGATGAATCTCATTCAGGAAGGCATCGATCAACTCGTCTGATGGCCGCAGAATTTCTGGTTCAGGGTCCGCCCTCGGTTCCTCGGCAGAAGGAGCCTCTTTATCATCCGCCAATGAGCGAGAGATCACATGACAAGTTTCCCCCGGTGTGTCCGTCTTCTTTGGAATGTGCGGCTGTGGTGGGTTTACCTTCCACTTTTCAGACAGCGCAAACTTGCCTTGTAGGTACTGATCCTCGATCCATCCCTTGAAGACGAAACAATCCTCGATCGGGTGACTTATGGTTTGGTGGTAAGGGCAGTAATCGGGATTATTGAGATCGCCTGGCTGCAACGGACGTTTTGGATTCAGCAGATTGATGAGCCTGTTGCGTACTGCCAGCTCAAACAGTCTTCTCGTTTTATTCTGAAGAAACGAGTAAGGACGTCCTAGTCTCTCCTTGAGGGATGGGCGTGGATGCGCGTTATTTTGGCGAACGACCGGCTTTGAGTTGCTCGGTTGTTGTTGAGCATTGGCAACGACAGTCGCTTTCTTTTTTCCTTTCTCATTTCGAGAGTCTGGTTTTGGAGGAGACGGTCCGTGGCCCATCTGGTTCATTTGGGCTAATTTGTCGATCAATGCCTGGAAGGTGGTCGACCTGAAGAATATCATGAATTGCGAGATGGTCGCTTGCGGATCAAGAGTGCCCACGAACATGCCTACCGCAGGTGCCTCTTCTATGCGTTGTTCGCATTTTGACCATAGGTTCCACCATCGTGTTGCGTATTAGACCCATGTTTCGCCGGGCCTTATCCTGGCATTTATCAGTGTTGTTATCGGGGTGCGTTCACTAGCACTCGCGAATCTTTGTGTAAACAATATCTCCATCTCCGCAAATGTTTTGACAGAGTCGTTAGGTAGCTCCGAATACCATTCAAAGGCTGTTTCTGCTAAGCTGCCGACGAATTGTCGAAGCAACAATTTGTCATCGCCTCCAGTATTGCCGCATAAGGCCCTGAATTGAGCGACATGCTGATGTGGATTCCTTGTCCCTTTATATACGTGGAACTTAGGGATCGTATATCCCGGCGGGTAACTGATTTGGTCATACCAGCCTGGATAAGGTCGTCCAGTTCTCACAATTTTCCCAGCCGCTTCACTCGCCTGATGAGCTCATATTTGCTGATCTATATAGTCATCCAGTGCGGCCTTGGAAATGGTTTCTTCCTTGACCGCTGAAAGAGCCGGAGGAGGATTAGATGTCTCCCCTCTATCGTCTTTAGCAATGATTGGAGGGTCATCAGCTGGAGGGTCCGGCTGTAACATCATCCCTACAATATCTTGGAAGAGGAGCGCCATCTGTTTTATGTTAGCTGCTTGCTCTTCGGCTTCTTTGTCCTTCTTTTCGAGGACTCTACGTAGAAAGTCAGCGTCAGTTTCTTGTTCGTGACGCTCTTCTGATGATGCCTCCGAGCTCTCTTTCGGTTCGGTAAGTGCTGCCATCACAATCATCATTTCCTGAAGCTTCTGTTGCTGCTCCTGGGCTTTTGTCAAGGATCGGGTGAGCGGTCGGTGACCCGCCGAAGCGCGGCTTTCCTTATTTCCGGAAGCCACATAAACAGTGTGCAGTACCATGCCCCCAGACTTGGGGCATTTGTGCTCAGCGCTTTTACGGTTCGCCATGTTCACAGGGGCTTTTTACGGCCTCCTTTTCTTTTGAGTGATTGAAGTTGAGGGAGCTGTTGTAGTGTGCACCCAAGTAGCTGTTGCTTTTTGTGACTTGATAGTACGGTCCTCCTCCCACTGAACTTTCATCTTTTTCTGTTGACGGAGATAGTTTTCATCAATCACCAACTCCTGGACATGTCGCCAGACTTTGTAAATTTTAGAAGACAGCCGTTGAGGGGGCTGTTCTAGCTTCTTCTCTGGAGTATTCTTCACAGGTGAAGGAGTTTGTTTCAACACCGCAGTAGGAGAGTTTCTGCGCACCGTGTCCAGCAATTCAAAGCTGTTCCCGGTTGGAACAGCAGCATCTATCCCCACCGTTGGAGCTGGCGGAGTTATCCCAGAGGGGGAGTTATCCCCAGCCCTCCTCACTCGGCGCCAGTAGCGACGTTGAGCGTGTCTTGCGAATGGAGTCACCTCCGTTGTTCGATAAGCTTCTTCATGCCCCCTGCTATGGGTAGGGGAAGCAGTTTTGAGGACCTCGCCTGGAGCAGCAACCGGAATGGCCAGCCTGGTAAAAACTGACTTCTTGGAAGGAGGAGCCTTTCCAATGATATCGTCCGTTTGAGCCGGGATGGATATCCGCTTTGGGATGGCAGCTTCGGGTATCGCGGGTTTGTAGACGTTCTGGCTCAGTCTGTTGAAAACTGAGGTATTGAAGTTGGGTGACCCGTTGAGAGGGGCCGCGGCAGTGGTAAGTCGACCAAAGACCGACTTCTTTGGAGCTTCTTGCAACGTCATTGGGGCATTGAAGCTTATCGATGGGGGCATGGTCCCGAAGAATAGTCCAGTGGTGGATTGAGTTACCTGCTCCATTGGTATCTTGAAAAGGGAGACCGCTTGGGGCCCATAAGTCACTCTTCCAGCAAGGACCGAGCGAGAGTTGCAGTTGCAGGCAGTGCAGTTTGAAGCCATTGATCTTCTGTTTTCTGCACGGAGCAAGACAAAAAATCTTAGTACCTCGAATCCACAGGCAACCACAGCAAACCGCGATTCGTTCGCGAACACGACACACGAAGTGTGGAGTGGAAAGAGGAAAAGGTCCTACCGGGCGTGCCAGAATCTGTTCCCCTCCGAAAGACGGCGCACAAGACTGCGAGGTCCTGACGCTGAGATTCGGGGCAGATGCTATTTGGTTTTATCCGTCTACCTCTCCGAAGATGCCAAGTTGATTTATGGCACCGTGTATCGGAGGTTTAGACGGATGCGGCCGATATAGCAGACTTCATCAGATTCCCCTTCGCTTGAGGGGTTTTTTTATTGTGGGGACGCTCTTCCCTGCAGGCGCAAGCCCCTGCAGTTAATTACGCTACCGCACCGCGGTAGCAACTTTCTCCTTCTCCAGAATTTCATTTCGTGTTGTGGGTGTTTGTTTTGTTTGTGGTTGCTCGTAGATTGTATACGGAGACTAATTTATGTCGTCGCCCGTAGGACATGGATTAGTCCAAATCCGTGTTTACTTAGATTTGGATTTGGGGTTTTGGTTTAAGGATACGTTAGCCGTATTTGAGGCTAAGATCAACTTAAACGTTTGTTAAGAATACGTCAGTCCAGTTTGAGACTAAGATCAACTTAACGGGATCGTTTAGATCCGACAAAAGAGCATTTGGGGCTCTATTGTTCTAGTTTAGGGACATAGTGGTCCTTTGAATGTATGGCTGTCGGGACCCGTCACCTCTCTGACGTCGTTGAAGAATTACAACGACATGTGTCAGAGGAGTTCAAAGATGTACCCTAGAACCAAAGTCGATTGGGGGATCTATAGTCCAATTTGGGACTAAAGTCTGTTTGAAGGTTTAAGGATACGTTAGCCGTATTTGAGGCTAAGATCAACTTAAACGGGATCGTTTAGATCCGACAAAAGAGCATTTGGGGGCTCTATTGTTCCAGTTTAGGGACATTGCGGTCCATTGCCAGTTTAGGGACATTGCGGTCCATTGCCAGTTTAGGGACATTGCGGTCCATTGCCAGTTTAGGGACATAGTGGTCCATGTTCCAGTTTAGGGACGTGGTGGTCCATTGCCAGTTTAGGGACATGGTGGTCCATTATATGCATGGCCGTCGGGACCCGTCACCTCTCTGACGTCGTTGAAGGATTACAACGATAGGTGTCAGAGGAGTTCAGAGATGTACCCTTGGACCAAAGTTGATTGATTTAAAAGAGCAGCCGTGCTCAGTCGATTTAATTTGAGGACTTACGGCCATGATTGGGCTAAGTCCAGTTGAAGATGTTCAACATTTTTATTTGTAGTTGGCCTATTAGACCTTGGCTTAGGCTTTGCCCTTTGTTTGATAATACAGTGCATTTTTGTCTGGTCTATTAGGCCCCCTTTCAATTAGGCTCTGCCTTTTTTAAATGATGCACATCATCTGTTTTGAGCTTGACAGGCCTTTGTTTGGGCTTTATTCCTTTTGATAGTGCATAGCACTTTGTTTGGTCTGATAGACCTTTCTTTATTGGGCTCTACCCTTGATAATGCATTGCATTAATTAGTCTGACAGAGTGCCACATGGCTTGTCAGGCGCTTTGCGCTGATTGAGGAGCGCAAGGCGCAAGTCCATATGGAGGTGACACGTGTCACGCTCTGTTGAGCGCAAGCGCAGTGCGCTGCGCTGTTGCGCTTCTGACGCGTGGCGCGCTCTGGTGGGTTGTGCCAATTCATGTGAGTAGTGCTCTATTTTAACAGTGCATAGCGCAGATCATTCTAGAGCTGACACATGGCGCTCCCTGGTGGCTTGCGCCAACTCAGGAGCGCAACAGTGCAGATTTACAAGTGCAGGGCACTGTTTTAATATTTTGATCAATTTTAGATCAAAGAAAACAAATTTTATTGTTTTCAAAGAACCAGTGGTTCATAAAAAGTGCAAGGCACTATTATTATTTGTTTTTTGTTGAAGATCCTTGATCTTGTTCTCAGATCAATGATCTGTTCATAAAAGAATTTTCTCTTTTTTTTCAAAAGGTTTTTACCTTTTTTGTTCTTAAGGAATTCTCTCCAATTCTTCAGAGTTCTTAATGATGATGTTCATTCCTTTGAATTGAGGTCTAGGGGCCTTTATATAGTGCCCACAAATTTGTTAAAGAGATATTTCTCTGAGTGATTTGGGGAATTTTCCCCACCGTTGGATCTTTGATCCAAGGGCTTCTGTTTTACAGAAGGCAATCTTCTTGTTTTAACAAGAACAGAAAAATCTTACTGAATTTTAATTCTGTTTGGCGCAAACGCCCCAGCGCTTGACACGTGTCGCGCAGCGCACAGCGCAGCGCAACTGCGCTGACACGTGTCGCGCAGCGCAGCGCTTGCGCCACTGCGCTTGCGCAACCGCGCTGACACGTGTCGCGCAGCGCAGCGCTTGCGCAAGTCAGCTGAAGCGTTGCTTCTTTAATTTTTATTTTAAATAGAGCCTTTCTCTGATTGGGTGCGCTGCCTTGGGCGCTGCGCTCCCTGCGCTGGAGTGTCTGATTTTGACACGTGGCGCTCTGCGCGCAGCGCAGGGGATCTGAAGCATTGCTTCATTTATTTTAACTTTAATTTTCACTTTAATTTTCAAAGCAGAGCTTTGCTCTGATTAGGGGAAACAGAAGCGTTGCTTCGTCTTCCGCCTTGGAGTTTGAACAGAGCTTTGCTCTGATCAGGGTAAACAGCGGAGAAACGAAATGCCGCTCCAACCAATTTTGGTTGTGGATATTTTTTATGTTTAGGGAATTGACTTCATGGGACCATTTTCCAATTCCTTTGGGAATGTGTATATTCTTTTGGCTGTTGACTATGTGTCGAAATGGGTCGAGGCTGTGCCTAGCCGAACGAATGATAATAAGGTTGTCGTTTGATTTCTTAAAGAACATATCTTTTCCCGATTTGGGCACCCTCGAGCGATTATAAGTGATAATGGATCTCACTTTTGCAATAGGACTTTTGAGTCCTTAATGCGCAAATATTCTATTACTCACAAGCTGTCAACACCATACCATCCCCAAACATGTGGGCAAGCCGAGGTTTCGAATCGGCAAATTAAGCAAATCCTGGAGAAAACAATTTCTAAAAACCGTAAAGATTGGTCACACAAACTGATCGATACATTATGGGCTTTCCGTACTGCATACAAGACCGATCTTGGTATGTCTCCATACCGGCTTTTTTATGGGAAGGCTTGCCACCTCCCAGTTGAGATTGAGCACAAGGCATTTTGGGCAATCAAAGAGTTGAATTTATCAATGGGAGATGCGGGCAGCAATCGAAAGCTGCAATTAAACGAACTAGAAGAGCTGCGGGATGAGGCATATGATAATGCTGTCATTGTTAAAAACCGAACTAAGGTGTTCCACGATAAACACCTTCTGCGCAAAACATTTAAACCTGGTCAACAGGTTTTACTCTATGACACTCGGTTACACTTTCACCCCGGCAAGCTCCGATCTAGGTGGAAAGGGTCAATTTTAGTACGCACCGTTTATCCGTACGGTGTAGTCGATCTTGAAAATCCGGAGGACGGTACTTTATTTAAAGTAAATGGACATCGATTGAAACCGTTCCTCACTGCGGACACGTCGGAGGAGCTCCTGTTTTTGCAGGAGCTGACTTACACTGATTGATTCTCCTCCATTTTACCCCCAAATTCTTGATCATTTTTTTCCAAAACTTTATTTCAAATAAGTTTGGGGGTGTGTATCATTTGTAAATATGATTACAATATAAAAATAAAAATAAAAAAATAAATAATAAGCAGGAAATTGCCGACATTTTCGACCCACTTGGTGCAGCCTGACAGTGAGGACACTGTCCAGTTTAAGTTTGGGGGTATGCTCGGTAAGTTTTTTTTCCTTCGCATTCATATGTATATTTTTTGCATTTGCATCCTTATATAAAATCATAAAAATTGAAAAATTTGAAAAATAAAAAAATAGAAAAAGAAAAACCCATAAAAAATTGAAAATTTCAAAAATTATAAAAATTAAAGTATTCAATTTTGGCCTTATTTGACTTGAATTTGACAAATAGGTTAACTAGTTAGGAACAACTAGATCTTATACTTAGTAAATTAAAAATCCTAAAAATAACCTTTCTTAAAATTTAACGGTAGAAAGTATATGTCTTTGTAGTTTATTTAGAAATAGGCAAATTTCGAGTTGACTTCTTGGGCTAAGTTAAAACAAAGGAAAAGTATTGATATTTTTATTAGAGTATAAGTTTGAAAAATAATTCCTAATTTAAGTCTAAATTCTGAAAACATATACCCTACAAAATTGCACAAACACGAACCTTGAAACTTGGAATAGTAGAGGAGACCTTGAAATGCTCTTGTCTAAAGTCCTTAGTACAAAAAAAAAAATACAAGTGTGAAGAAAAAAAAATGAACACTGGTTTTTGTAATTACTTAAGGCTGCAAAAATAGAAAAATATTTAGCGAGGGTGCTTCATCACCTAGTGCCTTAAACCAACTGATTTGGGAGTCACTGCTAAAGCCTTAGGTGTTACAAGACTAGGAATTACGTTTTAATATACAAACGCATCTTGTAATCGGTCGTTGGTACCTCAAGAAATATTAACGCTCGCATGAAGGACGTGTAAGCAAAATTCATCTAAAAATTCACCAATTAAAGAAGTGCTTTGGACGGCGGACAAGAGTATGATTGCTTGATTTGAATTTCCAAGTGTAGGGGTGATATATACACACACGTAGAGGTATGTGATTGGGGTTTAGATAAGAGATAGGAATGAAGAATAGGACTTATATTTTTAATAGAGATGATAAAAATTTCTAAGTTGAGATGAAACCCTAGAAGGAAAACTTAAGATATGCCAAAAGCTAAATAGGTCTGCAGAACATATATAATCTTAAGTTAAATGATAAGGAAGCGTGAAGAATACGGGTGGATAATTTACGAGTCAATGATAATAGAATTCCTTGTTAGAAAACATAATTGGAGAATAAAAGTTAATAGGCCAAATTGATAGGATTTTGTGGGTAGTATCCGCTGAAAACCCTCATGAGACAACACTCCTCCTACTAGGGAAACCTAGAGGTTTAACGGTTTGTTGCACGAGCTCAGTGCAATCGCGATTCCCTGGGAAAGTGAGGTTAGGTTTTTGTTGAGAATAAAACTAAGTTTGCTCGAGAACGAGCAAAACATAAGTTTAGGGGTATTTGTTCATATCATAATTTTGCATTCTTTTAGACCCCATTCTTATACATTTTACAAATAAATAGGTGCTTTTGACCCATGTCTGCTACATAGTTACAGGTTACAGGTTCTCGGAACAAAAACAGTGAAAAGATAAATGACGATGCAAAAGTGAGACTACGACCAACAAATGGAAGGATCTTGATCGAGCCTACACGAAGATCAGTTCACAAAGTAAAAGGCAGCGCAAGGTTCAAGATTTCGACATGAAGCGAATGGTAAAAGTCCGCTACATTACTCACTTTGGAGATGTGGAAGATAAATGGACAACATTCTGAAGAACCAACCAAAGAAACAAGAAGGCAAAGTCAACCATAGGAGCAACAGAAAAATTGAAGAGACGATCTCACTATTGGGCCACGGAACCGTGGCCAAACCTGGCCTGCGGCCGCGGTTCCGCAGCCGTGCTGAGCCCGTAGTGGCGAAAAATTTACCATAACACTTAGCGGCGCTGACTAGTCTTCCTAGGGGTATTTTTTAAAAGTATACATGCGGCGATTGTAAACGTAAGGTTTTCTATGTCCTATAAATAGAGACCCAAATTCTTGTATTAGGTCATGCCTCTTTTCATTAATAAAATTCAGAATTCTCTTGAAGTTTTGGAGAGCATCAATCTGTAAGTAGTTTTTATTTTCTGCCTTAGTTCTTAGTTTAATTTCTGCCCTAGATAGATCTATTCTTTGCCCTAGTTTTAAATCTATATTAGAATTTTTATTAATATGCAGTAGTTAATTAATCTCTTAACTCTAAAACCAAAATAAAAATCATGTTTTTCGTAGATCCCTTAACGAGCGAGTAGTTTCCTCGCTTGTTAGGGTTAGGATGAGGGAAGGGTTTGAGAGATGAAGATCTCTCATCCCTTTCTTGCCCATCACATGTTAATAATTAGGACTCCATGCATACATAAATATTCCGCTCCCTACGGCACCCTACCCACGAGGTAAAGGTGATATCGTAGTATAAAAGACCGGATATGCATGTTCTCCATGGAGGTTAGGGTAAGGATTAAGAAAGGACGGACAAAGATCTAGAGGAAGAAATATCGTTTCTTCCCGATCATCCTAATCCCCTTTATTAATAATTACCATAACTCCTAAAAAGATCTAATTTAGGGCATTGAAAGAGGTGGGAAATTTTATTTTACCAAACTTAACCTAAACCTAACCCTAGCAAGTTTCCTAAATCCTAGTCTAAATCAAATTAGTTTTAGTGATAAAGATCCAAACAACATTTGGAATTAACTCGTTAGAATAATTAGAAAATATACATCATCCCTGTGGATCGACCCATATTCACTGGCTAGCTACCAAGCGACGCCGTTCTTGATTGTGGTAACATATATTTTTGATCATAAATTTCTCTAAATCAGGCGTCTACTTCCCCAACGATCTCCTCTCCTGCAAGTGCTAATCTACGCGATATGGAAGTCTTCCCCGGGTCTCTACAATGCTCTGTCCACGTAGGCGATGGACGATGCGTTTGATAAGATGCATACGGCCCACGAGCTTGGCCTGATCTCGAAGAGCCGGCGGGATCGCTCGGTGGACATTCTTCTCGAATGTTTCCAGCAGAGGTTGGTCATGGCGTCGTGTTCGGCGGTTGAGGACCCCGACGAATCCGTAGCTTTTAGGGTCTATGGGCACCGTCAGAGGGAGCGGGCGGAGGTTGCCTGGGCTCGGCTGGAGGAGCTCTCCTTCGAGTACCATCTTCAATATTTTCTTAATCCTCTTCCTCTTTTGCTGTAATGGTTGTAAGGCTGCGGAGCCAAGAATATCTCCAATTGGCGTCGTCTGTGGGAATCTGCTACAAGCGGTACTGAACGGTTGAGATTGGAAATGAGAATTGAATGTATGGATCCCAATCAGTTGTTGGATGTTGTTGACGCCAAGCTACCTGCAAAGGAAGTCCCTGGGTGAGAAACCACCGTAGGACCCTCCGACGATCAAATAAGTACCGAGAAATAATGATAGGATAGCGGCGTATTGGAATGAATCCCCTCTACCTGAGTCTTCTGGTGGAGGGAGTTTATATAGCGGTCGCATGAGGTGAACGGGCGCGAGATTCTCGCAGTCCGTTACGCCCCGAGGCACGTTCGCGTAGATGTCGGGATACGTCCATTAATAGTGGGATGCGCTTGTTAATGGAAGGGTGTTCCAGCGTGGGACGTGGAGCGGCGGAGATCTCACTTTGGCGAGATATACGGAGCCGTTACGGGGGAGCTTGGGCTCTATGCTCTCGGTTGAACAGGGGAGCCGAGGAAGCTCGGCTTAGTGGGTAGCTCGAAGACGAGCGAGGAGTCCGTAAAAGCTCGGATGCCAGAATGCTCGGGGGCGAGTTATTGGCTGGTTGCTAATCGCATAGGGAAGGTACTCCGGGGAGGCTTCCGAAAGGTCGAGTGCAACCTCGGAGACGAAGTGCCGAGGAAGGTCCCCAATGCACCGTACTGATTCCCCGTCTGTAGCCCTCAGGAATCTAGTGGGTTTACGTAGATGACACGTCATCTGCCATGTGTCGTAAGCTGGGGAATCCACGTATATGAGCCTCAACAGCTTCCAATTGGTATATAACCCAACGACTTAGTAGAGGTTACATGCTGCACAATTAGAAACATAATTTATGATTGGGATCTACCATCATATATAAAATCTAAACCCTAAAAATAATTGAACCTTCCTGTTTTATACCAACACACAGTATAATAACACTCTTGCTAGGAAATCCCGGATTTCATTATTACTTGGCAAAAATCTTATTTTAGATCAAATATACTTGATGCCATATTAAGTATGCATCGTAGTAGATAATATTTGGTGGAAACAGGATATCAACTAGCAGATGATGTAAAACTATGATCAAGCAGATCAAGAAAAGTCTCGACCTAAATCTTTAAACAAAGTAAAATACTTGTAGACTTTGTATTGATGGTGGATTATGCATGCCTTGGATAATGGCAGAATTGTGAGCATGTGTTGCTTCTAGTTTCCAAATAAAGGAACCATTGGATTTCAAGAGTTGCCTTACGTTTTGAAGTTTGCAATCAAATATTATCTATTTCGTTGTGGTTGACGTTATCGAGAAATACAACACACATAGGCACGATGCATAATGAATAATGAACGTTCCGAGTATAATTATTATATGATTATGAAACAATTAATGAAGCAAGCAATAGGAATATGACAAAGAATAAACCCAAGTCTATAAGATCTTGAGTTTAGTTTACACCAAAGACTTTGATGGCTCAAGTTAGAGCCAAAAGTTGGATCTATTTCGTTGTCGCAGACATTAAATTTAGGGTAAATTGTAAAAAAAAAAAAAAAAAAACGGGTCTGCTGAAGAGTTGTCTAAACACCTCTGTAATTTTCAAAATTGTTGGAAAGGGTTTATTATTCAAAATCTTTGTGGAAAACCCCTGGGTTTTATTTCATTTAGGTTATGTATTCTCTCAATCACTTAGATATTACAGACAACTGCAACTGCTTAGATATTATAGGCAACTACTTAGATATTACAGGCAATTCTGTAGATATTACAGGTGATGGAGGGTTGGATCTCCTTCAGATGTTGCTTCCCGTTGATCTGCGGATGGCTGCGATGTGTGGCTGAGATTGGGTCTGGAGGCTGTCGCTCCTGAAGCGTGTGGATCTCAATGGGTTGAGGTTGTGGTTGCTGAGTTACCTGCAAGGAAGTCCCGGGATGGTTGTACCACCGAGGACCCTCCAACGATCAAGTTAGTCCAGAGATCCGAGCAGAGTAACGGCTTAGTGGAGTAGAATTGGCTCACCAAGACAGTCTGAAAGAGGGGTTAAGCAGCGGTGGCAGCAGGTGCAACGGGCGTGAGAATCACGCTGGCCGTTACGCTCCCGACGTCATGCCCGCGTAATGAGCGGGACCTTCCATTAATGGCGAGACAGGCTCGTTAATGGGGGGTCGTGGTGGCGTGGAACGTGGGATGTGGCCGGCGGAGATCTCGTGCATGGCGAGATTCGCGGGATGGCGGTTACTCCTGCAAGCGGTGATGTTGGTCGGTCGATGAGACCGAGGAAGATAACCTCGGCGGGAGAGCTCGTGGATGAGCGGGAGAACCGAGGTATCTAGTTTCTGCGGTAGCTCGGGAACGAGCTGTGAGGCCGAAGAGGCCAATCGTGCTGGGGCTCGGATGCGAGCAAGCGTCTGCTCGGTAGGACGAGCACGGGGGTGGTTTGGTCGGCTGTTGTAGGCCCTTTCTTGCATGCCCTGGGACACGTCGTCTGCCACGTGTTATGATCTGGGAGGTCACCGATATCGAGCATCATCATTAGCCCCCCACTCTCGTCCCGACCAGCTGACGGGTTGGGTCGATAGTGGTTTGCCCGGTCACCCGAGGTGAGCTCTCTTCCGAAGATATCGTCGGGCGTGTCCCCAGACAATCCGTTGTCTTTTCCTGGACGACGTAGGTAAATCAGGGTGAGATCTTCTGCATTAAAGAGGGGCGTCGGATCGTGCGCACCTTTGACGAAGCGACGGCCCACGTGTCGAGCGTCGGTTGGTGGACGCGACATGCCGCAGGCCTCTGGCGTCTGATGGGACGCTGTCCAATGTCCGCGCGCCAGGTGGAGCGGTCTGGGTCGTCGAATGTGAAGGGTTGTTTTTGGCGAGAGTCGACGGTCGCCGTTGGATGGGGGCGCCGGAGGCTATAGGTATAGGTGGGGCCTTCTTCAGGGCCCATCTCTCTTCATGTTTCCCTCATCTTTCATCTCGTAAGCTCGGCGTTCTCATCTTAGGTCGGATCTTCTCCTTTCCCGAAGGCTTCTCAATCAGGTTAGATGTCTTCTTCTGGGGAGTCTGTAGATGTTACAGGGGTAGATTCTAGGGATTCTTCTGCTGAGTCGGGGTCTTCCCGGGGAGACGGGGTCAGATCCTCTCCCCGTGGTCGTGTGTCAGGAGAGGATCCCCGAGTGGAGGTGGCGGAATCCCCCGGCGTGCCTTCCTTGGTGAGGTACGAAGGAGATCTTTCCACCGCTCGGTCTCGCTTCCATATCCCTTCTGGCTATACTCTGTGCTTGGCCGAGGAAGGAGAGAGGGCGGATCAGGTGCGGGGTAATGAGATTGCCCTGTACCTGGAATCCTTTTAGGCCGGAATGCGCTTGCCCTTCTCTCCCAAGGTCGCTGCAGCGCTGTCTTACTTCGGGTTAGCCCTGGGCCAGTTAGTGCCGAACTCCTGGAGGATTCTCCTTGGGTTTCTGGTCCGCTTGAAATTGCAGATGGTCCCCTTCGGTCTGTCCATCCTTGCCTCCTCTCTTATTTACAAAAGTCACCCCAGCTCTCACGCTGGTGACCCGAGGTGGGTCTATCTCTCCTTTAGGAAACGTCGGGGGAGTGCGCCCGGGTCGGGAGTCGTCGTCCTGCTTTCTTCCATCCATGACTGGAAGAAGAAGTTTTTCTTTGTCGGGTCGCCAGAAGGTGAGGACTGGCCCGTACCCGTTTAGTGGTCTAGGGATAAGTGTTGGCAGGGAAACCCTTCCAATGACCCCGACATGGTGAGAGTGGCGGCGTGGGAGCCCATTCCTCGGGCCGATGTGTTGCTTTCTAAGCGGGCCTTTAGTTGGGCCGGGCTCAGCCCTGCCCAGTTCGTCGGTAAGTTAGGCTTGTATTTATTTTGATTTTTGCTTGAGTCGCTGACCCCATTTTATCTCGTCTTGTGCAGAAACCATGGATTTGAGCTACCTTCGAGCGGCTATGCGCAAGCCGAAGAAGGGATCGAGGGGTGGAGGGGCCAGCTCTTCCCGTCAGGCGCCGACCCCGGCTCCTCCGGAAGCCGTCCAGCACCAGCGCTTGAGCGCGGATCGGGCCCCGGAGTTCAACAGGGCACCGACCCGAAAGAGGGCTCAGGGGCAGGAAGCCCCGGCCTCGGAGGTGGAGACCAGTCCGCCGCCGCCGGCTCTCAAGAGGATCCTCCATGCAGCCCCGCGGGACCCAGCCTCCCCGATCTTGGTGGGCGATAGGGAGCTCCTCTTTGAGGTGCCCTCGGAGCTCTCCGTCGCCGACAGCCTTCTGCATGACATGGAGAGGTCGGCCGGGGGCAGGGTCCCCGGGGGAAGTCTGAAGGGGCAACTGGGGTCCATCGCCCAAAAGGCCGTGCAGGTTAGTGCTCGTACTTTGCTCGTTTCATATTTCGTGAGACTTGGTGATCCTTCTTCTTTCTGACCCCTTTCTTGTTTCCCCAGGTCCTCCACCACGTCGCTCTTTCTATTCGGCTGGAGGAGGAGGAGATAGGCCCAGCGGTCTGAGCCTCGGGCGAGTCCTCCGTGCTGAGGGAGAGCTCGAGGCGGGCGCTGGAAGCGGCGACGGTGAGGGTCGCCGCTCTCGAGGCCGAGGTGGTGGCCGGGAAGCAGGAGCTAGCGGCCGCGAAGCAGGAGGCGGCAGCTGTGAAGCAAGAAGTGGCGGCGGTGAAGCAAGAGGCTGCCAGGCTCCGCGAAGCCGCCCAGGCTGCCGAGGCCAAGCTTCAGGACTCCACGGGGCTCGTTGGCACCATGAAGAGGTCGGTGAGCACCCTTCGGATAGAGCTGTGGGCGGCGGTAGAAGCGGCGAAACGGGCCGACCTCTTGGCGGCGAAGGCAGTGGAGAACTTCCAGAAATCGGAAGAATTTTACACCGTCCTAGCCTCGGCCACTACCGCCATCTGGCATGAGGCCCTTGATGCCGTCAAAGCTCGGGTGCCGGGGTCGCCGACCAGGATCTCCGAGCCGAATATCCTCGCGGGGACGACGAGCAGGGGGAAGACCTCGGGGCCGAGGCCGAGGAGGAGATACCTGGTGAGGGAAACGCGGAGGCCCCTGCGGCGGGCGCTGGGCTTCCCGGGGATGCGCCCGGCCCTGAGGCCTGAGGCCCGTCGTCTTTTGCTCTTCTTTTTTTCTTTTTATTTGTTTCCTCGGGAGTTTGGTAGGCCTGCGGGCTTTTTGTAAGGCTGGAGAGCCCACAATACCTTGTAGAAGCTTTAACTTTTGCGAATAAAGGTATTTTTCTTGAAGTCTTGTTTGCACGCATATTTTTCTTCTTGTTGTGTGAACACTTATATCTGCATAGGACTGTCTTTGTGTTGTGTCGTCTCTTTTTCTGGCGACTACGCGTCGACTTGAATCTGCTCACTTCCCAAGTGTTCCTAGACAGGCAGTAAGACGTTATTTCCATGGCCCCGAAGTCGAGGTGGAGATCGCTCAGACATAAGTAAACCGGATGCCTCTTGTTGAGTTTACATTCCTTAGTTGTTGGTGTGGCCGTGATTGGCCTACTAAGGATGGTACCGAGCGAGGTAGCTGCTCGGTGCCTCTCGGCGAGAGCTTTGATCTTTAGTCGTTGGAGGGGCCGTGGGAGGCATGCTGGGGATTTTGCCGAGTAGGGTAGCTACTCGGTGCCTCTTGGCAAGCGCTTCGATCATTAGGTAATGGAGAGACCGTAAGGGGCCTGCTAAGGATGGCCGAGCAGGGTAGCTGCTCGTTGCCTCTTGGCGAGGGCTTTGATCCTTAGCTGTTGGAGGGGCCGTATGAGACCTGCTAATGATGGCCGAGCAGGGTAGCTGCTCGGTGCCTCTTGGTGAGGGTTTTGATCCTCAGCGCGAGAGGGGCCGTAAGAGGCCTGCTGAGGATATTGCCGAGCAGGATAGCTACTCGGTGCCTCTTGGCGAGGGCTTTGATCCTCAGCGTGAGAGGGGCCGTGAGAGGCCTGCTGAGGATGGCCGGGCAGGGTAGCTTCTCGGTGCCTCTTGGCTAGGGCTTTGATCCTTGACGCTGGAGGGGCCGTGAGAGGCCTGCGAAGGATGGCCGAGCAGGGTAGCTGCTCGGTGCCTCTTGGCGAGGGCTTTGATCCTTAAGGATGCCCGAGCGGGGTTGCCGCCCGGTGCCTCTTGGCGAGGGCTTTGATCCCTGGTTTTTCCAGGAATAACCGAGCACGGATCGTGCTGAGCAGTTGCCTCTTTCGAGGGATTTTCATCCTTAGCGCGGGAGGGGCATGGGTAGCCTACTATGGATGCCCGGGCAGGGTTGTCGTCCGGTGCCTCATGGAGAGGGTTTTGATCCCTGGTGGTGTGCCAGGGATAACCGAGCATGGTTGTGCTAAGCGGTTGCCTCTTTCGAGGGCTTTTGGGTCCTTAAGAATGGCCGAACAGGGTTACTGCACGACCGCCTCTTATCGAGGGCTTTGATCCCTGGCGTTGTGGGGTAAGGAAGCTACCAGCCGGGGATAGCCGAACAGGGTAGCTGCAGGGTTGCCTCTTTATGAGGGATTTGATCCTTAGCGCTGGAGGGGGCCGTAGGAGGCCTGCTAAGGATAACCGGGCAGTGAAGTTGCGCGGTTGCCTCTTGACGAGGGCTTTGATCCTTAGCGTTGGAGGGGCTATAGGAGGTCTGCTAAGGATAACCGGGCAGTGAAGCTGCGCGGTTGCCTCTTGGCGAGGGCTTTGATCCATAGCGCTGGAGGGGCCGTAGGAGGCCTGCTAAGGATAACCGGGCAGTGAAACTACGCGGTTGCCTCTTGACGATGGCTTTGATCCCTGGCGTTGTGTGTAGGGAATCTACCGGCCAGGGATAGCCGGGCACGGTAGCTGCGCAGCTGCCTCTAGATGAGGGCTTTACTCCATGAAGAAGGACCGGGCAGTGAAGTTGCGTGGTTGCCTCTTGACGAGGGCTTTGATCCTTAGCGCTGGAGGGGCCATAGGAGGCCTGCTAAGGATAACTGGGAAGTGAAGCTGCGCGGTTGCCTCTTGGCGAGGGCTTTGATCCTTAGTGCTGGAGGGTCCGTAGGAGGCCTGCTAAGGATAACCGGGCAGTGAAGCTGCGCGGTTGCCTCTTGATGAGGGCTTTGATCCCTGGCGTAGTGTGTAGGGAAGCTACCGGTCAGGGATAGCCGGGCAGGGTAGCTGCGCGGCTGCCTCTAGACGAGGGCTTTGCTCCATGAAGAAGGACCGGGCAGTGAAGCTGCTCGGTTGCCTCTTGGCGAGGCTCCGTCCGACCTTCCCATGTGAGCACCGAGGAGTGGGACGATATCGAAGACATGTGTCATAAGGGCGCTGTGAAGGCGAAGCGCCGGAGTCTTGTCGTTTCAGTTTCGCATGGGGAGGCGCGACGCTTGCCGCGTGGCGCCTGCGTTGCATGTGAAACGGGCGACTGTTAGATTCCCAAGCGTCGTTGGCTATAAGATGGAATCGTTTGGGATTGTTGATTACTCTTTTCCTTGCAACCGAAACGCAGAAATGCAGGACTTCCCCTTCACAATCGAAGACATCGTAAGCTTCGAGGATGTCTACCTCTATGACCCGTATTGCAGTGAGGACACAGTGCAGTTGGTAATAGGCCGGATCGAGGACCACTTCGGCCGATTGCTTCCCCGGCGGTCCTCCCTCCTTCAGCTGCTGATGTATTCCATTTGGAGGGCGTCGTCGGGGCTTTACAACCCCTTATCCGAAATGCTATTCGATGAGGCCATAGGCAAGCTAAGGTCTCTGAGGCGCTTCGGCCTGATCTCCGCGAGACGGCTAAACCGCTCGGAAGCGCTCGTCAGTGAGTGCTACCAGTTGAGGCTCGACGCCGAAGCTCACGGGGGGGATCGGAGGCAGAGGCTAGACGCTGCGAGGGCTCGCCTAGAGGAGATATGCTCTGAGTATCACGAGCAGTGCTCTCTGCATCTCATTCCCCCGCTGTTGTAATAATAAAATTTTTCTTTTTTGTGTACGGCTAAGGAGCCGATAGTACCTTTTGAATGAATATGATTCTTTTTTCTTTTCTGCAATGCTCTATTGATCCTTTTATTGTATAAACAAATGATCTTAGGAAGATGGTACATTGCTTTGAAAATAAAATACATGCTACTTGATGCTTTTATTCATGCAGCTTGAGCCTACCATACGTCTGCTGGTATCTGTGCTCGGCATGGGGTACCATGCTTCGGGGGTACCAGTCGCATGCTCTGCTGACACCACCTTGATCTGGCCGATGGTCTGCTCGGCTGGAGGGGGATGCTTCCCATGCTCGCGGTCAGCTTGCCGCTTGTCCTTCAGGTACGCCGCGAGGTGCCCTGAACGAATCAGCTCCTCGATGTAATCTCGGAGTTGTTTGCAGCTCTCCGTTGAGTGGCCCAGCGACCTATGAAAGCCGCAGTAGGGGCCCCGGGTTCGCTTTGAAGCCGAGCGTGGGATCGGAGGGAACTTGAAGAATCCTTCGCCCTTGGCCTCCTCAAGTAGCACTGTCTGGGAGACATTAAGCGGCGTGTACTCCTGGAACTTTGGAGGATAGGGATTTTGCCGTTTTGGTCCTCTTCTCTCGTCCCTGACCCTCTTTTTCTGGTCGGCTTGCTCTGCTCGGGGGAGGCTTGGGTTCACCTCGGACTCGAGCTGGACCTCGTGCTCGGTCCAGGCATTTACCTCGGTCACGGTCTTTGGTTGCGCCAGTGCAAAAGAGCGTAATCACTCCTTGTGCCTAAGACCAGACCTTAGAGCTGTGATGACCGTTTCGTCCCGATACTCTGGGACCTCGAGAAGGGCGTTGTAGAAACGGGCGACGTAGGCCTTGAACATCTCCCTGTCCCCACTCTTAATCGTGAAAAGGTGGTCGACTATGCGCTTATGCCGCCAGTTCCCAACAAAGTGGCCGAGGAATTGTGTGGCCAGCACGTCAAAGGTTGAGATCGAGCGCGGCTCGAGTCCTCGGAACCAGTCTCGCCCGGCACGGATGAGAGTGGCCGGGAAAGCTCGGCACTGGGCGGCATCGGAGTGGTCTTAGAAGCTCATTCCCGCGGTGAACGCATCCAAGTGGTCCTTCGGTGTAACACTTTGAGATCGTTTAGGTAGTTTTTCGATAATCGGTAAAATAATCAGTATTTTCCGTAAAATGTAAAAATAATTATTTTTCAATATAGGCCTAATTATACAAAATTTAGATAAGAAATTGCTAGTATTTGGTTAATTAATTGTCACTTACAAATTTTTAGTCATTTAAAATTTCTTACTTAATTAATTATTTTTAATATTATTTTAAGCTTTTAAATATACATTAAATTGGTGATTAATACAAATTTGAATGGCTAAATTACATACTTAAGAACCATTACAAACTAAAACCTAGTGGCAATCAATGTAGTCAATTTTAAAATTTCTAGTTACTTAAATATTTTTTTTCCATAATTTAAATTTTAAAAATATTATAAACTCTCGTTAATATACCTAATTAGCGTTAAATTAGCAATGAGATTTGGTTAATTCCTCAAACATACACCATGACAACTAAATTTAGTTTGTAACATGAAATGTCTTTTTTTTGTTAACATCAAAATTCTAGTGAATTCTATGGTCAAACAAAAAATGAAATAAATAGAATTTTAAATAGGAAATGATGCGAAAGGCATTAATTGAGCTTGAGGGATATTTTTCTTTGGAAAATTCCACACAATTCCCTCACACCTCCCCATTCTTCCCTCAGGCCGAGCCTCTTCCTGCAGGTATTCCTCCATTTTCCCCATCTCTTTTGGTTCAAAATTCATCACAAAATTCATCAAAATCCACAAATTTCTTCACAATACTCAAAACAAATCCTTATTCTATCTTTCCTCAAGCCCAATTTAGTTTAAAGCATGGAGAAAGGAGGCATCTTTGGAGGCTAAGTGCAAGTTAGGGTTCAAACTTGTGAGGTAAAATTCTAATCTAACGGTTAATTTGTAGTTTAAATGTGCTAAAATAGAACTTTGAAGTGTTAATTTAATAGTAATTGCTTGTTTATGAAATTCAAGAAAGGGGGTTGATTTTGGTGGAATTAAGTGTTGTGGCTAGCTAGTTGTGTGGTTGGATGATTATGCTTGATAGTGGTCATTTTGCCGTTAATCCGCGATATTTGCACCGAATTTGGAATGTTAGTGCTTACTAGGTTTTTTATATAATTAAGTGATGAGTTAATTGTGATATCTTGACGATATTATTAGCATCTTCTATGGCATTTAGGGTGTGTGAATGCGAAACTTGGTTTGATCGGGTTTAGTTTTGACGGTTGTTCCGAACGACGGTTCTAGTTAAGGTTATAGTGATTGTCGTGTGTTCTCCGCGCACCTAGTGCACAATGTGCCTAACTTGTGGACGTTGATTCTTTCATTTTGTGACTTTGCGTCGTTTCAGGAATATGTAATCTTATGTTTTGTGTTGTGCAATTTTAGGATCGGTTGCGGAAATATCAGACGCGGCGCGCAAAGGAAAAGCTGTGGTTGGATCAGATTAGCGAGGCGTCCGGGTGAGTAGATGTATACATCTATGGGGGGATCGTCTAGATGGCGCGAGGCGCCCGACACTTAGGGTTTCTAGTAGTTGTTGCATTCATATGCATATCCTTCTAATTATTCATCTGCTGGCATCGCATGGTTATTTATATACCTATGTGTGATATCACCTCTTAGGACACTTACACCATTACCATTGGCTCATGTTGCACGCGCACTATTCATGTGAATGCACACGTCTTTGGTAATTGCCATGCCACGAGCACTTTAGAACCTTCTTAGTTCAGTATCAAACACTTGCATCATACATGATACATTGAATTGTAATGCATGCATATACCTCACTTCATTATCATACTTATATAGATTCCTCGTCATAAACTACATTGCATAATATTGATATTATAGGCATCTATCATTTGCAACATGTCAGATATTATGATTTCTCGAGGATTTTACTATTGATGAGATTTCTGGATTTTGGGGAAAACCGCAAGAATTTTCCAAACTCATTATGTTTTAAAAAGGCAAGTTGCAGTTTTCTCGTGATGTATGTGTCGTCTACCATGAGTTTTCATGATTTCTGTTGGATTTCGAGACCCGATTCGTGGAGTGGATGAACCGTCTCGGATACATGGTGGGCCCGGTATGGTACCCCGGGGCAAGAAGCTCGAATTGTAGACGATGAGCCTGGCAGGGGAAAACTACCTACCAGTGATGTCTGGCGCGGCGGATATCCGGAGGATACCGACCGTTGTCGTGAGATTTGATGATATGGGCCGATCGGACTGACGAAGCCCGAGGTATTGAGATATTGACATAGTGAGACATTGAGACAGATATATTTACATATTTGGTGTCGATGCTTGACAGGGTTTTCGGATGATTTCATTTATGGTACCTTAGCTATTGTACAGATATTTTTCTAAGTTAAGAATGCAGAGATCATCGTATTTAAACACTTAAAAATTTCGTATTGATTTTGCATTCATGTGCATACATACTAGTGGTATCACATCATATCTAGACATACAAGTTGTGACACATTTGCGTGCATTCTTACGATAGCCTTATTAGATGTTATTTTCTACTCATGAGCTGGCAACTCACCCCCGTTGTGCCACAGTGTCTTGCAGGTCAGACCCGTCAGCCTTGTAGCGGCTGGCGTATCTTTTCATTGGCTTCTTTTGCTTAGACTCGCGACATTGCTCGTAGGTGGGTTGCGAGGACACTTTGTCTCCTTTTGTACTATCATTGTATCTAGTATTCTTCATCTACCACTTCTTATTTTGTATATGCGACCTAGTGATGAGACTGAGAGATTGTGTATATGTGGATCCTCTGGGGTCGAGCTCACTTGAGCCGACGTTGTGTTTTTCTTGTTTTTGGGTTTCTTTATGCTTATTTACTTGATATTACATATATATCGCGTGTGGTTGTGATCCGCCTTGGGCGAAGAGCTAGCTCCCACTTGGGGATACCATTATATCATTACTGGTTTATATATCTTGTTGTACCCGTTTTGGGGCCAGTATTTACAAAGGAGACTCTGCCGAAATTTTCGGAAAATTTTGATGTTTTTACAAAGGGATTAATACAACTAAATTGGTTTAAAAATCGTTTTCATAAAAGGTTTTCCTTCACTCTTATTGATTTTGGTTTAAATTTTCTGGGCTTTGGCTGACTTAGGTTACGTTACGCCTTTAGACATCTCGTAATCTAAGTGCCAGTCACATTCCGTACCTTCGGATCGTGACAAAGTTGGTGTCAGAGTGATAGGTTTTACCTTTCTGAGTGTAGGACGACCCTTGGTAGATGAAGTAGGTAACTTAAGTAGAGTGGCGCAACATGGGTATGTTCCGCGGCATACTTACGATACGGTACTCCGCCTAAGTGACCTTAGGACATAATTGCTTGTATTTCTTTTCTTGATTCCATGCATCCCTTGATTCAATTGCAATGTTCTTATCGCTCCTGTTTCTTATTCTAGCTTCGATGCCGCCAAAAACTACGAGGGCTCAGCGGGCTGCCGCTAGGGATGAGATTCGAGCGGGCTCATTTGAGGCGAGGATCGAGCGGGATGATATGCCTACCCCCTCAGGGTCAGATTGATCCGCCTTCTCCAGACCGTATTGCCAGATTAGAGGCCGGTATGCAGGAGTTGCGATAAATGATGGGATCTTTAGTTGAGGCCAGTCGGGCACAGAGATCTGAGGATGTTCTTTCTACCGCACAGACCACGATTGTACCTGCTGCCCAGACGGTTGCTCCTGCTACTGCTGCGACTATCCCCGTATCATTACAGGAGTTTATGAGGCTGAGACCTCTAGCTTTTACCGGCACAAATGCGACAGAGGACCCGCAGGTATTTCTCGATAGGATGGCTAGGATTTGCCGTTCGTTGAGGTGTTCTGATGATAGATGGGTGGAGTTTGCAAGTTTTCGTCTGGAGGGCCTTGCTTATACGTGGTATGATTCAATAGAGAGAGGCCGAGCTGCAGGTCTACCTCCTATGACCTGGGACGAGTTCACAGCTGCATTTCTTGCCCGTTTTCTTTCGGAGAGTGTCCGAGATGCTCGAGCCCGTAGTTTTGAGTCTTTGCGCAAGACTCCTGGGATGACAATGTCCGAGTATGATATACAGTTTACTCAGTTGTCCCGATATGCTCCGTACCTAGTAGACACTGAAGAGAAGAGGATAAAGAGGTTTGTGCGAGGACTTGACACACAGTTATTCCTTGCCATCGGCACCTAGCACTTTGACACATACGCGGCCGCAATGGATGCAGCCTTACTTTTGGAGGAGCGCATTTCTGAGACTCCGGTCATTTCTGGGCCGAAGCGGATTCGTACTGATACGCCAGCCCAGCGGCAGGTGGGTAGACACCGTGATAGATTCTTTCCGGGAGATGGTAGCGGCAGAGGATTGAGACGGGGTCAGTTATTTGGTTCTTATCCGTAGACCCAGCAGTCGTCGCCAGGATGTTTTCGGTGCGGGAGTCGGTACCATCGTATTAGAGACTGTACCATGGGGCGCCAGAGCGCGGCGACAGTCCCACATGTGACCTTACCACCTTCACCACCTCCTCAGAGTGCTCTACTTCCTACCCCTGATGATGCTCCACACCAGGCAGATGCTCCTAGAGGGCGTGGGCGTGGCGGTCCAGTTCAGAGAGGACGAGGCGACAGAGGCAGAGCCAGAGGACAGCCAGCTATTAGTGGTGGACAGGTCCGAGTATTCGCTTTGACTCCGCAGGATGTGCAGGCATCCAATACCATTATGACAGGTACTCTGCCAGTATGTTCTTTTGATGCACGTGTATTATTTGATCCAGGCTCCACACATTCTTATGTATCCACATACTTTGCACGGAGGTTGGGCCGAGAGTCTTCTTCGTTAGATCAGCCGCTTATTGTTATTACTCCGGTAGACGAGTCGTTTGTTGCTCGTTTTGTGTACCGATCGTGTCCCGTTCATATCGGGGAGAGAGATTCTTCAGTTGATTTGATTCTCCTCGATATGCTAGACTTCGACGTTCTTCTTGGTATGGACTGGCTAGCCACCTGTTATGCATCCGTGGACTGCCGTGAGAAGGCAGTCAGATTCAGCTTTCCTGGTGAGCCGGTTCTTGTTATTCAGGGAGATCGTAGCGCCACCCTTCCCAGCTTGATTTCTTCTCTTCACGCTGGTCAGCTCTTGCGGAAAGGGTGTCAGGGATTCTTAGCCTATGTTTGTGATACTAGCGCCACGGAGGTCCCGTTGGACCAGGTCCCGGTGGTGAGAGAGTTTCCTTATGTATTCCCCGACGAGCTGCCTGGTCTGCCACCAGAGCGCGAGATTGAGTTCTGCATTGACTTGATCCTCGGCACGGGGCCTATCTCTATACCGCCTTATCGGATGGCCCCGGCGGAGCTTAGAGAGCTGAAGGATCAGTTGCAGGACTTGTTGGATAAAGGGCTTATCCGACCGAGTGTGTCACCTTGGAGTGCTCCCGTCTTGTTTGTTAAGAAGAAGGACGGCAGTATGCGCTTATGCATTGATTATCGTCAGCTGAACTGGGTTACTGTGTGGAACAGATATCCCCTACCCCGCATTGACGACTTATTTGATCAGCTCCAGGGTGCGGGGTATTTCTCGAAGGTTGATTTACGGTCGGGTTATCACCAGTTGCGGGTTCGGAAGGTGGATATTCCGAAGACCGCTTTCCGTATACGATATGGTCATTATGAGTTCTTGGTGATGTCATTTGGGCTCACCAATGCCCCGGCAGCATTTATGGACTTGATAAACCGTGTATTCAGGCCGATCTTGATCAGTTCATCATTGTGTTCATTGACGACATCTTGGTTTATTCTCGGAGCCGGGAAGAGCATGAGCAGCACTTGCGTATCACATTGCAGACTTTGAGGGAGCATCGGCTGTTCGCCAAATTTTCCAAGTGCGCATTCTGGCTAGACAGTGTCGACTTCTTGGGTCATGTGGTGACGAGAGATGGTATTTGTATGGACCCGAAGAAGATCGAGGCAGTTCAGCGTTGGCCCAGGCCGGTATTAGTTACTGAGGTTCGCAGCTTTTTAGATCTGGCCGACTATTATCGACGTTTTGTCCAGGATTTCTCCCGTATTGCTGCACTGTTGACCGGGTTGACCCGGAAGGGGGTTCCTTTTGATTGGACCGAGGCATGTGAGGATAGCTTCCAGCAGTTGAAGACTCGTCTGACTACTGCACCAGTGTTATCATTGCCTTCAGGATCAGGCAGTTTTGTGGTATATTGTGATGCTTCTCGAGTGGGGATGGGCTGTGTATTGATGCAGCACGGCAGGGTTATCACGTATGCTTCTTGGCAGTTGAGGAAGCACGAGCAGAACTACCCCACTCATGATTTAGAGATGGCTGCAGTGGTGTTTGCACTCAAAATCTGGAGACATTACCTATACGGCGAGTCGTGCTAGATATTCACAGACCACAAGAGCTTGAAGTATATATTTCAGCAGCGAGATCTAAATCTGAGACAGCGTCGTTGGATGGAGTTGGTAAAAGACTATGACTGAGAGATTCTATACCATCCAGACAAGGCGAATGTAGTGGCGGATGCTTTGAGTAGGAGGCCCGGAGGTAGCCTATCTTGTTTGAGCGCGGTACAGATGCAGTCAACGGCGGATTGGCAGGTTTTATGTGACAGCTGAGTGCAGTTCGTGTTTACTCCTATAGGGGGACAGCTGGCCTATTTCAGGGCACGTCCACAGTTACTTGACCGTATCCGCGAGGAACAGTCCAGTGATGCCCGTATTCTAGATATTATCGAGCAGATTCGGTAAGGCAGAGTTTCTAAGTTCGTGATTGATGACCAGAGGATACTTCGATTTGGGACTCGACTGTGCGTACCAGATTCTGAGAGACTGGGGCGTGATATTCTTGAGGAGGCACATAGATCAGTATACAGTGTTCATCCAGGTTCCACCAAGATGTATCATGATTTGAGAGAGATTTACTGATGGGACGGGATGAAGAAGGATGTTACGGACTTCGTATCGAGATGCCTGACTTGTCAGCAAGTCAAGGCCGAGCACCATAGGCCAGCCTGCAAGTTACAGCCTTTGCCCATTCCTGAGTGGAAGTGGGAACAGGTCTCCATGGACTTCATTGTAGGTCTACCCAGGACCAGTCGAGAGTATGACTATATTTGGGTGATTGTAGATCGACTGACGAAAGCGGCTCACTTTCTGCCAGTAAAGACCACTTTTGGATTTGCTCAGTACGCCCAGGTTTATATTGATGAGATCGTGCGACTGCATGGCGTCCCGACTTGCATCGTGTCCGACCGGGGCACCCAGTTTACCAGCCGATTATGGCAGAAACTTCAGGAGGCTTTGGGCACCCGATTGAGTTTTAGCACAGCTTTTCATCCGCAGACTGACGGTCAGTCAGAGCGTACTATTCAGACTCTTGAGGACATGCTCAGAGCTTGTGTTTTAGATTTCGGTGGTAGCTGGGATCGTCATTTGCCCTTGATCGAGATCTCCTACAATAATAGCTTTCAGGAGACGATTCAGATGACACCTTTCGAGGCTTTATATGGGAGGAAATATCGATCGCCCGTATGTTCGACAGAGCTCAAGGAGAGCAGTATTTTGGGGCCGCAGATCTTACAGGAGACGACCGAAAAGATACAGCTGATTCAGGACAGGATGAGGACGGCCCAGAGTAGGCAGAAATCATATGCTGACAGGCGCCGTCGCCGACTCGAGTTCGCTGTTGGCGATCATGTTATCTTGAGGGTCTCTCCGATGAAGGGTGTGATGAGATTTGAGCGGAAAGGGAAGCTTAGTCCTAGATATGTTGGTCCCTTCGAGATCATAGAGCGTGTCGGTTCGGTGGCTTATCGGTTGGCTCTTCCGCCCGGCTTTCCAGATGTTCATCCCGTGTTCCATGTTTCGATACTCCGCAAGTACCTTCATGACCCTTCTCATGCGATTCAGCACCAGACGATCCAGCTGGAGCGCGATCTTTCATTCACCGAGCAGCTGGTGGTCATTTTGGATCGGCAGGTGAAGAAATTGAGGTCGAAGGTTATACCGTCCGTCAAGGTTCTTTGGCGTGGCCCGAACAGCGAGGAGGTCACCTGGGAGACCGAGGACGAGATGAGGAAGAAATATCCCCATCTTTTTGAAGGTACGCGTAGTTAAATTTTAAATTCGGGGACCGAATTTCTTTAAGGGGGGAAAGATTGTAACACTTTGAGATTGTTTAGGTAGTTTTTCGATAATCGGTAAAATAATCAGTATTTTCCGTAAAATGTAAAAATAATTATTTTTCAATATAGGCCTAATTATACAAAATTTAGATAAGAAATTGCTAGTATTTGGTTAATTAATTGTCACTTACAAATTTTTAGTCATTTAAATTTTTTTTCTTAATTAATTATTTTTAATATTATTTTAAGATTTTAAATATACATTAAATTGGTGATAAATACAAATTTGAAAGGGTAAATTACATACTTAAGAACCATTACAAACTAAAACCTAGTGGCAATCAATGTAGTCAATTTTAAAATTTCTAGTTACTTAAATATTTTTTTTCCATAATTTAAATTTTAAAAATATTATAAACTCTCATTAATATACCTAATTAGTGTTAAATTAGCAATGAGATTTGGTTAATTCCTCAAACATACACCATGACAACTAAATTTAGTTTGTAACATGAAATGTCTTTTTTTTGTTAACATCAAAATTCTAGTGAATTCCACGGTCAAACAAAAAATGAAATAAATAGAAATTTAAATAGGAAATGATGTGAAAAGGCATTAATTGAGCTTGAGGGATATTTTTCTTTGGAAAATTCCACATAATTCGCTCACACACACAACCCCCCCCCCCTTCTTCCCTCAGGCCGAGCCTCTTCCTGCAGGTATTCCCCCATTTTCCCCATCTCTTTTGGTTCAAAATTCATTCCAAAATTCATCAAAATCCACAAATTTCTTCACAAAACTCAAAAAAAAATCCTTATTCTATCTTTCCTCAAGCCCAATTTAGTTTAAAATATGGAGAAATGAGGCATCTTTGGAGGCTAAGTGCAAGTTAGGGTTCAAACTTGTGAGGTAAAATTCTAATCTAATGGTTAATTTGTAGTTTAAATGTGCTAAAATAGAACTTTGAAGTGTTAATTTAATAGTAATTGCTTGTTTATGAAATTCAAGAAAGAGGTTTGATTTTGGTGGAATTAAGTGTTGTGGCTAGCTAGTTGTGTGGTTGGATGATTATGCTTGATAGTGGTCATTTTGTCGTTAATCAACGATGTTTGCACCAAATTTGGAATGTTAGTGCTTACTAGGTTTTTTATATAATTAAGTGGTGAGTTAATTGTGATATCTTGACGATATTATTAGCATCTCCTACGACATTTAGGGTGTGTAAATGCGAAACTTGGTTTGATCGGGTTTAGTTTTGACGGTTGTTCCGAACGATAATTCTAGTTAAGGTTATAGTGATTGTCATGTGTGTTCTCCGCGCACCTAGTGCACAATGTGCCTAACTTGTGGACGTTGATTCTTTCATTTTGTGACTTTGCGTCGTTTCAGGAATATGTAATCTTATGTTTTGTGTTGTGCAATTTTAGGATCGGTTGCGGAAAACATCGGACGCGGCGCGCAAAGGAAAAGCTGTGGTTGGATCAGATTAGCGAGTCGTCCGGGTGAGTAGATGTATACATTTATGGAGGGATCGTCTGGATGGCGCGAGGAGCCCGACACTTAGGGTTGCTAGTAGTAGTTGCATTCGTATGCATATCCTTCTAGTTATTCATCTGCTGGCATCATATGGTTATTTATATACCTATGTGTGATATCACCTCTTAGGACACTTACACCATTACCATTGGCTCATGTTGCACGCGCACTATTCATGTGAATACATACGCCTTTGGTAATTGCCATGCCACGAGCACTTTAGAACCTTCTTAGTTCAGTATCAAACACTTGTATCATACATGATACATTGAATTGCAATGCATGCATATACCTCACTTCATTATCATTCTTATATAGATTCCTTATCATAAACTACATTGCATAATATTGATATTATAGGCATCTATCATTTGCAACATGTCAGATATTGTGATTTCTCGAGGATTTTACTATTGATAAGATTTCTGGATTTTGGGGAAAACCGCAAGAATTTTCCAAATTCATTATGTTTTAAAAAGGTAAGTTGCGGTTTTCTCGTGATGTATGTGTCGTTCACCATGAGTTTTCATGTTTTCTGTTGGATTTCGAGACCCGATTCGAGGAGTGGATGAACCGTCTCGGGTACATGGTGCGCCCGGTATGGTACCCCGGGGCAAGAAGCTCGAGTTGTAGACGATGAGCCTGGCAGGGAAGACTACCTACCGGTGATGTCTGGCGCGGCGGATATCCGGAGTATACCAACCGTTGTCGTGAGATTTGATGATATGGGCCGATCCGGACTGACGGAGCCCGAGGTATTGAGATATTGACATAGTGAGATATTGAGACAGATATATTTCCATATTTGGTATCGATACTTGACACGGTTTTCGGATGATTTCATTGATGGTACCTTAGCTATTATACAGATATTTTTCTAAGTTAAGAATGCAGAGATCATCGTATTTAAACACTTAAAGATTTCGTATTGATTTTGCATTCATATGCATACATACTAGTGGCATCACATCATATCTAGACATACAAGTTGTGACGTATTTGCGTGCATTCTTACGATAGCCTTATTAGATATTATTTTCTACTCACGAGCTGGCAACTCACCCCCGTTGTGCCACATTGTCTTGCAGGTCGGACCCGTCAGCCTTGTAGCGGCGGGCGTATCTTTTCATTGGCTTCTTTTGCTTAGACTTGCGACATTGCTCGTAGGTGGGTTGCGAGTACACTTTGTCTTTTTTTGTACTATCATTGTATCTAGTATTCTCCATCTACCACTTCTTATTTTGTATATGTGACCTAGTGATGAGACTGAGAGATTTGTGTATATGTGGTTCCTCTGGGGTCGAGCTCACTTGAGCCGACGTTGTGTTTTTCTTATTTTTGGGTTTCTGTAACAACCCTAATTTTCCTATACAAATTTTTTTCAAATATTTTTTTCAAAATTCATAAAGGGGTATTTTAGCCTGAGCACAAGATATAAGTAATTATTTTATTTTTTAATTACAAGTTACAAGAATGTAATAACTCATTTTTAGTGTATAAGAATTTTTTTAAAATTTAATGTATACTAGGAGTATTTATTCTTACTGCTATCATTTTAAGTAATTAAATACCACAATAATTACAAAAAGAAGCTTGTAGCTCCTTGGTAACACCTTGCACTGCTGAACCAAGCCACCAAAGTTCAAATCCGCTACCCCACATTATTTTTAGATTATTTTTGTTTTAAATTTCTTGGAAGCCCAACAATCCAAACATCATAACTCCCAAACCTTGAACTGAACATTAAAAACTAAATATACCAGAGTGTACCCCACGAGACCCCCCACCTACTCGACCCCCGACTCGGTCGGGATCGGCCGAGTCGGCCGGCGGACCGGCCGACTCGGTCCGGCGCCGCCGGCCGGACGGCCGAGTCCCAAACACGAAAGTTGGGGCTCATCGTCTTCTGTACACCCCTGTATACTTTAAATGTCTGGATCGGTTCCAGAAACGCAATTATACCTCATTCACTCCATTTTTTTATTACTTTTCCTATATTTTTTTACATTTTTTTTAATTAAAAACCTTTCTCCTACCCTACCATAGCCTACCCTATAAATACACTCCCTACCCTCTACCCTATCATCCTAAAACCCTAGGCTCACTCTCTCAAAAAATTTCCAAGAAGTGTGTACTTTGAACTCAAGTTCGCGGCGAAGCTCCGACGAAATTCCGGCGGGAATTCCGGCGACGTTTTTAGAAACAACCGGCGAGGAAGCAACGCCTCGGCAACTTCTTAAGTTCCCCCTACACTCCTTTGCCTAATCGAAACCCGTAATTCCTATTCTATCCCCTTTCTATTTCTCTAAAATATGAAATAACGAAACCCGACGGAATCAGAACAAATCCGATTTCCGACTCGGTCTTCTATAAAATTTCACTTCTAATCAATTCAATCATGCTTAAATATCTTATTGTTGACTATTAAACATTCAACGAATAATTTGAACAAGTTTTCTCACATAAAATGATAACCTTTCCAATCTATCGTATTTTTCACTTTAATACCATCATGTTTCGATTTCACATTTAACCCCTAAAACTTTGCTATACTTTTAAAGTAGAGCACGAGATAATGACCTACCTCCACACACACGCAAATACAACCCTAAAACGATATCATCAAAACTTAGAATACGATAAAACAATACTTTCATTTAAATACCATTTTCTTAATAAAATCAATTCTAAAAGTTTAGCTTTGATACACTTTTAAATAAATACCTCTTATTAGGAAACACGATAAGTTGTGGACATCGATCGTTTATCTAAACCTGATTTTGTGGTGTCTAGGTTAGGCAAGTGAGCAAATGTAACTTTAAAAGGCCCGTCTCACGATTCGTGAGCGGATCCCTCCTTCCTCACTTGTACTTACCTGGCCACAATTGGCAGTGAAGAGACGATTTGAGGCTTCTAACGACTTGTCGTTTAGACCATTTAGAAATATGCTAGTTGGCTTAGGAAACCCTAGAATCTAAAATACGGAAACTTACACTTTGCAAATAAATACCTTTTACTTTATAAAACCGTTTTCTAAAGGATTAGTATTTTACAATCTTTGCAAAACGCCGCTACAACCTATTTTTGGGGAACCCGTTCAGGATCGTGTGGTTTATCGCGCACCCTCGGGCTAGTAGTGCGAGATTCAGACCTCCGCAAGGAGCATTCGGTCTCGAAAGGTTTAAAATACGACATCTTAAGAAAATGAGATTTTTGGAATATAAAATATTTATTAAAAATATATTTGTATAAACATATGTATATTTATCATTTAAATATCTATTTTATTATAATATAAATTTTCCATATTTTCCTAAAAATCACAAGAATTAATTTTATACTAAAATACCATGAACTTCAAATAATCAATATTACAGATAAATACCCTTATTTATAAAACTAGGATATTTTCACTAGAAATGTCACAACATAAAATCCACCCTCATTACAACTCTAAAGACGAACAATAAATACTTGAGGTGTATTTTGAAAAGTATATAAAAGTATTTTTACATAAAACCCCCTCAAGTTTTATAAATTACCCTAAGGACCCTAGCAATTATAAGACTTCGATTCACATTTCTGATTGTCTGACTCGGGTTTGAGTCTGATTAATCTGACTTGAATATGATTCAAGTCAATCTATAACCTACAAGATTCCAATTCAATATGAACACATGAATCCATGAATACAATTATCAATTTATACAACTTGACTGAACCGAACCATGGATATATATTCTTTTTACATGATTCTCGGTATTCCATTTACATGACTCTACGGTTATAACCGTTTCCTGATATCATGGTTTCGGTCAGTCAGTCAATCACTCATACAATCAATACAATTTTACAAGATAACAATACAAACAAGACATCGCGGGGTTTAAGGGGTAAATTGGTACGAAAGGTGTTAAAAGTGGCACGAGACGGTAAGATTAAGACACCTAATATGAATCCAGTTGCTGTTGTACCGTGGCATAAATGGTTCCTTCAGTTCCTGATACCTTAGTCTCTCGGGGCAAGTGAGACTCCTCTTGTTTACACTGGCATGCTTCTGTACCAAGCTACAAACAACAGCGTTAACACTAAATACAACAATATTATAATATAATACAACTGTAAAACCTACTCTCTCTCTCTTACTCTCTGTCTATTCCTCCCTTATCTTTGGGACTTACCGAGCAACCTGTTCGCTGACGACATTCTATTTCTTTCTTCTTTGAATGTCGTCAGGTGATTTGGACCTGGCGGAGATCGAGCCATCGCAAGAAAACTTGGAGCAGTTTGCTGAAGACCCTGCACTTTAGTTTCTTTATACACTTTTCCTCTCTGTACTTTTCATTTCCTGTTATGCCACTGTTTAGGGATCTTTTTATTTCAGTTGTATTGTACAAAGAATGTTAATAAATAAAATTTGTTGTTCTTTTTATTTCTTGTATCTTGTGTATTTATTTTATATTGCTTAGATACGCTTAGCGTATATACTTCTGAGTATATACGTAGCGGACCTCGTCGCGTCACCCTAATTTTCCTATACAAATTTTTTTCAAATATTTTTTTTAAAATCCATAAAGGGGTATTTTAGCCTGAGCACAAGATATAAGTAATTATTTTGTTTTTTAATTACAAGTTACAAGAATGTAATAACTCCTTTTTAGTGTACAAGAAATTTTTTTAAATTTAATGTATACTAGGAGTATTTATTCTTGCTGCTATCATTTTAAGTAATTAAATACCACAATAATTTCAAGAAGGAGCTTGTAGCTCATTGTTAACACCTTGCACTACTGAACCAAGCCACCAGAGTTCAAATCCCCTGCCCCACATTATTTTTAGATTATTTTTGTTTTAAATTTCTTGGAAGCACAATAGTCCAAACACCATAACTCCCAAACCTTGAACTGAATATTAAAAACTAAATATACCAGAGTGTACCCCACGAGACCCCCCACCTAATCGACCCCCGACTCGGCCGGCGGACCGGCCTACTCGGTCCGGCACCGCCGGGCGGACTCGACCGGATTGCCGAGTCCCCAACACGAAAGTTGGGGCTCTTCGTCTTCTGTACACCCCTGTATATTTTAAATGTCTGGATCGGTTTCATAAACGCAATTATACCTCATTCACTCCATTTTTTATTACTTTTCCTATATTTTTTACATTTTATTTAATTAAAAATCTTTCACCTACCCTAGCCTACCCTATAAATACACCCCCTACCCCCTACCCTCTCATCCCAAAACCCTAGGCTCACTCTCTCAAAAATTTTCCAAGAAGTGTGTACTTTGAACTCAAGTTCGCGGCGAAGCTCCGACGAAATTCCGGCGGGAATTCCGGCGACGTTTTTAGAAACAACCGGCGACGAAGCAACGCCTCGGCAACTTCTTAAGTTCCCCCAACACTCCTTTTCCTAATCGAAACCCGTAAGTCCTATTCTATCCCTTTTCTATTTCTCTAAAATACGAAATTACAAAACCCGACGGAATCGGAACAAATCCGATTTCCGACTCGGTCTTCTATAAAATTTCACTTCTAATCAATTCAATCATGCTTAAACATCTTATTGTTGACTATTAAACATTCAACGAATAATTTGAACAAGTTTCCTCACATGAAATGATAACCTTTCCAATCTATCGTATTTTTCACTTTAATACCATCATGTTTCGATTTCACATTTAACCCCTAAAACTTTGCTATACTTTTAAAGTAGAGCACGAGATAATGACCTACCTCCACACACACGCAAATACAACCCTAAAACGATATCATCAAAACTTAGAATACGATAAAACAATACTTTCATTTAAATACCATTTTCTTAATAAAATCAATTCTAAAAGTTTAGCTTTGATACACTTTTAAATAAATACCTCTTATTAGGAAACACGATAAGTTGTGGACATCGATCGTTTATCTAAACCTGATTTTATGGTGTCTAGGCTAGGCAAGTGAGCAAATGTAACTTTAAAAGGCCCGTCTCACGATTCGTGAGCGGATCCCTCCTTCCTCACTTGTACTTACCTGGCCACGATTGGCTGTGAAGAGGCGATTTAAGGCTTCTAACGACTTGTCGTTTAGACCATTTAGAAATATGCTAGTTGGTTTAGGAAACCCTAGAATCTAAAATACGGAAACTTACACTTTACAAATAAATATCTTTTACTTTATAAAACCATTTTCTAAAGGATTAGTATTTTACAATCTTTGCAAAGCGCCGCTACAACCCATTTTTGGGGAACCCGTTCGGGATCGTGTGGTTTATCGCGCACCCTCGGGCTAGTAGTGCGAAATTCAGACCTCCGCAAGGAGCATTCGGTCTCGAAAGGTTTAAAATACGATATCTTAAGAAAATGAGATTTTTGAAATATAAAATATTTATTAAAAATATATTTGTATAAACATATGTATATTTATCATTTAAATATCTATTTTATTATAATATAAATTTTCCACCTTTTCCTAAAAATCACAAGAATTAATTTTATACTAAAATACCATGAACTTCAAATAATCAATATTACAGAAATACTCTTATTTATAAAAGTAGGATATTTTCATTAGAAATGTCACAACATAAAATCCACCCTCATTACAACTCTAAAGACGAACAATAAATACTTGAGGTGTATTTTGAAAAGTATATAAAAGTATTTTTACATAAAACCCCCTCAAGTTTTATAAATTACCCTAAGGACCCTAGCAATTATAAGACTTCGATTCACATTTCTGATTGTCTGACTCGGGTTTGAGTCTGATTAATCTGACTTGAATATGATTCAAGTCAATCTATAACCTACAAGATTCCAATTCATTATGAACACATGAATCCATGAATACAATTATCAATTTATACAACTTGACCGAACCGAACCATGGATATATATTCCTTTTACATGATTCTCAGTATTCCATTTACATGACTCGACGGTTATAACCGTTTCCTGATATCATGGTTTCGGTCACTCAGTCAATCACTCATACAATCAATACAATTTTACAAGATAACAATACAAACAAGATATCGCGGGGTTTAAGAGGTAGATTGGTACGGAAGGTGTTAAAAGTGGCACGAGACAGTAAGATTAAGACACCTAACATAAATCCAGTTGTTGTTTTACCGTGGCATAAACGGTTCCTTAAGTTCCTGATACCTTAGTCTTCGGGGCAAGTGAGACTCCTCTCGTATACACTGGCATCCTTCTGTACCAAGTTACAAACAACAGCGTTAACACTAAATACAACAATATAATAATATAATACAACTGTAAAAGCTACTCTTTCTCTCTCTCTTACTCTCTGTCTATTCCTCTCTTATCTTTGGGACTTACCGAGCGACTTGTTCGCTGACGACATTTTATTTCTTTCTTCTTTGAATGTCGTCAGGTGATTTGGACCTAGCGGAGATCGAGCCGTCGCAAGAAGACTTGGAGCAGTTTGCTGAAGACCCTGCACTTTAGTTTCATTGTACACTTTTCCTCTCTGTACTTTTCATTTCCTGTTATGCCACTGTTTAGGTATCTTTTTATTTCAGTTGTATTTTCTTTCATGTATTGTACAAAGAATGTTAATAAATAAAAGTTGTTGTTCTTTTTATTTCTTGTCTCTTTTGTATTTATTTTTTATTGCTTAGATACGCTTAGCGTATGTACTTCTGAGTATATACGTAGCGGACCTCGTCGCGTCACCCTAATTTTCCTATACAAATTTTTTTCAAATGTTTTTTTCAAAATCCATAAAAGGGTATTTTAGCCTGAGCACAAGATATAAGTAATTATTTTTTTTTAATTACAAGTTACAAGAATGTAATAACTCCTTTTTAGTGTACAAGAAATTTCTTTAAATTTAATGTATACTAGGAGTATTTATTCTTGCTGCTATCATTTTAAGTAATTAAATACCACAATAATTACGAGAAGGAGCTTGTAGCTCATTGGTAATACTTTACACTGCTGAACCAAGCCACCAGAGTTCAAATCCCCTGCCCCACATTATTTTTAAATTATTTTTGTTTTAAATTTCTTAGAAGCCCAACAGTCCAAACACCATAACTCCCAAACCTTGAACTGAACATTAAAAACTAAATATACCAGAGTGTACCCTACGAGACCCCCCACCTACTCGACCCCCGACTCGGCAGGGATCGGCCGAGTCGGCCGGCGGACCGGCCGACTCGGTCCGGCGCCGCCGGCCGGACTCGGCCGGACGGCCGAGTCCCAAACACGAAAATTGGGGCTCTTCGTCTTCTGTACACCCCTGTATACTTTAAATGTTTGGATCGGTTCCAGAAACGCAATTATATCTCATTCACTCCATTTTTTATTACTTTTCCTATATTTTTTACATTTTTTTTAATTAAAACCTTTCACCTACCCTACCCTAACCTATCCTATAAATACACCCCCTACCCTCTACCCTCTCATCCCAAAACCCTAGGCTCACTCTCTCAAAAATTTTCCAAGAAGTGTGTACTTTGAACTCAAGTTCGCGGCGAAGCTTCGACGAAATTCCGGCGGGAATTCCGGCGACGTTTTTAGAAACAACCGGCGATGAAGAAACGCCTCGGCAACTTCTTAAGTTCCCCCAACACTCCTTTGCCTAATAGAAACCCGTAAGTCTCATTCTATCCCCTTTCTATTTCTCTAAAATACGAAATTACGAAATCCGACGGAATCGGAACAAATCCGATTTCCGACTCGGTCTTCTATAAAATTTCACTTCTAATCAATTCAATCATGCTTAAACATCTTATTGTTGACTATTAAACATTCAACGAATAATTTGAACAAGTTTTTTCACATGAAATGATAACCTTTCCAATCTATCGTATTTTTCACTTTAATACCATCATGTTTTGATTTCATATTTAACCCCTAAAACTTTGCTATACTTTTAAAGTAGAGCACGAGGTAATGACCTACCTCCACACACACGCAAATACAACCCTAAAACGATATCATCAAAACTTAGAATACGATAAAACAATACTTTCATTTAAATACCATTTTCTTAATAAAATCAATTCTAAAAGTTTAGCTTTGATACACTTTTAAATAAGTACCTCTTATTAGGAAACACGATAAGTTGTGGATATCGATCGTTTATCTAAACCTGAGTTTGTGGTGTCTAGGCTAGACAAGTGAGCAAAGGTAACTTTAAAAGGCCCATCTCACGATTCGTGAGCGGATCCCTCCTTCCTCACTTGTACTTACTTGGCCACAATTAGCAGTGAAGAGGCGATTTGAGGATTCTAACGACTTGTCGTTTAGACCATTTAAAATAGGTTAGGTTGCTTAGGAAACCCTAGAATCTAAAGTACGGAAATTTACACTTGGCAAATAAATACCTTTTACTTTATAAAACCGTTTTCTAAAGGATTAGTATTTTACAATCTTTGTAAAGCGCCGCTACGACCCATTTTTGGGGAACCTGTTCGGGATCGTGTGGTTTATCGCGCACCCTCGGGCTAGTAGTGCGAGATTCAGACATCTGCAATGAGCATTCGGTCTCGAAAGGTTTAAAATACGATATCTTAAGAAAATGAGATTTTTGGAATATAAAATATTTATTAAAAATATATTTGTATAAACATATATATATTTATCATTTAAATATCTATTTTATTATAATATAAATTTTCCACTTTTTCTTAAAAATCATAAGAATTAATTTTACACTAAAATACCATGAACTTCAAATAATCAATATTACAGATAAATACCCTTATTTATAAAATTAGGATATTTTCACTAGAAATGTCACAACATAAAATCCACCCCCATTACAACTCTAAAGACAAACAATAAATACTTGAGGTGTATTTTGAAAAGTATATAAAAGTATTTTTACATAAAACCCCCTCAAGTTTTATAAATTACCCTAAGGACCCTAGCAATTATAAGGCTTCGATTCACATTTCTGATTGTCTGACTCGGGTTTGAGTCTGATTAATCTGACTTGAATATGATTCAAGTCAATCTATAACCTACAAGATTCCAATTCAATATGAACACATGAATCCATGAATACAATTATCAATTTATACAACTTGACTGAACCGAACCATGGATATATATTCCTTCATGATTCTCAGTATTCCATTTACATGACTCTACGGTTATAACTGTTTCCTGATATTATGGTTTCGGTCAGTCAGTCAATCACTCATACAATCAATACAATTTTACAAGATAACAATACAAGCAAGACATCGCGGGGTTTAAGGGGTAGATTAGTACGGAATGTGTTAAAAGTGGCACGAGACGGTAAGATTAAGACACCTAACATGAATCCAGTTGCTGTTGTACCGTGGCATAAACGGTTCCTTGAGTTCCTGTTACCTTAGTCTCCGGGGCAAGTGAGACTCCTCTCGTATACACTGGCATTCTTCTGTACCAAGCTACAAACAACAGCGTTAACACTAAATACAACAATATAATAATATAATACAACTGTAAAAGCTACTCTCTCTCTCTCTCTTACTCTCTGTCTATTCCTCCCTTATCTTTGGGACTTACCGAGCGACCTGTTCGCTGACGACATTCTATTTCTTTCTTCTTTGAATGTCGTCAGGTGATTTAGACCCGGCAGAGATCGAGCCGTCGCAAGAAGACTTGGAGCAGTTTGCTGAAGACCCTGCACTTTAGTTTCATTGTACACTTTTCCTCTCTGTACTTTTCATTTCCTGTTATGCCATTGTTTAGGCATCTTTTTATTTCAGTTGTATTTCCTTTCATGTATTGTACAAAGAATGTTAATAAATAAAAGTTGCTGTTCTTTTTATTTCTTGTCTCTTATGTATTTATTTTATATTACTTAGATATGCTTAGCGTATGTACTTCTGAGTATATACGTAGCGGACCTCGTCGTGTCCCCTTCGCCGTATACTGGGAAGCGGGGCGTGACAGTTTCTTTATACTTATTTGCTTGATATTACATATATATTGCATGTGGTTGTGATCCACCTTGGACGAAGAGCTAGCTCCCGCTTGGGAATGCCATTATATCATTATAGGTTTATATATCTTGTTGTACCCGTTTTGGGGCCAGTATTTACAAAGGAGACTCTGCCGAAATTTTCGGAAAATTTTGATGTTTTTAAAAAGGGATTAGTACAACTAAATTGGTTTAAAAATCGTTTCATAAAAGGTTTTCCTTCACTCTTGTTGATTTTGGTTTAGATTTTCTGGGTTTTGGCTGACTTAGGTTATGTTACGCCTTTAGACGTCTCGTAATCTAAGTGCCAGTCACGTTCCGTACCTTCGGGTCGTGACATTCGAGTCAGATTTGTCGTCGAAGAGGGAGACCTTTGGGGGCTTGTTGCGGGAGGAGACGTGGATGGCGAGCAGCTCCTCGGTGAACGGTTTTGTGAGCGAGTCAGCGGCATACTTAGCCCCGTCGCTCGAACGGTGACCTTCTCGATGCAGACTCTCGATCTTCTTCTTGAGGGCGTCGAGTCGGCTATGGTACCCCGATAACTCGGTGCATTCTGATCCCTGGCCCCTGCTGTTAGCGGCCTGCGTCTGGCCTCAGCCGCGGTTTCTCTCAATGAGGTTCCTTAAATCCCTGGGTGAGGTGGCCCTTGAACTGCCTTGACGAGCCCCATATGCGCTGCCCCGTCGGGGGAGGGTGTGTCGGTCATGCCTGGTGACAGGCGAGCTGACCGACATTTCCTCAGGAGGGACAGGCACGCGAAAGATCTCGGGGTGGGGCACTCTAGCGAAGAACCTCGGTGTCGAGCTGTTGAGCACCCAGCGGGTCGCAGAACATACTGGCCTAGGGGATCCACGGTGTGGGAGGCAGCGAAGCGGCGGTCGGCCATGCCGACGCGGGCTGAGTCTTCTCTTCCCCCGTAGGAGTCCTGGTCCCGAGGCGGGGGAGCGGCGACCTGGGGATTTTGCCCTGCCGTTTGGACGCGGACGAGCGCCTCCACGAAGGATGCGAGTCGGTCTATCCGGCAGGCGAGGGCGTTGATGGAATTCGGCGGAGGAGGCTCGTCTGTGCCACCGTTGAGACAGAGGCGGCGGTTGGCGCTTGGATCGTCTTGATGATCGCTCTCCATTGGAGTGAGATCGGGAGGCGAACTTTTGTTTTTGTGGAATCTACGTTCCCACAGATGGCTCCAGCTGAAGGAGGGTTGGATTTCCTTCAGATGTTGCTTCTCGTTGATCTGCGGATGGCTGCGATGTGTGGCTGAGATTGGGTCTGGAGGCTATCGCTCCTGAAGCGTGTGGATCTCAATGGGTTGAGGTTGTGGGTGCCGAGTTACCTGCAAGGAAGTCCCGGGGTGGTTGTACCACCGAGGACCCTCCGACGATCAAGTTAGTTTAGAGATCCGAGCAGAGTAACGGCTTAGTGGAGTAGAATTGGCTCACCTTGACCGTCTGAAAGAGGGGTTTAAGTAGCGGTGGCAGCAGGTGCAGCGGGCGCGAGAATCACGCCGGCTGTTACGCTCCCGACGTCACGTCCGCGTGATGAGCGGGACCTCCCATTAATGGCGAGACAGGCTCGTTAATGGGGGATCATGGTGGCGTGGAACGTGGGATGTGACCGGCGGAGATCTCGCGCATGGCGAGATTCGCGGGATGGCGGTTACGCCTGCAAGCGATGCTGTTGGTCGGTTGATGAGACCGAGGAAGATGACCTCGGCGGGAGAGCTCGTGGACGAGCGGGAGAGCCGAGATATCTAGTTTCTGCGGTAACTCGGGAACGAGCTGTGAGGCCGAAGAGGCCAATCGTGCTTGGGCTTGGATGCGAGCAAGCGTCTGCTCGGTAGGACGAGCACAGGGGTGGTTTGGTCGGCTGCTGTAGGCCCTTTCTTGCATGCCCTAGGACACGTCGTCTGCCACGTGTTATGATCTGGGAGGTCACCGATATCGAGCATCATCAACAGGCAACTGGTATACATGAGTTTTTCATTGGGCCAGGGGTTTTTTAACCAGAGAAAAAAGTCCAAAGGTTTTTACACAAGTTTGAAGCAGGCCGGGGACTTTTTGACAATTTACCCTTAAATTTAAAATGCATATTAAGGGCAGATGATTATGTCAATGATTGTAAGGTAGTTGGGGACATTCGGATGACATGTTGCCAAGTGATTTGTTGAAATTTATAAAACTTAAAACTGAATTTTAAATCTTTAGTTATTGAGTAAAATATCTGTGGGAGCTGAACCAGGTCAGCAATTTTTTAATACGAGACTGACTTCTCAAACTTCAATTTATCATGTTTTTCATCAATACCGCCACCATGTGTTTAGATAGATTATATATTAAAGTTAACTACTTTTGGAAACATCTAAAACATTCATCAAATAAATTAGTAATTAACGGATTTTTGGTAATGAAAAATGTGAGTCCTTGATGGTTGTGCTAAAGTTCTCCAAAACGTGATTTTTCATATATAGCAATCTAAAATATGTAAATCATGATGACCTATACCGATCGGTTAAAAATACGATGGTTGTGTGTTTAAGAAGTTGCCATTCAATTAAAACATGAGGTCTGACAAAGGATCTCGGCAGCTGTTTTTCTAGTTGGAACAGGATAAAACAAAAAAAGCTTTCATTTAGCAGGCCAGGCCCATATGTTATAACAGGCCTATCTATCATACCTATCTTTCATAATAGTAGAAATTTAGTCCGCAACTAATGTTTTTGTTTTTGTTCCTAAAGCCAATATATATATATATATATATATATATATATATATATATAAAAGAGAGAGAGCCAACCAAAGCGAAGTGTGTGAAGCCTTGGAGACGACGTATCCAGGACTAGGGTGAGCTGAGGGGGGGACAATGTAAGTGAGCAAATGTGTGTAAGCCCGGTCAAAGATTCCTATTCTAGACGGGACGGGCCATCCACTTTCGAACGGTGTTGGTCCGTAGGACCTGTCTCTTTGGGCTTCTCATCTTCTTTCCCGTCTGAACTCTTGTCAGCCGCAAGCAACGAATGTGAAAGTTAAGACCTAAAGTAGTGTCCCGGTCTGGAGTCCAATCTTCTAAGGTCTGGAGCCCCATCTTCTAAGGTCTGGAGCCACAGAGCCAGAACACCGTTGGATGATCCATTCATCCCTCAATCAAATGCCCCACATAGCCATTTCACAAGGTCAGTGAATCTGCTCTTTCTTTCGATGCTTCCGAAGTTTCCTCGGGAGGAGGCTACCCATAGAGTGGGACATATCTTACCAGGCCAACAAAGATGACAAGCGCCTTATCCGAAATGAGGATCTATTCTAAACTCTCTAGCTGTAACTGTGATAGTTACAGCCTAATTTTCCTAGTTTTCTGCTACTGAATTGAATGATGATCTGGTTGCCGTGTCTTATCGAATGCTAATGAACGATACAAAAGGTACAAGCTCGTACTTTTTCTAATATGGGACTATTTTAATCCACATATCTCAACTGCAAAAGGTACAATCTCAACGAGAGCAAGAAGAGGGTTGGGGAATATAGAAACTTTAATTAGGGTTTATGTGAAGGTTATATGCTAGTCTATAGCACGGACAAATCCATCTCCTGCCGTCCCGAGGTAGCAATCCAGGGACTATTGGCATAGTGGTGGGTGTCAGAAATTACACCCACTACCCTACTTTGTCACGAGACATTGGTGCTAGACCACTAGATGACGATGTACCCCGCTCCTCTCCTGCAATGATATTAAGCAAGTGAGCTTTGGGGAGCCAGTTACCCAGAACTCGATTCTTGCGACCACACGTTTCGGTATACTAAGAACCCACGTCAAAATCCCTTTGTGGCCAAATCGCCTGTGATAGTTGGCAAGTCATTTCCTGTCATTCCTCCATCTGAACCTCTCTTATTTGCTGCATTGCCCTTGCATGACTCGCCCCGGTGTCCTCCCTTGGGGAGGCTTTTTGATAACGAAGTCACCTTGAGAAGGTTGTTCTTTCACGAATTTTGGCAAATATCCTCGCTGTTATCAATTGCCCATTGTCGTCCAATATCCTCGCTGTTATCAATTGCCCACTGTTGCCGCCGAACATCTTTTTCTTCCCCTTTTCAATCTTCTATCAAATGATCATGGCCACTGTGATAAGAACGATGCTCATAACTTATTCGAACCCCTCGAAACCTCTCAGCAATCTCTGTGCACAGACATGGAATATCCCGAGCTGTCCATACTAACTCTACGAGCCGATCCCTGAAACTTGATATCCGCCATTAATTAACTCACCTTCAAACTCACATTTTCAACGATCGTTACCACTAATTGTTCAATGAAACAACCACATCAAATCATAATATGAGACCCAGCTCTTCAAATACTAAACTTTCCAAACTTCCATATCAAATGAACGGATCTAACACTGCATAGCACTACACATATATACAATCAAATCCCACCCAATTATACAAAGAAACAACAACGAATCATATCATAATTCATAAAGCACTCGTCATGGTTGTTGCAGTGGCAACCCTTGAACGTTACTTCAACCCCCATTTTTATTTCCCAACGAATTAGTCATGGAATAAAAACTATTCGCCCTCTCAACAAACAAATAATGCCAACAGTCCCCCAAGACAAAACACAACCCTCAGTCTTAATCTCCATCTCTTAAAAATCTTAAAAAATTGTTACATCATTTTTCCAATCTATTACTTTAATTCTGTGGTTTCACTCTTTAACGTTGCCGGTCTTCCGATATAATCCAAGAAACACAAAAAGAAATAATTCAAAATCAGGGAGAAAATAATTGTATAACCAGTCCCGTCGTCATCATCATGGGGTCATTGATACGGATTTCCTGCTCTGTTTTTTCTTCCTAACACTGATAAAATCCAAGGGTTAATGTCCGTGGGAAACAGGAAGGTCCATGTTTGCGATGGTTAATGTACCTTGATCTCACCGCGGGGCAAGCGAGACCGAGAAATCGGTCGGAAAGCTGACCCTCTCCTGCCAAGCTTGCGAATCCAAGAAGAGCTTGGAGACTTTCCCGGCCACCCACCGCATATCGGGCCGCATGAACGCCGCCTCCTCGACGCACCGCAGCGCAACTCGGATCAGCTTCTCCGCGGCATCCACAGGAAACGAGTCCCGTAGACGCCTGTCGACCCACTGCCGGATCCTTCCCCTCCTCTCCTCCGCCTCCGAAGCCTCGTCCTCGTCCTCGGTCCCAATCGCGTCCCTCGCTGCCTCGATGAGCGAGACTCTCTCGTAGTTGTTGGTCTGCCGGTTCATCGTGTACTTGAGCGGCTCCCGCCCGGAGACCAGCTCCAGGATCACCACGCCGAAGGCGAACACGTCGGATTTGTGGGAGATCCTCCCCCCGGCGATCACCTCGGGGGCGATGTAGCCCCTCGCCCCTTGGATCCTCATCCTGCGGCTGTCCGATCGCCGCCAAACCCTAGGCGAAGCCGCGGCAGCAGGTGGAGCAGTTTCCATCGAAATCTCGTCCTCTTCTTCATCTTCATCCTCCTCCCTCGTCTTCTCGTCCACCACGACATCGTCGGGGATCTCGCCGGAGAGAGCAGCGGCTCCGAAGTGGCAGATCTTGGCGTTGAAGGTCGGCTCGGTGACGATGACGCTGGAGCTCTTGACGCGGTTGTGGATGGTGCCGCAGTCGTGGTGGATGTAGCTGAGGCCATCCGCGAGGTCGGTGGCGACCTGCATCCTGGAGATCCACTTGGAGAGCGGGGTGAAGTTAGGGTTTCTAGGGTTGCGGAGGCAGTCGAGGAGGCTGGCGCCGGGGACGTAGTCGTAGACGAGGTAGAGGTGGTCTCCGGCGAGGGTGGCGCCGAGGAGCTTGGCGAGGCTGCGGTGGTGGGACTTGCAGAGGGAGGAGAGGCGGGAGGGGAGGTCGGAGGGGTCGGCGCCGCGGAAGGAGAGCTGGAAGACGATGGCGTCGGCGCCGCGGAGGGTGCAGCGCCAGGATGATGATGAGGAGGAGGAGGAGGAGGGGGAGAGCTGCTTGGAGAGGAAGTTGTTGGTTGCAGAGGAGAGCTCGGGGAGGGGGTAGAGGATGGGGTTTTGGGAGAGGGAGAGGCGGAGGGTGGCGAGGGAGGAGGAGGAGCTCGAGAAGGAGGTGGAGGAGGCGGTGGTGGTGGAGGGGAATTGGGGAGGCGGCGCCGGGGTTGAGGTGGAGGTGGTGTAGGAGGAGGAGGAAGGCCGTCGAGGAGTTGTGGTAGTTGGGGAACGAGGGATGGGATCGGAGGCGAGAGTGTCCTTGCGAGATTTGCACATGTGAGGAGAACGAGGAGGAGGAGAGAGAGGAGTGGTGGAGGAGGAGGAGACCATTAGAATTAGGGTTAGGGCTCAGAGAGAGAGAGAGTAGGGGGGAAGACGCGGCGGAGGTTGGAAGCGGGGAAAGAAAGAGTAAAGGAGGCAAAAGGTGAGGTGTGATGTGATCACGCACATGTTCTTTTTTTTTTTTTTTGCCTTTCTTAATTTTTATAACTCTAAATTGCAATCTCTCTCAATTTTGATAAATTCCAGGGTCTTCTATTTTGCACGTACGATATACGTATGTATCTAGCAGCCCACCCCGCATCCCACCCTCTATACTAATGTATACACCCCACCCTCTATACTAATGTATAGGGGGCGGGTTCCTGAACCCGTCCATATATTAATAATTTTATAATTATAATTATATAATTATAATATGATTTTAATTATATAATTATGATTATGATTATGATTATAATTATAATTATGATTATAATTATTTTAAATTTTTTAAAAAAATAAATAAACGTAAAAAATATTTGAATAAAATAATAAAATTTTATTATATCAATATTTTTTACAGAATGAATCCGTCAAAATTTACAATACAAAAAAATCCTATCTGGTTTCTATCTCGACGGTCAAATTTATAATATCAAAATGAATTCGTCAAATTTACAATATAAAAAAATCCTATCTGTTTGTAAAATGCAAATAACTATCGTTTTCCTTTTCTCTTTCCCTTATGAAATCCGAGAAGGCTTGACATAAGCCTATACCTTCTGGGATGACTGGAAGACCTACCCGTTTCTTGGGTAGATGGCGGCGGCGGCGGCGTCTGCTCTTCGGGTTCGGTTTCGGTTTCAGTTTCGTCTTCAGCAGCGTCTTGGACAGGCTGTTGTTCCGCAAATCCTGAACGTGAATGTGGGACAGGTGTCGGATATGTGTTTCCTCCCAACAACTGTATGTAGGACGATAAATCCGTGTCCCAACTGAGCAGTTGTAGCGAAGAACCAGTCCCGGTTTCATGTGGCTGCTGCTGCACAAAACCTGGGTCCCATGGCTGCGCAAATCCTGACCTCCAAGATTGTTGTTGCGCAAAACTTGGCCCCCAAGACGGCTGTTCTGCAAAAGCTGACTCCCAAGACTGGTGTTGTTGCGCTTGTCTGGTATGCCAGGGTTGCTGCTGACGGTATGGTGATCCAAACCACTGATGCTGCTGCGCTGGATCTCCGTGATGCTACGGCTCTGGTGCCGGCTCATGCTGCGGTTCTGGTGCCGGTTCATACTGCGGCTCCTGTGCCGGTTCATACTGCGGCTCCGGTGCCGGCTGATACTGCTGCTCTGGTGCCGGCGATAAATGTTGAGAAATATTATATGAACCGAATACACCACCAATTAATTGGTCTGCACTTGAAAATAGAGCCTGAGTTGCCGGACCAGCATCACTCGGGTATGGTTCCTGCACCATTGTTTGTACAAGATGCAACCCACGAGCCTGTCGTTACATTAGAAATAAGAAATAAGTATTGATTCATACCGCCGGATGTTAAAAAGTAATATAATATAAAGAATTCAACTTACCAAATCTCGTTCCACGTGGCCTCTAGGCTCGTACCGCGAGATGTTTGGGAAGTTGTTAGGGGGAGCAGAAAGATATCTTATGGTGACACGCTTATACCACTGTAGATATGCTTTGGTAGCGTCGGTGGCTGTTTGGTCACCTATTTGCTGTAAGGCAATATTACAATGCATATCCTCCCATCTCAGCAAATATTGATGATGATGCTCCCTCCAATCACGCTCCGCCTTTCCTCCTCGCATGTCTCTCTCTATTGTCATAGGCGAAGACGGCGGGACAGGAATATGTTGCGATCTATTAAACTGTCGCAACACCCGGTCCAGGAGGTGCATGACAATGACATTAATGCAGAGGAGTGGGCATCGAGCCCGCCAAACCGGCTCTCCTTCGATACAGATGCCGGGTAAGCTTTGCAGACGATTTGCTGTATAAGGCGTCCACATGAACTACGCAAATAATATAGTACAAAAATTGTGATGAAGGTATTTCAAAATTTTAAAACAAACTTAATTACCTAAGTTATGGTTACCTGAGTCGCCTCCATGCGATCCAACTCATCTCTATAGTAGCTAAGTACTCGACGATGAGCCTTATACGCTTTCTTCCCATTCCACCAACAGCCGAGCGGCTTTCCAGGAGTATCCAAGCCAGTTATTTTAACTCGATCCGGTCTTCCCATATACATATGCTCCCATGACCAGATCTATAAATAAAGTTTCAGATGATAAGAGAGAAAACCAATATTACAATTTTGCAAATTTATAGCTGTGAAAAATAAGAAATTTACCTGAAGTAATGTAATGCATCCACAAATTTTATTATTCATTGGAGCACATGCCTTATCGAGTTCCTTGTAAAGAAAGGCCAGGACCCCTGCTCCCCAAGTATATTGGCTACACACATCAAAATTCGTAAGGAAGCCAATGTATAACGGATGGACATGCATTGCCGATTGGTCCGGTATCAACCAAGGACCGATCATGTACAGAATGTAGGCACGTGCATGTTTATCCAAGACTTCATCGGTGGCTTCATCAGGGATATTACTAAATGTATCTTTTAGCCAGTTTAAACTGATCTTATACCTCTTACTGTAGCCTCCTGGTGCCTGATATTAGAATTTTTTGTGAAATATTAAAGGTAGAAATAATGTACAACATGCACTAGGTACACTAAAGAGGGGAATCAAAATGAAATTTTTTACCTATCCGAGAATAGACTCGGCATATATATCCCAGTATGGGTGGTCGGTATCTGGACCAACAATTTCTCCTCCGACCAATCCACGCCCATTGACCCTTAAACCGAGTAAGAGGCCAATATCCTGGAGTGTGATAGTGGCATCACCCTATCTTAGATGAAAAGTGTGGGTCTTTTTTCTTCAGCTCTCAACTAGAGAGGTAACGAGGGCGTAGTCGATTTGGATATGACGAAGCAATGAAGCTTCATAAAATCCGGCCCGTCGAAACCGCTGGGTTATTCGTTGGTCGGTAACTATCCACTTGTCTGAACTATGGGTGACGACGGTGAGATTATCTCCATCCTGCAAAATTAAATAATATTATTTTCAACTATTAGAATTAAAAGAAATGGGTAATTAAAAAAAATTACTAAGTTTAGAATATTTCCTTTCCGTGTAATACATTAAAAGATCTGTGTTCGTTTTGATGAACGAGCAGAGATTTGTCGAATGGTTGATTCTCCATTGAGACGATTTTAAATATGAGAAGAGACAGAGTTAATTTGACGAAAGAGTTAATTTGATGAAAGTTTGATGAAAAGCACAGTGGAGGGTGGGGAGGGTGGGTTTTATAAGGAAATGAGGACGGGTTCCTGAAACCCGCCCTCTTTAACGATATGTCAAATCAGTTTTTCTATTATCAAATCAGTTTTTTGTGTTTGTTTTGCAGAAGGAAGAGGGCGGGTTCCAGAAACCCGTCCTCTTCAATAATTATATTTAGTCTGTTTGTGGTGTCAAATCAGTTTTTTTTAATATATTTTTAATATTCTGTTTATTAAAACAAAGAGGGCGGGTTATTATAACCCGTCCTTTTCAATAATTATATTATATTCTCACATCACTTTGTTTTGTCTATTGTCCCATCATTGTTTGCAGAAGGAAGAGGGCGGGTTTTAATAACCCGCCCTCTTCAATAATTATATTTCTGTGGTGTCAAATCAGTTTAGTTTTTATATATTTTTTAATATTGTGTTGTCTGTCGTGTGTTATTAGATTCCGCCCTCTTCAATAATTATATGATATTCTGTTGTGCCACATCACTTTTTTTTGTTGTCCCATCATTTTTGGTTTGTCGTGTTTGCAGAAGGAAACCCGCCCTCTTCAATAATTATATTTCCGTCCATGTTATTAAAACAAAGAGGGCGGGTTATTAGTAACCCGCCCTCTTCAATAATTATATAATATTCCGTTGTGTCACATCACTTTTTTTGTCTGTGTGTTGTCCCATCATTTTTTATCGTGTTTGTAGAAGGAAGAGCGCGGGTTATTAGAACCCGCCCTCTTCAATAATTAACCCGCCCTCATATCCTATAAATAGCTCTCTGCCATACAACAACTATCCATTTACGGTCTATCCTATACACAACTATCCACTTACGCTCTATCCTCTACACAACTATCCACTTACCCTTATTTTGTGTATGTGTGGAGTTTAGGAAGAAGATCAAGTTCAGTACCATAGTCGGGAGGGAGGAGCTGCTGGATAGGATCAAGACGGAACAGTTCACAAAGTATTGGAGGTAAGCCAATCTTTTCTAGCATCTTCCCAATTATATATACCAGAATCCTTGAGAGAAAGATCAACAAATATAGACTTCGAAAACGGTTCATAAAGTATTTTTTTTACTCCTTTTCTTCCAGAACAATCTTTGATATTCAATGTTCTTCTGCCAAAAAAAAAGTAATATAAGGTGGATCTTTTAGCAATCATTGATATTCAATGTTCCAGAACAATCTTTATCAGGTGGATCTTTTAGCAGCTTTCACTAATTCTAAATGAAGAAAAGGATGTAAGCAAACATACATATCAAAACCACCTTATTCATGCTTTTAGGACAAAAAAAGGTATTCCCGACATGAAAACCCTTTTCTGCATGTTCATGCACAATGAGGAAGTATTTCCCTGTCAAGAATTGGATGTATTTAGTATCTTTTCCCTTCAAAACAGAGACAAGATACAAGATTATCAAACTGTTAAAAAAATAAGAAATCCGATTATTTAGTATCTTTTCCCTTCAGATGCTCAACATTATTGATTAAAAAATAATAAAAAATTCAACTAATTATTCAAAACAGATACAAGATTATCAAACTGTTAAGTGTAGAAATCCGATTATCAAACTATTTCATTTTATCGTAAATTTATCCTGCTTATTTGAAGTATATCAAGAGGAGCAACCTGCTGCAACATATACTGCCATCTTGGTATCGTAGCTTTTGAATTTTAAAAGCATTCGGGGAAAAATTCATCTTGGCCTGCTCTAACACACCAACTTATTGTGAATAATAACATCCATTATATTTCCTATATATACTAATATCTTATTCAGTTTGATATTTATTATTTTTTATTATAAAATGTTTGTTTCAACACAACATAAAAAATATAGTTCATAAAACTGAATATATATAAGTTAATACAAACTTATTGCAAGTTTCTTCTTTGCGCAAACTCTCTTTTTCTCTCCAATAAAACTGTTTTTATGCAGGATTCTTTGCGCCGCCACCAAATAAGTTGTTTGCAAGTGTTTTCGATTTATGTTTGTTACTGTTTTGCATAAATAATACGGACTTTAAGGAGCTATAACACCAATTCAGATTGAGTGGGGATTTCATCACCCTTCCTAAGACCCCAAAAACACTAAAAGCATATGCATTACCCTCGACTTTAATTATAAAATATCTAGGCTCGGCCAACTGAGGACTGTCGTGCTTAATAGGACAGAGGAAGGTTGTGGGCATTCGATCGTTTAACTAAACTTGACTTTGTGGTGCCTACGCTAGACAAGTGAGAAATGTAACTTAAAAGGCCCTTCTCACGGTGATTCGTGAGCGGATCCTTCCTTTCCTTATTTGTGCTTACCTGGCCATAATTGGCAGTGAAAAGGCGATTTGAGGGTTATCTCACAACTTGTCACTTTAGAACAGTTAGAAGCAGTCTAGTGGACTTTGAAGACCACAGCTCTAGGTATGATTGTGCAAGGTTTGACTGTGATTGTATGAAGTTGTTAACGCTTTTTTTATTGTTGGCTTGATATTGTTTGATGCAGATTATGGCAAATTCAAGTTTATTTGTTGTATGTAAATACGATGGCCGGATTATCACAAGTGCACAAGGTCCCAAGTATATGGGCGGGTCCACAAGAATCATGGGATTAGAGCCATCAACGACTTTTAGTGAACTAGAGAATAAAGTGTTCAAAATCACGAAATACGATCCCCATGAAATTAGGGTTAGGTTAAGTTGTATATGGCCTATGTTTAGTGGAAATGCATTGGTTGAAATTATAGACGATACATCAATATCTTCGATGATAGATTTCGGTCTGTCAAACACCCAGCATTCTTTTGAACTTTTGGTTCAGAAGGAGCAATTGGAAGTATCAGATGTCCCTCCAGCGGGTAATTTTGATGGTAATGCTGGAGATAGTTCCTGGGGGTACGGTTACATGGTTAACGATGATACCGTCAGTCTCGGTGGATATGACTATATACAACATTATTCAAACCTTCAAACTCATGGGTAAACATTTTATAAATCCATATTCAAACATTTTAGTAATACCAAGATACTAATATTCAAACATTTTATAAATCCATAAATCCAGGATCTCCTAGTCGACTGCTGCAGTTACATGCAACCCAGAAGAACAATAAGGATTACCATACACAACTTTCCACAGGTAAATAAATCTGAAACAAGTGATGATTTATTTACGAAAATATTAAGGAATAATATTATAATAACAATTTATATACTAAACGCAGATTTTCCCACATCTCCGCATCATTCCAACACGATCCAAGTAGCGCATTCCAAGCATGTCCGTCTACATCTTTCCGGTCTTCTCACCCCGAACCATCCACATTACACCGACCACAACCATCATATATTGCACCCGAGTCTTTTGTTGCTACGGGTGACATTGATATGTGTGGCAGTGATGATGATGAAATCGGTGAAGGTCATCAGGGGGAGGATAGTGTGGAATATGCCGCGCGGATTGAATGGGGTAGCATTCTTTGATGGTATGGTTGCGAATAATGATTTTGTCGAACTAGAAGATCCCGGCCTCGATCCGCTGAAAGATGATAGTTGGGTAGACTTAGCCGTGGCAGAAGTAAATACGGCACCCTATTTGGAAGCGACAACAGCAAGCGAAGATTGCGTCAGTGTCGGGGATTTGTTTCAGGAAAAAAGAGATCTTATTTGTAAGCTGAAGTCGTGGTCTATTCAGCAAAACGTTATATTTAAAACCGAAGAGTCAAATAAGACGTACTATATGGTGGTATGTACGAAAGCTCCTGAATGTAAGTGGAGATTGCATGCATATTGTTCCAAAAGAGCCAAAGCTTGGAAGGTCATGAAATACAACCAAGAACATATTTGCATCAATTCTATTATGTTACAAGATCACCGAAATTGCACTTCATCTTACATTTGCTCGCTAATCATGCCACTAATTCGTACAGATGTGGCGATGACTCCCCAAGAGATACGGCTCTTGGTTAGCGGAGAGCATAAAATTCAGATTTCGTATGTGAAGGCATGAGATACTCGTACAAAGGTTTTATGCAAGATATTTGGGGACTGGGAAAGCTCGTACAACTCACTAGTCTCTTTTATGGAAGCCATGAAAGTATCAAATTCGGGGACCGTATACCGGTTAAAAACCACAGAAACAGATGTCGAAGGCTCTGTCAGCTTTCAAAGAATTTTCTGGTGCTTTGGTCCATGTGCGGCTGGTTTCACACACTGTCGGCCGGTATTGTGCGTTGATGGTACGTATCTATACGGTAAGTACAGAGACTGCATGTTAATTGCTACAGGCGTTTGTTCCCCTCCGAATGGCGGCCGAGACATTAGGACGTCTTGCCTGAGATTCGGGACAGATGCTATTTGGTTTTATCCGTCCACCTCTCCGAAGATGCCAAGTTGATTTATGGCACCGTGTATCAGAGGTTTAAAAGGATGCGGCCGATGTAGCAGACTCGTCAGATTCCCCCTCGCTTGAGGGGTTTTTGATTGTGGGGACGCTCTTCCCTGCAGGCGCAAGCCCCTGCAGTTAATTACGCTACCGCATCGTGGTAACAACTTTCTCCTTCTCCAGAGTTTCACTTCGTGCCGTGGGTGTTTGTTTTGTTTGTGGTTGCCCGTGGATTGTATACGGAGACTATTTATTTCGTCGCCCGTAGGACGTGGATTAGTCCAAATCCGTACTTTCTTAGATTTGGGTTTGGTGTTTTTAGTTTAAGGATACGTTGGCCGTATTGAGGCTAAGATCAACTTAAACGTTTGTTAAGGATACGTTAGTCCAGTTTAAGACTAAGATCAACTTAACGTGGTGATCCATTTAATATATGGCCGTCGGGACTCATCACCTCTCTAACATCGTTGAAGGATTACAACGATAGGTGTCAGAGGAGTTCGGAGATGTACCCTTAAACCAAAGTTGATTTGGAGTTTTATAGTCCATTTGAATGTTTAAAGATACGTTAGCCATGTTTGGGGCTAAGATCAACTTAAACGGGATCGTTTAAATCCGGCAAAAGAGCATTTGGAGGCTCTATTGTTCCAGTTTAGGGACGTAGTGGTCCATGTTCCAGTTTAGGGATGTGGTGGTCCATCGCCAGTTTAGGGACGTGGTGGTCCATTATTAGTATAAGGACGTTTCGGTCCATCGTTCCCATTTAGGGGCGATTATTAGTTTAAGGACATCTCGGTTCGATATTAGTTCAAGAACGTCTCGGTCCAATATTAGTTTAAGGACGTCTCGGTCCATCGCCAGTTTAGGGACGTGGTGGTCCATTATTAGTTTAAGGACATTTCGGTCCAACATTAGTTTAGGGACGTCTCGGTCCGATATTAGTTTAGGGACGTCTCGGTCCGATATTAGTTTAAGGACGTCTCGGTCCATCGCCAGTTTAGGGACGTGGTGGTCCATTATTAGTTTAAGGACGTTTCGGTCCAACATTAGTTTAAGGACGTTTCGGTCCGATATTAGTTTAGGGACGTCTCGGTCCAATATTAGTTTAAGGACGTCTCGGTCCACGAGTTTAAGGACCCCGCAGTCCATATTCATGTATGGTCATTGGGACTCGTCACCTCTCTGACGTCGTTGAAGGATTACAACGATAGATGTCAGAGGAGTTCGGAGATGTACCCTCAAACCGGATTTAAATTGATTTAGGGGAGCAATCTTGCTCAGTCAATTTAATTTGAGGACTTACGGCCACGATTGGGCTAAGTCCAATTGAAAAATGTTTAACACTTTTGTTTTGGGCCTGTACTAGGTCTTGGCCCATTTTTAAATAATGCATTGCATTATTTTCTATTTTTGTTTGGGCTCTGCCCATAAAGGATGCGGAGCATCAATTTATTTTGGGCTCTGCTCAAAACAGAGTATCAATTTAAATGGGGCTCTGCCCTTTTATTACTTTGCAATTTATTTAGGCCTATTAGATTTTTTTGACTTGGGCCTGGCCCTTTAAGTAATGCGCTGCATTTGTCAGGCGCTTTGCGCCAATCAGGGAGCGCAAGCTCTTGTGGTGGCGACACGTGTCACGCGAGCGCAGTGCGCTGCGCCGATGCGCTGCTGACACGTGGCGCCAATCCAGGAGCGCAACAGCGCAAATTGGAAGTGCAAAGCACTAAGAATCTTTTAGATTCAAGAACAGAAGTGCAAAGCACTTTTTGATCTCTTGATCTAAATTTAGATCAAAGAAAAACAAGTTTTTCCTTGTTTTTCCTTATCTCAGAGAACCGAAGGTTCATAAAAAGTGTAAAGCACTATTTTTATTTTGTTTTATTTATTTATTTATTTGTTGTTAGAGATCAATGATATTGTTTTTAGATCAATGATCTATTCATAAAAGAATTTTCTCTTCTTTTAAAGGTTTTTACCTTTTTTGTGTTCTTGAGGAGTTCTCGAGAGCTCTCTTCTCTTTTTTTTTTAACAAGATGTTCCTGCCTTTGAATTGAGGCTTAGGGTCCTTTTTATAGTGCCCATAAATTAGTTAATTTGTTAAACAGATCTTTCTCTGAGTGATTTGGGGAATTTTCCCACTGTTGGATCTTTGATCCAAAGGCTTCTGTTTTACAGAAGAAAATCTTCTTATTTTAACAAGAACAGAAAAGATCTCTTAGAAATTTAATTCTGTTTAGCGCAGATGGCCTAGCGCGTGACATGTGTCGCGCAGCGTGACTGCGCTAGCGCATCTGCGCTGACACGTGTCGCGCAGCGCAAAGCGCAGCGCTACTGCGCTAGCTCATCTGCGCTGACACGTGTCGCGCAGCGCAGTGCTTGTGCAACTGAAGCGTTGCTTCAATTAACTTTTTAAAACAGAGCTTTGCTCTGATTAAGTGCGCTGCCTTGGGCGCTGCGCCGATGCGTCTGCGCCATACACGTGGCGCATTGCGCTCGGGATTTGAAGCGTTGCTTCAAAATTTAAATTTTGAATTTCCAGCAGAGTTTTGCTCCGATTGGAGGAAACAAATGCCCCCCCACCGTTGCGCTCATGTGGCGCGCATGTGAGTGCAGCGGTGGCAAGTCCCTGACCGTTGAATCAAGGGGTGAGCTGAAGGGGCGCAAGCACCTTATAAATAGGACCTTTGGCCCTTAGAAAATTTTCACCATTTCAAGATTTTGATTTTCCAGAGCTTTGCTCTTACTCAAGAACTTCAGAACTTTGCTCATTTCTAAAGTCAAAAAACTTTAGGTAAAAATTAATTTAAATTAAGTTAGTCTAAATTAATCTTAACCAAAAAGCTTTGCTCCCGTAGATCTTTTTGATCTAAAGGGATCCCCATTGGGGTTTCACCAACAGAGCTTTGCTCTCATGAATCCATAGATCTGGGAAGATCTTGTTCATGGGTTCTAACCCATGAGCAGAGCTTTGCTCATGGATCCAAAAATAGATCTTTTTGGTCCAAAAATGAAAAACTTCTAAGGGTCTTCAAAATGTTTTAATCTCTTTAGGAGTTTTAAATAAATTTTCTTATTATCACTACAGAGCTAGGCTCTTTTAAAGGAATCTTATTCCCCTGAGGCCAGAATTTGACAAGTGTCACTCTGTGACAAAGTTTTGCTCTGAAAGAGGAGATTTCCTCCTTGTCTTTAGGGATTCTTTATTAATGGGAATGTTTTCCTGGGGACCAATTGACAATCTCATCCAATGATAAGTTTGTCTTATTTAACTGACGTATTGTCATCCAGATTTTGCGGGTCCTCCTTCGGTCTCCTACCCACTGCACCGCTGTGCAGTGTGATTAATTTTTAAATTTAGTTAATTTAAAAGCTAAACGTTGGAATTGCAGCACTAACGGTTAATTTTTGTTCATTTGCAGCGACCATGTCTCTCGACACCTCGTTCCCGTTTGTCCGTTCAGAGGAGGGGTTTCCCGAAGCGCCCTTGGACCGTGAAGTTCTGACCATGATTAAGGAATACGACCCCGAGTATAAGAGTCTCCATCTTTGGGGGTCGTGGTATAACCAGATCATTATGGGTCGACGCAGCTTCACATGCACAGTGCCATCGGAGCCTATCACGGCGATTCACTACGCTATCCCACCCTCGGTGCAGTATGCCATGGAGTTGGCGGATTGGACGTTAAAGGGCTTCCTACATCCCGCCATAGATACGATACCGGTTCAGCGTCCCATGGTTTTGGATATCCTAGGACGCCGTATCTGTCAAGGTGAAGTACGACCCTGGGGGCAATCATATAACCTTGGTCTGATTCCCCGCCACCCGATCGGCTACCTGCCGTGGGCCCGGTACATCCTGTCGACGAAGAAGTCGCGGTTGATAAGATTAGGACTGTACACCGCGGTTTACGTCTCTCTCTTTCAGTATCCCACGCTCCCTACCTGGTGGTTCAAGGCTTTCCTGGAGCAGTGGAATATTCCCACTCACACTTTCCTTGCGATGGATCGGGAAGTGTCCATCTCTTTTGAGGAATTCACAGAGGTATCCGGCCTACCAGTCATGGGGGAACACTATGAAGAGCTGCTCCCGACAGATGAGTACGTCTTCAGTGCTAAGCCGATGGTAAGGGGGATCACGCCGGAAAACGCTGTTCAACACCAATTCCCGAGCCTGATCAAGGTGTTGAACATCTACGAGTCCCTTTTTATCGAACATGGGAGCCGAGGAGTTAATTTTGAGGACTTCATCGCTCGGTTCCTTCGCCAAAGCGTCATCTCGTCAGAAGCGGCCAAGTCTGCCACCTTGGATGACCCTTTCGGTCTAGGTTTGGATAACCTGCCGGCGACGGAGATAGACCAAAAGGGTTTCTTTCTTCCAGACTTCCCGACTATCTCTTTTGCAGAAATTGCAGCCTCCGGGATGGACGAGGAGGCATTTTTCTTAGGATTTCTCGGATTGTGGCTGAGTTGGTTTGCGATCCCAATGCACTCTCATCGTATGCGGCCCTCTGTCTTTTACCCAGCCCATCGAATGGTCATCGGGGTAAAGGTGGCTGTGGGGATCGCCGGCTTGGCACACCTATATCATGGCCTTAGTCGAGCAGCGGATGCTAATGAGCCCGGGGTATTGCACGTGGTCCTCCCGATGCACTACTTTGCATCATGGCTCGAGCTACACAAGGCGGGTGTCTTCGGCATGCATAAAAGGCCTCCGTTTTTCGAAAGGTGCAGCTTCCCTCGCATCATATAGCTAATTGGCGCGTCAATTGTGAACCCGTCGCCACGAGACGCCAGGGGTCTACTCCTTCGCTCTCACACCGTCGGAGCCGGTGTGTCTTTCATTGATAAGGTGTTGACCATCGGGAAAGCGTCCACCACTGCAGTGCGGCCATTGCGAGACACTTTCAAGGATGGAGCTTTGGTTTTAACGGCCCGGGAGACCCTTCACTTATATTCCATCAGACCGGGCTTTTTGGTGTTTAGGCAGAACGGGTCAGCGATCTTCATGAGATATAATCCGCAACGTTTCGCCCAGCAGCTGAGTTATAATCAAGGGGTACCGCTGGAGGCTTTCTTATGGGAGCCTGCTGCGACCGAAGAAGGGATGGAGAGGGTGCTGCATCATTTCATGCGTATAAACACGGGCTCCCACTTCTTTATCAGCGAGCCGGCCTGCACCCCACGGCTCCTCAGGGTATACACAGAATGGTACAGTCATTCGACGGGGGTGGTTATAAAGGAGGAAAGGCGATTGTTGATTGACCGCAAAGTTTCACCTCCAGGTAGCGATCGCAACGCTCCTTTGGTGCCAAGGACCCCGGTAATCCCACCCTTAAAAGATGCCACAGCAGGACCCTCGCGCATGCAGAGTCCCCCGCGTGGATTGCCGCTCCCTGATATTGCGGATGCACCCCAGTGCCCTGTGCTCCAGTGGAGACAGTGGTTGCAGTTTCGCCAGAGTCTGGCGTAGGTGCGGACATTGGGACCCGCCGTCCCAAGGTGGCTGCTAAACGTAAATCGATCCCGCGTGCACCCAGGGCTAGCGGGCAGAAGAAAAAGAAGTCGCTCTTTACCGCAGACATCGCGTTCGGTCAGGAACCCCATGCTCCCTACAGTGAGGGCCTGAGCGAATATGGGACTAATGAGGGATTAGTCATGCCGCCGGATGACACGGACTTGGAGGCCGCCCTCAGAGCTTTGGAGCACTTAGCGAAGCGTAATGCATGGCTGGCTAAGCTTGCAGTGTCAGGTAATCATTAGTCGCAATTTTTATTACATTATATCTTTATTGTTGCCTTTGACTAATATTTTCCCTTCTTTTTCCTTAACAGGCATCACCACTGAAGAAGCCATTGCTGCTTCCCTCAAGACCTTCCAAGAGGAGGAACGCCTTAGAGTGTCTCTAGGACTTAGTAAGTTTCGATTCATCATGTTTTCATCTTCCTTGTGTTACGGCCGATCTAAACTTTCCCTTTTTATCACAGGGACCTCAATGCCGCTCCCACCAAATGACGCAGACGTCCTACCAGCCGCTGACGCTCCTGCTTCCTCAGGGTTACCGCAAGAGTTCCGTCTTGAGGAGCCGATGAGAGATTCCTTAAAGGCTTTGGAGGTGTCTTTGTTTACGGACGACGACGTCCTGGTGAAGGAGGCGTCACAGAGGTCCATCGTGACAGCTCGGGAGGAAAGAAAGCGGCTAAAGCGTGAGACGAAGGCGCGTAGGGCTGCCTTGGCTGTAGGAGCTGGCCCCAGCACTGCCCCTCGTGCCGATACTCTGTCTGAAGAGACCCCTGTTGCCATGTCCACTGCTCGCAGAGAAGTGGCGCGTGCAGTTCGGAGTGCAAACGGTAAATCCACTTCAGGTAATATTTCTTTCAGAGTTTTTGTTGTAGGAGTTTTAATGCCATCGGTCCTTATATATCTTATCCTGTAGGGCCGAGTCCGGCCGAGGGAGAGGCGGAGACCGTTGAACCCCGGGAAACAGAGGAGGCGGCTCCTACCGAACCTGAGCCAACGGTGGGTTACGTCGCTGAGGCTTCAGGGCCCGAGATGGAGGTCGAGGGGTCAGCCGAGAAGGTCATTGATGCCCAGCCTGAAGTGGCGGCAGATGAAATGATCATTACAACTGAGCCGAGGGTGGTGGCGGACGAGGCGCTTGAGGCCGATGATCTCGCAGTGACGGCGGATGAGCCGATGGAGATCGAAGAACCTGCAGAAGGAACGGGTGAGATGGGTACGACTCCTGTGGAAGAGTTAGCCGCTCCCTCCCTAGAGTCCGGCAACACTCCAGTCGTTGTCCTCCCTGTATACGATCTTCCGCCGTCTCCAGGTCTTGCGAGCACGACAACGGTCCCTATCGAATCGGGTGATGAGGCTACGGGCGGTGGCCTTATGTCGATAGAGGAGGGAGTCGCCTCCGTTTCGGCCGGAAGTTCCTCAGGTAAACCCTAGGTTGCTGTTTTTTCTTTGCTTTACAATTCTTTCTGACAAATTTACCTTTCTTGTAATGCAGGTGCGGCCAGCGCCGATGCCCCACTGCTTGAGGGAGCGCTTTCAACGACTGCCTTGGCGGTAGTTACCCCTCAGCCCTCTCTCACGCCGTCAAAGATGTTGGAAGGTATGAGTTTGCAACTTATTAATCTCACTTTTTAGACGTACAATCCATATACTAAAGTCATACTGTTGTGTCTTTCAGGAGTGCTCTTTGACCACCTTTATCAGGTGTTACTCCCACATTTCTCCTTCCCATCCGAACTTGCCTCTTCCTTGGTGGCGTTGGTGAGCATGATTTCCATTGATATCTTTCTTCTTCTTCTTTTTTTTATTGATGGAATTACCGCTAAACCCTTTTTCCCATCTCGACTGCAGTGCTACAGATTGAAGGAGGAGATAAAAGATCAGCTGCACCACCGGCCCTTCCGACCTTGCCACCTGTCTTACCTGGTGCGACTATCACATTGATAATTTCCCCCTTTTTATTTTCTGTAATGTTATCTGACCACATCCTGTTTCTTTTTAGTTGTCGTTTCGGCCTCAGCGCCCTTCGAGTCTCGCATTACAATGCCGAGCGGCCCTTCCCAAAGACGTCCGTCCTCAAAAGGTGCGGCGAATAGTCTGCGTATGTTGAGCGACTACATCGAGGAACTCGGCGTCGAGTCTCCTACATCTGCTGAGGACTTCGCTACAACGATTAACCCAATGTTGGTGATATTTGCCACCTTCCATGACGAGGGCACCGTCGCTTCTTGGGTTAGCCACTGTCGGGAGATTGAGGCTCGCCTTCATCGGCTGGAGTCGATGCGTCTATCTCCTGAGACTTTGGCTGTGAGCACTCAACGGGGAGTATGGCTTGAGCAAAGCACTTCTCATTTCCGTTATTTGGAACAAGAAGCAGCTTTGAGGCTGAAGGAGTGCCAGGAGTCTTCAAGCGAAACCGCTCGCTTACGTGCTGAGGTTGAGGCGAACGCTGCCGAGGTAAAGGCTGTCTTCGAGGGCCTTCTGGAGCGCATCTCAAATGGGCTGAAACTGAAGCGGGCACTTGATGTCGCCGAGCATGATATTCCAGGCCGTGAAGCTGTTCATCAGGCCGTTAGGGATCAGCTTGCGTCTGTCGCGCAGCAACGAGCCCAAGTGGAGGCGGAATTGGCAGTGGTGGCCGACCAGGAGAAAGCGGGGAAGGAAGTGCGCGAACAATTGCTAGAGTTATGCAGAACGCTTCCTTCTCAGTAACTCTCCATGTATCATTTGTACTTGTAAATAAAAATGTATATATATATATATTTTATTCCTTAGCACAATATATCCTGTAGTCAATCAAGTTTATGAATAAAAGATATACATTTTTTTTGTGTCATCTTGTGCCATTTTCTCTGTCTTCTCTTTCTCCCTTTTCTTACCATCAGCATGTTGTCACAGTTGGCAGGTATTAGGACAGGCATCTTGATTTTTTCATGAGATAGTGATGGCTTAGGCTGCAGGTTCAGATCTGCCGCCTAAGACTTTTCAACTCTATGAGCCGTGAGAGTCTTATAGAGATTTTTCTCCCTACGGATCGAGAGGATCTTGTAAGTGGGTTTTCTCCTTGGGAATCGTAAGAATTCCTAAGTGTGTTTTTCTCTTATAAGTCGTAAGGATCCTATAAGAGATTTTTTCCCTCTTACGAGTCGAGAGGACCCGTAAGCGGTTGTTTCCCTCCTTGTCAAAATTCGACTTTGGAGAGTGAGACCCGTGAATAGTATACAAAAGACCGTTTCAGATCGACTTGTAGGGTCCCATTGTTCAGGAAGCAAGTTTTTAAATTCTTGCTGCCTAAGGCTTCATTTTGCAAGTTAAGACGAATCGGGAATTTCCCGCGGAGACACTGGTTTCTCTGCGAGCCGACGCGAATCAGGAGGCTCTCGTCAAGGATTATTTGTCTCCTTGAGTTGAAGGATTTGCTAAGGATTTTTTGTTTCCCTAGCGCCAAGGATTATTTGTTTCCTTGGAGTTGACACGGATCGAGAATTTCCCGCGGAGACGCTGGTTGCTCTGCGAGTCGACGCGCATCAGGAGGCTCTCGTCAAGGATTATTTGTCTCCTTAAGTTGAAGGGTTTGCTAAGGATTATTTGTTTCCTTAGCGCCAAGGATTATTTGTTTCCTTTGTGTTGACACGGATCGAGAATTTCCCGCGGAGACGCTGGTTGCTCTGTGAGTCAACGCGCATCAGGAGGCTCTCGTCAAGGATTATTTGTTTCCTTGAGTTGAAGGGTTTGCTAAGGATTGTTTGTTTCCTTAGCGCCAAGGATTATTTGTTTCCTTGGTGTTGACACCGATCGAGAATTTCCCGCGGAGACGCTAGTTGCTCTGCGAGTCGATGCGCATCAGGAGGCTCTCGTCAAGGATTATTTGTTTCCTTAATTTGAAGGGTTTGCTAAGGATTGTTTGTTTCCCTAGCGCCGAGGATTATTTGTCTCCTTGGTGTTGACACGGATCGAGAATTTCCCACGAAGGCACTGGTTGCTCTGCGAGTCGACGCGCATCAGGTTGCTCTCGTCAAGGATTATTTGTTTCCTTGAGTTGAAGGGTTTCCTAAGGATTGTTTGTTTCCTTAGCGCCAAGGATTATTTGTTTCCTTGGTGTTGACACAGATCGATAATTTCCCGCGGAGACACTGGTTGCTCTGCGAGTCGACGCGCATCAGGAGGCTTTCGTCAAGGATTATTTGTTTCCTTGAGTTGAAGGGTTTGCTAAGGATTGTTTGTTTCCCTTGCGCCAAGGATTATTTGTCTCCTTGGTGTTGACACGGATCGAGAATTTCCCACGGAGGCACTGGTTGCTCTGCGAGTCGACGCGCATCAGGTTGCTCTCGTCAAGGATTATTTGTTTCCTTGAGTTGAAGGGTTTGTTAAGGATTGTTTGTTTCCCTAGCGCCAAGGATTATTTGTTTCCTTGGTGTTGACACGGATCGAGAATTTCCCGTGGAGACGCTGGTTGCTCGGCGAGTCGACGCGCATCAGGTTTTTTTTTGGAGTTGGGATGGATCATCGAGATCTGGCTTCGTTTTCTGGGGGAGCCTGTTGGGAAAGTATGGTTCCCTCTTCGTTTTGCGCCCTTGGATTGTATACAAGGATCGATGTGATCTTAACTGTAGGGCCAAGGCTTTATCATTTGTTCTTTCCGCGATGCTCTATCATTTAAGCTTTTATATCACGAAGGTCGCGATTGCCCAATCATTTCGGCTATTTTGCATGCATATATTTTACTTGCTGCTTTTTATTGCGAGTTGCCCCATCATTTTGGCTATTTCGTATGCATGTGCGGCCTACTGGCTTTTCGCCGTAAACCTGAAATTGGACACCGATTTCGGCATCAGCATCGCTACAACCGGGATATTACCAGGAGCGAATCATCATTTGCCTCTGTCGTTGTCGAACAAAGGAGGCTTAGCGACCAGGGTTAGGGTCCTGTCGACTAAGGCTTTTATCTTCATGAGCCGTAAGGGTCTCACAAAGCTATTTCTCCCTACAAGTCGTGAGGATCTTGTAGGTGTATTTTCTCCTTAGGAATCGTGAGGATTCCTAAGTGTTTGTTTCTCTGTAAGTCGTAAGGATCCTACAAGAGGGTTTTCTCCTCATATATCGAGAGGATTTACAAGGGTTGTTCACCATACGAACATATCTCTAGTCTCGGATGGGACTTAGTTAGGGAAATGTTTATTCGCGCCCGTGGATTGTATACAAGGGCCAGTATTGGACCACTTGTAGGGCAATGTTGGAAGTTGTGGGGGTTGCTTAAGCACAGGTTTAGGTCTATGTAACTTAAGACTTTCAAGTCTTATGAGTCGTGAGGGTCCCATAAGAGAATTCTCCTTACGAGTCGTGAAGATCTCGCAAGTGTAATTTCTCCTTAGGAATCGTGAGGATTCCTAAGTGTGTTGCTCTTTTGTGAATCGTAAGGATCTCACGCGGGTGGTTTCTCCTTACAAGGTCGAGAGGACCCTATAAGTGTTTTTAACGAGGTTGCGCCCTTTCGGGTTTTCACAAATACTCGCCGGTAGTCCTGCTGTTTTTACTCACGGAGCCCTTTCGGGTTTTCATCCGTGCCCATTTTGCTTATGGACATACCATTTTCTTTTTTTTTTTATTCTTTTTATTTTCTTCTCTTTTTTTTACGAGGTCGCGCCCTTTCGGGTTTTCACGAACACTCGCCGGTAGCCCTGCTGTTTTTACTCACGGAGCCCTTTCGGGTTTTCATCCGTGCCCTTTTTTTTGCTTATGGACATACCGTCTCTTTTTTTTATTATATATTTTTTTATTATATATTTTTTTATTCATCTTGTCAGCCTAAGGATGCTGCGGTAGTAGTTTAAAGGCGTTTCGGTCCGTTACTAGTTTAAGGACATTTCGGTCCACTATTAGTTTAAGGACATTTCGGTCCACTATGGAGAAGGCTGGCTTATTGCTTATAAAGCTTGAACTTAGAATGATGGCGAGCGGACATAGTCGTCGTCGTTTATCATTAACCTAGGCCGTGGCTTATTAAGCGTAGTATTTCTTTAGGAAGCGACCGTTTATTGGCCTGAAAGGCCTTTCACCGTGCATATCCATGAGTAGATAGGCTCCACCTTGGTAGACCTTATCTATGATGTACGGGCTTTCGTAGTTTGGCTCGAATTTTCCCCGCTTGGCCCGATTAGGGATCATAGGCCTTTTGACTACTAGCACGAGTTCGCCTTGTTAGTTATATGTATGTCCTAGAGGCCATTACTGTACATAGGATGTATATTGTAGTGGATGCTGGGACATATATAGGGAGGACTTTCTTGCTCGACATGATAGTATGCTATCTGGTTGCTCTTTACCTTAACGTGTATACCGATTGTCTCTCTGTTACATGTTGGTAAAGCCCCTAGGATCTGTACTTGACTACCTGGACTATGATGCGGATCATACCAGTGGGGACATGGTAATCTATAAGTACATCCTTCAAAGTCCCTAGTCGTGGGTGTATCGAGACGGGGCATCGATATACCAGAGTAGACTAGCGTATACCTTCTCGACCCATACAGATGGGCGATGGATGATCCCATATCCATCGGTGTTTGACATCAGAGATGATATACGGGTGCTCAGTAGAGACTGGGTACACTGGACGGACTCGCCGAGAACTCCCAGATGGTATTATACCTCACGTCAGATGGCAGTTCTCTGGTGACACTGGTACAGAGTAGTCTGTTGACCCGAGATCGTCATAGAGTCTTGTGTGGTTCCCACTGTGCTTTGATTTCCATCTTACCACGTCCAAGAGGGCGTGCAAAACGGTGGTTTTTGGGTACAGTCCCGAGTCACATGGAGGCAATGAGCGATAGGAGGGGATTCGTCTCTCCCGGTATAGGGAGTTGATGTTGCGCTGTGTTCGATTGGCTATAACAGGAAATCCCTGGCCAGGGTTGCTGAGATTTACTGGTAAGTGTTACCTGTAGTTTCTCGAACAGTTATAGACCTCATATCGACACGACTTATCGAGCTATTGGGGTCTGACGTTTACCACCCCTAGGCAAGATATGCGACATATCAGACGATCAGACCGGACTGTACGGTAGTGTTACTGGTCGGATTCACTGGAGTGTGAGCGGGCTTGCTCGTCGATCTTCAGATCGCTCAATACCCGGGTGGCCGTTACGTTTAGCAGACCGCTTGCGGCTTGTGGGTGTTTGATATGATCATCATCTGCTGCCGGCGTATTGACGAGTCTTTAGAGTCCTACACAGAGGTTTCCTGGCTCAAGCGAAACGAAATAGGAATGCATATGAGATATGTGCGGGACCGAGAATGATACCAGTATGTGATACTGTATTCGATTCTCGCGATGTAACATTGATCGGTTATATGCGATATAGCCGGGTTATCGGATCAAGTGTTGATTCGATAAGTTGTTACTAATGATACCTGTCGGTTTTGTGCGACATGACCGGATCATTGAATCAAGTGTTGATTTAATGATTTAATGCATAATTATATATTTGATATATTACTTTGCATTAACTAGTATCGGTTTACTTTAAATGGATTTTCTCACTCGGTTGTACACATTGTATATGTGATATACTTTTGTGCACTTGATTGTATCATGTTTGATGATACATGTCATTGCTAGGGTTCATGTGTAAAGATCAAACCATGGTTACATGATTATGGTTAGGGTTTTATTTTATTCACTTATTTATTTATACATTTCATTTTGGAAAATAAAATGAAAAGAGAAAAGAATGGTGGCTAATTTTGTTCTTTAGTTGAAGCTTCATGAAGCTTTGATCAAGTCAACCATTCTTATCTCATTCTTAACCCTAACCATTCCCACTAACCATGATTCATTCTCTACACTTGACTCTAGTTAACATTATGATAAGTTTTGATTTTTCTATTGTTTTTAATTAACTTATCATAATATATTCTTCTTCTTCTTCCTTGAACCAAAGAAGAAAAAGCTTGCTTCATCAATGGTGAATTGAGCAAACAAGTGAGAAATCCAAAACTAAAGTCTACCCACTTCCTATTTCTTCATCCTCTACCTCTTGCCAAGTAGTAGAGTGTGTTTACTTCACAAGTTTCTTGACTTGGGGAAGTTGTGAGCTTGATCTAGCGATGCCTCGACGTAGATCATCTTCGGCATGGACATCGACGACCTAGCTTGCCCATTCTCCGACGAAGCCGACTCTAGAGCCCGGATTTGATTTGGACAGTGGAGACGACCTCGTTGCGGAGCCGTGGAGGTGGAGGACCGGATCTACAAAGGTTGTATTTCCGTTAAACTTTTAGTTAAGTGTTAACTAGTTAGTTTTTCGCCTAGACATCTAGCCGACGATCCGTAGTTTAGGGTTTGTAAGCACCGTAAAATTTTAATATGGCATGTTCGATGCCTTGTGAGACCTCCTTGAGGTGCCTAGGAACCCTACAGTGGTATCAGAGCCTAGCTAGAGCCTTAGGCGAAGTCCAGACGAAAATTGAAGTCCGAACGAACCCGAAACCCCGAACCAATATTGCTCTCTGTCCTTTTTTTAAAAACAGGGATTTTTCAGTATTAAAAATATCCAGAAAAACATGCAGGAAAATCTAAGAGTAACTGTGCAATTCGTAGCCCTAATTCCTTTAAAGCGCCGCGCTTCCGCGGCACGAGCATGGCTCGTGCGGCGGAAACGCGGCCGTTTTGTCGTTTTGTGAGACGAAGTTTACACAGTAACTCCTAGTTTCCATTGTTGGTCTTCCTGGGTATTTTTAATATTTTTTCAAGAGTTGAATTTTTCTGAGTTGATTTGGGGATTCGGTGTTTCGATCGGGGTATCAAATTTTGTCTATTTGGCTTTCCGGATAAATTTGAGAATATGTTAAAAAGTTCGACCGGATATAAATACCCAACTTTTCCCCTGTCGGGAAATTTCCAAGTGTTGGATTTTTCCGTAGTTTAACGACGTTCTAAGTAGTGCAAGTAACGCGATGGTCCCTCTAGAAGACAACAAACCTTAACTCGATTATGTGACCGTCTTGAACTGCCCTTTGAACCTTCGGGTTTGGGGCAGTACGGCGTGCCACATGTGAGGCGTTGGCTTGACCCTTCTACGGCTGGACCGTTGGTACTGAGATACGAACTAAATGTTGTTAGACTAGTTTCATGTGTTGATCTGTATCGGGAAAACTTGGGTGTTAGAATGTTCGATCGGAAAGTTTAACATTTTCTATTTATCTGGAATGGGATACAATAATTGGAATTCACAATAAGTTATGAGATAACTGAATGAATGTTATAAACATAGCAGTATAGTCTCACTTGATCGGTTGCCACGGAATTTTGATGTGATCAAAAGTCCGTCGCAATCACGTAGCGTACGCGGATATTCGCCGGGTAAACTTAATAGACAGCCTCACTCCATAGCCCCGACCAAGTGACTGTAGGAGAGCCCCGTCGCCGAAAGCATCCGTTCGGGTGCTCGCGGCAGCGGTGTTCCGCCTTGGTGCACTTCGTCGACGGTATCGGGGGTGCGGCCGCCTACTGAAGTTTGCGACGAGCATTCGATCAGGATGTCGGGAATCTTATTGAATTGCCCGACTTGATATTGAAAAGTGTTTTCGATTTTGAGACTAAAATGCGGGGTTTATAATTGTTAAGCATGTGATGTCTAAGGTATTCATTTGATTAGGCATGCGATGTCTATGCAGATTGCGGATTCCAACTGTTGTAGTTTTACACTTTCTTTTCTGTGACCGTAAGTGTAATATGTGATATCGCCGGTTTCGTTGCTATATGTCAACGACAATTGGGATGCGCATATTTACTTACGTTGATGACATGTGATGTTATGTGTTGCTGGATATGTTATATTGGATCGTCGTGTTTGAATAGCCGGGGGTTTTTATGTGAGATGAGTGTTTTTCATTTTCATTCATGTAAAAGCTTGTATGTAATATTCTTTTATTGGGGCGCTTCCAGGTTGCGGAAGTAGTCACCCGTTGTATATTATTTACTTTTCCGCACTAGGATAGACCCAAGGAGGAGGGCACAAGTAACCGGGTTCTGGAGTCCAGTGGGAGACTAACTCGAGGAGTCGAGTCAGGGTCTCCTAACTCTAGAATTGGTAGGGTTGCTTGCCGCTCTCGTAGGGGTCTAGGGGTGTGGGTTTGGCTATTCATCACGACCGTGGAATCCGTGTTTTATACTGGCTCGTATTGAAAACACGGACGTCCTAGTATATCCAATATTTCATATGATTCTTCTGCTGCGATATCTGTGATGTGATCATGTGATGTTCTTTGATAGATACAGTATATAGTATATATGATATATTATATAGACGTTGCTTATGTTTTACACCCGCGCTAGCCCTGCCTCGCTCTGGCGTTAGTTACCTAACCTAACGGTGCATGAGGGGACATCGAGGCGAATGCGGATGGCATAAGCGTGCGTCGTATTTATCGGTGATGTTTAGGTATTTAAATGATGGGACTTCATTAATGTGATTAATGAAATAAAAGAAACCTAAGATGTTGTAGAATCGAATTTCAAAATAAAACAGGTAGCTACAGTTCTTGCTTTGCACAGAGGTATATGTGATATATCCTGCACCTTATTCGATGAGGAAAGGACCGAGATCCCTTCACCGGGAGTGACTCCTTTAGCAATAACTGGCAGATGCTACACACTCGGTTTGTCTTTTGATTGCTTTTAAGAGTTCTGCTTTGCACAGTGATATATACGATATATCCCGCACCTCATTCGACGAGGAAAGGACCGACGATCCCTTCACCGGGAGTGACTCCTTTATCAAAACTAGAAAAGCCTCAAAAACACTCCATTTCAAAAATCATTTGATTCTACAACGATATCAAGTTCATTACGCAATAGGTTTTCAGAAAAACCTGTCGTAGCCCTCCGTCATTTCAGATAAATCCTGTTTAGTATTCGTGCTGCGTTTGTTGACCTTGTCAAGGCGCAGTGTGCGGTAGCTAACCAGTATTTATCTGCTTATGCATATGATGCAGATTGGGTTAGGGTAGTCGTACGGCCTTGTTGACCTTGTCAAGGGTCGTGCGAGTGGGTTTGATTCAATCAAGAAATGACGGGTTGAACTTGACTTGCGGTCTATGGTTTGTTGACCTTGTCAAGGTCATAGATCGTTCGGGGCAAAATTTTATCGGGAATTTCAAGTGTTGAGATTTGCAATGAGATTGCATACCTTCTATGAGATAGTTGGATCCCGATACCCGCTGCGAGTAAGAGTTACTCCTGGGAGAGTTTTACATATTACAATTAGCCGATCAAGTAGGTGTCTAGAAAGGTGTTAACGAGGTTACGCCTCTGGGAAAACGAGGTTTACAGTAATTAGGTTCGTGCGAAAGCACGGGGGACCTCCCTCAAAGTACCGACACTGGCCTGGCTGAAAGATTGGCGAACTTGTAGTGTGTAATTAATCCCGGCTAGTCTTTCCTTTTAGGGTTTGAAGGAAGATTTGATAAAAAGCAGTGGGAGCCATCCTGATTAGATAAAATAAAAACCAATCTATTCTTGCAAGAGCGCACGCTGAGTGTTTTCTTCTCTCTCTCTCCAGGTAGCGACCATATCACGCCTTAATCAAGATAATAATACGGATTATTGACCGAACCCGCTTGTTATACTGAGCTGGGGAACGTTGGTCTCGCTCCAACTTATAATTGTTATAAGACAGAGCAGGAAATTGGGGAATACCAGATTTCCCGTGCCGCCCAAACGAAGAGAGTGCATGCTGATGCATCATCTTCGGGTGTGTTCATTATACAGAACTGTTTCTCAGTATCCTTTACGTCCTGGGTATGTGATGTTGGAGATAGCGCCCTCAAAGTCAATTATTAGGTCACAGGTACGTGATTGTAATGATTGAGGGAGGACCTATCCCGGTAGGACAGTCTTACTCGAGATGATAGTACGCTATCTGGTTTACCTTTATCATCGTGTACTGCTTTAGGTGACATGACACGTCGCTATTACACGTTGATAGAGCCCCTAGGATTCTTGCTTGACCACCAGCAGTATGAGGGCGATCATATAAGTGGGAGCTGGGGGTCTATAAGCTTATCCTTAAAAGGTCCCTAGTCGTGGGAGTTTCGAGACTGGGCATCGATACTCCATTAGTAGACTAGTGTATACAGTCGAGACCCCGACGAGGGGCGGTGGCCGGTCTCACAAGCCACTGGTGTCAGTTGGATCACCTAAGATGTATACAGGTGCTCATTGGGTTATGAGTACACCGGACAGGACTCGCCGGGAACATGCTAGTTGGTCATATACCAGACGTCAGATGGCAGTTCCCTGGTGACATGTGTGCAGGTTAGTTCATCGACCTGGGGATCGTCATTTGTCTCGTGTGAGTTCCCACTGTACTTTGATTACTACCCTACCACGGCTCAAAGGAGTCGTGCAAACAGGTTTTAGTTGGGTACAGTCCCGAGCCACATGGAGGCAGTGAGCGTATCTTCAGGGGTTCGTCTCTCCCGGTATTGGGGGTGAGGTCGTGCTGTGTCTAGGAGAGCCATTACACAAAGTCCTTGGCCAAGGCAAGGAGATTTACTGGTAGGTATTCCAGTAGTATCTCAGGGTGTTCTGGGCTACACTCCGACACGACTTGTACCGCTTTTGGGGGTCTGACTTTTACCAACCCCCTAGGCTCGCCATGCGATACTCATAGACGAACGGACCGGACTGCACGGATATTGTCACTGACAGGCTCAGTAGGGTGTCTGGCTGAGTTCGCTCACAGACGTCCCTTTTAGTCAGTACCTGGTAGCCCGTTACGTATTGGCTTATACCTCTGACGTGCTAGTGGTTAAATCCACAACCAAGGTGTTGACGAGTCTTTAGAGTCCCCCACATTCAGTTACTCAGCTTTCGGGCGAAAGGTTGTAGAGGCCGTATGGAGATATGGCAGGGTCCGATCAGATACGTGCGGTATTGCACGGATCAGGATCGGACAGTTTGTACTATAGCCCGTATGGTTATATGGCAGGGTTCGATCAGATACGTGCGGTATTGCACGGATCAGGATCGAACAGATATTACTGGCCGGCTTTGGTATAAGCCGGATCCTAGTATAGTACAGTGTAGAGTTTGTCTCATTGCATTTGTATTTCGGTCGAAATACAGATGCGGGTGTGTATGCACAGTATCGGGGTTTTCCCGTAATTTATTACGGGACCAGTTTTCTGGAGTTGCCAGTTTGCTTTCCGTTTCGGCCAATTTCCTTTGTTCCGTTCATTGGCCGAAGATTGGTGGAGGAGGGCTTATTTGCATTGTTGCAAATAAGTATTTGTGGAGGGGGTATTTGCTTATTTTTGTATCATGATGGTTTTCATGATGGGTTCCATCCTTTGACCTTGCTTGACTTGTATCTTCATGATGGCATGACTTTTTGAGTCATCATGTTTGTTGGATGGTTTTTGGTGTGTTGGTTTTTCTAGTCATCATTTCTACACATCATGACTTGACCTCTCCCTTGTATGATGGTTCCTTCCCCCCTTGCTTTTTCTCTCTCCAATCACACATGAACAAGGGGGGGCCGGCCACTAGAGGTGGAATAAGAAAAATGCTTCATTTGTAGTGTGGAGAAAATATATGATACTCTCATTCTTTTGGATGCTAGTTTTTTCCCTTCACCTCTCTCCAAGTTCTTCTTCCTCCACAAATGGCAACTCCACTACCCCAAAAAGAGACACAAGCTCACTACATATTCTACAACGAACCTTGGGCACGTCGAGTAGCCGGCTTCGTGCCCGAGTTGCCTCGGCATTGAGGTGGGAGCCCGTAAACGAAGAAGGCGATGTGGTGCACTTCCGGCGACGAGGAGGAGACGGGACATTCCGCAAGTGATCGGGACGATGGCGAGAAGACCGGAGGACTTGGATCGTCGGTATATCTCCTTTCCCTTTCTTGTAGTTGGCTTAGACTAGTTAATGGTTACGATCCGGGTTATAGTGCGCGGTGGTGCCGGTTTGCTAAGTCCGCAAATTTTAAGTTATTCACCGCTTCCGCATTCCGGCGTCGGATTGACGGCCGGGGCGCCGCCGTGCACTTACAATGGTATCAGAGCCTCGCCATTAACTTAGTCTAGCTTTGTGTAATGTGTTTTTCTGTTCCGATCGATCGAAATGTCCGAAAACCCCAATACACCCACATCAGTTTTCTGTTAAGATATTTTGGTGTCCAAAAATTTTTCAGGTTGCATAAAAGTACTGTGCTAGAAATTCTAAGAACACTGTTCAAATTCGACGTACTGTTCCTCTCACGTGACCGCGGAAGGGCGGCCAAAACCCATGTTTGGCCGCGCTTCCGCCGCAGTCTACAGGGATCAGTGGGTTGGGTTTTTACAGTGGGCTTCTGGGCTTAAATTTGGGTTTCTGGAATATTTAAATTGGGCCCATATTTTCTGTAACTGCTACAATATTGTTTTGGGGCCCACTTGATATAATTTGATCAATCGGAATATTTTAAACACATTTTTCACAGTATTTACATTATATCTGCGACCGTGAATGTCACTCGATCGGTAAATTCGGTCTAACTGCTATAGCCCGGTTAGACGGATTTGCGAACGTGACTTTCACGTTGATGTTCTATGTATTTGCTGTGATGTTGCGGATCGGTCGTGGGGGATAGCCTGGATGCAATGCTAGTACTGTTTTGTTGTATTATGTACATTTGATATTGCGGGGCGAGCGTCCGACATGTGGACTGCCGTCACTGCCTGATTGTATTATTATTTTGGGGCACGACCTGGTTGCGGTCGATGTACCCGGTGTATGTATATTTTATTTTCTGTACTAGGATTGCCCCGCGGAGGGGTGCACGGATAGCCGGGTTCTGGAGGGCAACATGCCCGCATCTCATGGCATTGAGACGGAGGGGGCTTCGCTCTAGGATTGGCGGGCTATTCGCCGCACTCGTAGGGGGTACAGGTTGACCCAGGAGGGGTGCCCAAGTTGCCGGATTCCGTGAAGTGCTGGGTGGTCCATTCACGGCGCTGAAGGGGGCTGCCTCGCTTCAGGTTTTGGCGGGTGACTTGCCGCGCCCGTAGGGGTCTAGGATTTCATTGCACAGGCTATCCACACGACCAGGGGAACGTCGGGTTTCAGCGGCTCTGTGAAACCCGGGGATCCCAGATATCTGTATTGTTTCTGTGATGCTGTACATTTTCTGTGATGTTGCATTTTTATTCACGCCTTGAGCGAAATATAATATATTGGTATATATATTAGTAGATGTTGTATATGTTTTGCATCCGCGCTAGTCCAGTCCCCGCTCTGTCGTTAGTTAGCTAACCTAACGGGTAATGACGGGACCCAGTGGCGAATGCGGATGGCATATACGTACATCAGTATATTTTCGTTCTTTTTGGTGTGATCAATTGATGGGACTGCATTGATTCGAATCAATGCAAGTTAAAAACAAACCTAATCTGATGTTGTTGGAACACTTTTTCAAAAAGCTGTTATTGCAAGGACGTTTACTTTTGTTTTGCATCGTGGTATTCAGTTAGAATATCCTGCTCCTCAGTCGACGAGGCAAGGGCCGAGATCCCTTCACCGGGAGTGACCCCTTGGACAGAAGTTTGCGTCAGGGCATTAACTTCACTATAGCCGATTACTTTTGCTTTGCATCGCGGTATTCATTTGGAATATCCTGCACCCTATTCTACGGGGAAAGAGCCGAGATCCCTTCACCGGGAGTGACCTCTTTAGCAACGGTTTTCGTCACTATATTTTCAAAAAGCTATCCGTTCCTTCAACGATATCAAGTTCATTACGTTAAAGGTTTTCGCCAGAAACCATTCGTAGCCCTCCGTCGTTTCAGACGGGTAGCACGTAGTATTCATGCTATGTTTGTTGACCTTCGTCAAGGCATAGTGTATGGTAGCTGCTTGTTACCTTTCTGCTGCATAGATAGATGCGTTGGTTTGGGACAGTCGTATAGCCTTGTTGACCTTCGTCAAGGGCTTGTACGGGTGGATTCAAATTAACCTGGATAATGACGGGTAGAACTTGACATGTGACTTATGATTTGTTGACCTTCGCCAAGGTCATAAGAGCATGGGGCAGAAATCACATCGGGAGTTTCAAAAGAACTGAAACTTGCCAGATATGCGCATACCTTCTGGAGTGTGACACCGTGAGCGGATTCCGTCACGTTGTCATGCGATGAGAGTTGGATCCCGATTCCCACTGATGAGTTAGTTTACTCCTCGGATGACCCCGACTAATTCTTCTTTCAGGTTTGGAGGAGAATTTGAGGTACAGTGGGAGGTTTCCAGATTAGATAAATTGGTAACCATTCTGATCTAGGTTAGAGTGCACGCTGAGTGTTTCTTTTTTCTCTCTCTCTTTGGCAGCGACCATTGACCCGACCCTAAGACTTTGACTCAGTGACCAAGTTGACCGAACCTTCTTAAACACTGGCTTTTGGATTGTCAGAGTTGCAGACCTCATTGCCACTCCTACTTTTACCCTTTTCTCCAGGACACCCCGTATTATTACGAACGTCCACTTCCATTGGACAAAACCATCGTATGGTTAGATACGAACTCGAAAGAATTATTCGAGGATGGTTTCCGGTTCTGGAGAAAACGGATAGGATTATTCAGTTGTCTTTTCCTTTTACCCTCTCTCAGGTTACGAGTACTCCTTGGTTTAGGGGTAATACACCTATTACGCAAATTGGATTGTCTTCTTCCAAACCTTAGGCTGGTGCCGACCGGTAGGGAATGAAGAAAACCAATTAGCATAACGATGGTGTGCAGAAGGTATTAAGTTCAGACAAAGCAAGGGATTAGTAGGAGGGCAAAGTAAATTGCAACAGATATTCACGACCAAACCAAATATTTCGTTACCACTCCCACATCACCTTTGTATTTCTCCAGGACACTCCGTATCACTACGAAGATCCACAGTTTATTTGGATATTCCATCGTATGGTTATATACGAACTCGAAAGGAACTTGTTCCAGTTCGGGGATGGATCCTGGTTCAGGAGAAATAGGAATAAAGTACATTCAGGTGTCTTTTATCTTCACCTTCTCTCGTGTTGCGAGTGTTCCTAGGATTGGGACAGTACACCCAATATGCTTATTGGATAGTCTTCTTCCAAACCATAGGCTGGTGCCGAACGGTAGGGAAGGAAGAAAACCATTTGGCCTAAAGGGGTGTGCAGAAGGTAAAGACTAAAGACATATGAAGGGATTTGGAGAGGTGGCAAAGAACTATACGGTTACAGTCGTGAATCTGGAAGAGGCATTACTAGGAATACCAGAATACCCCATCGGAACATTTCAATGTTTCAGTTTCACTGTGTAATGTTAAAGGAAAACTGATTTCCCGATTAGATACTTACTCCAGGGTATGTATTTACCAGGTACGATTCTCACATCTGTATGGTTTTACAGATGTTGAGTGGGAGTAAGTTATTGGGAATTGGGTGATTATCCTCATTATATCGGGATTCGTTGTAATCGGTGATATTTGAGGAAATCACCTGCGCTGTTTGCCGGTCGGCAAATATTTGGTTTTGAATATCCACTGTTATGCACCAATTTCAAATTGATATATCTGTACGTCTATTTTCATAGAGTGAGATATACCTTTCTGAAATTATGTCTACGACATTTACCTATATCAGTGGATGGTAAGGTAAGGAGCATTAAACAGCGGTGTAATTCTTCTTAACCATAAGTACAATTTTCAACCTACGACACACAGTGAATGAGTTATCAGACTCAAGGGACTTATACAAAGTATTGTATGTTGTCCAGGGTCCATCAGGACAGAGGGGTTGGTCCTCATACTATATTCTGTTTACTTTTAACTTCTCTAGTTCTTAGACATGTGTTTCGTAGAAACACAGGGTCTAAGTTTTGAGGAGTTATAGGTATTTGAATAGAGTAGAGAACCAGGTGTAGCAAGTATCGGGATTCTTCAAAGTGATCGAAGATGTAGATACTTGTGTATGGTGTTCAGTTGATAGTAATGATTAAGAGAAATTGCTTCTCTTTCAGGTTACTCATAATTGGAAGTATTCCTAAGTTGAGTAACGCTGATCTGGCCTCCTTCCATTTAGTTGACATGCACTGGAGACAGTTGCATGATTTGGATCTGGTTCAATTAAATCAGTGCCTCTGGTCCTATATGGGATATAGAACAGTTCATATCTTAACGATGTTAAGGTACGGGGAGTTGTCCGGTTTATGATTAAAACCAGACACTGGACAACTCAAGGCACGTTTCTGTAATGGCTGTTTGTGGGTTGACCCAGGCTATGACGAGGGTTGACTTTCTACCATCTGGATGAACAATAGCGATATTGTTCTTGACTCGCCACAGTTTTAATAAAAATGGATTTTTTCAGAAAACAGTAGTGGGAGTACGGTAGAACTGGAAGTGATTCCAGAACCACAAACGATTACTGAAGATTTGATAAGGAACCTAAAGATTCAATCTGGATTGACATTCCATTGGCCACTCCGCAGATAAGGTGGGTAACTTCAGGCACCCGAGAGGTACTACGGTAGCCTCAAGGACGGTGACAGGGAAGTTCTTGTTTACCCACAATTACCATTGCTGTTGTTCCAGGGTGCGAGACCCGGCGGGAGGATGAGTATAGCGTCGTTCTAAACCAGTTTTAGAAGTGTACGTCTATATGACTCTGCCAGAGGGTTGTCGTAGTCAGTAGGAGCAGCGGAAGCATTGGTGGACAGGTAGCTTATGTCTATTTATAGACTAAAGCAGATGTAGCGGAGATAGATCATCTATTTCTGACGTGACAGTCATAGGTTTGACTTCATCAGAATAGGGGATGGATCTGTTGAGAAGGTAGTAGGGTGTGATATCCTGGTATTTGGATGACATACACAGAATAGGAAAAGAAACTTCTATACTACAATCGATCATACTTTGGTCGTCACACAGTGGTTTCTCCACATGGGACTTGGATTTTACATCAGACATACTGGTTACTAGATCTATGGTCTTAGATCTAGATTTGGGTGGTTTCCCAATCAGGGTACTTGACAGCGTTCTAAGAGTATTTAGGATGGACGACTCCTGGCACGGTAGTGTACCTGCAGGTAATGGAGTCACCCTCTCCAAAGGTGTCTTACAGACTAAAGGGGAGAGGGACGGGCATGATTGGCAGATCACTTGCTCAGGCAATTGAGTCAATCGTGAGATGTCAAGTACCACACCAGATGTTGTTCTTGCACTAGATGCAATAAGTTGACATTAATCCAATCCTGGAGAAACAGTCGGAAGCAGTTTTAGAACATAAGTGGATGTTCTAGGGAGATGATAACGACAGCCTCATTCAGGAGACAGTTATCATTCCAGGCTTCCAAGGTGACATGGACGACAAGAAGGTTGTCAGAGTTATAGTTTTCCTTCTGATGAGGGGCAGTATTTTGGACAGGTGGTCCAAGGCAATACTGAGGGAGGCATGGCGCGCAGGATACTGATTAAGTTCAGTTGACGATATAGTCTAAGAAGTTTGGATTTGGAGTTCATTTATGAGCTATGTCCCATCAGACATCCAGACACATTCTAAGACAGGTATTGCTCATTTCGGGAGATAGGTTTCTCCGCGAACTTGAGATATAGAGAGACATAGAAAGAAACAACTAAGCGGATCCGCTCACTGAGGCTATTCCTCGAACGCAATAGTTCCGCAAACGAGCTTTGTGAGACTGACTAGTAGAGGAGTTGGATGTTCGGTATCACACGGGCTGTGAGTATGCGACATCGCAATAATTAGCCTTGAGTGCAAGTGGGAGATTGTTGGAGATAGTGCCCTCAAAGTCAATTATTAGGTCACAGGTACGTGATTGTAATGATTGAGGGAGGACCTATCCCGGTAGGACAGTTTTACTCGAGATGATAGTACGCTATCTGGTTTACCTTTATCATCGTGTACTGCTTTAGGTGACATGACACGTCGCTATTACACGTTGATAGAGCCCCTAGGATTCTTGCTTGACCACCAGCAGTATGAGGGCGATCATATAAGTGGGAGCTGGGGGTCTATAAGCTTATCCTTAAAAGGTCCCTAGTCGTGGGAGTTTCGAGACTGGGCATCGATACTCCATTAGTAGACTAGTGTATACAGTCGAGACCCCGACGAGGGGCGGTGGCCGGTCTCACAAGCCACTGGTGTCAGTTGGATCACCTAAGATGTATACAGGTGCTCATTGGGTTATGAGTACACCGGACAGGACTCGCCGGGAACATGCTAGTTGGTCATATACCAGACGTCAGATGGCAGTTCCCTGGTGACATGTGTGCAGGTTAGTTCATCGACCTGGGGATCGTCATTTGTCTCGTGTGAGTTCCCACTGTACTTTGATTACTACCCTACCACGGCTCAAAGGAGTCGTGCAAACAGGTTTTAGTTGGGTACAGTCCCGAGCCACATGGAGGCAGTGAGCGTATCTTCAGGGGTTCGTCTCTCCCGGTATTGGGGGTGAGGTCGTGCTGTGTCTAGGAGAGCCATTACACAAAGTCCTTGGCCAAGGCAAGGAGATTTACTGGTAGGTATTCCAGTAGTATCTCAGGGTGTTCTGGGCTACACTCCGACACGACTTGTACCGCTTTTGGGGGTCTGACTTTTACCAACCCCCTAGGCCCGCCATGCGATACTCATAGACGAACGGACCGGACTGCACGGATATTGTCACTGACAGGCTCAGTAGGGTGTCTGGCTGAGTTCGCTCACAGACGTCCCTTTTAGTCAGTACCTGGTAGCCCGTTACGTATTGGCTTATACCTCTGACGTGCTAGTGGTTAAATCCACAACCAAGGTGTTGACGAGTCTTTAGAGTCCCCCACATTCAGTTACTCAGCTTTCGGGCGAAAGGTTGTAGAGGCCGTATGGAGATATGGCAGGGTCCGATCAGATACGTGCGGTATTGCACGGATCAGGATCGGACAGTTTGTACTATAGCCCGTATGGTTATATGGCAGGGTTCGATCAGATACGTGCGGTATTGCACGGATCAGGATCGAACAGATATTACTGGCCGGCTTTGGTATAAGCCGGATCCTAGTATAGTACAGTGTAGAGTTTGTCTCATTGCATTTGTATTTCGGTCGAAATACAGATGCGGGTGTGTATGCACAGTATCGGGGTTTTCCCGTAATTTATTACGGGACCAGTTTTCTGGAGTTGCCAGTTTGCTTTCCGTTTCGGCCAATTTCCTTTGTTCCGTTCATTGGCCGAAGATTGGTGGAGGAGGGCTTATTTGCATTGTTGCAAATAAGTATTTGTGGAGGGGGTATTTGCTTATTTTTGTATCATGATGGTTTTCATGATGGGTTCCATCCTTTGACCTTGCTTGACTTGTATCTTCATGATGGCATGACTTTTTGAGTCATCATGTTTGTTGGATGGTTTTTGGTGTGTTGGTTTTTCTAGTCATCATTTCTACACATCATGACTTGACCTCTCCCTTGTATGATGGTTCCTTCCCCCCTTGCTTTTTCTCTCTCCAATCACACATGAACAAGGGGGGGCCGGCCACTAGAGGTGGAATAAGAAAAATGCTTCATTTGTAGTGTGGAGAAAATATATGATACTCTCATTCTTTTGGATGCTAGTTTTTTCCCTTCACCTCTCTCCAAGTTCTTCTTCCTCCACAAATGGCAACTCCACTACCCCAAAAAGAGACACAAGCTCACTACATATTCTACAACGAACCTTGGGCACGTCGAGTAGCCGGCTTCGTGCCCGAGTTGCCTCGGCATTGAGGTGGGAGCCTGTAAACGAAGAAGGCGATGTGGTGCACTTCCGGCGACGAGGAGGAGACGGGACATTCCGCAAGTGATCGGGACGATGGCGAGAAGACCGGAGGACTTGGATCGTCGGTATATCTCCTTTCCCTTTCTTGTAGTTGGCTTAGACTAGTTAATGGTTACGATCCGGGTTATAGTGCGCGGTGGTGCCGGTTTGCTAAGTCCGCAAATTTTAAGTTATTCACCGCTTCCGCATTCCGGCGTCGGATTGACGGCCGGGGCGCCGCCGTGCACTTACATGTGATACCAGATCAGGATCCCAGATATGTAATATGTTACATAGGGCTACAGAAAGGTAGAGAACTGAGAACGGGTGATAAGTTTCATGAGGCAGAAAACGGGGCAAGTGTTGCAGCCAAGTCTGTCGGTCACTGTCACCCTGTATTACCAGTACATTGATTCTGAATGAATGTTATTAGATACCGAACCTGATATACAAAATCATATCTATCTCTTTATTAGTAAAGAAATGATAAAATTTTGTATAGTTGGATAATGTTTTGAACATTTCCTATATCAAAAGTTGATCGGTTCAGGCACGTTATCTAAAAGCATTAATGTTCTAAATCAAACTACAGTTCTTAGTATACGGAACACACACAAGAGGAAGAGTTCAGAAATGAACGAATTCTTCTTGAGGTATTGTAGACTAGGTCATATCAATGCGACCCGACTAGCTGAAGTTACATTTAGATGCATATTTAAATCAGTTTGAATTTACATCTTGTGAAACTTGCCAGTCATGTCACAAAGATAAGATGACCATAGCTCCGTTTACTGGAAACAGAGAAAGAGTTAGTAAACTCTTGGGATGATACATGTTGATGTATGTAGGTCCCCTGTCTACATATGCCAAGACCGGTTCTTTATACTTCATTATATTCTCTGATAATCTCTCAAGATTCAGTCATATGTTCCTGTTGAAACATGAGTCCGAACCTTTTGAGATATTCACAGAATATAAGTTAGAAGTAGAGAACCAAAATACGGGTATAAGTATTATGTCCTATGATGAGATCAAGGAGGAGAATACTTGAGCACGGAATTCCTGGATTATTCTAAAGGGGAATGAGATTCTCTCTCAGCATTACTCCTCTGTATACACCATAGCACGATGGTATATCAGGGCGGAGCAATCACACCCTATATGATATGGTGTGCTCTATGATGAGTATTACTGAGTTACCTTTTTCCTATTGGGTGTTATGCACTTGAGAAGCTGCATACCTATTGAGTAGGGTTCGAATCAAATCAGTTGCCTACCACTTCATATGAGATATGGTATGGGAAGAACCCATGTCTTAAATTAGTTAAGATTTGGGGTTGTCCGGCCTATGTCTAAAAGCAAAATCCAGACAAGCTCGAGGCAAGGTCTATTATGTAGAACTGGAAGTGTTCCAGCAATACAAACTACAGCTGATGATTTGATAGAACCAAAGGATTCAGTAGATTCCAATGAACCTCAGCCTCTCCGCCGATCTAGTAGGGTTCCTCACCCACCTGAGAGATACTTCGGTTTCTCTATGACAGTGGGAGCGAGGATTGCATCATGAGATGATGACCCAACTAGTTTCGAGCAGGCCATCAGGAGTAAGACTCTGTAAGAATGGCTGGATGTTTAGTGATCTGAGATGGAATCCTTATACACCAACAAAGTATGGACTTTGGTTGCTATATCTGAAGGGTTAAATCCCCATCAGGAGCAAGTATATCTTGAGAAGATTACTTGGTGTACATGGAAAAGTTGAGACTTTCAAAGCTAGAATTGTTAAAGGTTTTGTCATTGACCAGGCGTGGATAATGATGAAACCTTTTCAGTAGCTATGCTTAAGTCCATCCAGATCCTACTTACCACGGCTGCATACCATGACTACGATATCTGGTGGTTGGGTGTCATGACTGCTTTTCTAAATGATGTTTTAGAAGAGTGCGTCTATAAGTACACAGCCAGAGGGCTTCGTAGACAGTGGGAGCAACGGAAACGTGTGCAAGATGCTTTATAAGATAAAGCAGGCATCGCGGAGTTGGAACATCTGTTTTGATGAAGCGGTCAAAGAGTTTGACATCATCAAAATGGTAAATGAACCTTGTATAAACAAAAAGGTAGTAGGGAGTATGGTGATGATCCTCGTAAAGTACGTGGATGACATACTCTTGATGGGGAAGGAGTTTCCTATGCTACGCTCGATCAATCTCCGTTTATCACAATGATTCTCCATATAGGATCAAAGTGATACCTACTAAATCCTGGATTTTGGATCTATGAGATAGATTTAATTGGATGTTAGGATTCTCACTAGTTGTAGTGAGATGGTATCAATCGATCCTGGGGAGAATCACTGGAAGTGTTCCAGGGTGATAAGGACGACTGGATGTCAGTCGCAGGCTTTGTCTTTACCCTCAGTATAGGGACGGTATGTTGGAAGAGTTCCAAGCTAGATACCGTGACATACTAGACGATAAAGGCATGATACATCGCTACTTAAGATGCTACCAAAGAGGCTGTTTGGGTGTATATTGGTTCATGAGATGAACTTTGTTCCTCCCATTGTGTGACAATGGAGTTGTGGCTTATGCCAAGGAACGCCGGTCCCATCAGTGATCCAGACTTATTCTAAGGCAGTATCACTTGATCATGGAGATAGTTGATCTCCAGGGAGATCGAGTTTTGGAGAGTAGACTCAGAGGACAACACAGCGGATCCACTCACAAAGGCCTTTTCCCAGAGAGAGACTTTTATGGGATGGTTGAGTATGAGATACTACAACCACTGCTACAGATGGCCCTAGTGCAAGTGGGAGATTGTTAGTTATATGTATGCCCTAGAGGCCATTACTGTACATAGGATGTATATTGTAGTGGATGCTGGGACATATATAGGGAGGACTTTCTTGCTCGACATGATAGTATGCTATCTGGTTGCTCTTTACCTTAACGTGTATACCGATTGTCTCTCTGTTACATGTTGGTAAAGCCCCTAGGATCTGTACTTGACTACCTGGACTATGATGCGGATCATACCAGTGGGGACATGGTAATCTATAAGTACATCCTTCAAAGTCCCTAGTCGTGGGTGTATCGAGACGGGGCATCGATATACCAGAGTAGACTAGCGTATACCTTCTCGACCCATACAGATGGGCGATGGATGATCCCATATCCATCGGTGTTTGACATCAGAGATGATATACGGGTGCTCAGTAGAGACTGGGTACACTGGACGGACTCGCCGAGAACTCCCAGATGGTATTATACCTCACGTCAGATGGCAGTTCTCTGGTGACACTGGTACAGAGTAGTCTGTTGACCCGAGATCGTCATAGAGTCTTGTGTGGTTCCCACTGTGCTTTGATTTCCATCTTACCACGTCCAAGAGGGCGTGCAAAACGGTGGTTTTTGGGTACAGTCCCGAGTTACATGGAGGCAATGAGCGATAGGAGGGGATTCGTCTCTCCCGGTATAGGGAGTTGATGTTGCGCTGTGTTCGATTGGCTATAACAGGAAATCCCTGGCCAGGGTTGCTGAGATTTACTGGTAAGTGTTACCTGTAGTTTCTCGAACAGTTATAGACCTCATATCGACACGACTTATCGAGCTATTGGGGTCTGACGTTTACCACCCCTAGGCGAGATATGCGACATATCAGACGATCAGACCGGACTGTACGGTAGTGTTACTGGTCGGATTCACTGGAGTGTGAGCGGGCTTGCTCGTCGATCTTCAGATCGCTCAATACCCGGGTGGCCGTTACGTTTAGCAGACCGCTTGCGGCTTGTGGGTGTTTGATATGATCATCATCTGCTGCCGGCGTATTGACGAGTCTTTAGAGTCCTACACAGAGGTTTCCTGGCTCAAGCGAAACGAAATAGGAGTGCATATGAGATATGTGCGGGACCGAGAATGATACCAGTATGTGATACTGTATTCGATTCTCGCGATGTAACATTGATCGGTTATATGCGATATAGCCGGGTTATCGGATCAAGTATTGATTCGATAAGTTGTTACTAATGATACCTGTCGGTTTTGTGCGACATGACCGGATCATTGAATCAAGTGTTGATTTAATGATTTAATGCATAATTATATATTTGATATATTACTTTGCATTAACTAGTATCGGTTTACTTTAAATGGATTTTCTCACTCGGTTGTACACATTGTATATGTGATATACTTTTGTGCACTTGATTGTATCATGTTTGATGATACATGTCATTGCTAGGGTTCATGTGTAAAGATCAAACCATGGTTACATGATTATGGTTAGGGTTTTATTTTATTCACTTATTTATTTATACATTTCATTTTGGAAAATAAAAAGAAAAGAGAAAAGAATGGTGGCTAATTTTGTTCTTTAGTTGAAGCTTCATGAAGCTTTGATCAAGTCAACCATTCTTATCTCATTCTTAACCCTAACCATTCCCACTAACCATGATTCATTCTCTACACTTGACTCTAGTTAACATTATGATAAGTTTTGATTTTTCTATTGTTTTTAATTAACTTATCATAATATATTCTTCTTCTTCTTCCTTGAACCAAAGAAGAAAAAGCTTGCTTCATCAATGGTGAATTGAGCAAACAAGTGAGAAATCCAAAACTAAAGTCTACCCACTTCCTATTTCTTCATCCTCTACCTCTTGCCAAGTAGTAGAGTGTGTTTACTTCACAAGTTTCTTGACTTGGGGAAGTTGTGAGCTTGATCTAGCGATGCCTCGACGTAGATCATCTTCGGCATGGACATCGACGACCTAGCTTGCCCATTCTCCGACGAAGCCGACTCTAGAGCCCGGATTTGATTTGGACAGCGGAGACGATCTCGTTGCGGAGCCGTGGAGGTGGAGGACCGGATCTACAAAGATTGTATTTCCGTTAAACTTTTAGTTAAGTGTTAACTAGTTAGTTTTTCGCCTAGACATCTAGCCGACGATCCGTAGTTTAGGGTTTGTAGGCACCGTAAAATTTTAATATGTCATGTTCGATGCCTTGTGAGACCTCCTTGAGGTGTCTAGGAACCCTACACGCCTTGGCGGAACATCCTCGGCCGGGTCAGTCTTTCATATGAGCGCGTCATCTTCGCTTTGTAAGCTTCCAGATTTTGTTGCGCTATGAGCCGTGTTTCTTCAAGGGCGTTAAGCTCCTCAAGCCGAAGGTTAGCATTTTCTTCGTTCGTCAGCTCGTAGTGAACCGCCACTCGCAGAGAGGGTAACTCTATCTCGAGGGGGAGTACTGCCTCGGTATCGAATACCAACGCGTATGGCGTTGTATTTGTGGTTGAACGTGGTTCGATACGCCCAAAGAGCTTCTTGCAGTCTCTCATGCCAGTCCTTCTTATTTCGGGGCACCGTTTTCTTCATGATCTTCGTCAAGGTTTTATTGAAGGCTTCGGCTAAACCATTAGCTCGCGGATTATAGACTGAGGAATATCTCCAGTCTATATTATGCTACTGCGCGAAGCGGCTGATTTTGTGGCTTCGGTAGGCTGGCCCGTTATCGGAGATAATCCGTCTCGGAGTTCCAAACCGATATATGACGTGCGTCTTGAAGAAATGGAGGATATTCTCCGTCTTCACTTCTCTCAACGGTATTGCTTCCGTCCATTTGGAAAAGTAATCAGTTGTCGCCAGGATGAAACGATGTCCTCTAGACGATACTGGTTCGATGGGACCGACTATGTCAGTTCCTCACATTTCGAATGGCCAGCTAGCCACTGTTGGATGTAGTGGATTTGGATGCTGATAGATGAAGTCCCCATGAATTTGGCATGAGTGACATTGCTTCGCATATTCGAGGCAATCCTGAATCATCGTGGGTCAGTAGTAGCCCATCCGTTTAATTTTTAACTTCATCTTCGGGCCCGCTTGGTGAGAACCACAGATTCCGTCATGAACTTCCTGAACGACTCTTTCTGCTTCGTCAGGTCCTAAGCATCTCAGCCACAGAGAATCGAATGACCTCTTGTACAGAGTATCATTGACGAAGGCAAAAGACATAGCTCATTTTATGAGCTGATGTCTTGCGGACGCATCTTCGGCCATTCGATGGGACTTAAAGTAGTCTATAAAGACTTCCCTCCAATCCTCAACCTTCTCATGGTCTTTTATTTGTAAGGTCGATTGCTCAGTCACTCCTTTTTCTTCGGGTGATTCCAGAGATATTTCTGCTGGGGCGAGCACTCGACGACTTTGTACCACGATTCTAACATCATCGAGGCTCTCGTCAGCCAATTCTTTAGCAAGTTTGGCCAACGCGTCTGCTTTGCTATTTTCCGCGCGCGGTATACTTTTTAAAGTATAGGAGGGAATCTGGGTCAACAGTTGCTGTATCTTTTCACCATACTTCACCAGCTCTGGCTTGCACGTTTGGTAGTCGCCGTTTACTTGACTAACGACTAGCTGGGAGTCCCCATATATGAGGGGGCTTTCAATTCCCATATCGATGGCGATCTCGAGGCCTGCTATCAAAGCTTCGTATTCGGCTTCATTGTTCGTCCTCGGCTCTGTTAAGGAGAAAGCGAAGCGCATTATTCCTCCTTGTGGGGTCACGAAGATAAGGCCCACCTCCGATTTGATCATAGGGGTACTTCGTTTGTGCTTTTTCATGGAGGATGCTCCATCGAAATAGAGCTCCCATCGGGTATCACCACTGTCGATTGCGTCAAACGCATGTTCATCTGGCAGATCGCAATTCAAAGGAGAATCGGCAGGTATAGGGTGTTCAGCGAGGAAGTCGGCGATGGCCTGGCCCTTCACTGCTTTGAGAGGCTGATAGGTTATTGAGAACTCCATCAACAGCAAAGCCCATTTAGTGAGTCGACCTGTCAGTATGGCCTTCGACATCAAATATTTAAGAGGGTCCACCTTCGATATGAGACGGACTTCGTGTGCCAACGCGTTGTGCCTGAGCTTTGTTATCGCAAAGATCAATGCCAGGTAGTGCTTTTCAATAAGGGAGTAGTTGCTTTCTGCCCCCAGCAGAACTCGACTTAAATAGTAGAGTGCTTTTTCTTTTCCCTGGTCATTTTCCTGCGCCCATAATGCGCCTAAAGAACCTTCGAGGGCAGTTGTATAAAGGATGAGAGGCTTCCCCTTAACCGGAGCAGTCAACACTGGAGGGTTCTGCAGGTATTGCGTGATCTCGTCCAGTGCGCCTTGGCATTTGTGATCCCAGATGAATGGAGTTCCTTTCTTCATCAGGTGACTGTAAGGGCGGCACTTGCCAGAGAGGTTGGCTATAAATCGCCGAATATATGCGAGCTTTCCTTGGAGAGACCGCAACTGTTTGAGAGTTCTCGGCGGAGGCATTTCCATAATCGCCTTGATTTTAGACGGATCTATTTCGATACCTCGGTGTCGAACGATGAATTCCAGGAATTTGCCCGAGGAAACCCCGAATGCACACTTAAGAGGGTTCATCTTCAGATTGTATTGTCGAAGGCGTCGAAATACAGTCTTTAGATGCTCGAGATGTTCCTCGAATGATTTGCTCTTAACCACGAGGTCATCGATATAGCACTTGACGATTTCGTGTATAAGGTCGTCGAAGATCTTCGTCATCGCCCTTTGATAAGTGGCACCGGCATTCTTTAAACCGAAGGGCATCACCTTGTAACAAAATATTCCCAAAGGGGTCCGGAAAGCCGTATGTTTCTGGTCTTCAGGGTGCATTTTTATTTGATTATATCCTGATGAGCCGTCCATGAAGGAGAAAATCTTATGCGTAGACGTATTGTCTATTATCAGTTCGGTGACTGGTACTGGGAAATCATCTTTAGGGCAGGCTTTATTGAGGTCCCGAAAATCCACGCATATGCGCACCGTCCCATTTTTCTTCATTACTGGGACGATGTTGGCGATCCATTCAGGGTACTGAACCTCCTGGATAAAGCCAGAGTCGATTATCTTTTGACCTCAGCGTTGATAGTCATCTCAAGCTCGAGCCGCATTCTTCTCGGCGCCTATTTGACTGGCTTGATGTCTGGGGATATCGCCAATTTGTGTACAGCAACTTCTGGATCTAGTCCCGGCATCTCGGAATAGTTCCATGCGAAGCAATCTTTATGCTGTATAAGGACGTCTTTTAACGCAGCCACCCTTTCTTCAGATAGTAGCTCGCTGACAAATGTCGGTCGCGGGTCGTTCACCGTCCCCAACTCAATTTTCTTGAGGTTATCTGCAGTGGTATGTATTCCATCCTCTAGTTCTTTCGGAGCTGGCGGAAATTCTGAGATCACCTCATTATTGCTGTTTTCGAAGCACCAGGGAAGGCTGTCCATGTTCTCGGACTCTTCTTTTAGTATTGTTATCATGTGACAGGTGCGAATCCGCTTCCAATCCCAGTGTGGAGTTGGCTCTGTTTTTGTGGCTTTGGGTTCATGTTTTTAAGGCGGCGCTACCCTCCAGTTGTCAGACAGAGTGAATTTGCCGAGCTGATACTGATCTTCAACCCAATTCTTAAAGGTGAAGCAGTCTTCGATCGGATGCCCTATTTCTCGATGGTAAAAGCAATAATTTTGGTCAGAGACTTCGCCTGCTTGCTCGGGGTGCTTGGACTCCGGCAGTATAAGCATCCGATGTTTTAGAGCAAGATGAAGTATCTTCTTCGTCTTGTCGCGAGGAAACGAGTATGTTCGACTCATTTTCTTCATGAGGGATAGATCGATAACGCTCGACTCCCTTTTGCGTGGCTTCTTAGCCCCGTTTTGTTGCTGTTGAGCGTCTTTTTGGCCTTTCAACTTGTTTCTGCCTTTGCGTCGAGCCCTTTTTATAACAGGTTGACAGGGGGCAATATTTTCTTCTTTTACGGTCTGTTGAAGGAGGCGTTGCGTTTTGGCTTTCCCATAGATTGCCATTTCACGATTGTGATCGTCTCGGACTTTTTGACCAGCTTCCCTTATAAGCCTGTCCATTTGTTCTTCAAACGATGGACTGGGCACTTTCGTATCAGGAACTTTTACTGGTTCAGGATTAGTGTCCTCCCGTTGAGCATCTGCTTCTTCATTGAAGTCTTGCACGACGTAACAGTCATGGAGCAGTTCTCGTTTCTTGGAGCGAATGTATCCAAGCCCGATCGTCTCCATCCTCCCGTTAGGCAGCTTGTGCTGAGTTCCGGGAACGTTCCAGACCTTGTCATAGAATTTGGCATTTCTAACGGTCTGTTTGAAGGGTATCCCTTAGGGCTCCAGCAGCCTCTTCAAGCCTTCTGTATAATATCTGGGTAGACGAATGAGTTGAAGCCTGTCTAGCGTTGGATCCATGCCGTGCTAGATTTCTTTCTCCACTTTGTTTTCTTCAGAGCGGTAGAATAGAATTGCCTTTTCGCCTGGGAGGGACATAGAACGTCCGCAGTTCCTCTATACTGTATGTATCAAGCGCATCCAGTTCTTTATAATGTTTAAGCGGCACCATGGCTACTTGCAGACTTTGCTCTTCATCAGCAGAAGCTCGTATTGAAAGCCGAGCAGGGAATACAGCATGAACTTCATCCTCCGAGTCACTACCAAAGGTCAACGTAGGAGTGGATGGTCCTGGTTTGGTGTATTGAGGCGGACCCGAATAAATTATATCCTCTTCCTTCTTGGTATCACTGCCGAAGACAGGGATGGTTGCGTTAGTTTTGTTCTCCGGCTTTGTTCCCGCCAAAAATTTCTGCGCAAAAGAGTCCAAGGTATCAAATGGCAGCGATATGCTTAAGGAAATGCGAACCAGTATCTTCCGGGCTGTATTTTTGACAAACTCCCGAATGAGAAACAGATAAATTCTGATGGTATCGAAAGCGGCTCGAAAAACCCTTTGATTTGATATATTATGGGCCTCGTAATTCATCCGGGATCAAAAGTTATGAGGAATTACGTGTCCACACGTGATGGACTTTTAAGAACCCGCTGGAGGAGTTAAAAAAATATAATAAAAACCTCAGAAAAGACCCCAATGGGGCATCACGTGCTCACACGTGACCATGGGTCACGTGCAGACACGTGATGGGCTTTTAAGGCCTCTAAAATAATGAATAGAATTAAATTCTAAAATCTGTTCCCTGATTAAAAATCAGGAATCACGTGATCACACGTGACCAATGGTCACGTGTTGACACGTGATGGTTAAAACTGAAACGTAAACAAACAGCTGAAGGAAATACCTCAATGAGGTGTCACGTGCTCACACGTGACCAATGGTCACGTGTTGACACGTGATGGTTACAACTGAAGCGTAAGTAAACACTGAGAAAAGGACTCAATTGGGGTCACGTGGCAACACGTGACTGGCTGTAAAAGCCTTGCTATTCAACAGAATTAAATTCTAAAAAAAAGATCATTTAAATCTTTCGAAATAGAATTAAAATTCTAAAAGCTTCTAAATCTTTCCAAATGGAAAAGGATTATGGGGACCATTGGATTAAAGATCCAAGGGTGATTAAAAATCACCAATTTATGGAAAGATCTTGGACAAGGAAAGATTTCCCCCCTAAATCTAACCGAGATAACAAAGGGATATCTTTGGATTTAAAATCCAATGGTGAATAAAATTCATTTAACAATCTAAAGGTCCAGATGAATGATAAATATAAATCAAATCTCTCAACATACAAATCAAATCTTTCAATGAAAGATTTGCTAAACAAATTGATTCTCTTCCTTCTCCTATAAATAGGAGCCAAGAAAAGAAGAAAGGGATCTACTTTTTTTAAGAGAAAAACAGAGGGGGGAGAATTTAATTCTCAAGAGAAAAAAAAGCAAAGAGAGGAGAATTTAATTCTCTGCAAAAGAAAAACCCTAGGTAAGAAAAGAGAGACTTCAAAAGAGAATTTAATTCTCAAAAGAGTTTAACTCTTATTTAAAGAAAAGAACTTAGTTCTTTCTCTGGTTGAGGATCTGCAAAGTGCACATCTCCCCATGAATTGAGAATTTAATTCTCATCGGGTTGAGATCCTGCCATGCAGATCTAAAACACAGAGGAGGAATTGAGTTTTAAGAATTTAATTCTCCCAAACTCACAGGAATTTAATTCCTCCTAAAATGAAACTAGGGTTTAACCCTAATCAAGAATTTAATTCTTTTACATATCTGGGAATTTAATTCCTTTAAAAAGAAATCAGGGTTTTATCCTAAATAAGAATTTAATTCTTTCATGATAGGAATTTAATTCCTCCAAAATCATAATTAGGGTTTAACCCTACAAAGAATTCAATTCTTAAAAGATCTCTGTTCATGAAAAGAACTAGGGTCAGAGCCCCCACGTGACCCTTGAAAGGATCCCCTGCAAAAAACTTTGAAGCATCACCTCACGTGCTCCCACGTGACTCCCAAAACGCAGAAAGAAAAAGCAAAGGAAACGAAAGCTTTGGGCGCTCTCACGTGTTATCACGTGACCCCTCAGCAAATGCTTTAACAATTGGCGCACAGATCCACATCACGTGCCAACACGTGATGGTCTAAAATAAAAATGAAGTGTTTAACACTTAATGGAAAAAGAAAAGAAAAGAAGCTTTGGGCGCTCTCACGTGTCCCCACGTGACCCCTCAGCAAGTGCTGTAATTATCGATGCATAAACCCCCATCACATGCCAACACGTGATGCTCTAAAATAAAGATGAAAAGTGTTTAACACTTATTCACAGATTTGAGGATAAAACAAAGGAGATCTGGCTTCACATTTAGGGCGCCCTCACGTGTCCCCACGTGACCCCTAACAGATCCCTTTAATATCGAATGGATAGATGCCTATCACGTGCCCACACGTGATGGCCAGGAAATTAAAAGTGTTAAACACTTACCTGCAGAATAAAATAAGGGAAATCATGGCGCTCTCACGTGTCCGCACGTGACCCCTCCCTCCTTAGTGTTTAACACTAATTGGAAAACTCTATCTGCAGTGTTTAACACCGATTTTCTTAGTGTTTAACACTAATTTGGAAAACTCTATTTGCAGTGTTTAACACTGATTTTCTTAGTGATTAACACTAATGTGAAAACTCTGTTCCCGGTGTTTAACACTGATTTGCTTTAGTGTTTAACACTAATTTGAAATCTCTGCTACCAGTGTTTAACACTGATTTGCTTTAGTGTTTAACACTAATTTGAAAGCCCCGTTGCTAGTGTTTAACACTGATTAACTTTTAGTGTTAAATACTAACTTGCTAATCTTATTCCCAGTGTTCAACACTGTTGGTCTTTAGTGTTTAACACTAGCTTTAGCCCAATTGGCTAAGTTTCTAGAGGCAAAGCCTCTCCTTCAATGGACCAACAGAGGGCCAATATTTCAAACATAATTGGACTTAGCCCAAACTGGCCATAAGTCCTCAAATCATCTTGAACTGAGCACATCTGCTCTTTCAACCAACTCATTGGTTCAAGGGTACATCTCTGAACTCCTCTGATATTTGTCGTTGTAATCCTTCAACGTCTTCAGAGAGGTGACGGGTCCCGACAACCACACATCAACACGGACTGTGGGGTCCTTAAACTCATGGACTCATGCGTCCTTAAACCAAGATACGGACTGTGGGGTCCTTAAACCCGCGGACTTATGCGTCCTTAAACTAACGGACTAATGCGTCCTTAAATACACCTGTATGGACTATGGGGTCCTTAAACCCATGGACTTATGCGTCCTTAAACTACCAATGGACCACTATGTCCCTAAACTGGAACAATAGAGCCCAAATGCTCTTTTGTCGGATCTAAACGATCCCGTTAAGTTGATCTTAGTTCCAAACTGGACTAACTTATCCTTAACAATCGTTTAAGTTGATCTTAGCCTCAAACATGGCTAACGTATCCTTAAACGTTCAAACAGACTTTAGTCCCAAATTGGACTATGAATCCCCCCAATCAACTCATTGGTTCAAGGGTACATCTCTGAACTCCTCTGACACCTGTCGTTGTAATCCTTCAACGTCGTCAGAGAGGTGACGGGTCCCGACAGCCATACAGGCATTGGACCACCATGTCCCTAAACTGGAACAATAGAGCCCAAACGCTCTTTTGTCGGATCTAAACGATCCTGTTGAGTTGATTTTAGTCTCAAATCGGACTAACGTATCCTTAACAAACGTTTGAGTTGATCTTAGCCTCAAATATGGCTAACGTATCCTCAAACCAAAACCCCAAACCCAAATCTAAGTAAATACAGATTTGGACTAATCCACGTCCTACGGGCGACAACATAAATTTGTCTCCGTACACAATCCACGGGCAAGCACAAACAAAATAAACACCCACGACACGAAGTGACCAGCTGGAGAAGGAGAAAGTTGTTACCGCGATGCGGTAGCGTAATTAACTGCAGAGGCTTGCGCCTGCAGGGAAGAGCGTCCCCACAATCAAAAACCCCTCAACGAGGGGGAATCTGACGAAGTCTGCTACATCGGTTGCATCCGCTTAAACCTTCGATACATGGTGCCATAAATCAACTTGTCATCTTCGGAGAGGTAGACGGATAACACCAATTAGCATCTGCCCCGAATCTCAGGCAAGACAGCCCATGTCTTGGCCGCCGTTCGGAGGGGAACAGATTCTGGCACGCCCGGTGGGACCTTTTCCTCTTTCCACTCCACACTTCGTGTGTCGTGTTCGCGAACGAATCGCGGTTTACTGTAGTTGCCTGTGGATTCGAGGTACTAAGATTTGGTGTCTTGCTCCGTGCAGAAAACAGAAGATCAATGGCTTCAAACTGTACTGCCTGCAACTGCAACTCTCGCTCGGTCCTTGCTGGAAGAGTGACTTATGGGCCCCAAGCGGCCTCCCTTTTCAAGATGCCAGTGGAGCAGGTAACTCAGGCCACCACTGGATTATTCTTCGGGACCATGCTCCCACCGTTGAGCTTCAATGCCATAATGATGTTGCAAGAAACCCTAAAGAAGTCGGTCTTTGATTGGCTTACCACTGCCGCGACCCCTCTCAACGGGTCGCCCAGCTTCAATATCTCAGTTTTCAACAGACTGGGCCAGAACGTCTACAAGCCCGCGATACCCGAAGTTGCTATCCCAAAGCGGATAGCCATCCCGGCTCAAGCGGACGAAATCATTGGAAAGGCTTCTCTTCCAAAATGTCAGTTTTTACAAGGATGGCCATTCCGGCTTCTGCTCCAGGCGAGGTCCTCAAAGCTGCTTCCTCTGCCCAGAAGTCTGTCTTTGACAGATTAGACATTGCTTCTCAACGGGTGTCAGTCTTCGACATGCCAGCACCAATAACGGTCTCTCCTCGAAGCAGGGGGCATGAGGAGGTCACCCCTACGGCTGAGACAACTCCATCCACACGACACGCTCGACGTCGCCACTGGCGCCGAGTAAGGAAGGCTGGGGGCAACTCCCCATCTGGGATAACTCCGCCAACTCCAATGGTGGGGGTCGATGCTGCTGTTCCTACCGAGAACAGCTTTGAACTTCTCAACAAGGTGCGCAGAAACTCTCCTACTGCAGTGCTGAAGAGAACTCCTTCACCTGTGAAGAATGCTACAAAGGTGAAGCTGGAACAGCCCCTTCAACGGCCGTCCTCTAAAATTTACAAGGTTTGGCGTCAAGTCCAAGACTCCGCGATGGATCAAGACTATCTCTGCCAACAGAAAAAGATGAAGGTTCGGCAGGAGAAGAACTACTCTGTCAAGCCGGAAAAAGCAACGGCTACTTGGGCGCCCACTACAACGGCCCCCTCAACTTCAACCACTCAAAAGAAAAGGAGGCCGCAAAAAGCCCCTATGAACATGGCGAACCGTAAACGCGTTGAGCACAAACACCCCAAGTCTGGGGGCATGGTGGTGCACACTGTTTATATGGCTTCTGGAAAGGAGGAAAGCCGTGCTTCGACGGGTCACCGACCGCTCATCCGATCCGTAACGAAAGCCCAGGAGCAGCAACAGAAGCTTCAGAAGATGATGACTGTAATGGCCGCACTTACCGGGCCAAAAGAAAGCTCAGAGGCATCATCAGAGCAACGTCATGAACAAGAAACTGACGCTGACTACCTACGCAGAGTCCTCGAAAAGAAGGACAAAGAAGCCGCAGATCAAGCGGCTAACATAAAGCAAATGGCGCTCCTTTTCCAAGATATGATAGGGATGATGCTACAGCCGGACCCTCCAGTTGAAGACCCTCCGATCATTACTGAAGACGATAGAGGAGAGACATCTAATCCTCCTCCGACTCTTTCAACAGCTAAAGATGAAACCATTTCTAAGGCTGCGCTGGATGACTATATAGCTCATCAAATACGGGCTCATTAAGTGAATGAAGCGGCTGCGCAAATTGTTAGAACTGGACGACCCTATCCGGGCTGGTATGACCAAATCAGTTACCCGCCGGGATATACGATCCCTAAGTTTCACGTATATAAAGGGACAGGGAACCCACATCAGCATGTCGCTCAATTCAGGGCCTTATGCGGCAATACTGGAGGCGATGACAGACTGTTGCTTCGACAATTTGTCGGCAGCTTAGCGGAAACGGCATTCGAATGGTATTCGGAGCTACCTAACGACTCTGTCAAAACATTTGCGGAGATGGAGTTGCTGTTTACACAAAGATTCGCGAGTGCTAGTGAACGCACCCCGATAACAGCACTGATCAACGCCAGGATAAGGCCAGGCGAAACGTGGGTTCAATACGCAACACGATGGCGGAATCTGTGGTCAAAATGCGAACAGCGGATCGAAGAAGCACCTGAGGTAGGTATGTTCGTGGGCACTCTTGATCTGCAAGCAACCATCTCGCAATTCATGATGTTCTTCAAGCCAACTACTTTCCAGGCCTTGATTGACAAGTTGGCCCAAATGGATCAGATGGATCATAGATCCTCTCCTTCAAAGACGAATACTCGGAATGAAAAGGGCAAAGGGAAAGCAACCTTTGTCGCCAACGCTCAACAACAACCGAGCAACTTAAAGCCGGTTGTTCGTCAAAACAACGTGCGTCCACGCCCATCCCTCGAGGAGAGACTAGGGCGTCCTTACTCGTTTCCCCAGGAAAATACGAGGAAGCTGTTCGAGCTGGTGGTGCGCAACAGACTCATCAATTTGCCGAGTCCAAAGCGTCCGTTGCAGCCAGGCGATGTTAACGATCCCAATTATTGCCCTTACCACCAAACGGTAAGCCACTCGATCGAGGATTGCTTCGTTTTTAAGGGATGGATCGAGGATCAGTACCTACAAGGCAAGTTTGCGCTGTCTAAGAAGTGGAAAGTAAACCCACCACAACCGCACCCTCCTAAGAAGATAGACACACCGGGGGCAACTTGTTCTTTTGTTGAAGAAGCCCCATGGGAGGTCGTGCTTTCATCCAAAACCAAAAGGATGCCGAGTGATCATCATACGCGCCCGGCGGTCAGATGGAAGAACCCACTCGAACCTCAAATCATCGACGGGATGCTGAAACCGAGCCCAATTCCAAAGATCGGTGATGATAGCCAAAGCGCTCACACTCAACCGTCAAAGTCATCGAAGAAGAAGACCAAAAAGCCCGTGGAGCCTAGTGACAAGTGCACGGACATGCAAAAGCAGATTGACGCGTTGGAAGAATACAATCAAAAAATGTGGACTCCAATCACACGCTAAGAATTTCTCAGCCACGTCATTAAGGACGGAGATGATGACAATGGAGAAGACTCGCCGGATGAATCTGAAGATTATGTGGCAAGCTGCCATGTGATCTCTCACTCATTGATAGATGATAAAGAGGCTCCTTGCACCGAGAAACTGGGGGCGGATCCTGAACCAGAACTTCTGTGGCCGTCAGACGAGATGATTGATACCTTCCTGAATGAGATTCATCTGAAAAGTAAAGCCGACCGGGAGCGTGAGATGGCCATATTTGAAAAGGCCAAACACCGGCGACTGGAAAAAAGGGTCGAAACACTCCCACCAGATCAAAGTACATCCGCTGCAAATGAAAGCAGGATCAAGACAAGGAAACGATTCGCCAAAGCCATATCAATGGGGATGAGGCCGCCCTCTTTCAGAAAAAATTCTCCTGGTGGTATACATTTTGATGAAACGGACGTACACCCTAACTTCTGCTTATATCATCAGAGGATCGCACATCCTACTGAAGACTGCAACTTCTTTAAGTGTTGGTGGCAAGGATATGTCGCTCATAGACAACACGTCAATAGAATAAAGCGGGAAGTTCGTAGACAGCGGAAAAATACGACAGACGAGCGTAAAAGAATTGCCGGCAATTGTCATAGGGTTGATCCCGGGGGATTGCGAGTTCTCACCTTCGGGAGCGACTCCGACGAAAAAGTAGCCCACGGTCCTCTCTTCAAGGAATCTATCTCTGAAACGAAAGAATTGAGGAATTGCAAGAACATTCAGCTACGCAATCGCACGCTACCCGAAAAGAATCTCAGACCCGCAAACAAGGGATCGAACAAAAGGGATAAGGGGAATGGAAAAGCGACCTCCGTCGCCAATGCTCAACAACAGCCGAGTGACCCGAAACCGTTTGGTCGTCAAAACAACAAGCCGCGATACCTCAATGAGAAGTTGAAACGTCCTTACTCGTTTCCCAGAGATAAAACAAAGAGACTGTTCGAGCTAGCGGTGCGCAGCGGGCTCATCACTCTGCCGGATCCAAAACGTCCGTTGCAGCCAGGTGACGTTGACAATTCTAACTATTGTCCCTACCACAGAGTAATGGGTCACCCACTCGAAAATTGCTATGTCTTCAAAAGCTGGATTGAGGATGAATACCAACAGGGCAAATTCGCGTTGTCTGACAACTGGAAGGTGAGCCCACCACAACCACATGCTCCGAAAAAGATGGACATGCCGGGGGCATCGTGCTCTTTCATAGAGAAAGCCCCATAGACTGAAAAGTCAGTAAACTAGAGATTCGCCTTAAATACGGCGACGATGGACCACTATGTTCTAAAACTGGCTGTGGACCGAAACGTCCTTAAACTAACGATTGACCGAAACGTCGTTAAACTACTATCAACCCGCGGCATCCTCAGGCTGGCGTAGTTAAAAAAAAAGGTATGTCCATAAGCAAAATGGGCACGGATGAAAACCCGAAAGGGCTCCGTGAGTAAAAACAGCAGGGCTACCGGCGAGTCTTGTGAAAACCCGAAAGGGCGCAACCTCGTTAGAATAAAAAAAAAAGAGAATAAACAAAAAAAAGAAAAAAAGAAAACGGTATGTCCATAAGCAAAACGGGCACGGATGAAAACCCGAAAGGGCTCCGTGAGTAAAAACAGCAGGCTACCGGCGAGTGTTTATGAAAACCCGAAAGGGCGCAACCTCGTTAAAAGACACTTACAGGGTCCTCTCGACCTTATAAGGAGAAACCACCCGCATGAGATCCTTACGACTCACAAGGGAGCAACGCACTTAGGGATCCTCAAGATTCCTAAGGAGAAAATACACTTGCGAGATCCTCACGACTCGTAAGGAGAACTCTCTTATGGGACCCTCACGGCTCATAAGATTTGAAAGTCTTAAGTTACAGAGACCTGAACCTGTTCTTAAGCAACCCCTACAACCTTCGATTTTGCCCTACAAGCGGCTCATATTGACCCTTGTATACAATCCATGGGCACGAATAAACATTTCCGTAACAAAGTCTCATTAGTGACTAGGGATATGCTTGTACAACAAACAACACTTGTAAGTCCTCTCGACTTATAAGGAGAAAACCCTTTTATAAGATCCTTACGACTTATAAGAGAACATGCACTTAGGAATCCTCACGATTCCCAAGGAGAAAACACACCTACAAGATCCTCACGACTTGTAGGGAGAAATACCTTTGTGAGACCCTTACGGCTCATGAAGTCAAAAGCCTTAGCCGACAGGACCCTTAACCCTGTTTACTAAGCCACCTTTGTTCAACATCGATAGAGGAAAAAGATGATTCGCTCCTGGCAATATCCCAGTTACAGCGATGCTGATGCCTAAACCGGTATCAAATTCCAAGCCCTTTCAAGGCAAATGATGATTCGCTCCTGGCAATATCCCAGTTGCAGCGATGCTGATGCCTAAACCGGTATCAAATTCCAAGTCCTTTTCATGGCAAATGATGATTCGCTCCTGGCAATATTCCAGTCGCAGCGATGCTGATGCCAAGATTGGCATCAGATCCCAAATCTCCTACTCGTGAAAAAAAAATCAGCGAGCCAAAAAAAAATGCATACGAAATAGCCGAAATGATGGGGCAACTTGCGAACAAAATCAGCAAGTAAAAATGTATGCATACGAAATAGCCGAAATGATTGGGCAACTCGCAATAAAAAACAGCGAGTAAAAATAAAATGAATAGCCGAAATGATTGGGCACCGCTGAAAATAGCCGAAATGATTGGGCAATCGCGATTTTCGCGATATAAAAAGCTGAAATGATAGAGCATCGCGGAAACAATAGAAAAAATGATGAAAGAATGAAACTTTTTGCCCTGCAGGTGAGATCACATCGATCCATGTATACAATCCAGGGGCACAAACAAAGAGGGAACTATACCTTCCCAACAGGCTCCATCAGAAAGCGAAGCCAAATCTTGACGGTTTATAGACAACCTAGAGACAATATCGACATTTGTCGCAATATCGCAGACACAATGTCAACAAACGAATCAAAGGAAGATCCCTAGCTTCAAGATCTCAACGTCGATATTGACAACTTAGAGATCACCAACGGCGTTTCTCCTCACTCTAACCAAATGCAGACGTGACGTCAACAACCGACCTCAGAATCGCAACGAAACGGAGCCATGGCAAAGTCCCTAGTTCCAAATCTCAATGGCCACATCTACAGCCTGGAGACCAAAAACGGTGTGCCTTCTTATTCCAACAGGACACAGATGTTACACTATCAAGCGGAGCGATGGCAAAATCCCAGCTCCATCTCAGCATTCGTCTCGTTACAGCAGACGAGATGTCAACGATGGCGTTCCTTCGTGGTTCGTCAGGATGCAGATGCAACGTCAACAGAAGACCTCATGGTCGAAACAAAGCGGAGTGACGGCGAAATCCCAGCTCCACCTCAGCATTCGTCTCATTACAGCAGACGCAATGCCAACAACGACGTTCCTTCGCAGTCCAACAAGATGCAGAAGCAACATCAACAAAAGACCCCATGGTCGAAACAAAGCGAAGTGATGGAAAAATCCCACCGCGACCTCGACGCTCGTCTCGATACAGCAGACGAGATGTCACCACAGCGTTCTTCCTCCAACAGGATCCGGACACGCCAAAGCAAATGAAGCAAAGGCCAAATTCCTAGCTTCAGGATTTTAACGGCAAGTCATATAAAGCCTGAGAGACATTCGGAGATCATCTCACACCAGCGCGGAGTGGTCACCACCTTGACGATCGTCTCGATACAGCAGGCGAGATGTCACCCCAGCGTTCTTCCTCCAGTAGGGTTCAGACGCGACAATCAAACAAAAGGAGCCACGGCAAAATCCCTAGTTCCAAACCTCGATGGTTCACCAGCAACCTAGAGACAACCATGACATTCGTCTCAATACAGAGGACGCGATGCCAGCAAACGAAGCGAAGGCCAAATTCCTAGCTTCAAGGTCTTAACAGCAAGTCATATAAAGCCTGAAAGGCCACCGGAGATCATCCCACATGGAGTGGTCACCACCTCGACGATCGTCTCGATACAGCAGATGAAATGTCACCCCAGCGTTCTTCCCCCAGCAGGATTCGGACGCGCCAAAGCAAACGAAGCGAAGGCCAAATTCCTAGCTTCAACGTCTTGACGGTAACTCATATAAAACCGAAAAGACAATCAGAGATCATCCCACATGGAGTGGTCACCACCACGACATTCGTCCCGATACAGCAGACGAGATGTCAACAACAACGTTCTTCCTCCAACAGGATTAGGACACACCAAAGCAAACGAAGCGAAGGCCAAATTCCTAGCTTCAACGTCTTGACGGTAACTCATATAAAACCGAAAAGACAATCAGAGATCATCCCACATGGAGTGGTCACCACCACGACATTCGTCTCGATACAGCAGACGGGATGTCAACTACAGCGTCCTTCCTCCAACAGGATTCGGACACACCAAAGCAAATGAAGCGAATGCAAAATTCCTAGCTTCAGGGTCTTGACGGCAAGTCATATAAAGCCTCAAAGACAATTGGAGATCATCCCGCACCAGCACGGAGAGATCACCAGCTCAACGTTCGTCTCGACACAGCAGACGCAACATCACCAAAAGGAGTCACGGCAAAATCCCTAGTTCCAAACCTCGACGGTTCACCAGCAACCTAGAGACAACCGCGACATTCGTCTCGATACAGAGGACACGATGCCAGCAAATGAAGCGAAGGCCAAATTCCTAGCTTCAGGGTCTTGACGGCAAGTCATATAAAGCCTCAAAGACAATTGGAGATCACCAGCTCGACGTTCGTCTCGACACAGCAGACGCAACATCACCAAAAGGAGTCACGGCAAAATCCCTAGTTCCAAACCTCGACGGTTCACCAGCAACCTAGAGACAACCGCGACATTCGTCTCGATACAGAGGACGCGATGCCAGCGAATGAAGCGAAGGCCAAATTCCTAGCTTCAGGGTCTTAACGGCAAGTCATATAAAGCCTGAAAGACCACCGGAGATCATCCCATATGGAGTGGTCACCACCTCGACGTTCGTCTCGATACAGCAGACGCAACATCACCAAAAGGAGCCACGGCAAAATCCCTAGTTCCAAATCTCGACGGTTTATCAGCAACCTAGAGACAACCACGACATTCGTCTCGATACAGAGGACGCAATGCCAGCAAACAAAGCAAAGACCAAATTCCTAGCTTCAGAGTCTTAACGGCAAGTCATATAAAGCCTGAAAGACTATCGGAGATCATCCCACACCAGCGCGGAGTGGTTATGACTCATCGGGGCTCTCCAAAATGAGCCTAACCTCAAGTAAAAAGCGGCATGGAAAATCCCTAGCGCTTGCTCTTTCGACGGTCAAACTGCCAAGGAGGATTGCTTGAAGACGTCTTGTCCAGCCCCCGAAGGGATCAGAGACACGGCAGTCGCAGGGCTACTCGAACAGCACGATTGCCTATCGAGGAATACATCAGCTCATGCGACGGTACGACGGCCAAAACCCTAAGTACCACAGACCCTAACGGACTTCTGTCGTAAAGAGCAGAGGTTAACTGTGACGTTAAGATATTCTTGCGAGATCTGCTCGATTCGTTTCGACTCGTGAGGAAATTGATGTCTTGGCGAGAACTTCTCGATTCGTCTCGACTCGTGAGATAAAGCCTTAGGCAGTAGGGATTAAAAAACCTGTTTCTTAAGCACTGGGATCCTGCAAGTCGGCCCAAAATGGTCTCTTGCATACTATCCACGGGTCTCATTCTCCGAAGTCGAATTTCGACAAGGAGGGGAACAACCGCTTACGGGTCCTTTCAACTCGTAAGAGGGAAAAATTCTCTTACAAGATCCTTACGACTTATAAGAGAAACACACTTAGGAATCCTCACGACTCCTAAGGAGAAAATACACCTACGAGATCCTCTCGATCCGTAGGGAGAAAAGTCTTTATGAGATCCTCACGGCTCATAAAGTTGAAAAGCCTTAGGTGGCAGATCCTAACCCTGTCTCCTAAGCCATCACTGCCCTGCAAAGAGGTCAAGATGGACCATCTATGAGCCACACTTGCCAAATCTACATGCCACTGAAATGGAGAACTTACTCATAAGCGTATAAACTACTCCACGCCAGAGTAAGACATAAAGAGATAAAAGGGTGCGGCTCATGGAGTTAAGGGTTTGGAACTATATCTCTTAAGAGTCAAGATTTGAGTCAATGATAAATGACGACGCTTGTGTCCGCTCGTTATCTTCTCAGATCAAGATCCTGAAAGTTATATACCAATCCAAAACTGGTCATACGCCATGCATTACTCTGCACTACTTCACCCACGTATATACTTACGTGGGCAAAGTAGTGGGGGGCATTTGTTCCCGCCAAAAATTTCTGTGCAAAAGAGTCCAAGGTATCAAATGGCAGCGATATGCTTAAGGAAATGCGAACCAGTATCTTCCGGGCTGTTTTTTTGACAAACTCCCGAATGAGAAACAGATAAATTCTGATGGTATCGAAAGCGGCTCGAAAAACCCTTCGATTTGATATATTATGGGCCTCGTAATTCATCCGGGATCAAAAGTTATGAGGAATTACGTGTCCACACGTGATGGACTTTTAAGAACCCGCTGGAGGAGTTAAAAAAATATAATAAAAACTCAGAAAAGACCCCAATGGGGAATCACGTGCTCACACGTGACCATGGGTCACGTGCAGACATGTGATGGGCTTTTAAGGCCTCTAAAATAATGAAAAGAATTAAATTCTAAAATCTGTTCCCTGATTAAAAATCAGGAATCGCGTGCTCACACGTGACCAATGGTCACGTGTTGACACGTGATGGTTAAAACTGAAGCGTAAACAAACAGCTGAAGGAAATACCTCAATGAGGTGTCACGTGCTCACACGTGACCAATGGTCAGGTGTTGACACATGATGGTTACAACTGAAGCATAAGTAAACACTGAGAAAAGGACTCAATTGGGGGTCACGTGGCAACACGTGACTGGCTGTAAAAGCCTTGCTATTCAACAGAATTAAATTCTAAAAAAAAAGATCATTTAAATCTTTCGAAATAGAATTAAAATTCTAAAAGCTTCTAAATCTTTCCAAATGGAAAAGGATTATGGGGGCCATTGGATTAAAGATCCAAGGGTGATTAAAAATCACCAATTTATGGAAAGATCTTGGACAAGGAAAGATTTCCCCCCTAAATCTAACCGAGATAACAAAGGGATATCTTTGGATTTAAAATCCAATGGTGAATAAAATTCACTTAACAATCTAAAGGCCCAGATGAATGATAAATATGAATCAAATCTCTCAACATACAAATCAAATCTTTCAATGAGAGATTTGCTAAACAAATTGATTCTCTTCCTTCTCCTATAAATAGGAGCCAAGAAAAGAAGAAAGGGATCTACTTTTTTTGAGAGAAAAACAGAGGGAGGAGAATTTAATTCTCAAGAGAAAAAAAGCAAAGAGAGGAGAATTTAATTCTCTGCAAAAGAAAAACCCTAGGTAAGAAAAGAGAGATTTCAAAAGAGAATTTAATTCTCAAAAGAGTTTAACTCTTATTTAAAGAAAAGAACTTAGTTCTTTCTCTGGTTGAGGATCTGCAAAGTGCACATCTCCCCATGAATTGAGAATTTAATTCTCATCGGGTTGAGATCCTGCCATGCAGATCTAAAACACAGAAGAGGAATTGAGTTTTAAGAATTTAATTCTCCCAAACTCACAGGAATTTAATTCCTCCTAAAATGAAACTAGAGTTTAACCCTAATCAAGAATTTAATTCTTTTACATATCTGGGAATTTAATTCCTTTAAAAAGAAATCAGGGTTTTATCCTAAATAAGAATTTAATTCTTTCATGATAGGAATTTAATTCCTCCAAAATCATAATTAGGGTTTAACCCTACAAAGAATTCAATTCTTAAAAGATCTCTGTTCATGAAAAGAACTAGGGTCACGAGCCCCCACGTGACCCTTGAAAAGATCCCCTGCAAAGAACTTTGAAGCATCACCTCACGTGCTCCCACGTGACTCCCAAAACGCAGAAAGAAAAAGCAAAGGAAATGAAAGTTTTGGGCGCTCTCACGTGTTATCACGTGACCCCTTAACAAATGTTTTAACAATTGGCGCACAGATCCCCATCACGTGCCAACACGTGATGGTCTAAAATAAAAATGAAAGTGTTTAACACTTAATAGAAAAAGAAAAGAAAAGAAGCTTTGGGCGCTCTCACGTGTCCCCACGTGACCCCTCAGCAAGTGCTGTAATTATCGATGCATAAACCCCCATCACATGCCAACACGTGATGCTCTAAAATAAAGATCAAAAGTGTTTAACACTTATTCACAGATTTGAGGATAAAACAAAGGAGATCTGGCTTCACATTTAGGGCGCCCTCACGTGTCCCCACGTGACCCCTAACAGATCCCTTTAATATCGAATGGATGGATGCCTATCACGTGCCCACACGTGATGGCCAGGAAATTAAAAGTGTTAAACACTTACCTGCAGAATAAAATAAGGGAAATCAGGGCGCTCTCACGTGTCCGCACGTGACCCATCCCTCCTTAGTGTTTAACACTAATTGGAAAACTCTATCTGCAGTGTTTAACACCGATTTTCTTAGTGTTTAACACTAATTTGGAAAACTCTATTTGCAGTGTTTAACACTGATTTTCTTAGTGATTAACACTAATGTGAAAACTCTGTTCCCGGTGTTTAACACTGATTTGCTTTAGTGTTTAACACTAATTTGAAATCTCTGCTACCAGTGTTTAACACTGATTTGCTTTAGTGTTTAACACTAATTTGAAAGCCCCGTTGCTAGTGTTTAACACTGATTAACTTTTAGTGTTAAACACTAACTTGCTAATCTTATTCCCAGTGTTCAACACTGTTGGTCTTTAGTGTTTAACACTAGCTTTAGCCCAATTGGCTAAGTTTCTAGAAGCAAAGCCTCTCCTTCAATGGACCAACAGAGGGCCAATATTTCAAACATAATTGGACTTAGCCCAAACTGGCCATAAGTCCTCAAATCATCTTGAACTGAGCACATCTGCTCTTTCAACCAACTCATTGGTTCAAGGGTACATCTCTGAACTCCTCTGATATTTGTCGTTGTAATCCTTCAACGTCTTCAGAGAGGTGACGGGTCCCGACAACCACACATCAACACGGACTGTAGGGTCCTTAAACTCATGGACTCATGCGTCCTTAAACCAAGATACGGACTGTGGGGTCCTTAAACCCGCGGACTTATGCGTCCTTAAACTAACGGACTAATGCGTCCTTAAACACACCCGTATGGACTATGGGGTCCTTAAACCCATGGACTTATGCGTCCTTAAACTACCAATGGACCACTATGTCCCTAAACTGGAACAATAGAGCCCAAATGCTCTTTTGTCGGATCTAAATGATCCCGTTAAGTTGATCTTAGTTCCAAACTGGACTAACGTATCCTTAACAACCGTTTAAGTTGATCTTAGCCTCAAACATGGCTAACGTATCCTTAAACGTTCAAACAGACTTTAGTCCCAAATTGGACTATGAATCCCCCCAATCAACTCATTGGTTCAAGGGTACATCTCTGAACTCCTCTGACACCTGTCGTTGTAATCCTTCAACGTCGTCAGAGAGCTGACGGGTCCCGACAACCATACAGGCATTGGACCACCATGTCCCTAAACTGGAACAATAGAGCCCAAACGCTCTTTTGTCGGATCTAAACGATCCTGTTGAGTTGATCTTAGTCTCAAATCGGACTAACGTATCCTTAACAAACGTTTGAGTTGATCTTAGCCTCAAATATGGCTAACGTATCCTCAAACCAAAACCCCAAACCCAAATCTAAGTAAATACGGATTTGGACTAATCCACGTCCTACGGGCGACAACATAAATTTGTCTCCGTACACAATCCACGGGCAAGCACAAACAAAACAAACACCCACGACACGAAGTGACCAGCTGGAGAAGGAGAAAGTTGTTACCGTGATGCGGTAGCATAATTAACTGCAGGGGCTTGCGCCTGCAGGGAAGAGCGTCCCCA